>CM028138.1:559230000-559830000 GCA_016271365.2 Neoceratodus forsteri
AAATAAACAAGAATTTGTATTGCTACAAAACCGCCTTTCGGAGGTTGAAGAAAGACTTGACCGTTCAGAGGAAGTCTCTGGAGAGATAGCTGATGAAACCCATCGACTCCACACTGCTGTAGACTATCTGATAGACCAGTATGAAATTATGCAAGAGAAGATCACTGACCTTGAAGCCAGGTCCCGGAGAGATAACCTCCGCATCTATGGGCTCCCAGAGGGGTCGGAGACTGGTAAAATGGAAGATTTTCTAACCGATATGTTGAAAGATGTTTTAGCCCTACATTCCAATTCAAAATAGAGAGAGCACATAGAGCCCTAGCGAAAAAGCCCACTGATCCTTCGGCGAGACCCCGCTCAGTGGTTCTCAAACTCTCCAGCTACAGAAACAAGGAACAGATCCTGAGGACAGCCTGGGCCCCAAAGAATGTAACATATTACTCTTTGATAACGATTATCCTACTGACATCATGAGGAAAAGGATGGCTTACGCACCAATCTTAAAGTTATTGCGAGAAAAGGGCGTTAAATTTCAAACAACTTACCCAGCCAAGCTCCGGGTCCTTTGGGAATCTGAAACCACAGTTTATTCAAGCCCAGAAGAAATCTCCTCGGAACTGAATAAGAGAGGCTGGAATTTCCAGACGATCGGTCCTGTGCAACTGCAGAAACGTCCCTCTCGCCCTCGCTGGCAAGACCACGCAGATACTCGTAGAGATGTAGGAAGGCGTAGGAGATTTCGCTCTCTACAAGAACTCAAACACTACATCGGGCGGAGAAGTCCCTTGGAAAAAGAACCAGAACTGACCACTCATAATCCTGACACCTGAGGATGCCTGGACCTACTGTGAACATGTGGAACTTAAGTAAATCTTTTTATTATCCAAACTGAGGGAATGCGACTACCGCCAGGGGTGGGTGTTGGGGAACTGTTACCAGATAGCCTTTCTCTCTTGGTATTTGATTGCTGATTCTACAAACAAAAGCTACAACACCATGTTTTAAACTGAAATCTTGTCTATATTGGTTTACTACTGCAGTGACAATAGTGGGAGCCCTTTCTTCTGGGCGGTAATTTAAGGCTTACCCTAAGGACTTGAGAGTGCCTACAGACAAGAACTAAAACTTTCAAGGCGCAGGTTGTGAAGGCAGGCATGTAACAACGTAACCCCATGCTGCGACCCCGACTATGTTCACCCAGGGCACACCTTCGGATCACTCGACTGATAATAGCCCTGCTAATTATTTATCTCGGGGTGACGTCCCAACTATTCAACCCCGACTGTTTAAGGGGTTGGGGAGGCCTGACCTCACTGCAGGTCACAATTCCTCCGACAGGGCCTCTCCCCGAATTTAGGGCATGGACCTTTTTCATTAGAGGGGTAACTTATACACCCTCCATTAATGGAAGTGCAATTGTATATATGTTGGCCAGGTTAAGGCCTGTTAAAGTTAATTGTTATTTTCTTTTACACCCCCATGTGCACACACTTTCAGGCTGCTACAGGATGAGCCGAGTTATGAGGCTGTCATTTCAGTTCATTCAGGTTTGCTGTTATTATGCCATACATTGGATACCAAGAGTGTATTGATTGTCTCCTGAGTTATTTATAGGTAGAAACCAGAGCATCCTTTCATTGTTTTCATTTTGTACACAGCAACAGTATATGTTTACTCGAGCCATTAATGGATAGAGCCTCTATAGTTAAAATTTGTTCACATAATGTCAATGGGTTAAACAACCCCATTAAGAGATACAGAGTGATCTCCACTCTTAAAAAGCTAAAACCTTCCTTCCTTTTGTTACAGGAAACCCACTTAAACAAGCAAGAACACCAAAAGCTAACAAAGTTTGGGTTTTCTGTAATTGTGGCCTCGGTGTATGGTAAGGGGAAAAGGAGAGGAGCAGCTGTCTTGGTCCCTAAGGGTACCCCCTTCCAGTTAATAAGCTCTTACTCTGACCCGGAAGGCTGACTTGCTATTGCTGTTGGTAAGCTGGAGGGGCAGGAGCTTACCCTTGTCTCTATTTATGTCCCCCCAGGAGAGGGACCAACAGTCAGGAGGATGTTGTTCCAGAGAGTGATGGAAAGAAGCAGGGGAGTTTTGATAATGGGAGGAGACCATAATCTTACTGCTTCTTGTCTTGACTCCTCTGCTAAAAAACCTTTAAAGATCCCCTGCACACAGAGCAATGCAGATGTACCTCTCAGAGGCGCATTGGATAGATATATGGCGAAACCTTCACCCTAACAGGAGAGAATACACGCATTACTCCGCACCCCACAAAGTATACACCCGCACTGATTATATACATGTCTCTAAAGAGCATCTATATAGAATGCAGAGTTGTACTCAGACCCCTTCTGTGACATCTGATCACTCGATATTAACACTAAATATGACTTGGGGAAAAGGAAAGAGTCAATACTCTTTGGAGATTTAATAACTTCTTGCTAAATAGTAAAGATTTTGTAGAATTGGTACAGCGCAAAATAAAATTGATATTAGAAGATAACGACAGGCAGGACATTAAGAAGGGGGTTCTGTGGGACACACTTAAAGTGGTCCTACGAGGGGAAATAATTAAATATGCTGCCTTTTACAGAAAACAGCAGCAACAACCAATAGACAAACTGCATAGCCAATTACAAACTCTCCAAACCCCTCATGCGGCAGGGGTTGCTGGAGCTTACCCTCTTATACAAGCCACCAAACAGCAGATCCAGGCAATCCTGGACATACGTACTGAGCAAGCTTTACAATCCCTTAAACAAAAACACTATGAGGGGGGCCCCAGGGCTACCCGCTTACTAGCCCACAGACTCCGGCAGCAAAAAGCCAGATCAAATATAGGCTAGATCAGGGACCCGGTCTCAAAAAAGTTAGTCGCCCTCCCCCGGGAAATTGAGCAGGTCTTCCGGAGGCATTATAGTGGCCTCTATGGCACTGAACATCCTGCAAACCCTCAAGCATTTGATGCCTTTATGGGGAAACTTAATTTACCTAAAATATCTTGAATGCAGCAGCAGCAATTTCTGGAGAGCCCCATTACTAAATTAGAATTGGATCAGGCCTTTACGGCTCTTAAAGCCAATAAGAGTCCGGGCCCTGATGGCTATACTGGGGAATTCTACAAAGCTTTTCGGAAAGATTTATCCCCCTTGCTGCTCGAGGCCTGTAGAGCCATACAACAGGGAGAATCCACCCCCGACTCATGGCGATACGCATGCATTTCCAGTATTTTGAAGCCTGGCAAAGACACAACTTCCTGTTCCTCTTACAGGCCCATCTCAGTTCTCAATGTCGATTATAAAATGTTCGCATCTATAATAGCTAAAAGAGTTCAAACTTTTCTACCAGAGATAATAAATTTAGATCAGACAGGGTTTGTTCCCAGGCGCCAGACACAGGACAATATTAAGAGAACTTTACAACTACTACACAGAGTAGGAGCCTCTGGAACTCGCTTTCTCCTTCTCTCCCTCGATGCGGAGAAGGCGTTCGACCGGGTTGAATGGCCTTTTCTGAGGGGGGTACTGGAGGGATTTGGAATCCCCCATCCGGTAGTTAACTCTATCAAAGCTATGTATTCTCATCCCAGAGTGTATATCCGATTAAATGGCTCCTTCTCCAGCCCCATCTCTCTCTCCCCCGTGGCACAGGGCAGGGGTGTCCCCTCTCCCCTCTATTATTTGCGATATATCTGGAGCCTTTGGCTCAGGCCCTGAGGCAAAGAGAGGGTTTAACGGGAATAGAGGTACACACTACCAAGCATAAGCTGGCATTATATGCAGATGACCTCTTAATATATCTGACTGACCCCGAGCCTGATCTCCCCCACTTATGGGACACTTTGGATAAATTTGGGGCTATTTCTGGCTATAAAGTCAACGAAAGTAAAACTGAAGTCCTTGCGTGGAACTTTTATCCACGAGAGGACCTGAAGCATACATATAATTTCAAGTGGCATCTACAACATTTTGAATATTTAGGTGTCCGGATTGGACCCCCGGGTTGTGACCTATTTGCATTAAACTATTCCCCCTTCCTAGCCAGGACCGCGTATGACTTAGAAAGATGGCGTGCTCTGCCTTTGTCCCTTAGCCAACGAATAGAGTCAATTAGGATGGTAATTCTACCCTGCTTTTTATACCTAGCCCAAACCCTTCCTGTGCCAATCCCAGATGCTTTTTTCAAGACTTTGCAGAAGAAAATTTCTGCATTTATTTGGGTGAATCATAAGCCTCGGGTCAATCTGACTGTACTACAGTCCCCTAAATACCTGGGAGGTCTTTCCCTACCAAACTTTAAGTTATACTACTTAGCCTGCCAATTAAGAATCCCCCTATATTGGCTGGATAAGACATATATATCCCTTTGGAAACTGGTGGAGTTACAGGAAACAAAACTTAAAGATAACTGTGACACCCTATTAGCCTTCTCTCCTACGATTAAGATAGAAACTGTAGCCAACCCATACACCCGGACAACACTTAAATGCTGGCAAAAAATTATGTCAGACAGAGACTTCAAACCCTGAAGACCGGCAATGTTTTCCCTCCCATACTTAGACATCTTCCCTCCGGGCAAAATGGATAAAGGTGACGTCAAATGGCGTATGAAGGGCCTACTCTTGGTGTACCACTTTGCGCCGGAAGGCAAGATTCTCTCTTTTACAGAACTGACTCAAAAATACAATATTGCCTATAATGAAAGATTTAGATATTTTCAGGCCAGGAATTTTCTGAAGACATTGGGGAAGTTGATGTGGGAGGATAATCCCCCGGCTGAATTGTTGCTTATCTTAGTGGCAGCAGCAGAAGGGAAACCTGTCCCTTCACATTTGATTTCCACCCTATACAGGGCCCTCTGTAAGCTGCAAAATAAGCCCTTAGACAAAATTAGGATGGCCTGGGAAAGGGATCTACTAGTGGCAATATCTCCTCCAATTGGCAAACTTATGTGAAGAATATGTACAAAGGTGCCAACTCTGGGCAATGGAAAGATTTTGCATGGAAATTAGCCGCTAGATATTTTAGAGCCCCTGTGGTGATCCAGAAATACTCTAAACATTCCAAGCCTGACTGTTGGAGACAGTGTGGATCCTCACATGCCACCTTAGGCCACGTTTTTTGGTCTTGTAAGGCCCTTCAGCCTTTCTTTGCACAGCTCACTGGAGCTCTCCATCAGATACTATCCCCAAATTTCGCTTTATCCCCACGACTCTTCCTATTTGGCTTTTATCCTCCGGCAATTTCCAACGCTTCCTCCAAGAAATTTCTTAATCTGGCCCTTTTGGCTGCTAAAAAAGCCATTACAAAAATTTGGAATTCCAGCTCTCCTCCTACTCTGGAGAACTGGCATCAATTGATGATAGAAATGTATAAGATGGAGAGACTCACTGCCCTAATCAATAAATCACAAGAGGCTTTCGAAACTCATTGGAGAAAATGGGTACTGTACATCATGTTGGTACATTCTGATTTTATTCCATAATTTATTTTTAAATGCTGTATTTATTTCCTATTTCAATATATGTGTGGCATTGAAATGATTAATTACTGCCTCCGCCCTGTTATTCTGGGCAGGCCATGAAATATTCTATGTTACTTAAACTTAGTGCACTATAAGTTTCTGTTTTTAACCCCCCTTATATTTATTTATGTATATATTTGAAACTTTTGGTTTACCTCCTTACTGTTTTTACTCTGAAAATACAATAAAGATTGAAAGTTTAAAAAAAAAAAAGAAAAACCTTTGTGCACTGTGTATACTATTTTGTGCTAGGACTATGTAAAGCTAAACAGGGGTACTTTATTGATCTTGGTACTTCCTTGTTTAAGACCAGCTTAGCATTGTGGGATTCTGGAGGTCAGTGGCTAGACCCTGACACTTCCTGGATACTACCACTTTCCATACGACACTTTTATTAGCTGTTCAGCACTTTCGTTTAAAACCAACACTGTTTACAGCATTATAGCCCTCTTAAAGGCTTATTGTAACATTGTTTGTGACAGATTTGAACCAGCGAAACCGGAAGTCGCGTACGCGTACTTCTGGTTTCCCTCTATAAAATACTTGCACTAGCGAGGTGGAGGCGCGTGCAAGGGAGCTGCGCGAGAGACATGCCGGTGCCAGTCTACCATGTCCACCGGGGCAAGCGGGCCTAGGGCCAAAAAAGAAAGACTAGGACCATTACAAGGTAAACATTAAAACTAATTTGTCATTCACTTCTACCTTCTTGTTTGTATTCATAAAAACCATGAAGGAGGCAAACAAAATGTGTACATCTTGCCAAATGTATACTTTGGGAAAACAGACAGCAAACTTTGTGTGTGATAGCTGCATATTGTTGGTAAATTTACAGGAAGAAGTCAAACGTTTGCAGCCTAAAGACAACCTCTAATCTGATATTAAAGAACTAGAGGACTACATAGACCAAATGTCACTTCTAGTAGAAACTAATGTGTCCAACACCAAACATCTAGACTATTCACTTCCTCATGACAAATCTTCCAACAAACACTTAGCATGTAACCTAGCAGAGCAACCAATTATATCATCCACTCCCTCAAGTTGCACCATTGACGACAATTGGATAAAAATTCCCTATAAAAAACACACCAAAAAAGGTCATTATCTGGAAAATAAACAGGAAATACCCTTACAAAATTCTTTTGAAGCTCTTACTCAAAAAATGGACGGTAATGTTGACATTTCTCTAAGTGAAAGTAACATCACCAAATCCAAAGATGACAAATCTGACCACCTATCCAAATCTATTAATACAATAAAAACAATTCAATCAAAAACAAATAAACTACTTGATAAACCATATAAGGAAACAGTAGACACACATATATTTGCTGAATCACAAACCAAACAGAATCAGGTAATTGTACTAGGTGACTCAATTATCAAATACCTAGACAGAGCAATATGCAACTCAGATAAACAGAACAGAACGTGCTCTAGCTTTAGAGGGGCCAAAATTGCAGTTATAACAAAAATGGTTAAACCTATACTATCCACTGCAGGAGAAAACCCCTTGGTAATTGTTCACGCAGGAACAAACGACATAGGAAGTTCTCAACTCTTAGAACTTAAACAAGATTTTGTAGCACTAAACAACATATTAAGCGAACGTGGTTGTACCGTATGCTTCTCTGAGGTTCTACCCATTCCAAGAGCCACCAGATACACTACTTTAAAAATCAAAGCACTAAATGAATGGCTTTTGCAAATGGTGCTATCGACAGGGAATAAAGTGTTTAACTCATTGGGAAGAGTTCGAGGACAGACCATTTTTATACTGTTGGGACGGATGGCATCTTAGTAGAAGAGGCAGTACCATTCTAGGACAAAAAATGACCACATACATAAATACATATTTAAACTAATAAACAGGGGGGAGACTGGGAAATCATCCTGGCCTCTTATTAATAACATTAGCCCTTCATCAAACCTCAAATTAAATATTCTCACCTTTAATGCTCGATCCATGAACATCCCTAAATATGCCAAACTGGAAATACTTTCTCAGACCCCAGGACTGGCAATAGTTGCAATAACAGAAACATGGGGCAGTATAGACAAAGATTGGATAGCGGAACTGCCTGGGTATAGACATTACTATAAACACAGAGTGAACACTAAAAAAGGAGGAGGGGTCAGCCTCTATATAAGGAACGACATGTACTCATATGAAAAGGAAACTGACTCGTAACTGGAAAGTGTCTGGGTCTATATCCAACCCACTGGCTCATACAAACTACTTGTCGGAGCTTGCTATAGACCACCATCTTCAGACTTAAATGTCACCAGACAGATCACAGAAGAAATATTGCAATTAGCTAATAAGAATACTATACTAATACTAGGGGACTTTAATTTACCAACTATAAATTGGGATACCCTCTCTGGAGCTAATCAAAATGATGAACAATTTCTTTCTATAATAATAAACCTAGGTCTTAAACAAATTGTAAGGGAACCCACCAGGGGAAAAAACACTCTTGACCTTGCTATAATGAATCTAGAAACCCCAACATCCAACATCAAGATCTTATCCCCTATGGGAAATAGTGATCATATGTCCATTTTCTTCTCTATACAAATCCCCCTTCAACCCAAAACTAACGAAATCAAAATAAAACAATATCACAAAGCAAATTTTAACTGCATCAATCAAGCTCTAGAAGAAATTAATTGGGAACAGGCCCTTCTCACACTAAACACAAATGAAGCTTGGGACCTCTTAAAAATAAAATAACTCAACTCGATAAACAATACATACCCGAGAAATACAAATATAACAATAAAGGAAAAATTCCACAATGGTTTAACAAAAGCATCAAATCATTAATTACTCAAAAAAAAAAAAAAGCTTTTCTCCAAACTTAAAAAAAGCATTACCATCCCAAGTCAATATAATACTGTCAACTTATAGAAAGACAGTCAAAATGTTAAAAAAAAAAAAAAAAAACATAATTACAGCTAAACTTGGAATTTAAGATTGCACACACAAAAGACTGTCATAAGAAACCATACTCATATCTAAATGATAAAAAGGGCTGTAACAAGTTAATAGGGCCATTAATTATCAATACTAAAACAATTACCACAGACATCAAAACAGCAACTGAACTAAATAATTATTTTTCATCTGTCTATGCACAAAAATCAGTCCCTCTACCTATTACTGTACCCACCAAGGGTGAAATAAATATGATTACAGAACAAGATACCTTGTTAGTATTAAACACCTTAAAAAAACACACCAGTTCTGGTCCAGATGGGATTACGTCTAGATTTTTAATTGAAACAAAAAACACTATCATTCAACCTCTAAAAATAATTTACAACAAATCTCTGTCTGAACCAATGGTACCAAAAGACTGGCACTCTGCAATAGTTACACCTATCTTTAAAAAAGGTTCTCATTCAAAGACTGAAAACTATCGACCTATTAGTCTAACATCCATACCATGTAAACTAATGGAAAAAATTATCAAAAATAAACTTGAAAATGAAATGATAACTCTAAACATTAACGACGCATACCAACATGGGTTTAAACAAGGTTTCTCATGTGTTAAAAAACTTGATTTCCTTCTATGAATACATTAATTATAACTTGGACTGTAATATACCTATGGACATTATCCTGTTGGACTACAGCAAGGCATTTGATAAAGTCTCCCACTCAAAACTGATTTACAAACTCAGCAACATGGGGTTTTCCCCCATACTGGTTTCCTGGATAAACCAGTGGTTGGATGAAAGAACACAGAGAGTTAGGGTTAAAGAATGAAATGTCTGGTGTAAGAGGAGCTACCAGTGGGGTCCCTCAGGGCTCAGTGCTCGGGCCAACCTTGTTCAATCTGTTCATCAGTGATATGCACATATCTGCTAGCAATATAATGGTCATATCTGCAGACGATACAAAACTTGGGGGCAAGGCTATAAAAAACAATAATATATCCGGACTACAAGTTGACTTATCACTTGTAGAAAAATGGGCATCTACAAATGAGATGTATTTCAATATTTCTAAATGTGCAGTATTACATCTGGGGAAAAAATAATCCAATTCATACATATTACTTGAATAACACCATCCTTAGAACTTCCACAGCAGAAAAAGACCTAGGAATATTTGGGAATAATAAATTATCCTCAACCACCCACTGCACTAAGATAGCAAATCAAACTAACGCTATACTCCGTAGAATAAGCAAAACATTTATATCCAGATCAGAACAATGTCTTCTCCCCCTTTATAGATCCCATATTAGGCCACTCTTAGACTATGGCTGTCCTTTTTGGAGCCCTTATCTTATTTCAGATATTAACAGGATTAAAAATATTCAGCGTAGAGCCACTAAACTCATTCCATACTTATCAAACTTTGACTATAGCACCAGACTAGTTAAGACAGGACTACACACTTTGTCTCAAAGAAAACTCAGAGGAGACTTGCTACAATTATTTAAAACACGAGGCAGTCAAGAACAGATGCAGATCTGTGGTATTAAATTTTCCACCAGAAAAACCACAGCTAGACTACATAACAGACAATTAGAAATTATGAGAGCAAAGACCAACAAACGGATCAATTATTTTACCATAAGGACACCTAGAATCTGGAATAAGCTACCACAGGATTTGGTTAATTCCCCTAATATCTTTGCATTCAAGAATAAATTAGACAAATGGATGTCTTGGTAGGGACTCAGTAAATGATCCATGTATATGGAGGACAATCGTGATGGGCGTGTAGCCTTCTTTTGTCCTAAACACCAAAGTACCAAAGTCTACTTGTGCAGCCATATATGTCATTGCAGAATGGTGGGCGTATGTTGGTGATTCTCCCTACCGAGGTTTGGTCTGATACATCCACCATTTGTAGCCATGGGGAGTGCCGTACACAGAGTTGGGGAGTGTAGTCTACTTCTAATTGGGTTGTTACCCAGTATCCGGTGCTTCATACCTCCCTTTGGGTTTGGAGCTAATATGATGTGCAGAGTCTTCATTCCCTTCATTTAAGCTGTCGGTTGGGTTTGTCTTTCCTGTAAAATAGACCCTGTGTGGATTAGCCTCAGGGGTTTCCGATTCCTAGCTAGCCAAGGCATGGTGTGTAATGGTACCATGTCTTCCCATTTCTCTTGTGCATTGATTTTTACATGGCTGAGTATCTTTTCACCAGGCCATCCATCTTGTAGTACAAAAAAAAAAAAACCCCCTCCTTTCTTTTGGAGCATTCCTATCATTACCCTATCATACCTATCTTTGCTCACCTCCCTCAAACTGCTGTCACACACTTGCATTCCTTATCTGCATGTTTCAGCTCACCCGTAGCTGCTCCATATTGCATACTTAATTCTTTTCGCTGGACGCAGGTTTACTCTGACCCTAGCTGTGCTGCTCATTCATGCTCTCCTTCTACTTGCGGCTTTATTGTGCTGCGTTGCTCCACCTGTTTTCAGGGCATTGTCTCCATGTTTTATTGCAGTGCGGTTAGCCTCCAGACCTCCTGCTGAGGCCGTTACTGTGGCTTCCTTATTCTTACATCCTGCATCACCTCTAACTATCCTCCATGTATTTGTCACCTTGCTTTGGCCTCCTCCTCTGTTTTGCCGTCCTGATGTTCTTCCCCATGCCGGCCATCTTGGATTCGATCCCCTTCTGGCCTGCTTTCGTTGAATTGCCCTTTTGCCACTCTCTTTTCCTACTGGCCTCCTAGGATTCCTTCCATGCTCAGTCGGCATTCCGTATTTCTTTGGGCTTGTCTATCTTGGTTCCTATGCCGCCTTCTCGAACCGCGGACCTCCTGCCGTGTGTCTTCCGGTTCATGACTTCATTCTGTTTTTTTCCTCATCCATGCCATCCCTGTTCGGCCTTCAGAATTCAGTTCTCTCATGGCATCACTCCTCATCGTCCATCTGCTCAGCGAACCACGGCCCTCATGCCGCATGTCTCAGGTTCCGGATTCCTTCTCTCGTTCCAGCTGCTTTTTCCTCATTCCAACCATCAGGATTCAATTCACTCCTGGTGCCACTCCTCTTTGTCCATTGCTTCCCTGCTCCTTCGATTCGATTCTATCTACGCTCAGGGCCATGCCTTCCTGTCCATTGCCCTTTGCTATGGACTGGCTAGCAGCTCTCCGCCATCCTCCAGGTTTCCTTCCGTTCATTTCTGACTCTACCTCATTTTGATGGGCCTACTTCATCACGTCACTCTATTCATTTCCGGATCTACCTTCTTTCGAGGACTCTGCTTGGTCTCATTGCTCTACCTAGCCTATCACCCATCTAGTTCAGCTACCCTTTGGTCCCAGACATGCCTTCTTGGCCTCAGAGTATATATATTTTCAAGGAGCCTCCTTCCTTGCATCACTCTGTTGGATTCTATGATCTCTCATTGCCCACACTTCCAGGTCTACTCATTCACATTGCATGTTCCTGCCTTATTGGCTTCAGTGTCTAATTCCTTTCTTTGCTCCATTGGGTGTACCTCTCATTTGATCTTCTGCTCCTTGATTCAGGTTTCATGCTGCCCTGATTGGTGGCAGCTGCGGTCTCGGCTCCTCCAGCCACTGCCTGACTCTGCAATCCCCCCATGGCCAGCGCCTGCACTTGCCAGTTGAAGGTTCTGGATCATTGGGGTCTTCAAGCGGCCGCCTCTCCAGTCCTTCCGGCCATGCAGCTTGCCTGCTTTTGGATGCTGCCCCTCTTTCCTTCACCTTTGGCTACCTTATCATCCTGCAATGCTAGAACATGAAAGCTACCGGCTGCATCCTCCTGCATTGCCCTCGGTACTAGTCTCCCTTGGGAATCTGTCTAATTCTGCACTGCAAGTCTTTACCCTTCCTAGTTTCTAGTCTCTCACCTAGTAGACTGCTCCACATGCTGATTGTTGCCTTCTGCGTATCTTAGTGCTTTATGATGTTTCCCCTTCTCACCCCCCCACTATACAGATCTCCCCTGCAGTTCTGCTTGCCTTCACCAGCTTCAGCAGGTACAAATGCTTCCGCCTATCTATTCCTTGTAGTATTCGGACCTTTTTTGACCATGTTTCTCCTCACCCTTATCTTTGCTAGGTTTGATCGTTTGTATATCTCCTGTGTTTTGTCTGGCTCTTGTTCCCCCTGCAGCCGATCAGTTTGGCCATCCCGTGCTCATCTATTTCCATTGACTCTGAGCTTTGTTCTTTCCTACCTTGCTTTACCCATCGACTACTCCTGCTTCAGAGTGCCCTCATTCTACTCCCTCTCCTCAGCTCTCTTGTCAAACCTCGCCACCCAGAATTTAATCCTGTCATGGCTTCTATCTCATCATGCCACAATTTATCTAGTTGTTTGCTCTGCCATTCATATCCTCGGGCCTTCAGTGGCTGACTCCATCTGACCTTCCACTGAACCTGGCATATGTGCCACCTCATCCAGC
Organism: Neoceratodus forsteri; assembly: GCA_016271365.2. Taxonomy (NCBI): domain Eukaryota; kingdom Metazoa; phylum Chordata; order Ceratodontiformes; family Ceratodontidae; genus Neoceratodus; species Neoceratodus forsteri. The sequence goes on from CM028138.1 coordinate 559,242,948, forward strand.
TCGCCCTCCTGCCCCTAGAGGTGCCTTTCTCCTTCATGGTGTCCAATTGCTCGATGTCATCTGTTGTTGATCCCTTCATTGGTGATCCTTCGTCTCCTTAGCCCCCTCAGCTCGGTCTTACCTAGCCTCAACCTGCTCATCTTATTCAATCCCCCTCTCGGCATGCCTTAGCATGGCTTGCTGCCAAGTCTACACTGTTCCCTTGCTCCATCTGGCCACACCTATCCTGGACTGTATTCTGCCTACTCCGACTCGCCCCCGTGCAGTTCTCCTCCCATACCGGCTGGGTCCTATGCTACACTATTGACCTCCCTATCATCCTTCGTCCTTTAACGCCTCACTCCCTGTACCTGATTTCATGGCATCAATCCCTCTTCATTCCTCATCCATTTCTGTTACCTTCCTCAGCCTATCGCTTTTTCTAGTTCTGTCCTTCATAGATTCTTTTCACTCATGGCTTCCCTCCTCTTCATTCATCATCTGATTTGTCTCCCCGTGATCGCCGTCCTGTGCTTACCTTCTGATTCGCATACCCTTTGGTTCCTGTCCCACCTCTTTGGCCTCAGAGTCTGCCTCCTTTCAAGGAGCAGCATGGTTCAGGTCACTCCATGGCGCAGGATACCTTCATTCGGATTGTTGTTCTGTTCCTTCTTGTCTCCTCTTCTTCCGTTTCCATACCGGCTTTTCCGGATTCAATCCCTTCATGGCCTAATTTCAGTATTTTTTTTGAGCATACCTAACATAACTCCTATAATGCCTATCAACCTCAGCCATCATGCCATATGTGTAGAGTTCATAACTCCAGTCATATCGAGTTCAAAAATCCAGTCATCATTCACTCAGCGTTACCTCAAAGCTTATCTATTTACATCGATTACTCTAACATGCTTATCATTTAATTCCATCCTACCTCATCGACTACAACCTCAGGGTTTAATTGTTCAGGGTGTAATCGTTTACATCGCATAATCAAGCATGCCTCTTCAACCTCAGCATCTGCTCACTTGCATCGCTCAATCAAACGCATTGCTCCATCAAGCCAGTCTGCAGTATTATTTGTCTCCTTATCAGCATATCTGGAATATCCTCGTGAGCATATCTGCATACCCCTTGCTGCTCTGACTCATACATGGATTTACTCCCTCCCATCCTTGCTCCATGATCTACTAACTCTCATCGATTACTCAAGCATACCCTCCTTGGGTCCAGCAAGGTTTATCTAGTTTCATCATTCCCATGAGCATTCCATCATTGACTATGATGTTACTCATTGACCACAACAACAGGATCTAATTGTTCACATCGCATAATCATGCCTTATCAACCTCAATGTCTACTTCCTTGCCTCACTCAATCGATCATACCTATTATCGGATCTTATGCTACCTCATCGACCTGCCGACCTCCTGCGGTGATCATCCCTATCAGTATTCATTTTGCCTCATGTTCGTATTCAATCTGCGTGCAGCCTCATGTTCCATCTTCAATCTGTGCTTTCTTTTAGGGATCTTCCCAATTCCATCATCATCCTCCCTACTCATATCCCTCTAGTTACTGAACCTTTTCTTTTAAAGATATACATCCTCAAATCAAACATCGTCAGCCTGAAGGGAAGGTGACATAGGCTTTGGATCCCCCAAGAGGTTTCCTCCTCAAAGGGTTTTTTTTCCTCTCCTCTATGCCAATGGTCATAGTATTAGTTATAATTAGTGCTCTTTTCTCATTAATTAGTTAGGTCCATTGTTGGATGGAGGTGGATGGTGGCCCGACTCCCCCCCTCTCCTCAGGAAGTTAGCCCTTCTTCTCACAGTATTCATTCATCATCCTCGCTACTTCAAAGCTTGACATCTTTGGGTATTCTTTTTGGGCTTCTTCCTAACCTACCTTTAGCCAACTCATTCATTCCTGGCACCTGTAGGGTGGGGAACCCTCCTCTAGGGTTCCTTGCATTGTACCCCTACAGGGTGGCATAGCATATGGATAGAGTGGCGGAAAGCCACAAAAGCAAATCAAGTTACACAAGCATCATCTCATATTTTCTCATTCAGTTGCATAAGCATATCGAATGGAAGGGCTTTAAGCCCATGGTTTGATGGGAAGAGCAACAAACGTCACGCCCCCATCGAGCATAAAGCATCACAACATCCTGGGCTTGCCAGGATTCTTTATCGCTGCCCACCATCCACCCCTCCTCCTCCAGTGGCTCATCTCTCTCCCCAGTGGGCTTCTTCCTAACCTACCTTTAGCCAACTCACTCATTCCTGGCACCTGTAGGGGGCGGGGACACTCCTCTAGGGTTCCTTGCATTGTACCCCTACAGGGTGGTATATCCCATGGATAGAGAGGTGGAAAGCCACAAAAGCAAATCAAGTTACACAAGCATCATCTCATATTTTCTCATTCAGTTGCATAAGCACATCAAAATGCTCTTTAAGTCACCCTCATTTTAATCACATCACCAAACTGGCTGTATCTTGTCTGTAATTATGCTTCTCCCCTCCTCTTGGGTCGCACTTGGAAAGGAGCCTCGACTCAGTGTGCCTCTCCTGGTTACCGATTTTTAAATCAGTAAATAAAATACTGCTGCTTTAAAGGTGACAGGAAATTATTGTTCCATAGTTAACTTCCCTCATGTTTTCTGTTCCTTGTAAGTTGTGTATTCTGATATGTTTTGACCAATTTTTGAAAAATAAATAGATAGTTTTGGGGTGCCCATAGATCTACATACAGTTCCACTCTCCCGAACAGCTACTGCTCTTTCTTTTCATATTTCTAAGAAATTCCATGGCATCAATAACACCATTCCGTGCCATTCATCTGACTGGGCTGCTGTTAGTAGTGTCACAAAATGTTCAGGCAGAATGAAAGAGGGCAGCAACTATTGAGGAAAGACTTTCAAAGTAAAAAAATTAAATGATCAATTTCACAAGAAAAGGTAAAAACATATGGGAATATTGGAAAGATACTAAAAGGAAAAGGGAACAATCAGAGGTTAACAAAACTGTTTCCTATCACCTTTAAGTTGGATGCATTTGACCAGCTCCACTGGAGGCCAGCAGGAGGAGTTATGAGCATCTCATCTACACAAATACTCTTCCCCTGAGCGAGTGCTGGTTCTACAGCAACATCTAGGGGTGGCATAGGTAATCACTCCCCACCCGGCACAGATCAGGGTAGTCACAAGTGGGAGCCTGCATAGCGTTGGGGAGGATGAGTGGAACTTAAGGAGGGAACAAACACCTGCTACAGGATGCAGGATGATGCCGAGTGGCAGTACTGCCCATGGTCAGGAAGCACATATGAATGCCCTGGTTTCTTCCCCATAACCTGTCATTTATGTCCTCTCTCAAGCAGGCCTTAGCCAAGTCGAAAGCTACACCCCACCTCAAGGGGCATGGGGCAAGCCATGGTTGCCCAACTACTGACAAGTAGGCTGGGTCCTGGTGTGGGAGCAGACAGGAGGGCAGGGCAGTAGGTAAGCCTGGTGAGTTGGACCTTTAAAAAATACAGTTAATAAAAATTATGGATACATTATTTGCTTTCCAGCTCAACTACCTTATCAATGAAGACACTGTTGGCAGTCGCTTGCTGGGAGATTCTGCTACTATTGAGTGGGGTCTCATCAGATTCATGATTTCTCTTCCTTGGGGGAGAAGAGTCCTGTTTGTTTTGCATAGGTCCTTGTTTAGGAAAAGACAGCAGCCACATTCTAAATATTGAGAATGAACAAACAACAAGAGTGTATTGTGAAAAATAAGCCACATGCTTGATACTGGATTAAAACCCATGCCACAGTTTCACTATACTTCACAAAGCAATGCAAATTTCAAAGATTCAAATGTCAAAAACTTTTTCTTGTTGTCATCAGCAGGCTCTTTAACATGGTCTCTTCATTGAACTATGTGTTTCTGCATATGTGCGTGTGTGCGTGCGTGCGTGTGTGCGTGCCTGGTCACGCCAGAGCCACACTTCCTCTTATTTGAGAGAAAAGGGGCCTGGTTTGTATGTTAATTCTGCCATTGAGACCACTCTAATGGTTATAAGAGTAACCTCTGTGGCCAGTTGCATTCTTAGGGTATGATACCTATGAACTGAAGGTGAGCATTTCTGATGCCCTAGGAATTTAAGTGAGACCACTCTTAAAACCTGTGCAGTATTAACATATCATTGTCTGAGGTTACTCAATGAAAAAATTAAACAGTTTGTGAAAAGTCCCTCAAACAAGACCATTTCCACTTTTCAGGGCACCTGCACATGAGACACTCCTTGCAGAATAAGAATGTCTCATATGCAAAGGAAAGGAGTGCTCCGATTGGCTGGAAGTGCCCCCTCAGTTTATTATGCTTTTCATGGGTCCTTATTTCTGGAGCCAGTCTGGCCAATTGGTAAGAACACAGAGTTGTGACCCTAGAGACTCGGGTTTCAATCCTGTAACTGACACTTGCTCACTGGCTAACCCCAAGCAAGTCAAAGGAAAACATTTATGAACAATGCCCATCGTAGCTTGAAAGTCCATGTCAAGCTCTTTTATATGAAGTGTGGCCTTACTTGTAGCTAGCAGCAGCAGTTCAGAGACATCTTGAAGTCTATCCTAAACTGATACTACTGTTGCCACCATTTTACTGGACCCTGTGGTGCCTTGCAGGGGGAAAGCTGTATATACTACATATTCTTTGCAAAAAAAAATGCATTAATGCACCAGCTGGGGTTCAAATTAGTGCCACAGAAGTAGGGAAATGTAACATTAGGGTTTCCAACCCTAACTCCCCACCACACCCTCCAAGCAGCAAACATAAAAAAAAATTAGGGTTTGGGGTCTCCGGAGTCTTCGCAAATCAATGGTGGGATCTTCCTTTGGGCTGTAAATCCTAATGCTCCCCTCTCACCCCCAGCCCAGAGCCTCCTGTCTGAAGCATAAAGTATACATGCAAGCTAGTACCTCATAATGATGTACTCTTCAAAGGTAGTGAATTATGTCTCACCAGTTGCTGGCAACACAATCTGTTGTACCTTTCTTCACACAAGTCCCTGTCGGCCCAGTGTGAAGATAGGATATCACATCTGATGTTGTTTGATCAGGGAACAAGGTGGGCATTAGAGTTGCCAACCCCAAAGAAGATCCCACCATTTATTCTGCAAGACTTCAGAGCCACATTTCCCTACATTTGTGGTATTAAGTTGAACCCTAACTGGTGCATTAACACATATTTTTTGCAAATAATTTCCTTCTTTTTTGAGATAGTGGAATCATATCCTCATTTACACAGGAACAGATGCGCAGGGTCCTTTGGGTCCTGCGCCAAGGGAAAACCCCGTCCACCTACAGAAGTGCAGTGACAGAGGTCAAGCATTTTGGAGCGGTCTGGTGGGCTGCAGAAGCATAGGGTCCTCTGGTCCCTGCCCTTCCATCTGGCCTCCAAAAAATTTCCAAATATCCCGCATTAGATAATACAATTTAAATTAAATTGGGCACATTGCTCGTCAAAGTGATTAATGGTCTCCTTCCAATTTTCATTAAGGCATTATTTCCAAGAAGTATTAATGCTTTAGGGATTAGATCCCAGAGCAAACTGGTCTTCAAACTACCACTTTTTAGAAAAGTTAAAGGACAGAAATCATTACTATATAGGGCCCCTCTCTTCTTTAATTCCATTTCAACCACAGTTTCCACTTGCTTCACTGTTCGAATTTTTTAAAATAGATTGAAATCATGGCTTGACACTATTAAAGATTGTGTACGTCATTTAACTTAAATGTAAGCTTTGATCAAGTGTGTTTTTACTAATGTATTTCATTAATTGTTGTGAAGCTATTGTATGCATTGTAAAGTTTGTTTTTTTATGTAAAACTTGTCACTTGTGAAAACAGGCAGCAATGCACATCTTGCTTGCAAGTATAAAAAAAACAAGCATTAGTCGATGAATGTTTGCTTGCTGGTATTAGCACTGGAAATGCATGAGTTAGACAGATGCAGAGTAGGAATGGCAGTGAAGTATTGAAATTCACGCCAACCCCACCTCCAACCTGTAGAGACGGACAGGCATTGGGGTATGCGTTTGGGTTGTCGCCCATAACATTCATGCCATTTCAGCTCACCGCATCCTGCAGACACTGACATGTGTTGAGGTGTGTCCTGGGGTGTTCGGCTTTATAATCACCCCACTCCATAAGGACATACACTGAAATTGGTGCAATATAGGAGAATGGGGTGAACTCTAGGGCCGAAGAGTTCAAGGCACACCTCAATGTCTGTCACGGGCTTCATGGTGGGGGTGGGGGTGGAACGGCATGAGCATTACAGTCGGCAATCCAAAGGCACACCCCTGATGCCTGTCAGTCTGTACAGGGTGGGTCGTTATGGTTAGAAACCCTAATGTCCCAGGTGTTTGTTGGTATTTGCACTACAAATTTTCAACATGGCCTTTTTGTGACCCCCACCTCATGAAAGCATTTGGGACCTCTTCTCATGAACAGTGGCACTGTGATTTTTTCAATGTGTCCCGAACTTTGAGTCCCCACAGCGATCATGCCTTTGTGCACCAGATGTACGAAAACACAGATCGGGCAGGATGTGAAGAATGACAGCTGCAACATTCATAGGGAGGTGTGAAGAGATGGCAATGTTGAAAATCGGTAGTGAAATTATTAAAAATGCTCGAACTTCCGAGTGTACATGGAAACTGTGCAATACATGCTCGTAACACAGTCATTTAGTGGAATTATTTCAACAAATGTTCAACATAGGCATTTGTGACCTCTGCTCATGAACACTGTCACTATGATTTTCTTAATCTGTCCTGAACATTGATTTCCCACAGCAACCACGCTATTGTGCGCCAGTTGTGTAAACGCATATTTCGGGCAGCATGTAAAAAGTGACAGCTGTACTGTTCATAAGGAGGTCTGAAAAAATGCCAATGTTGAAAATCTGAAGTGAAAATACTACAAATTTGCAAAGTTATGAGAGTGCATGGAAACCGCACAACACACGCTTGTAATACAGTTATTGTATGGATGTTTGTCACCAGATTTTCAACATAGGCATTTTGGGACCTCTGCTCATTAACAGAGTCACTACGATTTTACATATGAACATACATACGAACATATGAATCTGCCAGCAGAACAGACTAATTGGTCTATCTAAGTCTGCCAGAGTGCAGCTAGCACCCTGGATTGTAGATGCCACAGCCTTCTCCTCCTCAGTTCCTCCCCCACTTGTCCCAGCCCCTCCCCCCTTGACTCTTCCTCTTGCTTTATCCCACTCTTCTTAAAGCTATTGACTGTCCTACATGTTACCACCCCCTCTGGCAGCGCATTCCAACTAGACACCCCCCTCTCAGTGAAGTACTGCCTCCTCACTTCCCTCTTGAAACGTCCCCATTCTAACCTTTGTCCATGCCCCCTTCAATCATATTCCCCTATCCCTCCTCTCCTCCAGTGTGTACATGTTCAGCTCGTTAAGCCTAACTTTATATTCCTTTCCTTCCATCCCCTTTAACATTTTTATTGCCCTCCTTTGCACCCCCTCCAGTAACTTTATATCTCTCCTCAGGTATGGCTTCCAGTATTGCACACAGTACTCCAAGTGCAGTCTGACCAATGATCTGTAGAGAGACAGGGTCACATCCCTGTGTCTGGATGAGAACTCCCTTGCGATGCACCCCAGCATCCTGTTTGCCTTCACTGTTGCTATCCTGCACTGGGCTGAGTTGTTCATGCTCCCAGTTACCAACACCCCTAGTTCCTTCTCCTCCTCCTCCTCTGTGATCCCCAACCTCACCCCCCAACCAATAGTCCCTCTTCTGGTTCTTAGCCCCAAAGTGCATCACCTTACACTTCTTTGCATTGAATCCTAGCTGCCACTCCACTGACCATGTCTCTAGTTTGGTAAGGTCCCCATGCAGTTTTTCCCATCATTCTCTTTGTCCCCCACTGCCTCCAATTTGGTATCATCTACAAACAGACTAACCCTGCTCCCCACTCCATGTGCTATATTGGAGATAAAGAGGCCACATAGCACCAGGCCAGCACTTATCCTTGCGGCACCCCGCTTGTCACTGTTCTAGGTGCCGAGAGCTCACCACCACCACCACCACCTGCACCCTCCCCTGTAACTAGTTCTGTATCCATTTAGTCAATTTTTTCCCACCCCCACTGCCATCAGTTTCCCCCCAGTCTCCCATTAGGCATGTATCAAAGGCCTTACTGAAGTCCAAGTACAGGACATGTACTGCATGGCCCCTGTCCAACTTCCTTCTCAACCAGTCATAATACTCTATTAGGCTGATTGACAAAACCTCCCTGAGACAAACCCATGTTGCCGCCCATCTTGGAGGGCATTACTCTCTAGGAATGCCACCAGCCTCTGCTTCAGTATCGCCTCCATAAGTGTACCCACTATGGATGTGAGACTGACCATCCGATAATTTCCTGGCTCCTCCCTAGGCCCACTCCTGTGTATGGGCACCACATGGGCCACCCTCCAGTCCTGGGGCACACACCCCATTTCCAGGGAGGTGTTGAACAGATCTGCCAGTCTCTCAGTCAACAGCTCCGCCATTTCCCTCAGCACCCTGGGGTGGATGCCTTCGGGACCTGGTGCCTTGTCCACCCTTACTGCCCTCAGCCCCTCTAGCACCCTAGTCCCTGTTATCACTTTGTCCATCACCTCCTTCCCCCTTTCCCTACCCCCCAGCCCATGCTGGTAGTGGACCATCCCTCTCCTTAGTGAAAACAGAGCAGAAGTACTCCTTTAGAATTTCCGATTGCTCCTCCCCCTTTTCCACCAAATCCGCTCCTCGCTTTATCCTCACAATATGTTCCTTGCACTTCCTCTTTTCCCCACCCTTTATGCCCTATGCTAACCTTAATTCCCTGGAGGCTTTTGCTTTTTTCACCCTCCTTGCCACCTCCCTTGCCCAACTCCCGTCAGCCTCCTTATCCTCTCCCTTCCCTGTTCTCCTGCACTTCCAGTATGCAGCCCTCTATGCCCTCACCCCTTGCAGCACTTCCTTGTTCAGCCAGCATGGTTTCTTGGCTCTGCTCTTCTTACTCCTGGCCCTGGTGCAGGCTACTGTGGCCTCTGTTAGCCCAGTCTTTATGACTCCCCACTTTTGTTCTGCATCCATCCCCAGCCTTATATCCTGGAGTCTCCCTCGCAGTACTGCTCCCATCCTCCCAAAGTCCACCCTACTAAAGTCCACCACCTTAGCGCCTGTGCCTCCTGTCTCCCAGCCCAGCGCGAGAACAAGCCACACTGTTTGGTGGTTGCTACCCGCTAGTGGGTCCTCCACCCTTACCTCCCTCATTGCCTCCCCATTTGCCAGTACTAGGTCCAGAGTGCTACCAAGCCTTGTAGGCCCACTTACCAATTGCGTCAGAAGGCCGTCCTGGAATGCATCAAGGAGCACCTGCTCCCTGATACTGCAAATGACCGGGTTGCTCCAGTCAACCCCTGGTAGGGTAAAATCCCCCACTATCACCACAGTCTCCCTTCTATATACATTCCTTACTAGCGCTGACAACTTTCCATCCAGTTCTCTGGATTGGGCTGATGGTCTGTGCACCCCTCCTAGCCTCAGCTTTCTGCCCTTGGAGTACAGCAGCTGCACCCAAAGCACCTCTGTCCTCTCCTCTTCTCCCTTGTCCCTTATGCATTTGACCCCTTCCCTCACATAGAGTGCAACCCCCCCTTCCAACCCCCCCGGTCCCTGCTGTATATCCTGTATCCTGGGATTGCCAAGTTCCAATCATGGTACTCTGTGGCCCAATTCTCTCTCACTGCAGTAGTGTCCACCTTCCCCTCTGAAAGGAGCACCTGAAGCTCTGCACTTTTGTTTCCCAGGCTTCTTTCATTGAGAGACACCACCTTCCATCCATACCCCTCCTTCTCCTTACTCTTCTCTTTGGCCTGTGTCCCTCTCCAAGTAGTTTGCACCCTTTCTCATCGTAATTATTACCGGGTGGTGGTGCCTTCTGTATTACACTCAGACCACTCTGCCCACCCCCTCCCAGGGTTACTACACCTCCAGCGTTCCCTATAACTAGCGGGGTGAGCTCATTAGGCTCCCCTGTCCGGACCCTTCTACCAACCTCAGTCTTTTGGCCACCCCCCCAACTAGTTTAAATCCACCTCAGTAGAGATATACCCCTCTAATCCCTCCTTTAATACTCCCCTTCCCTCCCTGCTCAAGTGTTGACTGTCCACAGCGTACAAGTCACTGTTCCCCTAAACCCTACCTCAGTTAGTCATTAACCCATAATTTTTGGTGTGGCACCAATCCCTCAGCCACTCATTGAACTCCTCAATCCTACCCTTCCTCCCTGTGCTTGCACAAGGTACCGGGAGTACCTCCGAGAATGCCACCAACTCCCCCAATCCCTCACACTGCCTGCCCAACTCCTAGAACTCCCCCCCCCTCCAGTTCCACAGTCTGCCCCACCAAGTCATTTGTACTCACATGCAGCACTAAATGAGGTCTCTTCCTCCCCCTCGCTGCACATTTAAGCAGTGCCTGCCCTGCCACTCCTGCAGTCAACCCAGGGATAGCTTCAACCCAAATATGGCTGCGCCTTTCCCCCTTTCTGCCCCATCTCACCCCATTCAGTATAGAATCTCCCAGGACGAGTACCCCCGGCCCTTATCCCCTTTCCCTTCTAATGCCCCTTCTACCACCCCAGTATTCGTTCTTCCCTGCCTCTTACCCTCGCCAGCTGCACCCTCTGTGACTTCTGTATCTGCACCCCCTACGTCTGCCTCACCCCATTTCTCTGTCTTATTCCTCCCATCCCCCTTGAACTCTTTCCTAGCCTGACTACTTCCTACTGGGTTTCCCATGTCGACCCCCCCTCCTCTCCTGCTGATTTCCAACCCCTCTCCCATCCCCATTGTTGACGATTTAGAGCCCCCATTCCCTTTGAACCCGATAGTGATGCCCCTCCCATCCTTCACCCTTCCCGTAGCCTTCTCTCCTCCAGTCACCCCTCTGCCACCCTTTCATCCTCGCTATCTCTTCCCCTACTTGTTGCCATCCCTTTTCAGGCCCTGCTTGTCCTCTCCCCCTTCAGTACGTTCCTGCTCCCCCTCCCATAGCAGAGGCTCAAATCTATCCCTAGTTGATACCCCTCCCATCTCTTCCCCTGTTGGTTCCCCCGTCCCTACTTCCGCTCCCTCCTGTCCCCGGTTCCCACCCTGTCCCTCCCTACCCGCAGCCATCTGCCTTCCCTAGTACTCCTCGTGGTCTCTTCCTCCCCCATTAGGAGGCCCCCCTTCACCTCGGGCACCCCTTCCTTCTCCTCTCTTTTCTGCTAGTGTCTCTGATAGTGCAGTTGGTTTCAGTCCCTAGTTGTTCTTCCTCTGTTCCCCCTTGCCATATCCACTCCCCCCCCCCCCAGCCAGGATGCCTACAATACTCATCTGCCCTGCCACTTAGATTCCTCCCTAACCTCCACAGTTCCTCCCTCAAACCAGCCAGTTGTCAACAGACCATACCCCCACCCATCCTCCAAGCCCAGTCTAGGATAATGGCGGACTCACACCCTGTACAATCCACCACCCTTCCAAAGATGCCCGCCATATTGACATGCAGCACCTGTCCCATTTTGGCCCCCATCTTATGTTATGGGCTCTTATTCCCAGTTTCTGTACCCTGCTACAACTGTTAAGGCCCTATTTACTCAAATTCCTGTCCCCTTCCCACACTAGTCCCCCTACTGCCCCCTTGCCCACCGGGTTAATTCAGTCTCAAATCTCATCCGTTAGATACTGTATTACTGTAGCAATCCTAAAGCCTCCTTGTCCATTTTTCACCCCTCAGCTACCATACTTTTTTTCTCAGCCCTCATAGTTTCACTTAGCCCAGTTAGAAATCGTATTGCACTCCAAGTATTACTCAGCTCAGTTAGAGAAATAAACAGAACAAATAAATATGTATTATTACAGCAATCATAACAGTATAGCTCAGTACTTAGCTCAGTTAGAGAAATAAACAGAACAACTAAATACTGTATTATTACAGCAATCCTAAAAGTGTCCAGTCATTGCTTGGTCTCCACCCCAGAGACCCTGCTGTAATATAGGACTACACAGGACCCTGGGCAGGTGGGTGGGCAACTCTAAAGTCCCGAAAAATCTCCGTTTAACTCACTCACTCCCCCTCTCTCACTCACTCATTCTGTTTCTCCCGGCACTGCAGGCTGCCCTTTTGTACTGGGCTCCTGTCTGCGTTGGCGCATTTTCTGCCCACAAAGAAATCCACAGCAGTCACAAAAGAGCTCCATTAAACTCGCTCACTTCCCCTCTGTCACTCGCTCATTCGGTTTCTCCCAGCGCTGCAGGCTGCCCTTTTGTACTGGGCTCCTGCCTGTGTTGGCGCCTTTTTCTGCCCACAAAGAAATCCACAGCTGTCCCGACAGAGCTCCATTGAGCTAGCTCACTTCCCCTCTGTCACTCGCTCGTTCTGTCTCTCCCGGTGCTGCAGGCTGCCCTTTTGTACTGGGCTCCTGCCTGTGTTGGCGCCTTTTTCTGCCCACAAAGAACTCCACAGCTGTCCCGATAGAGCTCCATTGAGCTAGCTCACTTCCCCTCTGTCACTCACTCGTTCTGTCTCTCCCGGCGCTGCAGGCTGCCCTTTTGTACTGGGCTCTTGCCTGTGTTGGTGCCTTTTTCTGCCCACAAAGAAATACGCAGCAGTCCCGACAGAGCTCCGTTGAGCTCGCTCACTCCCCCTCTCACTCACTTGTTCTTAATCTGTCCCAAACACTGATTTCCAATTGCAACCATGCTATTCTGAAATGTTGAAAATCTAGAGTGAAAAATTACAAATTCATGAAGTTACGAACGTGTGTGGAAACTGTGCAATTCACGCTCATAAAACAGTCATTTTTTGGATTTTTTCACCAAATTTGCAACATAGGTTTTTTGAGAGCCCACCACATGAACAATGGCACTGTCATTTGGTTAATCAGTCCCAAAAGGTGATTCCGCGCAGTGACCGCAAAATCACCTTTCAGGACTGAATAATGCCATGACAGTGACTGAATTCATGAGAAGGGGTCCCAATAACCCCATGTTGAAAATTTAGTGCCACAATTCCCAAAAATGCCCGGGATATGCACCAAAGTTGGAAAAAAAAAAAAAAAAAAACCTATTTATGCCATTATACAGCTTACCAGCATTTCTTCAGTTCGTGGTCAGCTCTAAAGAGTGCTGACGTGTTCCTGGTCCACCAAAGGTCATCGCACCAGGCTCCAGAGGCAAGTATGGGGCAGGGGGTGAGGAGTTGGGGTACGCAGAGGGTGGGTGCGGGTTGGGGGGGGCACCAGACATGTCAGGGGACTGTTTTCTTGTTTTACAGGTAAAAAAAAGCAAAAGACAACATGGGTTGGTTTTCTTCTTTCGCAGGTATGTTTGGTACACTGGGGCGGGCTCCCAGTGTGCCACCTGCAGTCGTGAGGAGGAGGAGCGAAGCCGACAGGGATTGGTCCCCCTGTCAGCACAGAAATGGGTGGGGGGGCGCATGATGCTGAGGGAAATTGGGCACCCCTCGGCACACAACAGAAATCGTGGAGGTGGGGACATTATGCCGACAGGGAGTGGGTTCCCCCATCAGCAAATTGAACTGGGAAGGGAGGGACTGAAGCTGACGGAGATTGGGCCCCCCATTGGCAAAGAAAGACTGTTAGGGGGGGCACATGATGCCAAGGGGAATTGGGCACCCCCTCAGCACACAACAGAAATTTGGGGGTGGAGACACTATGCCGATGGGAGTGGGCTCCCCATCAGCAAATGAAGTGGGTTGGGGGCATGCCGACAGGGGTATTGGGCATCCCTGTTGGCTCTGAGGTGGCTGCATAGAGCAGCCATGTTCCTGGTAATGTTACACCAGGCAAGGTACTGCCCTGCAATGACGGGTCACTCCCTCATTGCAACGGAATTGCTGATGTTGCAATGACAAGTCAGCCTTCACTGCAGCAGCCAAACTGTTTCAAGTTGGTGGCACTTCTGTAGAATCAGTGTCATCAGGACACTGGGCCTGCATTGGGTGCACACCACCAAGCCCACAAATGCAGTGCTGGCACTGGCCGCCACACTGCCACACCTCCACAACCCGCTTCTCTCCTAAGCTGCCGCATAATGTTTCTTGTACATGTGCGCAAGCAAGCATAATAAAAATGAAACAAAATGAAATGTGGCCACAGATACAAATGCACAGGGAAAAGAGTCTGTCAGCCAATGCGAAGGGCCCTCTGCTACCCATGGATGAAGAGGTGCAGGGCCCTATGCCAACAGGACAGTTGTCTTCACTATATAGTACCCAGGTCCTTGAAGACAACCCTGCAGCTTTCATTCCCTGTCTGGGGGATATCACATAACAGAGCCATACCCCCAACCTCACCCTAGCCAGCTGGGCCACTGAGCTCACCACCAAGCTCAGCTCACCAGAATAGGATCATAAAGTATAACCACTGGAGTCAAGAATGGCACCACACACAAAGTTTCTTAACAATTATATACTTTGTTTTTAATTCTGACCCCAAATTTTCAAGATAGTCATTTTATGACACCCCTTATAGACATGATATGTAGCATTTACAGCATATTGACCGAAACATCATTTTGTACCAGATGTGTGAAAACATGTCTCATCCAGGATTTAAAAAATGACACCTGCCACACTTATGAGGTGGTCTGGAAAAATGGCTTTCTTGAAAGTTTGGAGTCAAAATATTGACCTAAAGGTGGGCAAGCAATGTAAGAGGGCAGCAAGGAGGGCTGAGGGATACTGGGATGCATAGGGAGAGGCATCACCTGTAGAAAACAGGAAGTTGTTATCCCTCTGTACAGACAGCTGGTGAGACCCCATCTGGAGTACTGCATGCAGTTCTGGAGACCCCATCTCCACAAAGACATAGACAGGATGGAAGCTGTCCAGAGGAGGGCAACTAAAATGGTGCAGGGTCTGCACCGGAAGACATATGAAGAGAGACTAAAGGAGCTTAATATGTATAGTCTCGAGGAAAGGAGGGAGAGGGGGGACATGATAGAAACTTTCAAGTATCTCAAGGGAATCAACAAAGTCCAAGAGGGTAGCATCTTTCAAAAAAAGAGGTGTGCAAGAACAAGGGGGCACAATTTGAAGATAGAGGAGGGTGGCTCAGAGGTAATTTAAGGCAGTATTTTTTCACAGAGAGGGTTGTGGATGCATGGAACGGCCTTCCGGAGGAGGCTGTGGAGTCAAAAACAGTGGTGGAATTCAAGCATGCATGGGACAGTCATAAGGCAATTCTAGGGGGTGGGGGTAGGAAGAAGTAGGCTGCTGGTTAACTAGGATCTGCAGCTTATCTATTAGGTAGAGAAATGGGCAGACTGGGTGGGCCAAGCAGTCCTTATTTGCCATCAAATTCTATGTTTTTATGTAACATTGAAATACTGCAGTGTTCACTCATAACCTGGACATTTGGCCGTATTTGTACACTAAATTTTACCCCACCTCATGAACCTAGTAAGTGAACATTTTCAAATCCACACTGAAACATCATTCCATGCCACCAAAATGTTATTCCGCGTTATAGGAGCAAAACCACATTTTGGCTGGGATTTGAAAAACAACAGCTGAGCCTGTCACATTCATGAGATGGTATGAAACAAGCATTTGTCAATGCCGAATGTTTGCTTGCTGGCATTAGCATTGGAAGTACAGGAGTTAGACAGATACAGCATAGAAATGGCAGTGAAGTACTGAACTGACGCCAACCCCACCCCCAACCCCAACCTGCAGAGATGGACAGGCACCGGAGTGTGCCTTTGGGTTGTCACCCATAATGCTCATTCCATTTCACCTCACCCTACCCTGCAGACACCGACAAGTGTCAAGGTGTGCCTTGGGGTGTTCAGGCCTTACGCTCACCCCATCCATAAGTAAATACGCTGAAATGGGTGCAGTATAGGAGAAAGGGGTGAGCTTTGGGGCCGAAGAGTCCAAGGTGCACCTCGATGCCTGTCACTGACTGCAGAGTGGGGATGGGGGTGGAATGGCATGAGCATTACTGTCAACAATCCCAAGTCACACCCCTGACGCTGGTCAGTCCCTACAGGATAGGGCGTTATGGTCAGAAACCCTAACACCCTGGGTGTTTCTTGGTATTTTCACTCCAAGTTTTCAACATGGGCTTTTTGTGACCACACCGTATGAACAGTGACACTATCAGTTCGTTAGCCAAAAGGTGATTTTACACAGCGACTGCACCATTTGGTGCCACAGGTGCAAAAACACATTTTGAACAGGATGTAAAAATGACAGCTGTACTGTTCATCAGGAGGTGTAAAAAAATGGTAATGTTGAAAATCTGGAGTGAAAATATAAAAAAATTGCTGAAGTCACAGGCTTGTGTAGAAACTGCGCAATGCACACCCGTAATGCAATTATCTGGGGGAATTTTTACACAAGATTTTCAAAATAGGGTTTCTGGGACTTCCGCTCATGAACAGTAGCACTGTGATTTTCCTAATCTGTCCCGAACTTTGATTTCGCATAGCGTGACACAGGTGCGAATACATGTTTTGGCAGGTGTGAAAAATGACAGTTGTACTGTTCATAAGGTGGTGCGTAAAAATGACAATGATGAAAATCTGAAGTACAAATATAAACAAGTATTTGGCAATGTCGGATGTTGATTGCGTTGGGTCTGTTGAGCTCGCTCAGTGGCCCTGTGTCACTGGCTCAGTGTGTTTGTCCCGGTGCTGCAGGCTGCTCTTTTGTACTGGGCTGCTGCCTGCGTTGGCACCTTGTTCTGCTGAGGAAGAAATCCGCAGCTGTCCCAACAAAGCTCCATTGAGGTGGCTCCTCCCCCCCACTCGCTCATTCTGTTTCTCCTGGCCTGTAGGCTGCCCTTTGTACTGGGCTCCTGCCTGTGTTGGTGGCTTTTCTACCCACAAAGAAATCCACAGCTGTCCCGACAGAGCTCTGTTAAGGTCACTCACTCCCCCGTCTCACTCAGTCATTCTGGCTCTCCTGATGCTGCAGGCTGCCCTTTTGTACTGGGCTTCTGCCTCTGTTGGCGCCTTTTTATGCCCGCAAAGAAATCTGCAACAGTCCTGACAAAGCTCTGTTGAGCTTGCTCACTCCCCTTATCTCACTCGCTCATTCTGTTCTGTCAGTGCTGCAGGCTTCCCTTTTCTACTGGGCTCCTGCCTACATTGATGCCTTCTTATGCCCACAAAGAAATCTGCAGCAGTCACACTAGAGCTCCATTGAGATCGCTCACTACCACTCAGTCACTCGCTCGTTCTGTTTCTCTTGGCGCCACAGACTGCGCTTTTTTTATGTGGCTCCTGGCTGCATTGGCACCTTTGTCTGTCCACAAAGAAAATCGCTCATTTTATTTGTCCTGGCGCTGCAAGCTGCCCTTTTGTACTGGGCTCCTGCCTGCATTGGCGCATTCTTCTGCCCACAAAGAAATCCCAGCAGTCCTAATAGAGCTCCGTTAAGCTCACTAAGTCCCCTTGTCTCACTCGCTTGTACTGTTTCTCCCACCCCTGCAGGCTGGCCTTTTGTACTGGGCCCCTGCCTGTACTGACGCCTTTTTCTGCCCACAAACAAATCCGCAGCAGTCCTGACAGCGCTTCGGTGAGTTCACTCTCTCCCGCTCATTCTCTCGTTCTGTTTCTCCCAGTGCTGCAGGCTGCCCTTTTGTACTGGGTTCTTGTATTGGGGCCTTTGTCTGAACACAAACAAATCTGCAGCAATCCCGACAGAGCTCTGTTGAGCTCGGACACTCCCCCCTCTCACTTGGTCGATCTTAATCTGTGCCAAACACTGATTTCCCAGAGTGACCATGCTATTGTCCGGCAGAAGTGCAAAAACATATTTTAGCCAGGATGTGAAAAATGATAGCTGTAGTGTTCATAAGGAGTTGTGAAAAAATGCCACTGTTGAAAATGTGGCGTGACAGTATTACAAATTTGTGAAGTTACAAGGGTGCATGGAAACAGTTCAACGCACGCTTGTAACAGTCATATTATGGACTTTCATCACCAAATTTTCAACATAGGGATTTTAGGACCTCTGCTCATGAACAGTGCCATTGTCATTTTCTAAATCTGTCCCGAACACTGATTTCCCACAGTGACCACGTTATTCTGCGCCGGAAATGTGAAAACACATTTCGGTCAGGATGTGAAAAATGACAGCTGTACTGCTTATAAGGAGGTGTGAAAAAATGGCACTGTTGAAAACCTGGAGTGACAATATTACAAATCCCGTTGAGCTCACTGACTCCCCCTCCCTCACTCGCTCGTTCTGTGTCTCCTGGTGCTGCAGGCTGCCCTTTTGTACTGGACTCCTGTCTGCATTGGTGGCTTTTTCTGGCCAGAAAGAAATCTGAAGCAGTCCCGATACAGCTCCATTGAGCTCGCTCACTCCCCCTCTGTCACTCTCGCATTCAGTTTCTGGCAGCGCTGCAAGCTGGCCTTTTGTACTGAGCTCCTGCCTGCGTTGTCGCATTTTCTGCCCACAAAGAAATCTGCAACAGTCACACTAGAGCTTCGTTGAGCTCGCTCACTACCGCTCTGTCACTCGCTCGTTCCGTTTCTCTTGGCGCCACAGACTGCACTTTTCTATGGGGCTCCTGGTTGCATTGGCACCTTTGTCTATTTATAAAGAAATCTGCAGCTGTCCCGACAGAGCTCCGTTGAGGTTGTGCAGTCTCCCTCCCTCATCGCTCATTCTGTTTGTCCTGACGCTGCAAGCTGCCCTTTTGTACAGGGCTCCTGCCTACACTGGCGCCTTTTTCTGCCCACAAAGAAATCCCAGCAGTCCTGATAGAGCTCCGTTGAGCTCACTAAGTCCCCTTGCCTCACTCACTCGCACTGTTTCTCTCACTGCTGCAGGCTGGCCGTTTGTACTGGGCCCCTGCCTGTACTGATGCCTTTTTCTGCCCACAAAGAAATCCGCAGCAGTCCTGACAGTGCTTCGGTGAGTTCGCTCACTCCCCCTCCTTCACTCGCTCTCTCGTTCTGTTTCTCCAGTGCTGCAGGTTGCCCTTTTGTACTAGGCTCTTGTGTTGGGGTCTTTGTCTGAACACAAACAAATCCGCAGCAGTCCCGACAGAACTCAGTTGAGCTTAGTCACTTACCCCTCTCACTTGGTCGATCTTAATCTGTCCCAAACACTGATGTCCCAGAGTGACCGTGCTATTGTCTGGCAGAAGTGCAAAAACATATTTTAGCCAGGATGTGAAAAATGACAGCTGTAGTGTTCATAAGGAGTTGTGAAAAAATGCCACTGTTGAAAGTGTGGCATGAAAGTATTACACATTTGCGAAGTTACAAGGGTGCGTGGAAACAGTTCAACGCACGCTTATAACAAAGTCATGTCATGGACTTTCGGCACCAAATTTTCAACATAGGGATTTTAGGACCTCTGCTCATGCACAGTGCCACTGTCATTTTCCTTATCTGTCCCGAACACTGATTTCCCACAGTGCCCACGTTATTCTGCACCGGAACTGTGAAAACACATTTCGGTCAGGATGAGAAAAATGGCAGCTGTACTGCTTATAAGGAGGTGTGAAAAAAAAAAATAGCACTGTTGAAAATCTGGTGTGACAATATTACAAATCTGCGAAGCTACAAGGGTGCGTGGAAAGTGCGCAACGCACACTTGTAACACAGTCAATTGATGGGCTATCATCACCAAATTTTCAACATAGGCATTTTAGGACCTCTGCTCATGAACAGTATCACTGTCATTTTCTTAATCTGTCCTGAACAGTGATTTCCCCCAGCAACCGCTGTATTCTGCGCCGGAAGTGCGAAAACACATTTCGGCCAGGATGGGAAAAATGACAGCTGTACTGTTCATAAGTAGGTCTGGGAAAATGGCAATGTTGAAAATCTGCAATGAAAATATTATAAATTTGCGAAGTTACCAGCATGCGTGCCAACTGCGCAACGCACGCTTGTAACACAGTCATTTTATGGAGTATCATTACCAAATTTTCAACATAGGCATTTTAGGACCTCTACTCATGAACAGTGTCACTGTCATTTTCTTAATCTGTCCTGAACACTTATTTCCCACAGCGACCGCACTATTCTGCACCGGAAGTGCGAAAACATATTTCAGACAGGATGTGAACAATGAACAACTGTACTGCTCACAAGGAGGTGTGACAAAATGTCTATGCTGAAAATCTGGCATGAAAATATTGTAAATTTGCGAAGTTACGAGCATACATAGCTACTGCGCAACGCACGCTCATAAAACAGTCATTTTGGGGATATTTTTCCACCAAATTTGCAACATAGGCTTTTTGAGAGCCCACCTCATGAACACTGGCACTGTCGTTTCATTAATCGGCCCCAAAGGGTGATTCCGCACAGTGACCGCGAAACCACCTTTCGGGGCCAATTAACGCCATGACAGTTCAAGAATTCATGAGGAGGGGTCCCAAAAACCCCATGTTGAAAATTTGGTGAAAAAATTCACCAAAATGCCCGTGATATGCACTAAAGTTGAAAAACCCCTATTTATTACATTATACAGCTTACCGGCATTTCCTCAGTTTGTGGTCAGCTTTGAAGAGTGCAGACGTGTTCCCGGTCCACCAAAGATCATCGCACCAAGCTCCGGAGGTAAGTATGGGGTGAGGGGGGTGTGGGGAGGCAGGGTGCACAGTGGGTGGGTGCGGGTTGCAGGTGGGAGTCAGGGTGAGCGCAGAGGGACAGTTTCCTTTTTTTCAGGACAAAAAAAAAAAATATGTCACGGGACTGTTTTTACCTTCACAGGGGTATCTGGCACGCTGGGGTGGGCTCCCAGTGTGCCAGCAGAGGCTTCAGTTTGGGGGCAAGCAGTAGCAGGCAGGGGGACTGGGCACCCCGTCGGCAGGAAACAAACTGGGAGGAGAGTTCATTATGCCGACTGGCATTGGGCACCCCAGTCGGCAGGAACAAAACAAAGGGGTTATTATGTCGACGGGATTAGGCACCCTGTCGGCAGGAAAGCAGGGGGTGGTGGTTCATTATGCGATGGGGATTGGGTATCCAGTCGGCAGGAACAAAACTGTGTGGGAGTTCATGGCGACAAGGATTGGGCACCCGCCGGCAGGAACAAAATGGGGGGAGGTTACAGAATGCCGACGGGGAGTGGACTCCCCCGGTGGCAACAAGTAAACACGGTGGGGAGGGGGATTATATTGTTTGTGAACACGGTGGCAAGCAGCCGCCATGTTCACAAACAAGATCAGGGGTTTCACATCCCGCCCTGCAATGACGGGGCGCTCCCTCCCTCATTGCAGAGGATGGCTGATGCTGCAATGACGAGGCAGCCCCTCATTGCAGCGGCTACTTTTTTAGAAGGTTGTGGCACGCTGGCTGAACTAGTGTCAGCAGCAGCGTGCCACGGCATTGGGGGATGGGGGACAAGCCTCTGCAGGCTGTGAGGGCATTGGGCACAACAGGGCCACGCCTCCACAACCTGCTTGTGGAGAAAGCTGACACAATATGTTTCTTGCGCATACGCACAATCAACATAAAAATTGGCGAAGTTACGAGCATGCGTAGAAACTGCGCAACGCACTCTGGTAATGCAGTAATTTTTTGGGATTTGTTCACCAAATTTGCAACATGGGCTTTTTGGGACCTCTCACTATGAACAGTGGTACTGTGATTTTTTTTAATCTGTCCCAAACATTGATTTCGCCAGCAACCGCACCAGATGTGAGAAAACACATTTCAGGCAGGGTGTGAAAAATGATAGCTGTACTGTTCATAAGGAGGTGCGGAAAAATAGCAATGTTGAAAATCTGGAGTGAAAATATTAAATAATTGCTGAAGTCACAGGCGTGTGTAGAAACTGTGCAATGCACACCCATAATGCAATTATCTGGGGGATATTTTACACCAGATTTTTAACATAGGGTTTTTGGGACCTCCGCTCATGAACAGAAGCTCTGATTTTCTTAATCTGTCCTGAAGGTTGATTTCGCACAGTGTGCCACAAGTGCGAAAAACATGTTTTGGCAGGTGTGAAATATGACAGCTGTACTGTTCATAAGGTGGTGTGCAAAAATGACAATGCTGAAAATCTGGAGTACAAATATAAAATATTGGCAAAGTTATGAGCATGCGTAGAAACTGTGCATCGCACGCTGGTAACGCAGTCATTTTTTGGAATTTGTTCACCAAATTGCAACATGGGCTTTTTGGGACATCTCCTTATGAACAGTGGCACTGTGATTTTCTTAATCTGTCCCAAACATTGATTTCAGCAGCAACCGCGCCATTGTGAGCCAGATGCGCGAAAACACATTTCAGGTAGGAGGTGAAAAATAACAGCTGTACTGTTCATAAGGAGGTGTGGAAAAATGGCAATGATGAAAATCTGGAGTGAAAATATTAAACATTCTTGAAGTTACGAGCATGTGTGGGAATTGCGCAATGCACGCTTGTAACACAGTCATTCTCTGGAATTTTTTTTACCAAATTCGCAACATAGGCTTTTCGGGAGCCCATCTCATGAACAGTGACGTTGTTTTGTTAATTAGTCCCAGAAGGTGATACCGTGCAGTGACTGCAAAATCACCTTTCAGGACCGAATAATGACATGACAGTGACTGAGTTCATGAGGTGGGTCCCAAGAACCCCATGTTGAAAGTCTGGAGCCAAAAGTCGCAAAAATGTCTGAGATATACATCTAAATTGACCCCCCCCCCGCCATTTATGCCATTATACAGCTTACCGGCATTTCTTCAGTTCGCGGTCGGCTTTGAAGAGTGCAGGCGTGTTCCCGCTCCATGAATGAGTCGCTGGGCTCCGGGTAAGTATGGGGTGAGGGGGGGTGTGGGGAGGTGGGGTGCACAGAGGGTGGGTGCAGGTGGGGAGGGCACCGCAGACAACGAGGGACCGTTTTCTTGTTTACAGGTTAAAAAAAAGAAACTTTGTGGGAAGGTACATTACAGGTACATTTGGCACGCTGGGGTGGGATCCCAACTGGGTGTTTTGGACTACTGGAGCCGACAGGGATTGGGCACCATGTCAACAAAGAAAATGGGGCTGTGTTTGGGGGGCATGATGCTGAGGGATTGGGCATCCTCAGCATACAAATTAAGCTACAGGTGCATCATGCCAATGGGGATTGGGCCACCCATCAGCAAATGAACTGGGGAGGGGGCATGCCGACAGGGGGACTGGGCACCCCCAACATTGGCTTTCAGGTGGGACTGTGAGAGGCAGACAGTGACAGCCACCACCATGTTTACTAAAATGTTACACCAGGCAAGGCACACCCTGCAATGATGGATCGCTCCCTCATTGCGCGGCGAAAGTGTTTCAAGTTGGTGGCACGCTTTTGAGCTGCTGTCATAGACAGCATGTTCATTCATTGGTGCCACACAGACAAGCCCTAAAAATCAGGGGCGGCATTGGCCACAACACGGCCACACCTCCACAACCTGCTACTCCAGCAAGCTGTCACAACATGTTTCTTGTGCCTGCGCACAAGCAAACATAAAAATAACTATGCTGAACATTTGAGGTCAAAATACTTAAAATTACCAATGTTATGAGTAAGCACAGAAAAATGTCAATGTGCACACACAACGTTGCCATTTTTGAATATTATGACCCCAGATTTTCAACATAGCCTTTTGATGACCCCACCTCATGAACAAGGGTGGTGAAATTTTTAAAATCCCACCAGAATGGTGATATTGCAGATAGACCACGAAATCACCTTTCGGGCCAGATTTACATAATTCCTTGCCATTGGTCATGAGCTGGGGTCCCCAAATGGCCATGTTGAAAATTTGGGGTCCAAATACGTAAAAATGACAAGGTTACAAATCAAACTCCTATTTGAAATACATTATACTGCACTTGCCTTATTTTCACATATTGCAGTCAGCAGTTCTAGCAGCAAGACGTGTCTTCAGTCGGAAAATGGAGCTACACCGTGGGGCATGTTCAGGCGAGTGAGGGTATGTGTGGAGGTTGTGGTGGGGATGTGGGGTGATGGGTGCTGAGTGGGAAGTTGGGAGGATGGAGCTGTGTGTGGGGAGTGAGATCAGCAAAGGACTGTTTTCTTTTTCACAGGCTTAAAAATGAAACATCAAGGGACATTTTCCTTTATTTCAGGTGATATTCTGACACTTGTGTTAGACACCCCAGTGTTGGGCTAGTGTTCTACGGTACTGAGGGGGGGCACCCCACTGACACCATCTATACAGTGGGAATGGCGGGATGACCTGGAGGGGAGGGGGTCAGAAGAAACGGCATGGGGGTGGGCACCCTGGTCCACTCATTCAATATTTTTAATAATATTTAAACATCTGAAAGGGCAGCCAGGTGACCTGGAGGGCAGGGGAGAGAAAGAAGCAGTATGGGGGGGGCACCCCAGTCCACTTAACAAATAATGAAAGAGATGCTGACAGCACGATTCCAGCTGTGGCTTCAGCATTCAAGAAAGTTCTACAGTTCTCATACAGAGAACGTGGGTGAACAGGTCCTCTCACTAAACTGGACATCCTGGATTTTGGGGTACCCAGAAAAGGTATTTTCAGGGCAATTTTCAAAAAACAAATACCAGAATCTAGCTAAACTAGTCCCATTTAACTAGGTTCAGGTGTTTGTTTTTCAAAATATATCATTTTAATTTATTTTCAATGTGAGTTAAAAAAAAGAAAGAAAAGGCTATCACGACTGGTATTTTTTTTTTTTAACATGATCAGTATTCTTTTCCACATGATCAGAATCTTTTTCCCCACACAACACGTAATTCATGAAAATAAACACAATATTTTATTTATTTGTTTTTTTAACGTTTGCATTTGTTGGTTAGCTGAAAAATCCTTAGAACTGTGAAACCCTATAATATTTTTTTAGGAAACCTTCCAAAGGCACACCCTTTGCACAGGTCCCTTCAACCCTGAACATTTCCTGAAAAAAAAAATCTACACTGTCTAGGCTGTAGGTGAGACCAAAAAATATGCAATGTTAAGTATGTTTTATTTTTTGCTCTGTATTTGGGAAACCAAAGAAAATACCATCATAAAACTTTTCAGATCTTGAGACTCTGACAACGCCAAAGTTATTAAAGTGCAAAAATTGGGGCTTAGCATTAAACAGCCTACTCAGCCCTAACTATAGGGGTGCTACCGCACTCTTATAATAGTTAGGCATAGCTTGTTCCTCCATGACATCACAAGGTTCCATAAAGTGGCGGCAACGTACTGTAGTATCAGTATAGGGCAGATGTAGGGCCTGATCCACAAAGGGATGGAGACCCCTTACACAGGTGCACGCAGTGCACCCTATGGAATCCACACCAGCTTTTGCACTGGCCCACCAAACCCAACCCAATCCCACCCTCACTTCTATTAAGTATGCAGGGCAGAAGTATGTTCTGGAGTAAATGAGAAAGAACTAAGACTGGACCGAAGAGGAAAAATCTTCTTTGGTTGTGGGTCAAATTGATGAGACCCATTTCGGACCACATCTTGCAGTTATAGGTAGTGAAAAGTGTGATACAGTCTCATCCCATTTTTCAATATAAAATTAAACATACACATTTTGGATGTAAAAAACAGACTAGCAGACAAATAGGAACGAAAGACACACTCACTCGTATTTTGTAGTATACTATTCTTTTTATTAATCAGGATGCATTAAGCACACAGCTCCGTGGTAATTAATGTCAGTATTTCGTGAAAATTCACTTCCTCAAGGAATCATGTGTTTATGTTTTCAACCTGTAACTCTGAGATTGTGTCTTACATCACATTTTTAATTTCTGGTTGATCTGCCTTTTTTAATTGAATTGGTTTGGTCCTGCTACATACACCCAGTATAAATACTAGTGTGTGTGTTCAGTGCGATAACATTGATTGTGTGTTGTAGAGCACTACTCCAGTTTTTTCTACTTTTTGTGTAGTTGGGCCAACCTCGGCTTCCCGTTATAACTTCAACCCTCTGCGGTTCTCAAGGCCTTTTCACTCCAATTTGTCTGCTAGCATTTCGTTAGTTGACAGCAGATGCCTTCCTGTGCCTTTCTTTTCACTGGAAGACACTGGGATATCGCTCTTTTTTTTCTAATTTACTGTACTTTTCCCTTTTCAGCCAGGCAGCCCTCATCAGCCTGAACCTGGCACCCAGCCTCATCACCCACCTTTCCTGGGATTTACCTCCACCGCCTGGTCCTTCCTGGCTTGCTCTCCAGGGCTGGATCACTGAAGTGGGCACCATACCCACGATGGAGTGAGAGTATGGTTTGGCAGTGGGTGCCATGGTGGGCAGTGGGGAGACTGCTGTGTGGGGCCCGCATCATGTTGCCACATCAAGGGGCATTTTTGCATGTATGTCCTTATCCCCCAAGGATATGATCTGGGCCCTTGCAGACCTGCACATGCAAGTTGTGCACATCCACAATGGTCTGCATCCTCCCTCCCAACTCTGTAGCTCTAGCTGTCACCACCTCTTGCAGTCACCCAGGTGGCAATAGCACAGCGGAGACTTACAGCCCTCTCTCACCGAGGAGAAGGAGGAGAAGGGAATCCTACTTGTGTACAATGGGAAATGGCCAATGACACTTGAGTACTCTGCACTACTGCTGTAGGTACACTTGAACTTCCTGCATTATAGGACTGCGGGTGCTTGGGCCCTTAAGTAGCCACACAGACAACTTTTCTTGGAGGTTTGTAATGTTTATTTCACACACCTCAACATTTTGCCTGCTATTTACAGGCTTTTTCAAGGGGATTTGCTTGGTTTTTCTAAAATGTAAAATAAAAATACATTGAATACTCTTGTTTCTTGTACTCATTATATACAATAAACTTCTATTAATTATTAACTAGAATATACCTTTAAATGTTGCTTTCTTTTGTCATACAGGTTAAACCTAGCTTTTTAATTCTTCTTCAATTAAATGCTATAAAAACATAATGCAGATTGTATAGTTTCTTGTGACGATAGAGTATGTTGTAGCATTATGACCCTTTTCTAGGAGTCATTTTAACACACACCAAAGTGTTTCACGACCCTTCACCCAGTATCCATGCAGTGCATCTCTCCACATGCCACATTAACGTTTTCTAAATTCTCTCTATAAATCCATATTACTGCTGAAATGCAGTTGCTTTAATGTTATTTCTTTACTTCTTAAAAAATAAACTGAAAATGCCTTCATTTACCTCACAGGTCACCAGCTAAGCTTTTGACAAGTTCCTTTTTAAACTAATCTGATTAATCAGCAATCATTTTGGAGCCAGTTAGGTGGCGCTGAGGGCTGAGGTGCTGGACACCTTACCTCGTGCCACGCCAGTGACCGGGGTTCGGAAGCCTGCTCGGGTCGTCAGGGGTCATCTGGGGAGGAAAGAATCAAGAGTCTGGTGGACTGCTCTCCTCTCCTGGGGAAGGATGGGCTGTGTGCCTCCGGCATCCACGACCCCTGGTGGAGACTGGGGGTGCTGCGGCCATGGACTCTTGGTTATGGGGATTGGGGCCATGGCGGACATCCTGCAAGAGCGTGGGAGTGCGCTCATCGTGTGACGAATGTCATTGCATGTCTGCACCCCCGAGGGTCATGAAAGAAAACCCCTCTGGCCAAAGCACTTAGGAAACCCATGACAGACACCCTCTCCTGGACCGAACAAAGCCTGGCGAATGGGCGTGGGTTAAGGGTGATCTCAGTCTCACCCCCAGTCCCCCCCCGGGGAGCCCCTCCATGGTGGCAAGCCATGGTCCTCCTCATCCACTGCTGTGATGGAGGCTGGGCAGGGGGAGTTGAGGGTCCACGGATCAGAGCTGATGGGGGCATAAGGTGCCATCCCCCACCGAGCCAGAGGTACTATAAATAGAGTTTAAAAAAAAAAAAATCAGCAATCATTTTAAGAAGCCATGAAATAACATAAAAACAAAAGTTAATGCACCATGTGGAGAGATGCACAGCTACTTAAAGCCCCAAGCACCTGCACTCCTGCAAATCAAGGAAGCTGAAGAGCAAAGCATCCCCCAGGAAGCATGCTCCTCCTCCCCCCCAGCCGGCCCTACAATGACTCAGACTCATTTCCAAACCTGGTCTCTTATCATTGTCAGCAGTAGCACTACAGCTGTGCTACTTGGCCAACAACTGGGATGCCTCTTTGACGGACCTACAAAGACCAAATACAATAATTAGGAAAATCATGGCTTAAAAAAAGTATTAATGAATTTTACTGCAAGTGACTTTGAGTTTCACATTAATTATACATTAATTGATCATTCACATTTTGAACCACAGTAGAAGTGAGATTCTTTTTTATTTAAACAAGGTAGCCCAGCGGAGATGCAATATCTCATTTTCAGTGGGATCCTGCTTTTATCAGTTTTTGCACCTGAGTGAACAGAAGAAATGAGAGGTAAGGTGACTTGCCCGGGGGTCACACAGTAAAGCTCTGGAGGGATTTGAAACTGGATCTCCTAGTTCCCAAGCTTGTGCTCTAAGCGTTAATCCTTGCTGTCAGGTGATAAGGGGTTCTTTTGTGTATAACTGGTTCTGCCCACCCTACTGCAGCCCTCATCACTGGGAACTGCTGCCTTTCTTAATATCTGGGCAATATTTCTCATAATGTGCAAGCACCCTAGTTTTCTGCCACTCTTGAAGGCTCTTTAACGTTTGTGATGTGCGTGTGATGGGGGGGGGTTGCTTGTTTCTAAGGCATTAATTGTCCACTTCTGTTGTACAATGCTGTTCAGCCACTGGTTAAGATATCATGTAATGTCATTTAGGAGGGCATTCAAGCTAAACAAAGAGTAGACTCATCACAAATAATGAATCATGGCCATATTACATGAATTCTGAAGCATAATGCAAATTCTTCAGCCAGTTCCAAGTCCAGAGAATCACAAAATACCAGGAGCACTGACTGTGTTACCAACACTAGAAGTAATGGACAAATCCTGAAAAATCTGGATTGAATTGGTTTGATTAGGATCCATAAAAAGGTTTGAAAATGAATACACTTTTTCCCCAAATATCTTCTTTTTCACAGAATTTCCCATCCTGCCAGCACACTAAGAACTGTTCTACATTACTACCACCATATATGATCTTGCAATACCTCTGATGGCCCTTTTCTTACATCCCCCAAGCCACCCCACATTTAAACAGTACTGTGGCAGGCCCCTTCTACAGCATTATAGGAAACCGGCATGATCGTTCCAGGGAGAGGAGAGAAGAAGCATGATGGAGTGCATCGTGGACAGAGGGAAACAGCTGTTGCTAATGTAACCCCTAGATGGCGCTATCCCAAGGGCTTCTACCCCTGCCTGCATGGCTAGTTGCAGGTTAAGGGGTCTGGGTACTGAAACAGGGGCCTCCACCCAGAGGAAAGGGTTGTTAGTAACAAGTCTAACCTGGGTACAGCCCTCCGGGACACTGTAACCCCCCCTTTCCCCTCTAGTGGCCTAGACAATATGCAACAAACACTTTCACAGTAGCCCCTATTCAGCATACAATTCCCCACACTGTTTGCACTTAACCACCAGGGCTGGTTCCACCATTTCGACCCTGAAGACCTCCTGTAAAACAAGGTTGGGCACAGCAAATAACAACAGTACAGTGCTTTTGGTACAAACTAGAACCACAGTCAGATTAAATTAAAAAAGTTAGATCTAATTTATTCAGGGGAATTGAACAAGGGAGGGGCGTAATCAGGTTGATTGATTTGAAAACTGATCTAGTCAGGAAATTATGCATACACTTTTAGTCCCTACACAGTCACACACTCTCGGTAACCAGTTGGAAGTAAGGTGGGCTAGCCTGGAACGTTGCCTGGGGTAGGCCGGTGTCGAAGCTGGTTGGGGCCCTGTGATGAAAAGAAAAGGAATGCATAACCACACACAATTTGTAATCCAGAGTCTGAAGTCTCAGTTCATGACAGGAAAAACAACAATGCAATCAGATGACAACACTTAAGATTTAGCAGCTGTTGCAGGGAGCTACCCTGATTGTTACTCACGCTACCCGATATGAGGCACAGGCTAGATGAAATGGAGACTGCAGGTTGATGACTGGTTTGCCAGGAGAAGCAGGGCCCACATGAATCACCGAGGTGTCGTTCCGGTTTGAGATGGTTGAGCAGGAGGCTGATCCCCGGGCGAGTCTCTCGTCGATGATGGTTTCTGTGCCTGAAGTAGCTGGCTGGGCCAGATGGCAAGGCCCAGGCTGGGTGGAACAGTTCGGATTTTGAGTCCGGTAGTGCTGGATGCAGCTTCCAGCAAGCGTGGCACATTTACACAGTGGGGAACCAAATCGTGACCCACTAACAGCACACAGCACAATTATAGTAAAGCAATCACCATACCACAATGCAGATGGCAGTCCGGCCGCAATATCAGTGTCTCTGAGCAAAACCGGGAATTCCGTGGTAAATGGATGTCCTGACAGGCCAATCACGTACAGCAAATCTTCGGTCTTCTTCAGGTTCAAATCTGGTCACCCTTCAGTGGCTTTGTCACACTCCAATTCGGATATAGTCCAATTGCTAAGCCTTTCAAAGGATTCCCTCTCAAGGGACTGCAGGCAGGCAGACAGGCCAAAAAAGCAGCTGCTTGAATCACTCAAGCTGTCTCTTCAAACTCTAACTCCAGACTGACTCACTGCAACAGGCAGCTTGGGAATTCCCCTTCAGTCCAAAAGGTTCTGGTTGGTTGATCCATCTGCCTATCAAAGCAAGGGCCCCCCCTCCAGGTCTGTGTTGGCACCAAAATTTAACAAGCATTTGTCAATGCCGAATGTTTGCTTGCTGGCATTGGCATTAGTAGTGTAGAAGTTACAGAGCTGCACAATAGGAATGGCAGCGTAGTATTGAACTGAAGCCAACCCCACCACACCCCTGCAGAGAGTGACAGGCATTGGGGTGTGCCTTTGGGTCGTCAGGCATAACGACCACGCCATTTCACCACACCCTACCCTGCAGACACTGACAAAGTGTCACGAGTGTGCTGTAGGGTCTTTTGGCCCTTATCTGGCACCCATTCCATCAGGAAATACAGTGAGATGGGTGCGGCATAGGAGAATGGGGTGAAGTTTGGGCCCAAAGAGTCCGAGGCACACCTTGATGCCTCTCACTGGCTGCAGGGTGTGGGTGGGGGTGGAATGGTATGAGCATGACA
Source organism: Neoceratodus forsteri (assembly GCA_016271365.2). NCBI lineage: Eukaryota > Metazoa > Chordata > Ceratodontiformes > Ceratodontidae > Neoceratodus > Neoceratodus forsteri. The sequence continues at coordinate 559,274,101 of CM028138.1, forward strand.
GGCAAGAATCCCAAGTCACACCCCTGATGCCTGTCATTCTCTACAGGGTGGGGCGTTATGGTCGGAAACCCTAGCGCCTCAGGCATTCATTGGTATTTTCACTCCAAATTTTCAACATGTTTTTTTTGTGACCCCCACCTCATGAACAGCGGCAATATCAGTTTGTTAGCCGAAAACTGCTTTTGCACAGCGACTATGGCATTTGGCACCACAGATGCAAAAACACATTCTGAACAGGATGTGAAAAATGACAGCGGTACTGTTCATGGGAGGTGTAAAAATTGGCAATGTTGAAAGTCTGCTGTGAAAATCTTAAAAAAACTGAAGTCACGAGCGTGCGTAGAAACTGTGCAACGCACACCCATAATGTAACTAGTTTGGTGATTATTTTTTACAGCAGATTTTTAACACAGGCATTTTGGGACCTCCAATCATGAACAGTGTCAGTGTGATTTTCTTTATCTGTTCCGAACAATGATTTCCCACATCGACCACGCATTTCTGTGCTGAAAGTGTGAAAACACATTTCGGCCATGTTGTGGAAAATGACAGTTGTACTGTTCATAAGGAGGTGTGGAAAATGCCACTGGTGAAAATCTGGACTAAAAATATTACAAATTCATGAACTTACGAGGGTGCGTGGAAACTGCGCAATGCTCACTCGTAACACAGTCATTTATGGAGTTTTGTCACCAAATTTTCAACATAGCCATTTTAAGACCTCTGCTCATGACCAGTGTCACTGTGATTTCTTAATCTGTCCCAAACATTGTTTCGCACACGACTGTACCACTATGCGCTACATATGTGGAAACACATTTAGGCGAGATGTGAAAAATAGTAGCTGTACTGCTCATAAGGAAGTGCGGTAAAATGGCACTTGAAAATCTAGTGTCAATATCACAAATTCGTAAACTTGCCAGCGCTGAGGAACTACGTAACGTGCGCTCCTAAAAGTCATTTTTGGGAATTTTTTCACCAAATTTCAACATAGTTATTTTAACACCTCTGCTCATGACCAGTGTCACTGTGATTTTCTTAATGTGTCCCGTCATTGATTTACTTTACCGACTGCGTATTTGGCTCATCATGGGCGAAACACGTTTTGGCGAGATGTGAAAATGACAGCTGTACTGCTCATAAGGAGGTGTGGTAAAATGGCAATGTTGAAAATCTGGAATGAAAATATTTAAATTTTAGAACTTCTGACGTGCGTGGGAACTGCGCATTGCTAAACTCGTCAAAACAGTCATTTTTAAGAATTTTTCCACTAAATTTTCAAAATAGGCTTTTTGAGAGCCCACCTTATGAACACTGGCAGTGTCGTTTCGTTAATCATTCTGGAAAGGTGATTTCGTGCAGTGGCTGCAAAATCACCCTTCGGGCCTGAGTAACGCCATGACAGTGCAAGAATTCATGAGGAGGGGTCCCAAAAACCCCATGTTGAAAATTTGGTGCAAAAATTCCAAAAAATGCCTGAGATATGCAACAAAGTTGAAAAAACCCTATCTATCCCATTATACAGCTTACCGGCATTTCCTCAGTTCGCGGTCAACTTTGAAGAAGCGCAGGCGTGTTCCCGGTCCACGAAGATCGTCGCTTTGGACTCAGAAGTAAGTATAGAGTGAGGGGGTATGGGGAGGCAGGGTGCCAGTGGGTGGGTGCGGGTTGTGGAGGGGCAGGAGACTACGAGGGACCCGTTTTTTCTTTACAGGTTTTGTTTTAAAAGGCATTGGGAAGTTTGCCATGCTGGGGTGGGCTGCCGTGTGGAGAAAACTGGGGGGGCGTGGAGCCGATAGGGGCATGGCATCTGTTGCTATGCTGGGGTGGGCTCCCAGCGTGGCACCCTGTACTCGGGGGGACACAGTGGAGATGGGGACTGGGCACCCCGTCGGCTATCTGGCTAGCCACACTGGGGTGGGCACTGGCGTGGCATATGAGAAACTGTGTTTGGGGGATGCAGCACAGCCGGCGAGGGATTGGGCACCCTTGTCGGCTATACAGTGCGTGCGTTGGGGGGGAGCAGCAGCATGTGTGTGTGTGCGTAGGGGAAGCGCGCATGAGCAGGTGATATCTGATCGCTGCTCACTGAAGCGTAACTTCCCTTTCAACTGTATGCCACTGCATTTTGGAGCGGTCAGACAGCTCCAGCAGGCACTGGAGAATTGCGGCCGCACCTTCAAACACACTAACTGAACTGGAAGAGGGCTGACACACCTCCGAAAACTCCGATGATGGCACTATGTTTCTTGCAGATGCGTGCAAGCAAACATAAAAATTACAATTCCTACAGAAATTTGCTCCCACAAGACCCTGGGGACAGGTTCCAGTTTAGAGCCCCCAAAGGTACCAATTGGTGCTGACTGGCAGTCTAAAACTAAAAAAGTGGTGATAAACAGAACTGTCCGTGCTGCAAAGAAGGCAAGTTAGACAAACTACAATATCATTACTATGCTAATAGACAAGGCCCCTGGAATTCTGCGGTTCTGCGGTTGCGGAATTTGCCGCAGAATTTGTGTCATGCCGCAGAATACATATAGTGCCGCAGAATTCATTGTTTTTGGTGAATTTTCATATAAATATATTGTTTTTCCATAGTATCAGGCTTTTTTTCCCATCTCGCTTATCCTGAAGCCCCTCCCGTATGCTCAGCATGTGATGTCATCAATGACATCACATCATATTTAGCCAATGACAGGACTGCATTCTGCCAGAGAAGTGAATAAGTAATGATGCAGAAATCAGAAAATGCTGCTGCCGAAGTCAAGAAGCCCTGCCGCAGAAATCAGAAAATTCTGCCGCAGAACACCAAGGGACCTGCTAATAGATAATCAGCAAATAAGTACAGCTTCTAACACAGGTCCCTCTGCACAAATAGTGATGGCAGAACAGAGTGATTATCTGGCAGCCAGGCGGGACTCGATCATAGAAACACTCAGCCCCTTCCCAGATTAAATAAGCACCACGCTATTGGCAGTTCTTAAAGAGACAGGTGCAGAGGCAATTAGGCACTGTCATGCAATTTCTTTTTAAACAGCTAAAATACAGGACACCAGCCTGGCAGAGGGCATTTAGGCACACCCAAGGAAGGTTTTTGGGAACCCCCATTTGTAGGGGGGTTACACCAATGTTCCCCATGCCACACATGAACATCTTCCATCAAGGACCCATAAGAAGGCTCTTGACTGCACAGCTCCCATCTCCCACCCTTGGGCTACCAGTGGGTAGTTAACCACGAGACCTGTCTCTACTCCCTTCCTGCGTTTGTGTGCTTCCAGGCAAACAGTGTCTTTATGAACTCTATGGAGTATTTCTGTTTTTAATGTTACAGTGCTCCCTCACTATAGTGAACCCCTCTATAAGGCATTTCTGTTATAGTGAAGACCTGTAATGGTTCCCATTGTTACCTAATTAAGCATATTAACACCTCGCTATAGTGAGCAATAGCTATAGTGAACAAGTTTGCTGGCTCCAGAGGTGTTCCTTATAAAGAGGAACCACTGTATATTTACAATGTAGAAACTGTGTATTAGTTTATTTGTCTGTTATGTAGTAGCTTATAGTTGTTAGTATTATTATTAGATAAGGTAAATTAAGCTTGTCTAATTTGTAACCTTTGTACTGGAGAAGATGGAAGGTTTGATACCTTTTATTGGACCAAAAAGTGTCTTGTACAAAGATGGAATTATACACAAGCTTTCGGGGCCCCACAGGTCCCTTCTTCAGGTGAATAGCTAAACTGAGCAACAAGCAGTATTTATGTCCACAGTGACAAAAAAAAAAAAAAAAAATCAGGAAGTGAAGTAGGAAGGTGATAAAGTGGACTAGGGATGAAAGTCTAAGATGCAAAAAATAAAAACATGAGAAGAAAAGGGGAGGGGGCATAGTAGTAGCAGGTCAGTAGGAGATCAAAGGAAGTTAAAGGGAAGACAAAAGCATGCAGATAGAATCTGAGATCAGAGGCTGGCTGAAAGAGTAGAATGGACAGGAGATGCCTAATAGATGCAAGGAAATCAAGAAATTAGTAATAACAAAAGAACAAAGGCCTAGATAAGCAGTGATATTAACCTTTGTACTGATAACCATATGTGATAGATGTAGTGTTTTATTGATGCTGACAGTACTGGAACCAGTTTTATTGATTAAAAAAAAAAAAAAAAGACTGCACTCCACCTTCCACAAACCTGACACTAAGATCCCAGGCATGGGCTGCAAACCCAGGTGCTCTGCACAAAATATTTAATAAAGGAAAGGAAAAAGTAAACAAAGTACCCATTCTCCAGCCCCTCTACCAGTTTTCTGAGGACTTCAATCTGGCTGCCCAGCTCCTGGTTAATGGCCATCAGCTCCTGGTAACATTCCAGCATGTCTTCCATCTGCAGTTCCTTCTCCGTGTTCAGTTGCAAGCTGGTGTCCTGTGAGTGGGACAGCTTCTCACCAGATTCTCGAACCATTTTCTCCTTCACAAGCTGCTGCCAATCCAAAGCAGTGATATTAATCAGAACATTACAAACATCCCCTTAATCTGACAGAACCAATTACATACAAACAAGTTTCTTTCAGAGAACAATTTACAGTGTGATCATACTAGACTGTGTATTTTTCTATCTACTTGAAGATGCAAATGCCAACACTTGTTGTATGGGTGACAGAACTGCAACACTTTCCAGTTCATAACAGGGTCTGGCAGAACTGGTTCTAGAAAAAACATAAATCGGTTCTGTGATTTCAGCCAATCAGCACTCAGAAACATTGGAAGTCAGTGACCAGCCCTGGGGAGCTACAGTAGCGCTACTGATTGCTATGCTGGTGACCTAAGTTTGAGACTTAGTCATTGGGGGCCTGCTGGGGAGGGGGGCAGAGTGTCCTGTGGATTGCTCTGCTCCCTCGGGTGGGGAGTGACACGCCTCCCACAATGCCCCTGACACATAGTGGACGCTGGGTGTTTTTGCAGGCAAGAGGCTCCAGCAAGGGGAGAGATACCAGCAGACATATAAGGTGCATTATTTCACACACTGGATGTCCTAGGGGGTGGAAAATGGAGGGAAAACTCCTTCGGCTGTGGCAGCATGCAGGACAGTCCCCCACAAACCCGGCAATAAAAACTAAGTACCTTGGACACCGGATCTTGTTATGCAGTGGCTTGGCCAGTTCTTCCAGCCTCACCAAAAGGGGTTGGTCTTGGGGAAACTGCAAGAGTATGTCCTTGGGAAGGTGGGTGGTTAGATTGGGGGACCGTCTGAAGAAAGGGCCAGCTGAGGGTCACAGGGAGATAAATATTACATTAGAAAAAAGAAATGTAGGACCTCTTTCCCTGTGAACAGATGGTGTTTTGTGTGGCACTGTTAAAATGGAGCATTCTCTTTCAGAATTCAGAGGCATGGAACAGCAATATTACATTCTTTTTTCCCCCAATGTATTCTTTATTGGCCTTACTTCATGCCTAGTTTCTCTTGCTTGCTCCACTGATCCTTCAATACAGCTGCACCTTGGGCGAACCTATTCTACCGGGTAACACCAGTATAAATCCTCTCCTCCCCTCAATCCTCTTGCGACTTCTGCCCCCGTTAGCAAGGCCACCTACTGCCTGCCATCCTAGGAAAAATCTTTATTTTCCATTTTAAGTAAGATGAGGGCCACAAGGTTTCAGTGGCACTGGGATACGTGGGTAGGGCCGACATCAGCATCCTGGTGGGCTTGTTTTTCCCCATGGAAGCCCATTTACTACCCAATCATCCTAAGGGTGGAGGATTGCCAATGCCATGTGGCCACCTGCAAAGTCAATGCCACCCTCAACCTCGCAGTAGGTGGTGCTGCAGAAAAGGGTGATCCTGTTCCCACCCCCAGCCAGTGCATGATGCTTCAGCACTGTGTTCTGCACCACGCAGGACTGATATGCTATATAAGTAAAGGTTGAGGCTTGATCTCAGGTCTCGTGCATGATAGTGAAATGCACTACCAGCCAACATGCTAATGGGGAGCACACATTCGCTATTTTATATAACAAACTGGAGCACAAAACTTGTAATACTTTAACTACAACTCTCATGATTTACAATAAGTTTATTGGTGGACCCTCCCAGTGACTCTGCAGTAGCATGACCCAGGTTGGAGGGGGACTCGAGTCACATTGGAGTCAGCCGAGGGGGTCGAGAGTATAAAGTATCTGGAGGACTGCTTTCTCCTCCCAGGGAAGGGTAGACAAGCTGCACCACTGCTAGACTGCCACCACATGAAGATGTGTTGGCAAGGCAGTCAGTGTGGCTCAGTGGAGACATCTGGTGGCAGGCACATGGAGCATGCATGCCTCTACACACATGCAGACTTGCATCAGTGCATGCTACAGACAGCAGGGTATAAAACAGAACAATAGGGTGATCTTGTGATGCCTGGTCCACTCCCCAACCTGCACTACTGCTTAAGCCTGGCAAAACTTGACATGTACTCCGAGGGGAGGCAGGACAGCTCTCACCTTTTGGCACTCCATGGGGGAAATCCATGGGTAATTACGCTGCTGGTAAGTCCTGGGGGAAGCAGATGTTGGTCAGGGTGGGGTGGGGCTCAATGGGTGCTGGCCCTAGGGTACCAAATACTGATTGCAAAAACAATTAAGTTGATTATTGCTATGCCAGACGTCTCCCATGGTATCACACAGTTTGGGCAGACAGAACCACTTAGCTTAGCGGTACTCTCCTCCAAACTGTCTGAGATGCCACTCTGATACAGTCATTCTTTTTTAGGTTCATAGCTGGGTTGAGAGACGCATCCTAGAACCATAGAAACCCAGAAATTTTCAGTAACAAGGCCTGCTTGGCCCACATAGTCTGCCCAGTTTGTCCCTACCTTAACTGTCACTGCAAACTCTACCTGCTCTTCGGTTGCCTCCCCCCTCCACTTTCCTACCAAGATTCCTTTGTGCGTATCCAATGCATGCTTGAAGCCCACCTGTTTCCCCTCCCACCACCACCACCACTGGAAGACTGTCCCAGGTGTCCACCACTGTTTCAGCAAAGAAGTACTTCCACACATCCTTCCTAAATTTCCACCCTTCCAGCTTCATTGCATGCTGGCTTGCTCTCATGCACCTTCTCTTCTGAAAAATACTTCCCTCCTGTACCTTGATATACATCATGAGATATCTTTCACAGCACTTATAAACTAATGAAGAACCCCAGAACCTGACAGTCTACCCCCAAATAAAGCAGTTCTGGTGGCTGGAAGTGCAAATAAGTTATTAGAATGAAATTAGCATATAATATAATATGCAAATGGTTGCAGACTACCGAGTTCAAAACAGAGGTTCTAAAACAAGAGCCAGTTCTCTTTATTTTCAAATAATTGTTTGACCCTTAAGTGGCCACGTATGCCTACGTTTTGGTCTTTATTGGCTAGCAACTTCCCAGCACCATTACCCCCACCCCCCACCACTGTGACTACTGGTGATCAACACAGAGTAGGGCCAAACAGTGCCATCGATGGCAGAAATTCAAGCGGCTTGCATGCAACACGTGGGTTTTTTCTTCCCCAGTTTTCTCCATTAATCCCTCCCATTTCCCATGGCATGAGAAGTAGCCAAATGCCGACCTACATATGCACTCAGTGCCCTGCAGGGGAAGCAAGCTCTCTGGGTCCCCCCCCCCCACCGGTCTTACTGTAACACTGGAGCCTGCCAGCAGCCATCCCTGGCCGAGAATAGCTATCCTAGCCATACTCCTACCAACGCAGCTCCCTAAACCAGGGTCATCTGCATGATATTGCAACCTGCTGCCTCTGTGCCATTTGGACAACAACAAACAAGAAGCTTTTCTGACCTAAGGGGTTCTAATTCGAATTAAATCTAAGTAGAGCAAAAAGAAAGTGGCCCACCCCCTGGTATTTTTTTCTTCCGCTAATTTTGGATTACCTTCAAGCTTGTGTTGTTCATTTCAGCTATCCATCTTGCAACTCTGCCTATTTGGCTGGAGCACCCTTCCTGCTGCAGTCACCGCCAACCATATACTACAGTACCCCAACTTGCCCCCGCCCCCACTGAGGACAGGGTACCCCTTTCCTACCTAGCCCCCGTCTTCTCAAAGAAGGGAACAGATCACTGTGTGTGGCCAACCATTCAGCAGGCCCATCAGATGTGGGCGGTGACTGGCTGCTGCTGTCATCCTTCAGTCAGTAAGGTACTCTTTAAGATCCCTACCATCTTTTCAGCATGAATGTGCAAGCTTGTGTCAGCCTGATGGAAAAGTATCAAGTGCTGCTAAAATTGCCTCCCCCTACCACAGCAGAATACCACTTGGCCTCCCCTTGGTGCTGCACAGTGAGCAGTGTGATGGAGTCACCCACCCCTGGAAGGAAAGTGTCCTTGCGGATAGTCATCACCCTCCTTGCTCGTCTCCACTACTACCCTCCTGGGCTTGCAACATAAACTGAGATCACAAGTAAAGGTGGGCAAATGAGAGCAGGCTGAAGCCTGGCCTGAGCCTAATGCCTGGCTCTGTATGTCTCATCTTCCATGAGCACTTGACAACCAAGGTCAAACCAAGCTAGTTATGATCAAAGCAAACATTTTTGTCAGCCTAAACAGTTAGTGAAATGGAGGGAACTTTCAGCTCCTCTTGAACAACTCATGAGGGACACTGTTAGCAACAAAAAGGACAGCTTGCATCGGCCATGACTCAGCTTGGTCTTTGTAAAGTCAAGCCAGACCCTTGGATCGCCTCTGACTTGACCCAAGGTGAAAAATTCCTGGCTTTCCCACCACAAGTCACAACCATTCTAGGAAGGGCCATGTTGCCTGGCACCACTGGAAATGGTCATCCTTCTGGTTCTAATTCAGGTTCTGAAAAATCTGCCAAACACCGTCTGCGCCAGCTTGAGATGAAGACTTCAGCATTCACTCACCTTGGCTCTGTACATTGCCTCCAGGGCCTTCTTGTACAACTTGATCTCTTCCTCATTCTTCACCCTCATTTCCTGCAGGACTTCCATAAGCTTGCTCTCGTATTCCTGTTGACGTCTATTGCCTGCCTCTGCCAGCTGGCTCTCACTGTGGCGTCTCAGCTCTTTTACTTTCTGTGACTGGAGGGATGGTGAAACAATTAGCTTTGAGACACACAGCAAGGGACGATGATGGACAATTGGAGTCTCGGAAAAGATTTTATTTCATAATGTAAAACTGTCATCAAGCAGATGGTGGGACAGTCCCATGAGATACAACATCTCATTTGTGTGGGGGGGGTCCCTTGGTGCAGCAGGGCACAAGAGGTGCTTAGTTTATATTATAGAAAGTGTCTGAGAAATAGAGCTTTCTGATTGGCAGCAAGCATTTATCAGCCCTATGTTAATCTTTTCTTAATATACATGTGGAGCCTAATCACATGCTGAACAAGGTACAACACTATTTAAAATTCACATTTTTATTATAATGGCAATACAGCATTACCAGCGGTTATTGTTACTGGTCAGCTAATCACCCTCTACGGGCATCTAATACTTGGCTGATCCTCTTGCCTCATTACGCCCCTAGAGGGTGATTAACTGACCATTAACATAACCAGTGAGAATGCCTTGTTGCCACTGAACAGCACAGTAAGACAGACACATGCTAGTTCCAAACAGATGCCCAAATGTAAGTTACTTACAACTCTTTTGTATATTTTTTATTCATTGTATTATTAATATGCATAATCAATACTGATACATTTTACACATTAATGTACAAACTCAATCAGTGCACATTAGACAATTATATGTATGTTTTAAAATTAATATAGACATACTTGTGTTTCTATCGAAAGTTCTTAGGCACTAGGGTAAGTGTACTACTATAGTCTGTGTTATGATACAAGTTCTGTGAAAAATTCCATGCCCATGGAATCAAAAATTTTGGTGGAGTGTCTTAAATATTTGAGCAATAGGGCATGACAGGGCATGGGTTATTGGGGGATTTACCCATGCTTCATGTGGTGTGTCACCGAGCAGATGGTGGGACAGTCCCATGAGATACAGCATCATTTGTGTGTGTGTGTGTGGGGGGGGGATCCCTTGGTGCAGCAGGGCACAAGAGGTGCTTAGTTTATATTATAGAAAGTGTCTGAAAAATAGAACTTTCTGATTAGCTGTAAGCATTTATCAGCCCTATGTTAATCTTTTCTTAATATACATGTGGAGCCTAATTACATGCTGAACAAGGTACAACACTATTTACAATTCATATTTTTATTATAATGGCAATACAGCACTACCAGCGGTTATTGTTACTGGTCAGCTAATCACCCTCTAGGGGCATGTAGCACTCAGCTGCTTCTCTTGCCTCATTACACCCCTTGAGGGCGATTAACTGACCATTAACATAACCAGTGGGAATGTCTCATTGCTACTCACTGGGAATGCCCTATTGCTGCTGAACAGCACAGTAGGATAGACACATGCTAGTTCCAAATAGATGCACAAATGAAAGTTACTTACAACTCTTTAACATACTAACATATTAAGAAGCCAGCAGAGTGGACTTCCGGTGCGATGGCTGCTTGATGAGATGCTCTCTCGTACGGCTCCCCTGCCCTCCCTTCAGTGCTATTATATAGCGGCAGCTAATTTTATCTGGCGGTGGCAATATTGCATATAACAGTTTACTGGTGGTCTGAGGAAAGAAACAATACCACTTACCCGTGCATAGTCCGTGGAAATGGACGCGGAGAAGAAAGCGCTGATGCTCAGACATACATCCCCACCGACTCTGACCAAGGACAAGGCCGCAAAATGGTTTAAAGCGAGCGGACCTGAATCCTCCTCAGCGCCCAATCAAGGTGTAGCTTTAACAAAGGACAGATTTTTGGAGGAGTTAGCGCCAGTGAAGGAAACCCTAATAGCACTGGCTTCCGAGTTCAAAGGGATGAAAACTTCCATAGATCAGCTTAATGTTAGAACCAGAGATAATGAGGCCCGTATATCTTCACTAGATGATTGGAGAGGAAGGGAGGACCCAGATTTGGTCGCTTTGCGCCACAGGCTGAAGAGAACTGAGGATCAGCTGGAAGATCTAGAGGGGCGCTCGAGGCGCAACAATTTGGTGGTGCTAGGCCTCCCCGACGGCGAAGGGGGGCATCAATCTGTGGCATTTGCTCAAAAACTTTGTGACAAGCTAGTGGGGCCTTCTCCTAATGGCTCCACCTATATCATTGAATGGGCACATAGATCCCTTCACCCTATGTCACCCTTAGGTTCGCCCCCTCACCCTTTCATTTTTCAGCTGTTAAACTTCTTAGACAAGCAGCATGTTTTGACTCGCCTGAAGGAGACAGCTAAAATCCAATGGGCAGGCAAGAAAATTCGTATTGTGCAGGATTTACCATTTTCAGCTCGCCAGAAACGGTCAGCTCTTCAACCCCTGGTATTCAAACTGGTTTCTGCTGGCATCAGATTCAGAGTCTGTTACCCTGCAACCTTATAGATAAATAGGAATGGTCTGTGGCACCCATTTGATTCACTGGAATTAGCCAAAGAAGCTTGCAAGAAATGGTACCCTGACTTAATTAGATGACACTGCAGTGGCTTTATTTCATTTCATGATGAAGAGCGACATCTAGTGGTTGTTTTTGGTACTGCAAACTATCATCTCTAATGTACATTCACCATAGAGAATATTGGTTTTTCTAGAGAGCCATATAAGCTGCAACAATTGAATGGATCTAATTTTGGAGTTACAGTTGATGGTTGACTCTCATGTTCCTAGGAGCTCTGCTTGCCTGTTGTCCTGTTTCTTATGAGAGTATACTTGTTATTTGGGACTTTTCCTGCCTTGTTTTTTTCAATGGACATATATAATCATAATAGCTGGTTTTTGTTTAGTAGTACCTCAGCTTATTATTTGAGCCAACCAGTTCTAGGGTATTAGGGTAACATGGTTAGTCTTGGCCAGTCTCTCCTCTGATTTCCCTATGGCATAAATCTAAAGATGTATAGTTACCTCCTTCACCTTAGATTGGTGGGAGGTACCTAATTTATCACATAAGTTGGGATCATTGCCCTTGAAAGAGCTAATATTATTATATAGTAGTAATTCAGATTTCTAAAGATGGATAGGGTCCCAGGACTGTTTCAAATCCGTTTGGTCTATGTTGATGTTTGGTGCTGTAACGGGAGGGGCGGAGGGGGGAGATCATCAGGAGCAGCATGATACTCATTGCACCAATTGTAATTAAGCTTGGTCAGTCGTTAGGACTGGGGTTTTTGTACTTATTGTTCAACTATTGGGGCATACTTAGGTTAAAATTATATATGCCCAATTGGGGGTTAGGGTTATGGGTGGGATATGTACTTCAGATATTATATATTTACTTTGATTTCACTTGGGACTGCAGGGAAAGGGGGGTATGGAGCCAGTCACTGGGCTATTATTATTCCCTACTAGAAGGATCATATCCAGCCCTAATAAACTTAGGCCTGTTACTATGTTCTACCCATCAGCTGTATTATGAGAATTACTTCGTGGAATATTAAAGGGGCGCGTGCAAGGGTGAAACACCATCAAATTCTTAAGCACTTGGCCCTGATGCACTCAGGTGTCTCACTGCTACAGGAGACACACCTCTTGGCCAAGGAGCATGCCCTTTTTCGGAGAGAGAGCAAGTGGGGAGTGTATATGCTGCTGGCAACTCCACAGCACAAAGAGGGGTAGCGATTTTAATTAATAGAGGGACCCAATTTCAGATGCTGCAAGAAATAGGCGACCCGCTTGGTAGATTTCTTTTTTATGAGGCCTTTTAGATCACAGAGAATTAATCCTAGGCACTGTATACGGCCCCAACCACTCCTCCCCTGAATTTTTCTCAAAAATAGCCATTATATTAGCCCCATTTAAGCAACTCCCTATAATTATAGCTGGGGATTGGAACCTTACTTATGATAACATGCTGGATAGATCCACTCACAGAGGTCATAGTCCATTCCCTGTGAAGAGATCACTATATGAAATGATGGAAGTTTTGGGGTTATGTGATCCCTGGAGCCTTCTTTATCCCAATGGGAAAGAATTCATCTTCTGTTCTGCTTATCATAAATCCCATTCCCGTATTAACTTTTTTTTGGATAAATCAGGCCATGTTGACAGGCACTGTAGGCTGTGGTATTTCTCCTAGAGTTCTATCAGATCATTCATTGATTTGGCTTGACAGTGCTATACCCCAAGGATCACCGAAGGTTATCCTATGGAACTAAATGTTCATCTCCTGTCTCATGAAGATACGGTAGGCAGGATTAAAACGCTGATCACTCCGTTTGTGGAGCAAAATGAGGGCTCTATCCCAGCATAAGATCAAATCTGGAGTTCCCTTAAGTGTTTTTTGAGGGGTGAATTTATTAGGACAGCAGCTACTCGGAAGAGGAAGAGGGAGGACACTGCGAAATCCTTGTTAGAATCTATCCAACAGCTCGAGTCATTGGTTGCCACCTGTCCCTCAGAGAGATTTGCACAAGCTTGAGATCCTTAAGGATAAATATGCAGATACCCTCAGAGAAAGGGCTGAATATGCCCTCTTTAAGACGCACGCTTTATATCTAGACCAAAGAGACAAGGACGGCCACCTTTTGGCTCTCAAGCTGAGGTAGCAAGAGGAATCTAGAAGGGTCACATGTATCTCTCCCGCAGTAGGCGGGTGACCACTAACAACCTCTAAGGCAATAGTAAAGGAATTTGAAGTATTCTATAGACAGCTTTATAGGCTTCCTGACAATAGTCCTACACAGATTGAAATACAAGAGTATTTATCTAAAATTCCTCTTCCTACTCTCAATCCTCTCCAGCAAGCCCAGTTAATCTCTTCCATTACAGTGTTAGAAGTGACTACAACCATCCGCTCACTCCCACTTAATAAAGCCCCTGGGCCAGATGGTTATCCATCAAACTTTTATAGAACTTTTGAGATGGAGCTGGTCCCCCTTCTCCAGAACCTGTATAACTACATCTGTGCCCATGGGATTACAGACCCCACGCTATTAGAGGCAACCATCATAGTCCTGCCAAAGCCGGGTAAACCAAAAGATAAAATATCCAATTATAGGCCAGTTTCATTGATGAATTACAATATCAAGATTCTAGCCAAAATGTTGGCTTCCCGGATAGCCAAGATCTGGGAAAATGTAATTAGCCCCGAACATATTGGGTTCATTAGTGGCAGGAACCCTTCTGATAATTTTTATAAGTTGGCCTACATTTTCTCCGTATCCAGGGAGGCAGACCCGACGATGGCCCTTATCTCCCTGGATGCGGAGAAAGCTTTTGATAGGGTCAGTTGGCCCTTCCTCTTTGAAACTATGGCCCATTTTGGTTTACCCCATGAGTTTATTTCTTGGATTAGACACTTGTATTCCCAACCTAGTGCTCAAATACACTGTAATGGGATCTTTTCCCAAAGATTCCCACTTCATTCGGGTATGCGGCAGGGGTGCCCTATGTCACCCCTGCTGTTTAACCTATATTTGGAACCTTTACTTCGGAAGTTACAGATATCACCATACTAACTGGAATTTCTGTAGGCCCGATAGAACTCACGTTATCAGCATATGCCAATGACATCCTGTTGCATGTGACTGACCCGACTAAAGCTATCCCATCAGTTTTGTAGATGATTGCGGAGTTTACTCGGCTTTCTAATTACAAATTGAATATTAGTAAAACCGAGGTTATGCCCCTCAACTCCCATGTTTATAAAACAGACACAGCCGCCCTCAATATATGACTTGGACCACCAAATTTAAATATATTGGAATTACTCTGGCGCCCTCTAATTATTGCTTGAAGAAGCTTAATCTGGACAATCTCCTTGCAACTATTCAACAAGACTTAATTAGATGGTCTCCCCTGTACCTTTCCCTCCAAGGAAGGATCAATGTTATTAAAATGAATGTCTTGCCAGGATTATTCTACCACCTCAATATGCTGAATATTTACCTCCCCTTAACTTAGTTCCGTAAAGTCCAGAAGGTGATTACTAAGTTTTTATGGCATAGTAAACCTCCATGAAGATCTTATCTTCGTCTTTGTGCCCCGAAACCCATAGGAGGATTACATCTTCCAAATTTTTAGTATTACTACCTTGTGAGTCACATGGCTAAGTACATGCGATGGGTAGACCCTCATCCAAATTATGCTCAACCCCAGTATACTCCTTTATGGCTGCAAATTGAAAGGAATATTATTAAAGGCTCTAAGATTCTGCCCTCTAGCCTTTGGTACATACTCCCATAAAAACTATCAGTTTCCTTGCGGTGTACGGCTATATACACTTCAGTCAAGGTCCATAATCAGCTATGCCAGTCCCTTAGGATTACACATATTAAAGATATCTCACAACCATTGTTTGGTAATCCTAACCTTATAATAGGCAAAAATATCCTCCTATCACATAGACTGATTTTACCTCTGCATACCAAGGTTATTGACCTAATATCCCAGGGAAGGGTGAATTCAGTCCCAGATATATTGGAGAGATTTCAATTGTCGCTTAAACACTCCTTTTTTGTATATCAAATCAGACATATGCTAATCACATGGTTTGGACAGATCCCGTTGGTAATCAACCAAGGAGAAACATTCTTGGACTTCCTTACCCTTGCTTGGCAACCACATGCTATCTCCCATTTGGTTGCAGCTTTATACTTAAAATTTTACCCTGATCGGGTGGAACAATCCCATTATCGGATAGAGACCTTTCCTGATAACTGTATTAATTGGGAATCCTTATGGCATGGAATTTATACCTACAGTGCTGACGATAAGCTTCGATTAACACAATTTTACATATTGCACGCCATGCACTTAACTCCCACCAAACTATGTAGAATGGGGAAGCTCTCTGAAGACACATGTTTCAGATGTGGTCAGATGCAGGGTTCCCTGTTACATACTTTTTGGGACTGCCCTTTGGTTGCCTCTTTATGGTCCCTAATTAAATCTAAGGCTGGCCCCTTACTAGGGCTATAAAACCTTTTTACCCCACAAATATGTATATTAGGTGATTTCTCAACAGAGGAGGTGAAAGAAAGGAGGTATTATATTAATCTAATATCACTCACGGTGAAACACCTAGTACTAAAGCACTGGAGGGACCAACAGGTCCTTACCTAACAGGAATGGATTAATGATCTGCTATATAATCTAAGGGTGGAGAAAACTATTGCTAGTTTTAGGAATGTAATTTCCAGCTACAACACAAGGTGGGAGAAATTCCACACATTATGGTCCATTGCTCCTGCACATTAATTTAAATGGCGAGGATCTCTTACCCTTATTAAAGTTTGTGCACGACCCCATGACTTTAGAGGCACTATCTGAATATTACTTCTTTTTAGGTTAATCCCTAATTTAAGGCTAATACACCCTTATGATCTGGCTCTTGGGGGGGTTGGGGAGTTTGGTGTGGAGGAGCTTGGGAGGGTGGGTAGGGGGGATTAGTTGTAGTTGTTAACATCCTCTACATTGTATATGTATATCAATACAAGGTGTTATCCTTTGAAAGTGTTAAATTCTGTATGTATATTTTAAAGCTGAATAAAGTACTGAATATTTAATTTAAAAAAAAAAAAAAGAAGAAGAAGCCAACAGAGTAGGCCCTATGGTCTATCGAGTCTGCTTGGGGATCAGTGCCTGTACAAGGCATGGTTACAGCCTCCCCCACCCTCCCCGCAAGGTTCCCCGGCACGGGTTTTGAGATGCACCCTCCCCCTATACTTATCCCAGCTTGTTTCTATTTTAATTTTTATTTATTGTATTATTAGTGTGCATAATCAATATTGATACATTTTACACATTAATGTATAAATTAAAATCATTGCACGTAAGACAATGATATGTACGTTTTTAAATTAATATAGACAGAATTCTGTTTCTATCTAAAGTTCTAGGCATTCGGGTAAATCTACTACTAAAGTTTGTGTCATGATACAAGTTCTGTGAAAAATCCCATGGCCTTAGAATCAAAAAATGTAGGGGGAGGGTCTTAAATGCTTATTGGGGGGATTTATCCATGCATTGTGTGGTGTGTTATGAGGGGCATCCAAGAGACTTAATCACACGAGAAGTAAGTACTCCCCCAATTACCCATGTCATAGAATGACTTATTGCAATTACATAATGAAGTCATTTGTAAAATAAATGTAAAATGTGTTTAACTATGTTTTTTCATAAATGCATTTTCTCTGCCATGGGTTTACTGCAGAATTTATTCATGGGTAAAGGCTCAATTGACCAATCATGTTACAGGATTTGTGTATCCATTGTATAATATCAGTTTTTCCCCCATGTTTCCCCTTTACTCCTCCTGTACCCTACCATTACAGTCTGGGTCCCCATAGCTGCAACAAGGCTTCGCAAATGGTAGCAACCAGTGCCACCCAACACAGAAGCTGAGCATGCTCCCTCTGTGACAAGCTTGGTCCCCTGCCAGCTACAGTGTGGGATGAAAATACACCAGTTTCAATGGTGATGAAAAAAAAAAAATTATATAGTGTAGCTATGCCAAGCAACCTTACCCCAACGCATGAATCTGCTTACCTCCAAGTAAAGCTTCTTCTGGAATTCCAACTCCTCTTTCAGAGTCTGTAATTCCTTCTCAGTGTCGACTCGGCGCAGCATTTCTCCTTCCAGCTGCTTCTTAACATCATTTAACTCTGCCTCCCACTGCAAGACAAAGAGTCAATAAATCTGTACAGTGTACATATATGACAACACTGCATGCCAGACGAGAGTGGGGAGATATCATAGAGGCCTTCAAGACATGAACAAGGTACCACTAGACACCAGGAAAACATATGCCATGACGGGGAGTCTAATCAGAGGGAGGAAATGTGAACTATGGGGACTGCAATCAGGGGGTCCACTAGACACCAGGGCTGGATATTCAGAAATGTTGCGCATGGAGCAACACAGTTGCGCCATGCGCAACCCACTGATGCGCCCCGGTGCGATATTCAAAGGAAGATTGAACCTTGCACAAATCCCGATGTGCCGGAGCACATCAGTAACGTATGTGGCGCAGGTAGGGGGTGACATGCCCATGCATACTCCGCACATCCCAATATTCAACCCAGGATGTGCTGAGACCATGCATGCGCAACCCCTAACTGCGCTGCACATGGGTGAGCCAAAAAAAAAAAAAAGGAGCAACAGCTGGCCACCCACAGGTGAGCTGCCATATTGCAGGGCACAACACGGCAGCTGCCACCTGTGGGTGGCCACCCGAGCTCTGGCTGCACCTTCCTGGTGGTGCCCCCCCATGCCCGATCGTGGGCATACGTGGACTAATAATAGTCCTATATCCCTGGTGGTCCAGTGGACCGCTTGCAGCCTGATCGCTAGTATAAGTATGTTTCAAAATGTTAACCTTCTCCCTGGTGGTCCAGTGGACCACTCGCAGTCTCATCGCAGGCATCTGAAGTAGAATAATAGTCCTATATCCCTGGTGGTCCAGTGGACCACTCGCAGCCCGATTGCGGGCATTTGAAGTAGAATAATAGTCCTATAACGCTGGTGGTCCAGTGGACCACTCACAGCCTGATCGTGGGCATTTGAAGTAGAATAATAGTCCTATATCCCTGGTGGTCCAGTGAACCGCTCGCAGCCCAATCGCAGGCATTTGTTATATAAAATGACACCCCAATCAAACCCTGGTGGTCCAGCAGTACCCCCCCACTCGCTTGCCGCCCCACAGACTGACACTGTACGGTAAGGTTGTACGCCCATTGGTCCACAGCGTGAGCCAATGGGCGTGCAGTCCATACTGTACTACACAGTCCAGATACGCGACTTTCACATATCTGGATGTGTAGTACAGCATAGCTGCACGCCCATTGGCTCACGCCAGACCACCGGGCGACAGCCCCACCATAGGGTGTCAGTCGGCGGGCGGCAGGGCAGGTGGGAGCTGCCACCCGCCACTGACCGGGGTGCACGGGCGGTGGGGCCCAGTGTGGGTGGTGAGGGGTACCGCTGGACCACCAGGGTTTGATTGGGGTGTCCTTTTGTATAACAAATGCCTGCAATCAGGCTGCGAGCAATCCACTAGACCACCACCAGGGAGATAGGACTATTATTCTACTTCAAATGCCCGTGATCGGGCTGCGAGCTGTCCACTGGACCACCTGGGAGATGGGTCTATTATATTTCAACATATGCCCATGATCGTGCGTTGGGGCATGTTGCCGCTTGTGCAGGGGGCATCAGCCCCCCGACGGCTGCAGCCTGGCAGGGTACCAGGCGCAAGTCACCGGGGATCGGCGCACCTGCATGCAAATGGAGCCATAATGACATGCAAATGGGCCCATTTGCACCCTGCATATATTATGGCCCCATTTGCATGTGCACTTTTGAATATCGCAGTTGTTGTGCCTAGCGCAATGGAACTTGTGCTAGCGCATCCCCCTGCTCCACTCTGGCCACTGGCGCTGGCGCAGTGCCACTGCGCCATGCGCACTGCGGGTGGCCAGGGTGCAGTATTCAACGATGCTGTGCCATGGCGCAGCTCCGTTGAACATCACGCTGTCAATGCCCTGGCGCAGCCAAGTTGCACTGCCGCCCAGGCTTGCACCACAGCCTGGCGCAGTCTGAATATCCGGCCCCAGGAATACATACCTGAATCCTGAGGATGGCAGTCGGGGGGGGGGGGGATTGCAACTAGACACCAGGGGAAAAACATATCAATGATGTGGACGCAAATTTTGATATTTTCTCACCAAGCCAGCAAAAGGCACATCTGTGGGCCAGCCCTTTTCTACCTAGAAAATTTCAGATCAAAATTCCAAACTATCTGGGTGCTACAGGTGTCGGAGGAAAACCCATTATAACCACTGGGAAAACGGTTATGTACATTTACTTTTTCCACTATCCAGAACTCAGGAGTCACGCATGCAACAGGAACAAAACTTAGCACATCCGACGATCTACCCAAGACCACAGGTGCACAATTTTGTGCAAATCTGTTGAACAGTTGCAAAGTTATTAAAGCGCAAAAACTGGGATTTAATCTAGAACTGCACACACAACCATAAATATAGATGTGCGACCTCACCCCTAATATATACATTGCAAAAAACGTTAATACATCAGTTAGGGTGTGTACTATAGTGAAAAAAGGAGGTCAATGAGGTGTTAGGGTTTCCAACCCTAATGCCCCACCCCCACCCTACCGAGACTGACAGGTGTGGGGTGTGTGCCATGGGATTATCAGCCATAATGCTCACGCCATTCCACCCCCACCGTGCAGACACTGACAGACATCAGGCTGTGCCCTGGGGTCATCTTCCCTAATGCTCATCCCATTCCCCTGTGCTGTACCCATCTCACCATATTTACTCATAGAATAGGGTGTTAGGGTGGGGGTGGGGTGTTAGGCTTCCAAACCCCGATGCCTCATTTCCATCCTTTTGTCACTATAGAACTCACCCTAACTGATGCAGTAACAAAGTTTTTTGCAATTAATTTCCTTACTTTTTGAGATAGTGTAATAGCATCCCATTTAATTGTGGGAGCGCAGGGTCCTACGGACTCTGTGCACCAGCCATAGAAGCGCATGTACAGTGACCAAATTGTAAACACAGCCATCTTATTACCCCACCACATGTAGCACGGTACAGAGAAATTATGATATGGAAGCCAAAACATCATTATGCGCAAGTGAAATGCCATTCTGCACCACTAATGTAAAAACACATTGTGGGCAAGATTTGAAAAATAACACCTGTGACATACATAAGGTGGGAGTATAAGAGACTATGTTGTAGAAACTGGGGAAAACACTGAAAATCCCATTATTTAATTCTGACGTAGCAAAATGGCAACGAATGGTAAATATTTTTTGTCATTTTTTTCACATTTTGACCCTAAATTTTCAATATAGTCTTCTTATCAACCCCCTTCAATTTCATACCATGCCCCAGTAGAGATAAATAGTAACTGTTAGGTATTACTGTGTTATTAAGATGTAAATAATGCATTAATACAGTGTAATTAGCTAACTGGCATCATAATACACTGACTGACTACCATCATATATGTCAGCAATAAGCCACGATGGGTTGTGCAATAACGATGCACGTCCCTGGGTGTAGTAAAGAATGAGGCTAAAGGCTGAGTGTCCTTACACCATGGGAAGTGCATTGTTAATCCTTTAATGCACACCCCAGAGTGGCTTATTGTACTTATAAAATGCTCATTGTATTTGATGAGGTTTTCCAGCCTTCATATTCTGATTGTGCGTCATTACTATTTTAATGTATAGTCATGTAATGGCTGTTATCTGATGAAGTGTCTGAATTTATCCTTGCCATTTTATCAATATATTTATAACATGGACAGGTAAAAGTAGGAAAGCCACTGCCTGAATAGTACCACATGATGGTGCATTAATGTCTGGTACCAGCATAGTTGGTGAAAAACGGCTGTGCAAGGGATCTATGGGCCGACCTGCACTTTGTTCACTCAGCACAGCTCAGTTGCTGAAGGCAGCCATTCAAATCCTTCACAGTGCAGCTGATAGTAGTGCAAGACGATACAGTTCTGCAGCATGAGGGCATCTGTAATTGAGCCGCACGTCTGGGACAATCCAACCTGACTATATACCTCACCTCTCCCTCAGTCCAACATGTAAGGGGTAAAAACAAGGGGCAGTCCAACCTGATTACATGACCCACCTTTTCCTCAGTCCACATGGGGTAAAAATAATGGACAGCAAATAACTTACCTCACTCACTCTGTCTAGGCAGGCAGGAGAGCCTAGATGGTTAAAGTATCAAGCTGAGAAGCTGGAAACCCAGTAGAGCTGGGTATGAAACCCATAATTGCCATTTACGTACTGTGCGCCCCCCAGCAAGCTATTCAACTTCCCGATGCACCTGGAAGAAAGCTTCAGCTCACTACATCTTTGCCAGCCACAAATTCGATACAAAAAACCCCAACACCTACAGATCTGGCCCAGGGATGCAGAGGGCTGAGGCACTTATACCTTACCTACTCTCCCTTGGTCCACGGCATCACTCGGTCCCCAGGCACTTCTAAATTGTGCACCAGGGGGAGGATGGCCCTCCATCACATGGGGGGGGGGGAAATCTGTGGAAGACTTAAGCTTGGGGACAGGGGAGGCAGACACTGGTCATGGAGGCTTGGGATATGGCTGAGAGCCCGCCCGCCTGACTCTGGGAGAAAAAGCTTACTGCAAAAAAAAAAAATGACTTATAAGAAGCAAAGATTAAGGTGAATCAAGTTTAGCTAAATAACACAATTCTCAGCCAGTCTGGTTGTGAAACTAGAGGGAAACGCATCTATAGTATTTTTCACAGCCGCGCACTAACACAAGTATATACATCAGGTGTGAAAATAAATGTGCCAAGATAAATGTGATATTTTTGGCAGAATGAACGAAATGATAGAAACTGGTCACTAAGCATGCTCAGTAATTTATTTCACTCATTGTGGCCACACTAAGCATACTTAGATATGTATTCTCACATCTGAGATAGCATTTTTTTTTTTTTTTTTTTTTAATGCCACCTTGATAGCCTACAGTAGGTTTGCAGCCCAGTTTGCATTTTGCACTTTTTTCTTTTGTAACGTTGTACCATTTCTATCATAAACCATCTAAATGCCCTTTGTATGAACCAAATATGACTTGAGGTGACTTAAAATATCATTCTTATCTACAACTGAAGGTATTACTCTATTGCTATCTCACTCGTGGCTTCATCACTCATGAGATACCAACAGACCAATACACTGTCATGAAGATAAAAATAATATTGTAAGTCAGCCCTTGTTGTAAGTTTTATATCAGGAGGATCGGAAGGACAGGGCAGGAGTTTGTCCCCTTGAGATACCCCAACGAAAAGATGGGTGGCAATTCTCTGACTAATCTGGGAGACCTTACTGCACCATTACCTTCTCTGTTTGTGCTTTCAAATCCAGTTTTTCCCTCTCCATAAGAGCAGTGGTCAGTGCTGAGTCCTCATTTTGCCGGAGCACCTCCACTTGCTTCTGCTGTGCCTGTGTGGACAGGAGGGCAGCCTCATTCTTGCTGTTTCTGAACACAAAAAGAGAACCAGGTGATAATTAATTTGAGTTCTTTTGTTAACTTTGCCACAGTGTTGGTGACAAATGGATCAGATTATATCCCAGGGCTGCTACAGTAGGTTTGCCCCAATTGCTCCCAGATTTTCCTATCCCTGTCTCTTATTTTCTAAATTCAAGGAAAACGTTTATGATCAGAGGCCACACAAGGGCGAAAGTCCATGAAATATTCAGAGAGAGAAGCTGTGTTTAACTACAGTGTGGTTACATCGAAACATAAAAACAACAGAACATGACAGCAGAAAGAGGTCTCCTGACCAATCCAGTCTACTCCTCCCTATTACTTATATGATGGAACTAGTGATCATCCTCCTCCATTACTCCCTCCCCCTTTACACCCCTTCCTGCACCTATCAGCCCCCTGCATCTGTGTCCCACCCATATTTGAAACTACTCGCTGTTTTGTTTTTTAATTTATAGTTTGTAGGTTTTTTTATCCCTGTTTTTGCCCGCCCCTGTCTCAGGTGAGCTGCGCGTGTGTGGAGGCATGCACACGCCATGCTTTGAGACACCCTCCCTACTTGCCACCCCCTCCAGCCTACGCTACTAGCAGACCTCCACCCAGTGGTGGCGGAACTACCGGGGGGGGGACCACAACCTCCCTGGGACAGCACAGCAGCCATTTGGCTGCTCAGTCCTGCTCCCTGTCCCCCCCCCCGTGCCAGCTCGCTAGCGACCTAAGGTCATTCCCAAACCCGGGTCACCACCATGAAGTGAGGTGAGGCAGACTGCTTCATCCCTCTGCGCCACCAGGCCGGCTCCACTGCTGTTTTGATACAGACCACTACCTCTTGCAGTCTGTTCCACTTGTTCACCACTCTGTGAAGACATACTAGGACATCCCTCCTGACCCCTCCAGCCAGCTTTTAGTGGATTCCCCCCTTGTGTTCCTGTTTGCATTCAAGGTGAACAATTTATTTGTTCAGCACAGCATCACATGCTGGGGCATCGCGAGGTTCTCAAAATGGTACTTTTCATGGGCTTTTGAACTAGGATGGGTATGGTTTATAAATGTTTCCCTTTGATGGCAAAAGAAAAACATTTTATTTGTACATATTTGTATCTGTATTTATTTATTTTACCTAGAAAAAAACTCCATTAAGAGTGCTCCTTTACAAGGAGGTCCTGGTTAGGACAGGTAGCAATACAGAAGATGAAGTGACTACATACAAAATACAGTTCACATAATACAGAGTTAAAATGAGTTCATAGTACAGGTCAGCAGGTATACTCTAATACAGAGACTAGCTCAATAGACACAATTAGATATAGGTTTTGAAGCAGAGAAAATAGAACAAAATCCAGTGTTCCATAAACAGTAAAACATACTCGGAAGGCTATGCCTGGAGGTCAATGAACAAGCAGACAGCCACTCCCCCTTCCTGTGCTATATAAGCAGTTCCTCTGAGCCTCTCTCTTAAGCACTTTTTCTTTGCCCCACCATCCTCCCCTCCTCCTCCTCCAGTGGCATTGCATCTCTCCTTTGGATGCTTCCTAAGGTATCTTTAGACAAAGGGAATCGTCCCATGGCACCTCTAGGGGTGGAACCTTCTTCGAGGGTTCCTTGCCTTTGGTACCTCTACAGGGTGGCAATTCCTCTGGAATAGAGAGCGTGAATGGCCAAACCAAGTAATACAGTTGCACAAGCATAACATCATACTGGCTGCTGAAGGCCATTGAATTTATAAGTGATTCCTGTAGGGCATTCCAAGCTATGGGGCAGCCCAGCTAAAGGCAATCTTATATTTTGGAAAGTGCCTAGGCACATCAAGCAGGATAGCACTGTGCTTTCTTAGATTGTACAACCCCATAGATCTGGGAAGGACACTAAATATGTATGGTAGTAAGGAATTCTGCACCGCTTTAAAAGACCAGTAATTTAGGTTCTTGAGCCTTCTGATTTCAAGTGTACCATAGCCAGAGCAGACAATAGGGATATCAGTCTGTAATTTGCAAAATCTTGAGCCACACCTGATTTAACTAGCATTTGTCAATGCCGAATGTTGTCTCATGGCATTGGCATTGATAGTGCAGGAGTTAGAGATGTATAATAGGAATGGCAGTGAAGTATGGAACCGACGCCGACCCCAACCCCACCCTGCAGAGACTCACAGGCGCTGGGGTGTGCCTTTGGGGCATCAGCTATAACCCTTATTCCATTTTACCTCACCCTACCCTGTAAACACTGACAAGTGTCGTGGTGTGCTTTGGGGTCTTTGGGCCTTATACTTACCCATTCCATAAGGACATACACTGAGACAGGTGCAGTATAGGAAAATGGGCCTCACTCTACCCTGTAGACACCGACAAGTGTTGTGGTGTGCTTTGGGGTCTTTGGGCCTTATACTTACACCATTCCATAAGGAAATATGCTGAGACGGGTGCAGTATAGGAGAATGGGGTGAACGTTAGGGCTGAACACTTCAAGGCACACCTTGATGCCTGTCACTGGCTGCAGGGGGGGGGTAAATGGCGTGAGCATTACAGCCAATGATCCCAAGTCACACCCCTGACGCCTGGCAGTCTCTACAGAGTGGGGTGTTACAGTTGGAAACCCTAACGTTGTAGGTGTTTGTTGGTATTTACACTCCAAATTTTCAGCATAGGCTTTTTGTGACCCCACCTCATGAAGAGCGGCACAATCAGTTTGTTAGTTGAAAAGTGGTTTTGCACAGTGGCTATGCCATTTGGCGACACAGGGACGAAAACACATTTTGGGCAGGATACGGAAAATGACAACTGTATTGTTCATGAGGAGGCATAAAAAAATGGCAACGTTGAAAATTGGTGAAGTCATGAGCATGCATAGAAACTGTGCAACATACGTCCATAACCCAATTTTTCTGAGGTTTTTAGCCACATTTTCAACATTGGTATTTTGGGACCTCCCCTCATGAACAGTGGCGCTGTCTCAAAAGTTGATTTCCCACAGCGATCACGTCATTGTGCGCCATAGGTGTGGAAACATATTTTGGGCAGGCTGTAAAAAATGACAGCTTTACTGTTGATAAGGAGGTGTGAAAAAAAATGCCAGTGTTGAAAATCTGGCATGAAAATATTGTAAATTTGCAAAGTTACAAAGGTGCGTGGAAACTGCGTAATGCACGCTTGTAAGAGCAATTTTCTGGACTTTCGTCACCAAATTTACAACATAGGCATTTCAGACCCTGCTCCGTGAACAATGTCACCGCTATTTTCTCAAACTGTCCTGAAAAACTGATTTCATGACAGTGACTCAGATATTCTGGCTCGACATGCAAAACACATTTCGCCAGGATATGTAAAATGACAGCTGCACTGTTCATAAGAGGTGAAAATGCCAATTTTGAAAATCTGGAGTGAAAATATTACAATTTATTGGTTACGTAGCGTGTTTGAAACAGTGCAACGATGCTCGTGAACGGACATTTGTTTTCTTTTTCACCACTTGCAACATAGGTTTTTGAGAGCCCCCTCATGAACAGTAGCACTGTTTCATTACTCTGTCCTGAAAGGTGATTCCATGCAGTGACCGCAAAATCAACTTTCAGGACCGAATAATGCCATGACAGTGACTGAATTCATGAGGAGGGGCCTCAATAAGCCCAAGTTGAAAACTTGGTGCAAAAATTCCAAAAAATGCCTGAGAAAGGCATCAAAGTTGAAAAACTCCTATTTATGCCATTATACAGCTTACCGGCATTTCATCAGTTCGCGGTTTGCTTTGAAGAGTGCAGACGTGTTCCCAGTCCACCAAAGATTGTCGCGATGGACTCTGGAGGTAAGTATGGGGTGAGAGGGGGTGTGGGGTGTGCAGATGGTGGGAGCGGGTTGGGAAGGGAGCTGGACAGACCGTAAGGGACAGTTTCGTATTTTACAGGTTAAAAAAATATATATATAAACATCAAGGACTTTTTTTTTTTTTTTTTTTTTTTATAAATAGGGGCATTTGGCATGCTGGAGTGGGCTACTAGCATGCCACCTGAGTGTTTGGGTGGGCTAGCCAATGAGGGATTGAGCACCCCCGGCGGCACAATGCCGAGGGGGAGGAGCCGAGGATTGAGCACCTCAGCATAACAAAATGGGGGTGCATTATACTGATGGGGAGGGCCTCCCAGCACACATACATTGGGTCAGGACATGATGACAGGGGGAATGGGCACCCTGAAGTCGGCATTGTGGCAGGCAGTGTGCCACCATGTTTTAATTTAATTTTTCTCCAGGAAAGCACGTTTGAGGTGCGGGCCATGCATGACGAGCTTTGCTCACATTGCAGCGGACCTTTTTTGATAGATGTGCTCGCCACATTATGTATTAATATTACAGCTGGCATGCGGGCTTGATAAGGAGCGAGGGGCGCACCTACTGATGCGTGCTCTGTATTCGCCTAACAGTGACCTCAAGGCCCAAATCTTCTTATTAATTTAATATAAGTTGGCTGGCACAATGCGCGAGCCAACATAAAAATTGGCACCACTAATGAACATTTCCATAAGTCAGGAACTTGACCTGTCATAAACAATAAGTTATACAAGATACTAACAGGATAAGATAACACCTCTGCTGCATCTCTAAGTAAATTTGGTGGAAGCCCATCATACCCTGCAGAGCAATCAGATTTTATTTGTTGTAATAGTTTTTGTACCTCTTTGGGTGATGTTACTGTAAGATAAAAGTTCAGTCTACTATCTGTATTCATCTTATTATTATTATTCAGACAATTATTTTCAGTCCCAAAATATCTAAGTCTGTAAAATTACTATTAAACATATTAACTATTCTTTGTGGGTAAGATATTATTTCATCCCCTAATTTCATTGTAGGCTCAGAATCGCAAGTTGGATTTGTTAAGCTGTTTACAGTATTCCAAAATGTCCAATTATCTGTCAGACCATGGGTCTGTTTTTGTACAAAAAAATTCCTTTTGGCCAATTTAATTTGGGTTTTACATTTATTTCGAAGACACCAATATGTCTGATAAGTAGTAGATAAGCCATCCTTTTTATATTGTTTCCAGACCCTGTCACGTTCCCTCATTAGTTTTAACACAGCTGAAGTAAGCCCTCTTTTTACCCGTAGTCCTTTGTTTTACATAAGGGCAAACTGATCCAATACAGTGGTGAATTTTCTGTTATAAAAAAATCCAATGCATAG
Organism: Neoceratodus forsteri; assembly: GCA_016271365.2. Taxonomy (NCBI): domain Eukaryota; kingdom Metazoa; phylum Chordata; order Ceratodontiformes; family Ceratodontidae; genus Neoceratodus; species Neoceratodus forsteri. The sequence goes on from CM028138.1 coordinate 559,302,338, forward strand.
TTAACATCAGGAACAGAGTTCAAAAATGTTTAGGCAGATTAGAGACAGCAGCACTTTTATATATAATATCGCCCTAGTCTAATAGGGGTAGAAACGTTGCTTGGACAACTCTTTCCTTTGCTTCAAGGTTGAAACAGAATTTGTTTCTGTAGTAAAATCCCCCGTCTCTGGTGTAACATTTTACAAAGACTTTCAATGTGCACAATGAAGGATAACTTATTATCCAGCCACATACCCAGATACTTAAAGGAATCTAACATTTCCAGCCTTTGCAGTATAGCGTAGAGGATTAGGGCCCTGAGCTGCAAACCTGGAGACCTGGGTTTGAATCCCACAGCCCCCACTTGCATACTGTGTGACCCTGAGCAAGTCACTTAACTTCCTTGTGCTCCCAGGTCACATCTGGAAACAAGCTTCAGCTTAGTGTGTCTTTCCTGGTTAAACAATTTCCCCTTTCCTTTCCCCTAGGGTTGTGATGCCTAATGTGAGGGGGGGGGGGCAGGGTAGGATCAGGAACGATCTGGGAAAGAATACCAAGTACTTAGTTTTAGCAGCATTTAGGAGAAGCTTAGATGCATATAAATTAGCCAGTCTGGTGGCGCTAAGGGTTGATGCTTCCAACGCCACACCTCACACTATGCCGGCGACCCAGGTTCGGGAGTGAGCTTGGGTTGCTGAGGCTTAACAGGGGAGGGAGTGAATCGAGCATCTGACCAACTGTTCTCCTCTCCTGGGAAGGGGGAGATTGGCTGTCTCACTCCTTGGCTGTCTCACTCCTTGGCTGCCACCTGTGTCAGAATCTGCACAGCAAGTAGGGGCCGCAGCTACATAAGTGTGCGCGCTTCCACGTGCACGTGCTCACAGTGCTGTGATGTGGAGAAAAAGCAGGAGGAAAATGGTGACAGTAGGCTCCACAAAGCCCTGCCTGCCAGCCCTCATCCCACTCCGTCGCCGACATGCTGCAAGCCCTGATCTGGATTTTGTGTATCCTGGGTGGGGTGGGGGGAGAAAACCCTCCCCCCAAGTTCTACCATGTGGGGGGGAATCTGTGGGGTAATAGGGCTCGACAGTGGTGGAAAGATGGCAGACGGACTTGGGTGGTAGGGACAGGGCACTGCCCATGGTGCACCTGGTGGGGAACAGCCTATACAAAATTAAAAAAAAAAAAAGCATAGAAATTAACTTGGAGTTGATCAACCACCTCTTGCAGAACATACAGGTGTAGGACTTGAGGCATAGAGAACAGTATCACCTGCATAAAAATGCAGATTTGCATTCATATTGTTATCACCCAGTTCACTAGTGTAAATCATAAATAACAAAGATCCCAATATGGATCCTTGTGGCATCGCTTTTCACATTTGGACACAGGAGGATGACAAGCCTTCCGCCTTTAACTGTTGGTGCCTCCCAGAACGGTAATTTCTAAGCCAGTTGACAGCATCAGGACCTATGCCAGCATTCCTGAGTTTATTCAATAGAATGTTGTGGTCCACCGTATCAAAAGCTCTGCTAAGGTCTAGGAATATTGCCACATTAGTAAGTTTTTGGTCAAGTGCAGTGTGCCAGTCATTTGTAACCTGGACCAGTGCAGAAGTTGCACTATGTTTAGCTCGAAAGCCTGATTGCATGAGGTAATGGTATTAAATTTACCAAAGTATTCTCTAATCTGCTCATTTATCAAATTTTAAAGCAATTTGGCAAGGACTGGTAGAATTGAAATGGGCTGATAGTTACTTAAAGGAGCGTATCTCTTGATTTAAATAGCGGAATTATATGAGCAGTTTTCCATAGTAATGGAATGTCACAACTTGCAATCGATAAGTTGAAGAGATGGGTTATAGGGGCAGTTAGAATAGGGTGACCCATTTTTAGAAAGAGGTGTTCAATGTTATTAGCCCCAGCACTTTTTGGGGGTCCAAATTCTGAAGCCGCTGTTCCACCTGCCTGTAGGAGAACTGTTGTAACTGGAATAGGGTTGAGCTAATGGGTGTAAGACTAGGAGATTTCTGTGGTGGTAATTGGGTCTGGGCTATAAAAGCGACTTGTCAAAAGTATTCACAGCAGAAGCAAAGTACGAGTTCAACTCTTCCATGATTATTTGTTTATCTGTACATAGTTTATTACCAATTTGAAGCCGTTTAGGTAACGATAAGGGGGCTGATCTACCTTCTATACCATTCATGGCTTTCCAGAAGTTGGAGGGTTTATTCTTGCTATTGTCCAACAGTAATTTACTTTGACTGATCTAATTAACTTTGTACAATTATTTCACTTTTCCTTACCTGACCCTGCTCTGCTTTAGAGGTTCTAGCTTTTGCCCAGTGCAAATTTGTACTCCTCAGGGCTTGTTTGATTTCACTAGTAAACCATGGAGAGCTTCTTTTCTCATTCTACTTTTTATAAAAGGAGCAAGCTGGTTTATGACTTTTAATACATGTTGGGTGAAAATTGCATATGCAACATGAACTGTAGGTGCCAAATAGTAGTCTTGTCAGTTTATAGTAGCCAGTCGGTGGAGATATTCTTGCTCTGTGAAATGAGTAAATGAATGTTTGAATAAAACAGGGCTTACTGTACAACTTTTTTAACCCTCTGGAACAAACCACAACATTATGAACGCTAAAGATATTGTCAAAGACAGCCGACAATATAATCTTCTGCGGTCTGTTTGTTAGTATAATATCTAGATTCGATGAGTTTGAAGGATTTTGTTGGTTGGGTCTGGTAGGCTCTGAAATAAGTTGTCCAAACCGAATTCATCACATAATCTCTTTAGATCATCTGATTTTGAAGTCAGCCAATCAAAGTTTAGGTCTCCCAGAATAAATGTTTCATTTTTATTATCATTAGCAAATTTAAATAGATACTGTGGGATAATAAATCCCCCATGTAAGGGGTCTGTAACAGCCAATTACATTAATTGATTCAACGTTTGAGACAGTTATAGAAATTGTAATACACTCAAATTCACATGGCTTAGGTAGGGTGGCAATTAAAGATGTTAACTCGTTTTTTATATAGAGAACTATTTCTCCACCACATGTTAATTGATCCTGTCTGTAAATATCGTACTTCCGGATGGCGATCACACTGGTATCGAAGGAGTGGTTGTGTTTTCCGTCTTTCAGATGAGACGTTACACCGAGGTCCCCATCTACCTGGATTGGTGGTAATTCAGGTGGATGTTAAAGATCCCATGGCACTTATCGAAAAGAGTAGGGGAATTTTTTATTATAACAGCATCAAAAACAAATAACAACAAACAGTGTCAATGCACACCAAACAATACAAAAACCAGAAAGGGAAGAAACAATTCAAACAGTGATCAAAGCTCACAAATTATACAGAAAGAAATAAATCCAAGTATACTAACCTAAACAGTGGTCAAAACACATGAAAGGAAAGAAGAAAAAAAAAAAGGAATTAAATAAAAAAAATTTTTTTTTTTTTCTTCGAATAAAGTCTGGATGTCTGACAGTGTACAAGGCCAAGGTAGAAATCAATGATATGTGACGTTAATGCAACATTCAACCCTGGGAAAAAAAAATAGAAAAACCCTCCTTAGCCGTAAAGAAATCACACAACTACCCTAGTCTATTTATATTTAATTAAAAAAGTCAGACCTTGCCACCAAATCCTAACCTGTTTGGCAGATGCAAACCTTATATCATTAAGATATACCCTTTCCATAGCCCCTTGAATCAACAAATTCACAGTCTCATATGGCATTTGTTTCTGATATAAAACCCATTGACAGCGGGCCTGCCATAAATAATAAATCAATGCACAACATAATATCTGCAATGTATCAACACAATAGCTCTTTCGTAACTGAGCAAATTTCCCCAAAACTAGGACGTCATAATCAAGGTTACATAACCACATCATATTCCATGTCTTTGCCAAGAATTTCCAAAGAGAAATGGCAAAAGTACAATCGAAGAAAAAGTGCTCCATTGTTTCTTCCTTATCAATACAACATGGATAAGAGAAATTCCTTTAAATTTTAGCTTTATATTTAGCATTGCCCCTCACCCCTAACCTACCATAACTGGTCAGCCATATAACTTCCCACATGTAGATCGGTAAACGTGAATAGTTTAGCCATTGCAAGACCAAATGTACATCTCCAGATGGACAGTTTTTAAAAGCTGGTACGGTAGGATATAGCTCTGACATGACTTTAACATATAGGCGTCTCCCTGTACCTTCACGTACCGTGAGTGCCGACAATTTCCACCGAAATAGTCTCTTAACAATAGGAAGAAATAAGCTTGGTATAAATAAAGTGGGAATGGGTTTCGGAGGATTGGTTACCCAAACTGAAAAATATCTGAATAACACAGTTTGCAACAGAAGACCGTCGCATGTGGATGACACCACGCATCCTTCTTTAAAATTAAATGCTATGAACAAGGTAGAAAAAAAAAACCAACTGGGTCCATCATCCCCAAACCACCTCGGTCCTCGCCAAATAAGTGTAATGTCGCTTAATGGGATTAAGTCTATTACCCATACCATCTGAAAAAACAGACTATACAATTTAGTTTCTAAAGATACAGGAAGTGGAAAAATATGTGCTATAAACAATAAAACAGGCACAACAAATTTCTTCAATACTAGAATCCTCTTGATTTTAGACAACTTCAAACATTTCCAAATGTTAATTTTGTAGTCCACAACTTTCAAACCTTTTTCCCCAATTAAGACCAGATAAATTTTGGGAGCCATACCATAGATCTAAAATCTTAATAGGGTCCGAAGAAATTTTTAAACCTTGAACAACTAAAGACTCTGGGAAATTAACCTCAATAAACAAACCCTGGCTTTTAGCAGTATTCAATTGTGCATTAGAAATCCTTGCGAATTTCTCCATGCAATCCAAGAACACCGGCACCTTTTGATCATGAGTGAAGAATAAACACAAATCGTCCACATACGCCTGAACCCTGACTTCCTGTGATAAGGGAGGTGCCGTAATTCCTTCCCAGAATGGCCTTTGTGTCAAATACTGAACCAATACGTCAATCGTATAAACATATAATAGTGGACTAAACGGGCATCCTTGACGAACTCCCGTTGTAACATGAAATCCATCACCGAACTGGAATTGGACTACAGGAAATGTCAAAGAACTCCCATAAAGTGCTTTAATCCAATTAATAAATGTCACCGGTATACCATAATGTTGCAACACTGAAAACAGAAAGGGATGCTATACCCTATCAAACGCTTTCCGTTGGTCCACCGACACAATGCAACCTGATAATTTTTGTATATTAATATATTCTATCCAATCCCGAATTATCCTATGAGCTTGAAATATAGTTTTCCCTTGTATTGCACAATATTGGTTGGGAGAGATGACCAGCCATGCCATGTCTTTCAACCTTGTATTTAAAATACCTACCAACAATTTGTAATTGGAATTCAATAAGGTAATAGGTCTCCAATTCTCCAACAAAAGACTATCACCATTTTTAAACAAAAAAATCAGTATCCCATCTGTAAACCATTGAGGGAAGTCTTCTGTGTCTAAAAGGAAATTAAATATTAATTCTAACCCTACTGCAAAATCGTCTGGAAACATTTTATACAATTCTATCGTAAGACCATCCATCCCTGGTGAAGTGCCAGCTTTTATTTTCTTTATCGCTTCCACAATTTCCAATTTAGTGATAGGTACAATCAAGGGCCTACCCCGTACCCCAACTTCGGGCGTTTTAACGTGCTTCAAAAAATCCCAAATCTCAAGAAGGTGTGGAGGAAATTTAGGTTCATGAGAGATTACAAACTGTTTGATTAAAGACTGTAAGTCATCTGGATTCATGACAACAGTCCCATCTGCCTTTTTCAATGCAACAATCAAAGTTTTCTTTTTATAAGTTTTAAAGGCTTCATAACGATCCCCAGTCGGGCTCTTTTTATCCCCGTATAAAAATAAAGCCTCTAGGGTACTGGCTCTATCATATTGCCATTCCTTAAGTTGAGATTTAGTTTGATCTATAAGAAGGGAAGTCTTGTTATTTGAAGTGTTTGCTGATGAGATCAGGGTATATAACCGTTGTCGCAATGATAAATATCTAAGAAACTTCTCATTCCCTTTAGTGCGTCCTATATTCTTAAAAAACTTACCAAAATCTTGTTTAGAATCCACCCACCAGTCTCCCAAATTATCGTACAGGAAAGCCACAGATAATCTAGCTTGAAGTAAAACTTTAAATTTAGCTACTACATCTGGACAATCCAATAATAATGCATTTAATGTCCACCTGGGTCTTGTCGTAGAAGGTAGGTGATCGGGTCCTATAATGCATTGTAGCAGTAAATGGTCAGAAAATGAAACCGGAAATGATGAAAACGTAAATGACAAATTATCCGATAAGAATATATAATCTATAGTGGAAGTATATTGATTTTTTCTATAAGTAAAAAGCATCCCCCTTGCTGTTGATTATTTGCATCAACCAGGCCAGATGAGTCTATTAACTCCACCAATGCATTAGAGTTGCAATAAATCTTTTTACTCCCTCCTGGAACCTTTGCACTAAGTTTATGTTTTATTTCACAATTAAAATCCCCACATAAAAAAATGGAATGAGTAGTGCATAAAAAAGGTTTAATCAATCGGAAGAGCTCTACCCTTTCCGCTTTAAGTTGGGAACAATAAACATTTATGAATCTACATGTCATAGTATCCAGAACCCCATCCAAGATCATTAATCTACCCGGAATAACGTCCATTAATTTAATTAAGGAAAATCTAAAGGAGTTAAACAGAAATCCAATCCCGTCTGCCGTTTGCTGACCGAACAACCAGTATGAAGGGCCCCAACACCATTCTCTTTGGAAGAATCTTGCCTGATCAAGTGAGTACATCCATGTTTCCTGTAATAGGCAAATGTCAAAAGCTTGGGAACGAATATAATCATAAATTATACAACGTCTCTTAAAGTTCAACAGACTATGAACATTTACTGAGCCTAATTTGATCACCATTAGCTAGGCCCAAATCCAATCATCCATCTTTTTTCCTCCTTTTTTTCTTCTTACCCTTATATCCCCTCCTGTGGACGTGACGGGGATGGTGGGCTATCCGGAACTGACTGGGAATCTAACTCTAGGCCATCCATTTCTGATTCCCCCCAAGAGGTAGCCAAGACTGCAAAGGGGTTATTAGATTCCAACTCCAACGGGCTCATTCCAGAACTAGCTTTGGTATTCCTGGAAGAACGCCGTACTAGGATAAAAATCACAGGTTTAACCGCTTTCTCTCTCTCCCTCTGTACTAATCGGGGTGATGTGTCCCTCCAAACCCTCCACCTGAACATCCCGAAGACAGTCCATGGAGACCACATTTTGATTTATACCATCAGGACCCTTAAATCCTAATACCCCATGCCCCTCCATGGTGAGACCTTCAGACACTTCCAGCTGGACAATTTTATCCTGAGCTGCTTGAATCAATAATTCCAGGCTTCCCGTTAAGGTTTTATTTTTTGCAGCCCAAACACAGGCTGAAAAAACATGCCCCACCCAATGACATAAGTCACATTTCATAAGATTCGAACACTGAAACGCCCCATGGCCAACCTCCCCACAATTATTACACCGTGGTTTGTCGCAGGAGCTTGACAAATGTGTCCTTACCCCACACCTATAACAAGCTCTAGGCTGACCAGCATAGAAACATACCCCTCTATCTCTCCCCAAAAGGAAGGAATTAGGGATATGCTCTATCCCCTGATCCGTCTGTCGTAGTTTAACCTTAAATTTACATCCCCCCGTCCAAAACTGCTCAGAGTCCAGGATGGCCTCTGGAGCACCCAAGACGTCACACTTTTGGGCAAGCCAGTAAGAAATGTCATCTACATGGACACCCTCATTCCGGAACATGACCGTCACAAACCTAATTAAAGGTTTCGTCAAGGGATAACAAAGAAAGGTGTCCAAATGGGTGAAAACTTGACCTGACTATACCTTTCCCAAAATAAATCTAGTGCAGATGCAGAACGAAAACTGACGTCAAAATTATCCTCCCCTGATATATTAATAAATGCAAACACCTCCCGGGGGGAGAAGTGCAAGGAATCTTTCAATAACTGTTTCCCCACATACACCCTGTCAGGTCTAATGTCCAGTCCCCCTTTATATCGTAAGCGGACAGCATTCCTACGAGGGGCTGCCTCCTTTTTCTGTGAGGTAAATAAATCAGACATAAGAGGACGTCTGATAGTGGGAAGTGTTTCTGTGTCATCCCCCGGTGGCTCCAACACCACCTCCGGAATAATTCCAGAACCATATCCAGGAATCCCCTGTGCTTCTTGACCAAGTACTGCTCCCCTTACCTCACTCCCCCCATCACCATCAGACATTAGTGACCACAGGTAAAACAGGTTCCCATCCAGGCACATTTTGTGAGAAATTCAACTTAGGATCACAGTCCTGGGTGGGATGCCATGAACCTTTATTAAGAGTCCAGCCAGTGTCCTGCAAGGCTTTTTCAGGTGACCAAGTCTCAAGTTCTGAAGCCTTTGTGCAGTCATTTAAAACTGGGAGACTCTCAGCATGCTTATAAAAGTTCAGTCACTAGTCCCTTCTTAGCAACAGGGTGTTCAATGTTACGTTTGGCAAATACTACCGCCACCCACTTCTCCTTCCCTTCTTCCCCAGTTTTCTCCTTACCAGATACTATACGTTTCGAAAAGGAGAACTCTGACACCCCCTCCTGTTGATTCGGGTCCATTTGAAAGGTGCAGGGGATGGCATTTGCACATCACGGTTCTGACCCCCGGAATACAAATCCAGAGTCCTTCAAAAGGCCTGCAGAGCTCAAATCAGACGTACCAGCACTGGCAAGCACTTCCGCATCTCTTGAAATGACAACGCCAGCGTTACCAGACATGCCGTCGCATCCTGAACACGTCATACCTCCGACCGACCCCAAACCAGGAACTGCTGCAGTCTCAGCAACACCAGCCACCTCAACCAACGATTCCGGCCGGTCCCCGTGGATTTCTAAGTCCAACAGCACACCCTGTTCAATAGGTGTGGAATTCCTCCTCCTCGGCACCTCTACCTCGCCCACCTCGTGAACGGGAGAAGCAGTGGCCGAAACCGACTCCAATCTAGAGATCTCCTCCTGCACTCTTTCTTGCTCTCACCGCAAAGCTGCTAATTTCACAGAAGCCCTCTGAAGCAGGTGAGGACTCTCAATATCCACTGTACATAATGAAGGTTTTTGATTTTCAACAAGTAAATCCACTAGGTCGGTACTCGTAACATCCTCAGTAGAAAGCCCCCTCGGGACCGGTGCAGTCAGCACCTGAACGAATTCCTCGCTCCGTTCCTCCATCTTAGCGTTATTCTGTCCTTCCTCCGCTCCTCCGTCCATCCTCTCCTGGATCAGACCTCAACTAATGCAGCAAGACATGCTGCTAGCCCTCTACTGGCCACAGAGTGCCAGCAGAGTAGGGGAATTTCCCCGGTGTCCTGGCCAAATTTCCCTCATTCACTAAAAATACCGCCAACGGCTTAATCTGTTCAAGATCAGTTGGCATTCATCTGTATCCTTCGTTCCGGTCGTGTTTCGAAAATAGCAGGATTTGTCTATGCACTTACCCGTCAACAAAACCTAAAAAAAAAAAAAAAAAAAAAAAAAATGTGTTGAGTCATGTTTGAGCTAACAGAAGAACATCCATGTTTGAATGGGCAACCCAAGTTTTTAATGTGTCCCATTTGCTTAGCATACTACGAATGTTGATGGCCATAAATTTTAGTCCATTCGATGTAGCCTAGAAACGTAAACACTGATGGCAGATAAGGGCAGCATGGCCCATCCAGTCTGCCCTTTTTTGTTGCATTGCTTGCACTGTATACCCCTCAAGGGCTACAGCACTTTCTCTGCCACCTCTTACCAATCTCTTATGACTCTCTTGTGCATATCCCAGGCTTGTTTGAATCCCACCACTGTTTTCACCCCTACACCCTCCACTGGGAGACTGTTCCAGGCATCCACCACCCTTTCTGTGAAGAAATATTTCCTCACATCTCTCCTAAACCTACTCCCCCTCCAGCTTCATATTGTGACCCCTTGTTCAAGAGCACACATTATCCATTAGAAAATAGTGAGTCTATTGCTGGTGAAAGCTATAAGACTTGTAACTTACCTATGATACCCTTTCCTATGACAGATACCTCCCACTTCCACCTTATTCACCCACATGATGTATTTAAAGGTCATAATTATATTCCTCCTCTCCCTCCTCTCCTCCAGGGTGTACATGTTTAATTGCTTTAGCCTGTCTCACAGGACATTTGATGTAGACCCTGTGCTATCTTGGTAGCCTTCCTTTAGTTGACTTCCATCCTGTCTATGTCTTCCCGAGATGTGGCCTCCAAAATTGAATACAGTACTCTAGGAGGGGTCTTACTAAAGACCTATATAGTGGCAACAACCCTTCCTTCTTCATGCTGGTAATACCCCTACCTATATATTCCAGTATCCCTCTAGTTCTCCCAATCACTTTATCCCATTGTCTGGCCACCTTCAGGTCTCTTTCCTGCTTGGTCACTGCCAGTATCTCTCTCCCCATTTCTGTGACTCAAGTACATTATTTTGCACTTTTTTGCATTAAAACTTAGCTGCCAAACTTTTGGCCACTTCCCCAGTTATCTCAAGTCTCTTTCCATCCTTTGCACAAACCCCAAGTGTCCACCCTGTTGCAGATCTTGGTGTCATCTGCAAAGAGGCAGATATTCCCTTCCAGTTCCTCCGTTATGTCACTAATGAAGACATTAAAGAGGACTGGCCCCAGTACTGCCCCCCTGCAGTACCCCACTGGTCACTCTTCCTCCGCAGAGCAAACGTTATTTGCCACCACCCTCTGCCTTCTATCCTCTGACCAGTTTCTTAGCCAGGTTACCACCTTATTGGCCACCCCCGTGCTACCCAACTTGTGTATCAGCCTTCTTTGTGGAATGGTGTCAAAGGCCTTGTTGACGTCCAAGTAGGCCACGTCCACCCTCATCCAACTCCCTGGTTACCCAGTCAAAAAAAATCTATCAGATTTGTTTTGTATGACATCCCCTCCATAAAGTCATGCTGCCTCACCTCCTGCAGTCCATTGGATTCCTAGTGTTCTACAGTTCTTTTCTTTAACAGTGTTTCCATCAATTTCCAAGGAAGGCAAGGGGAGGGATTGTGTGACTGAAGGGGGAAGGATGGGGGCAGTATAGAGGATGACCAACTGAAAGCAGATATACTGAACAAGTACCTCTGTTGAGTTTTTATGGAAGAGAAGACAGGAAACGGTCCCGCAGTTAGAGATGAAGAATACAGAGATAGACATAGCTCCCTTTTCAATGGAAAGGGTGCTCAGGGAACTAGCATCAATAAGAGTTGATAAGATGATGGGACTAGATGGAGTACACTCTAGGATTATGAAGGAGCTAAGAGACGTGTTGGCAGAACCACTGACTACACTGTTCAACTTGTCACTGGAAACAGGGGAGGTATCCAAGGACTGGAGGAGGGCCAATGTAGTCCCTCTATACAAAAGTGGGAACAAGGAGGAAGTAGGATACTATAGACCAGTCAACCTCACCTTAGTAGTAGGAAAGGTTATGGAAACAATGCTAAAGGAAAGAACAGTGGAACACCTGGTGGTCAACGGACTACAGGACCCATGGCAAAATGGTTTTATGGGAGGAAGGTCATGCCAGATGAACCTCACTGAGTTCTTCGACTGGGTAACCAGGGAGGTTGAATTGGGGGGGGGGGCAGTGGATGTGGTCTATCTTGATTTCAGCAAGGCTTTTGACACCTTGCCACACAGAACACTGTTATGCAAACTGGAGAATATGGGTGTGGGAAAGCAGGTAGTAAAGTGAGCGGGGAATTGGCTGAGTAATAGGACACAGAGGGTATTGGTAAATGGCATCCACTCTGCAGAAGGCAAAGTGACCAGTGGGGTGCCACAGTGTTCAGTTTTGGGTCTGGTCCTCTTCAATGTCTTCATCAGTGACATTGTAGAGGGTCTAGTAGGAAAAATATGTTTGTTCATTGATGACACCAAGCTCTGCAATGGGGTGGACACACCAGGGGGAGTGGACAGAATGAGGGGAAATCTAAAGAAGCAAAAAAGTGCAAGATAATGTACATGGGGCACAAAAACCCAGGGGCAGTATATCATCTAGTGGGGAGGAAATTCAATGTTCCATTCAAGAAAGAGACCAGGGGTGATCATCTCTGATGACCTCAAGGTCAGTAGGCAATGTGATAAGATGACAGGCAAGGCTAGCAGGATGCTGGGATGCATAGGCAGAGGTATCACCAGGAGAAGAAGGGAGGTGATGATTCCACTATATAGGTCATTGGTGAGGCCTCACTTCCAAGTACTGTGTCCAGTTCTGGAGGCCTCATCTATGAAAGGACATTGATAGGCTAGAGGCGGTTCAGAGGAGGGCAACCAAAATGGTGCAGGAACTGCATCACAAACCCTACAAGGATAGGCTGATAGAATTAAATACGTATTCTCTGTAAGGGGGGGGTATAATTGAGACAGTTAAATGCCTCACAGGTAGAGATGTGCGAAGTTCGCGAATCAATTAGCGAATGTCGCGGGATCTGTGAAGCATTTTTCGTGCACTTTGTGCAATTTGCAGCCCACGAATTCTGCAAATTCGCCCGCAGGTGAATCGTGTAATTTCACCCACGAATGTTGCGCCTGACCCGCAAATTGCATGCTTCACACTAAAGAAAACTCTCGAATATGGTGCAAATATTGCGCAAACTGTGCAAAACAAATTTCGGGTGGTCAGCCAGAACACTGCAAATTTCGTGAAGTGGGAATTTTCGTCGCTTTGTGTGAAATTCACGGGCAAAGTTTGACTTTGCAACACCTCTACTCACAGGGATAAATAAAGTGCAGGAGAATACCATTTTTCAAAGAAAAAGATGCTCAGGGAAAATAGGTACAAGATGAAACTGTAAGGAGGGAGGTTCAGGGGGAATGTGAGAACGTGCTTCTTCACAGCGAGAGTAGTGAACAAATAGAACAGTTTGCCAGCAAAGGTCGTGGAGGCAGAAATGATTACAGATTTTTAAAAAAAAGCTTGGCATAGGCATAGCAGGCTGCTAGTAGGCAGGGGAAGGGGACAACCTATTACCAGCAGAATCTGAAAAAGCACATTTCTTAGGGATGATAGGGCAGACTTGGTGGGCCGAAGGCCCTTATCTGCCAATAGCTTCTATGTTTCTATGCTTATGTTTCTATTAGGGTTGAAGCACAGAGCATAAAAATTAGGGAAATTAAAAATTAGGGAAAAAAGTCAAGAAGTCTTGGTGAATCGTTGGTGTGGTGTTCTTTGGAGTTTGAACAATCATGTAACACAGTGTTGCCATAACCCTAATACCGGCATTGTGTTATCAAAGTAAAATAGTGACACAGCAATGCTTGCAAAGAGGGTGCCAATATTAAGCTAACATCAACACTGCATTGCTTGATCATTCACCCTGGGAGGCTTAATAGCCTGCACTGCATGTTAGCCCTCTGCAACTGAACTTAGCCCAGGAAGGACAGTTTGACCAATGAACAGTTGGTCAGAGCTTTCAAAAGCCCTAAAAATTTATTGTAGGCCATTGAATCTCTTGCAGCTGCAGCCCAGTTCTGACTTCAGCAAGTGGGGATGCTGGGATTCCTGGTTACAGCCAGTATCAGACTGGGAATCAGCAGTATCAACCAGATAAGATCTAACATACTTCAGTAAATGATAAGTAGTACTTTTTCGGTACACAAAGTGCAAACTGGAACCAGCCTCACACTTAGATCTGGGCCTGGGGCTCTTAGAGCGGACTGCTCCCCTTTAACAGCAAGCAACCCAGAGGGGGTGTATGTGTCTTTGACCAGGCCTGTGAGTGTTACAATACTTTTGGGCATGCCTCTGCTTGTGGTGCTTCTTTTAGCATGTTCCCTAGTTTGATCACCTGTGAAATTACCCGAGTACATTAAAGAAGCATTTTAGGTATTGCACTATTTAAGAAGCAAGACCAAACTCATCAGCTACAAAGGATCATGCCCCACTGAGGAAGCCCCATTTGAAGGGCAATACATACAGGCTTTTTTGTACCGCACCTGTGTGCTCTGGCTCAATAAATTATTGCTTCATTACACCCGTGAGCGCTATTTTTATTTTGCTCCACTCTGTTTAAAAGGGTTATGGAAGCCACCTCCTTAAATCCCATGTTTGTTCTTGTGACTAGAGTACTTTGTTAGAATTGTTGCCACACCCTCTTACTTATGTTAGTGAGCCCTCTGACCTCAAGACTTGCTTTGATCTGGCTCGTTTAGTTTATTCTTAGTATTGTCTAAGATTTACAAGTAGATGGCCTGCTTCCTCTATGACGATTACATTTTTGTCTTGTTTTTGATTGTCCTTGTATTACCTTGCTGTGTATTCTGCAATATGTGCTGTTTGTACTTGTTGTTGCTCACTGACCCTTGACTCTATGTAACCTCGTGGGTCACGCCTGAAAATAGGCATTTAACTGTCTAGTGCACTTATTCAGTCAACAATTAATTAATAAAAGAGTAGCCACTGTATGCATTTCTCAGTTAGGACCAAACCATGCAGTTCCACCATGTCGTCTGGTGGTTTGGCTTGGTCACACTGGAATTCCAGTCTGAAAACTAAGAGAACCCCTTTTCCATGGAATTAAAAGCAAGAAAACAGTCAAGTCAGGCAGTCAAAATGTTTTACTTCTGAGATTCACCATGGGGGTGTGAGTGCACTGGAATCAACTTGTTTGTTACATGCCACAAAACCAGTAGCACCCCTCAACAGAAATGTGATTTGAACTTTGTGAACAATACAGAGATTAGAGTGTGCTAGTTTTGGAGTGTGTTTAGCATTTCAATAACTACCTCAGCCCCTTTCCCAACCACTCACACTGCTTTTTGCAAGTACAGTATTTAGGAAGGGGTTACCTATGTTCCCCCTAAAGTATAGCAAACCTGCTGCAACTGAGTAATGGCTAAAGCAGCTGACAGGGATCCTCATGTTCATGAAGTAGTGACTACAGTCATCACTCAGATTTTAGACTCAGACAGCAGGACATGAAAGTGAATGGGAAAGAAACATTGTATGCCCACCCCGAGGCCACCACTCATTAACTTTAACGAGCCAGCAGTTAACAAGCCATACATCTCGCTCTTGCTCCCCTTATTGAACATGGAACCGATCTGCAAAATTCCAACCAATCAGCTTTGCAGTTACAGCAATGTTTTCAGCTAGACACCTCTTTTCAGTAAGACAGTACTTGATAATGAACAGTATTCCCCTGCTGTTCACAGAAATGGCATGTTTTATTTGTTTGGCAGATTCCCCCCAACAAAGCAATGCGAGAGATTCTCTGACATAGGGTGTATATTATATTATTTCAGTTTTAAAGTTGCACAACTTCAGTGTAATCTGCATCCTCCCCAAGCAGCGTCTCACATACAAAATTTGTTTATAATGAATTTATAGCCTCACCGTTGAAAGCGTGTTCATTTTTTTTTTCCAATACAAGAAAATGGGAAAACTATAGTTTTTGTTTACAATAAAAGCGTCAAAGCAACCTACTGTTTGTGTCATTTTTTTATGTATTTGTTGGGGGCCAGGATGGGTATAACCTTCTCAAGTAGCAGGCTGAGACACTAACTGTACATATGTCTAGAGAGATGAGATTGCGCTTCACTTTAAAACAGGGTCTTGTATTATACACACATTTGAGATTCAATGAATCAGAGATTACAAAAGGTTGCCCATGTTGGCTATATGGGGATAGTAATTCTAAAATGGACAACAAGAAATAACAGCATAAAAATACAGGTTACTCACCTGTAACAGGAGTTCTAGGAATGGTATATGTTGTTCATCCACACTCATTGGCAGTATCCTTGCCGCTTTAAATCTTGCCGGAAGGTCTTCAAGCTTGCTCCTCCCACCCACCCGGGTGGTATAACTCTCGGCTCCGCCCCATGACGCCAGATCTGGCCCGCTGGAAGCTCAGGTAGGCCAGCGCCGGCCGGGAGGTCGGTATGGATGAACAACATATACCATTCCTAGAACTCCTGTTACAGGTGAGTAACCTGTATTTCTAGGGACATGGATATGTTGTTCATCCACACTCATTGGCAGACTCCTAGCAGTTCTCCGGGAGGAGGGAGGCAAGACGCACACCCCCATATACTTACTTGGGAAAGAGAGAGACTGGAGAACCGAGGCCCCAAAACCAGCATCCCGGCGTGACTCAAGGTCGATGTGGTAGTGGGTAATGAAGGTGTTTGCTGACTTCCAGGTAGCAGCCCTGCAGATTTCCTGGATAGGGACGTCCCTGAAGCAGCCACTGCACAGCAGTATGGCGGGTAGAATGAGCTCTTATCCCTCTGGGAGGCTCCATGCCCGCCAACTTATAGCAGAGATCTATGCAGGAGGTTACCCACCTGCTTATCGTCCGCTTGGCTGCAGGTCTGCCAGATTCGGCTTCAGCGTAGGTGACAAACAGCTGGCGAACCTCTCCCCGAATTTCAGCCGTGCGCTCCTTATAATAAGCGAGCGCCCTTCTAGGGTCCAGAGTATGGAGCCTATATTCGGCCTCCGAGGTGTGATTGGGGTAGAACACCGGCAGAGTCAACACCTGGTTAAGGTGAAACTCCGACACCACCTTCGGAAGGAATTTCGGGTGGGGGCGCAGGACAACCTTGTCCCTGTGGAAGACCAGGTAAGGAGACTCGATGAGAGCGCCTGGAGCTCTCCCATCCTTCTGGCTGACGTGATAGCCACCAAGAAGGCGGTCTTCCACGACAGGTGAGAGAGAGCACACCTGTGCATAGGTTCGAATGGCTTGCCCATGAGCTTGCCAGTACCAGCAGTAGATCCACGGAGGTGGGGGTTCCCGCACTGGAGGAAATGTGATCAAGGCCTTGAAAAGCGCCAGACCACCTTCTCCTTAGCCACGACTGCTTCCGGCCCGCGCCTGTAAGCAGAGATGGCTGGTGCACCCTTAGGGTCGTCGACCTAAGCCCTTGACTAGAAAGGGACCATAAATAGTCCAAGATGCTTGCCAAGGAACAGGAGGAAGGGTCCAAGCCCTTGTCCTGACACCAAATGGAAAACCTTTTCCATTTGAAGGCATAGCATTTTCTGGTCGACTCCTACGGGACGCCTAACTACATTGAGGACCGCCGTGAAAGACCCAAAGCCTGGAACTCCTAGCCGCTCAGGAACCAGCGCCAGGTGCAGGGATTGAAGGTCCGGATGGAACACCTTCCCTGATTGACTGAGAGCAGGTCCGGGCGAGCTGGAAGCTGCCCTTGAGTCCTGGAGCTGAGACTGAGGAGATCTGGGTACCAGAACTGGCGAGGCCAGTCTGGGGCTATCAGAATCACCTGCGCCTTGTCCCTCCTCGCCTTGAGAAGCACCTTGTGGATCAAGGGAAATGGGGGAAAGGCGTAAAAGAGGCCCGGGGTCCATTGCCTCGGAGAAGGCATCCTCGCAGCGAGCCCCCGCTGAGGGGGGCGGCATGAAACAGACTCAGTCTGCTTCTCCATGGAGGCAAACAGGTCCACCTGAGGTGTGCCCCAAAGGGAGAACAGATGCTGTACTACCTCGGCAGAGAGACCACTGTGGGATGCAGCCCCTATCCGGCTCAGGGCATCGGCCAGGGTGTTGGAGGCTCCTGCCACGTGAATGGCTAGGAGATCCGCCTCCAGGCTGCGCACGAGTGACCAAATGCGGAGAGCTTCCTTGCATAGAAGCATGGAGCGCGTCCCGCCCTGGCGGTTTAGATAGTACATGGTCGTGGTATTGTCCGTCTGGACTCGGACCACTTGACCCCGGAGGAACGGAGCAAAGGCGGTGAGAGCTAGGCGGACCGCGAGCTCCAGCAGGTTGATGTGCATCGGGTCCTGCTGGGGACCAGAGGCCATGAGCCCGTGTTCCCCAGATGGGCACCCCAACCCATCAGAGAGGCATCGGTCGACAGAGAGACCGCCGGCTCGGGCGGATGAACGGGATGCCCTCCTGCAAATGATCTGGAACGGTCCACCACTGGAGAGCGCCCACATCCCTGTGTCACCGACAAGCTGGTCCAAGGGATCGCAGCGCCAGACCACTGGCTGGCCAGTCCCCACTGAAGGGACGCATGTTCCAGCGGGCCCAACGGACCACGCTGGTACAGGCCGCCATGAGACCCAGGAGGCGCAGGAAGTCCCGGGCAGGGCGCAATTGCCCAACCAGAAATGATCGGGCAAAGGAGGAAAGAACCTCGGCCCTGTCCGCCGGGAGCCGCGCTCTGGCTCGAAGAGAGTCGAGCTGCGCCCCGATGAATAAAATCACCTGCTTCGGCTCGAGTTCCGACTTGGCCTCGTTGATAAGGAGGCCCAGTTGAGAGCAGACCTGGAGGGCCAGATCTCTGGACCACTCCGCCTCCTTCCTGGAGGGAGCTGCTATCAGCCAGTCGTCCCAGGTAAGGGTACACCCGACCCTCGGCGCCGTGAGGAATGCTGTCACCACTGCCATGCATTTGGTGAAGACCCTGGGAGCTGGAGACAAGCCAAGGGCATGGTTTGAACTCGAAGAGAGATCCTTCCGCCGAAGCGAAGGAATCTCTGGTGAGACGGACGGATAGGACGTGAAAAACGCGTCCCTGCAAGTCCAGAGAGCAGAACCACACGCCTGCTCCAAGGATGGTATTATCTGAGCCAGAGTGACCATCCTGAAGGTTCGAGACCTTAGGAACTTGTTTAGGTCGTAGGTTGAGAATGGGGCGCCAGCCCCGTCCGCTCGGAACCAGGAAGTACCTGGACACAAACCCTGGGTCTGAAAGAGGGTCCACCACCTCTTACCACCTCCTTCTGGAGGAGGAGAGGCTGCCGCTCGACGAGCCGCCAGTGAGGCTGGGGATTCCGGGCTCTCGAGGCCACTTGCTCTGAAGGGTGGTGCCTCTGCCTCAATTCCAGAGGCAGGCCTCTTCCCACCACCTCCAAGACCCACCTGTCCGTGGTAACAGCGACCAGGCGGAACGGAAGGCCGGAGCCGCCCCACGGGGACCTAGGGTGAGGTGACGGGATGGGGGAGACACCCAGCTCGTCACTGGGCAGGCTTGGAGGAGGGACCGCCGAGGGACCTCCTGGGCCTTTCTCCTCCTGCCTCCTGTTAGAGGAAGCCGGCGGCTTGGTTTGGGATGCCAAGGTCGAGCCTGCTGGCCCTGACGCTGCTGGGCGGGCCAGGGGCACAGAAGGACTAAAGGGCTTAGCTGTGGTTTTGGCCTTGTCCTTCTGAGCGAAGAGACCCAGTCCAAGGTGGCATTGGACTTCTCGATCTCTGCAGGTGACCTTCCACCCCAGGGGTCAAGAGGTCAGTCCCCAAAAGGGAACATCCGCCAACTTGTGCTGGGTATCCGAGTAAAGGTGGATATCTCAGCCAAGCTCACGACGATAGCCACTGCGGCCGCCACCGATCTGGCACATGAGTCCCCTACATCCAAAGCAGTCTGAGCTGCTGTTTGGCCACTGCCTCGGCCTGGTCCCGCACCTGCTTAACCGTAGTCTGCAGATCGGCGGGAAGATGAGGGATGACCTCATCCAGGAGCCCAACAGGGCATGAGAAAATGTGCCATGAGGACGGCCTAACTGGCCTGACGAAGGCCGAGAGAGGACGCAGCGAGACTTTCGCCCTCCGACATAGTCCACTCCCGACCCTTGTCAGGAGGTTTGTCCACATCCCTGGCGCTAGCCGGCGCCGGAAAACGCTGTCGGTAACCAACCCTCAGCAGAGGGTGTTCCAAAACCGGACAAGGAACCGTAGGGCCGTGATACTTCCTGGCCATCCTGGTCAAGGCGCAGGGCAGAAGCAGGGCGCTGCCAAAGTTCCAGTGCTGGACCCACTATGGCCTCGGCCACCGGAAAGGCCTCCGGCCGGAGAATCCTCGTCCAGAATCTCCGTGAGGGGATACCTGGCCTGCTTTGAAACGGGTTCGAGCCCCATCCCGGTAGACTCCGAGATGAGCCAAGCAGTCCTAGGAAGGACGACGGGTATCGTCCATTGGCTGACCTCCTGAAGACTCCAAGTCCAGTCGCTGAGAAGAAGGAGGAATCATCTTCGGACTCGGAAGAGTCCTCAAGAGCTGCTTTGGCCTGAACCACCCTTCACCTGCCGAGGTCGGTCGGGAGTGAGGGTAACTGACAGCCGATGGGTAAACCCTTAGCCGACCGAGAATCCTTGGTCGGAGCCCCAATTGGTGGCTGTGGAGGCGGAGGTTCCACCGCATCGGTGGAGCAGCTGGTTTTACCGAACAACCGGCCTGGGTATAGGCCTCGGCAAGTCGAGGGTGTTGTGTCGCGCCCGTGACAGTTATTAATGGTCGAAGGCGCCGGAGTCGGCTTATTCTCGCCAGGAGGAGCTGTTGCAACATAAGGTCCTCGTCACCGTCGACTGAGTACGCCAAGCTCCCTCATCCGGAGGAGGAGGACGAGGACGAAGCGGCGACGCGCCTACCGGGAAAGCTGAGACCGAGACCGCTTATGACGGTGGGAACGGCTGGACCGCTAGAGGTCCCGAGACCGAGACCAGAGTCCCGGATTCGGGTCGGTGCAGGAGGTGTCGGCCGGAACCGACACTCCTTCGGCTCGGAAGGTCCATCCGAGGGCTCCGGAACCGGAGGCACAGGCGAGCCCACGGATCCTCAACCCTCCCGGGGAACCGGGGAGGGAATCTCGCTGCTAAAGGCGACAGCCCGTCTAATGGGTCGAGAAAATCTCACTTCATCAGTGGGAGTCTCGGTCAACTGACCTGATCGGGGACACCGTGAGGCCAGTGGCCGAAGCCGAGCGGTCGACCGAAGCCGACGGTCGACGGCCCGGGGAGAGGGACCTTTCCCGCTCCCAAGAGCGTCGACGGAGGGACTTACCCTTGTCCTTCTTTTTGGACCGAGAAAAAGGTCCAGCAGACGCAGGCCCTTCTCCTTTAGTGGAGAGGGACAGACAAAGCTCCTTAAAGGAAGCCGTGTAGGAAGAACCCAGAGAGAGCGGATAAATGCCGCGTCGAGGAAGATACGCTCATGCCGCCCTCTTCGAGGGCGACCATCCGCCGAGCTGATCCGCCGAGCCTGCCGGCCGTGGACACCGCCAACCGGCCTTGGACTTCACCGAGGGAACGCCTCGGGACGCCCAGTTGCAATCGGGCAGCACGGTCTTCGAGGACGAGGCCGAGAAAGATGAGCACAGGTCGCGAAGCCTCGCGGGTCGTGCTCAAGGCCTAAGCAGTAGACACACGGGAGTGTGGATCCGTCTAGACATCTTCTGCCCGCATGGGCATCTCCGAAACCGGAGTCGATTTATCCATCGCAGCCTCGAGGGATCGAAGACTGAAGTCTTTTTGCAAAATATTATTTTTAAATCCGCAAACGGAGAAATAGGAACCAGTCACAAACGCAGAGCGTTAAGGAGGGAACCTGAGCTTCCAAGCGGTAAGGAAGATCTGGCGTCATGGGGCGGAGCCGAGAGTTATACCACCCGGGTGGGTGGGAGGAGCAAGCTTGAAGACCTTCCGGCAAGATTTAAAGCGGCAAGGATACTGCCAATGAGTGTGGATGAACAACATATCCATGTCCCTAGAAAATGTCCTTTTCATTTAATTTCATAAATTCAAACTGCGCTTAGTATGGATCTGGAATGAAAGAGAAATACAGTCTCCTAAATGCATCTCCTCTCTCACATCACACTGACTCACTCACTACATTGCAAAAATACATTTTAAAACCCCCACTGAGCTTGACAATACCCAGTGTAGTCATTGTAAACCATACCTAGGGTAAATGACATCACATACAATTGTGCATGTATCCATCAGAGATCCCATTGCTAAGTACTGCTTTAAGAAGCTGTCCAACCCTGAATACCACATTGCCATAACAGTATTAAATGATGTACTTTTGAGTTGGCAGAGTTGTCTAAGATGTTTCAGAAAGTGGTCTAACAACAGTTGAAGCTGTACAGATTGCTAGGAAAAAAAAATATCAGAAGCCAGTACCTGGGTGAAACTGTCTACTGGAGCCAACCAGTAAAACTGCTTTTGGCTAATTGCACAGCTGAAGTAAGCACAACACAACAGCAATTTTGCAATTCATTGGCCTGTTATGTGACCATCTGGACAGTTGATTTCCTACAGGTGAACTTTCTGACTGATCTGCCTTTGATTTTGCAGCAATGCCACATTGCAGCTTTGAGTTTGGCTTATCAAATATTGAGAGACTGTAAAGCAAATATCAGGACTATTTATTTTCATCAGTGGACCAGGCAGAAACTGTTAGCCAGTACAATGATTTCAGATTTATAGTAGCTGAAAAAATAAAGGAGGATCATTAAAATCCTTTACTGACATGATCCACTTTGCTTTGACTAACGTGCAGTACAGCATGGTGGCTAAACTTATTGATGTATGTGCTACATTCCAGGCTAAACATGAAGCTATCATGTATAGAGGTTCCTACACAGTCTTATCCTTCCCAAAAAGAGATTCTCCATAGGGAGGTGCAGAGCGAGAAGGCTACAATAGCACAGAGAAAAATCTTGGGAGTGATAGAGGATCACGTACTGAAGCAAAGAGAAGTATGGTTGAGTAGGACCATAACTATCTTTGGGTGGAAGATTTCACTCAAGATTCTTATAGGAAAGTTAGGGAAGATTTGTTGCTGCTCTTGTAAAGAGCATTAGGATTTTATATCTCCAGAAACATAGTGGAGTCCATAAAGTTATATGGAGATCCTGAGCCCACAACACAGATTGATATTACATTTATAAATCCTCTAGCAGCTTGCTTTCTCTGGCCAGCATGCTGGATTGTTTGGGAATACATTTAGTTAACACGTTAGACTTGGGTGAAGTCTTTTCATGGTTTAAACAGACTAAGGATAGTCCAGAATCAATCTTAGAGGCAGATAACACACTGATTGACTTTGTAAACCTAATTGACTCTAATACCTACTCGCCGCTGACAGTTATTGATTAAGCCTGACAAATGCAGCCTGTAGATAATATCAAACAAATGAACGCTGAATGCCAGCTGGATTTGGATAAGGGAGCTGGGGATCGAGATGTGGATGCCCTTTCTCTACTTTCATGGAATATTAAGGGCAGCCATCTTAAAATAATTGACCATGAAGTAGTGAGATTTCTGGATAATTTTGATATTATTGGACTGCAAGAAACATGGTGCACAGAAAATGTAACTCCCAAATTGGCTGGATATTCTGTCTTTACTCTGCCAGCAATTAAAGATAAAAAATTTAGACAATTTAAAGGGGGTATTTCCTTTTTTATCAAAACTTTGCAAAATTTTCAGATCACTAATATTTCTACTAAGTCTGAGGGTATTTTGGCTCCAATGATTAGCAAGGGACAAGAGAAGATCATTTTCTGCAATATATACTTTCCCTCTCGCAATAGAGCTACTGATCAAGACATAGACAGGATAGAGGCTGTCCAGAGGAGGGCAACTAAAATGGTGCAGGGTCTGCACCGGAAGACATATGAAGAGAGACTTAAGGAGCTGAATATGTATAGCCTCAAGGAAAGGAGGGAGAGGGGGGACATGATAGAAACTTTCAAGTACCTCAAGGGAATCAACAAAGTCCAAGAGGGTGGCATCTTTCAAAAAAAGAGGTGTGCAAGAACAAGTGGGCACAATTTGAAGATAGAAGGGGCAGCTCAGAGGTAATTTAAGGAAGTATTTTTTCACAGAGAGGGTTGTGGATGCATGGAACAGCCTTCCGGAGGAGGTTGTGGAGTCAAAAACAGTGGTGGAATTCAAGCATGCATGGGACAGTCATAAGGCAATTCTAGGGGGTTGGGGTAGGAAGAAGTAGGCTGCTGGTTAACTAGGATCTGCAGCTTATCCATTAGGTAGGGAAATGGGCAGACTGGGTGGGCCAAGCCGTCCTTATCTGCCATCAAAATCTATGTTTCTATGTTTCTATCCCACTGACATTTTCATACAGGATCTGAAAATGGCACTTGACGAATTGTCAGGTAAGAGTATACCTTGTCCTATAATTATTTTGGGAGACTTCAATACCAGAATTCCTTCTCATTTCTTGGAGGATGTATATTCAGATATGATCCATACAATATATATAATTAATCCAAATATCTCATATATTAGGACTGCTCAGGATCTAAAATCTAACCTCAGAGGTAGGGAATTGCTAGCGGACTTGGCCAGTAGAAATTTCTGTATTTTAAATGGTAGAACTCAGGTCGATCTAGTCGGATCCTTAAGTGTAGAGGACCTACTGGCTCTTCAACCCCTGATCAGGTTTGGACCAATTTGGAAGCAGTAAAGCTGAACCAAAAGTTAGAGGTCATGGATAGATTGGAATCAGTACACTGTGCTATTGTAATTAACATCAAATGCCCTTTTGGAATTTTAGGGAGTGAGGCACAACAGGAAGAGAGTCTGGAAGTCATAAACAAGAGAAGGATTGGATGGGAGCCAATTCATCAAGTTAGTTTCAAAGAAATTCTTAGTACAGGAGTCTTAGGTGATATTCACGAGTTGGTCCTGAACAAAAGTAAGGCCTTTAATATTTTGGAGAATTGGGAAACTATTCATTCTTTACTTGGACCTAGATGTAAAACAGCGTACCATCCTAGGTCCTTTTATAAAAAGTGTTAGTTTAATTCGGTATGTCTACAGGCAAAGAAAGAGTTTGGAGGAAAACTAAGACAGCATAAGAAGAAAATAAATAAGTCTGCAGAAGATTTTAAATTGCTAAAGACTGAAAGAGAAAAATATAGGAAAATCTTCGAACAGGAGAGACATAAACATACTCAGGGACTTTGGGGAAAACGGAGGCAGGCTGTTTTGCATAGGGATGGAAGGCGATTTTGGAATACTGTTGCCCAGGATATAATAGATATGCCAATAGGATTGAAGCCTATATTACACCTGAAGTTTGGGCATCTCATTTCTCCAAGCTCTAGTATTCTCATGAAGAGCAGGAGACACCCGATGCTTTCAAAATACAGGAGGATGCAATTTTTCCAAGACCTGTCTTGATCACAGAGGACGAAATCTGGATGGCACTGATTGGCCTTAAGGCAAATAAAGCACCAGGGCCGGATGGGGTCCTAGGTGATCTCTATAAGGTTTTTACCAACTGATGGGTTCCTTTTCTTCTTTTGCTGTTTAATGGCCTGGTTCAGGGGTACTCTTACCCTGCCAGTTGGGCAGGTAGTGTTATCTTCCCAATTTTTAAAAAAGTGGATCTGAATGACCCAAGGACGTATAGGCCTATTAGTCCGATAGATGTTTCACAGAAAATTTTCTCTAGAATAATTTTGGGCAGATTGCTGTCATGGGTCAAGGAGAACGCAGTATTGAATGAGGCACCGAACGGTTTCCGGAAGGACAGTTCTACAGTACAACACTATTATGTGCTTCAGCACCTGATCTGGAAGCATACTAAAGTAAGAAAAAACAGATTATATTGCTGTTTTGTGGACTTCTCCTCGGCCTTCAACAGCATTAGTAGAAAAATCCTTTGGGCTACATTAAGGGATCTGAAGTTGGAGGCCTCAATTCTTGATGTTATTAATAGACTATGAAAATATGTGGGCAAGGGTCCAGTATAATCAATATGGTCATCTAACGGATAGATTTGAGACGAATGTGGGGGGCAGACAGGGGTGTATTTTGGCCCCCACTCTATTGAACATCTACATTAATACAGTCTTGGATCAGCTAGGTAACCCAGATTTTCATGCTCCAAAAATTAATGATCAAAGGATTGAATGTTTAGCATATGCAGACAATTTAGTCTTGCTCTCTACTTCAGTCCTAGGTCTTAAAAGAAAATTGGCTCACTTTGAATCTCTCTGTTCTCAAAGGAAACTAAAAGTTAATCTCGGCAAGACCAACATTGTAGTTTTTGGCTCTCAAACCAAGAATACGGTAGGCTTTAGGCTAAACAGTAACCATATAGACACTGTTAAGTGTTATGACTATTTAGGTGCCCATTTTGCCTATAGCCTATCTTGGACCAAACATTTGGAGGCTATTCAATTTAAAATGGGATCTTCTGTAAATGCCCTAAAAATATTTAACAGCAAGATGGGTAAGTCATGTATTTTGTCCTGATTTTAGTGTATTGTAACTGCTTTATGCTGAACAATAAATTGTACTACTACTACTACTACTACTACTACTACTACTACTACTACTACTACTACTACTACTACTACTACTACTACTACTACTACATCATTCCAAGCTTCTAGTGCTGACTGTGAAAGAGGCTTCAGCCTCATGAACTGCATTAAGAGCAAACAAAGAAATCGCTTAGAAGAAAGACATTTAGATAGCTGATGCAAACAAAATTATTTTTAACATCTGGTGAAAAAAATGGATCTTAATAAAATATAAGTCCACTGGAAGAATGGGAAAGACAGGAGAGAAAAACAGTAAATGTTGATTTCTTAGCAATGCATCATCAGCAGCACCCCTTTTAGATGCATGCAATACTCTTTAAAATGTACATAGTTTACACATGTTTCTGGTTCATACTGTTATGGCTCACAATGCACATCCAAGCTTCGAATTGTGTCAGAATGTATATTTATACTTTGCATTGAGTATTTGGTTATATTTTCTACTGTTTACTGGCAATAAAATATATCACTTGTTTGGGCCACCCAATTTGCACGCATGAATCAATTTTTTTGCACCAATTGCCGCACACACATATCTGTCACTCACCCACAGAGACTAACAATTAGAGGGAACATTGGTTGGGACTGCTGCAGATTTCTTTGTGGGCAGGAAAAGGCAGCAATGCAAGCAGGGACTGAGTACAAAAGGGCAGCCTGCAGCAGTGGGAGAAACAGAATGAGCGAGTGAGAGATGGGGAGTGAGCTAGCTCAATGGAGCTGTGTCAGGACTGCTGCAGATGTCTTTGTGGGCAGAAAAAGCCGCCAACGCAGGCAGGAACTCAATACAAAAGGGCAGTGTGCAGCAGCGGGAGACACAGAATGAGCGAGTGAGAGAGGGGAAGTGAGTGAGTTCAACAGAGCTCTGTTGGGACTGCTGTGGATTTTTTGTGGGCAAAAAAAAGGCAGCAATGCACACAGAAGCCCAGTACAAAAGGGAAGCCTGCAGCGGCAGAAGAAACAGAACGAACAAGTAAGAGAGGGGGAGTGAGTGAGTGAGCTCAACAGCGCTCTATCGTGACTGCTGCAGATTTCTTTGTGGGCAGAAAAGGGCAGCAATGCAGGCAGGAGCCCAGTACAAAAGGGCAGCCTGCAGCGCTGGCAAAAACAGAACTAGCAAGTGAGACTGGGGGAAGGAGTGAGTGAGACCAACGGAGCTCTATCAGGATTGCTGCAGACCTCTTTGTGGGCAGAAAAAAATGCCAACAGAGGCAGACGCCCAGTTCAGAAGGGCAGCCTGCAGCATCAGGAGAAACAGAATGAGCGAGTGAGACAGACAGACGGAGTGAGCGACCTCAATGGAGCTCTGTCAAGACAGCTGCGGATTTCTTTGTGGGCAGGAAAAGGTGCCAATGCAGGCAGGAGCCCAGTACAAAAGGGCAGCCTGCAGCTCTGGGAGAAACAGAATGAGCAAGTGAGAGAGGGGGAGTGAGCGAGCTCAATGGAGGTCTATCATGACTGCTGCAGATTTCTTTGTGACCAGAAGAAAGCAGCAATGCAGGCAGAAGCCCAGTACAAAAGGGCAGCCTGCAGTGCCGACAGAAATGGAATGAGCGAGTGAGAGAGGGGGAGTGAGCGAGCTCAATGGAGCTCTGTCGGGACTTCTGCAGATTTGTTTGTGGGCAGAAAAAGGCTCCAACAGAGGCAGGAGACCACTACAAAATGGCAGCCTGCAGCACCAGGAGAAACCGAATGAGCAAGTGAGACAGGTGGGGTAAGCAACCTCAACAGAGCTCTGTCGGGACAGCTGTGGATTTCTTTGTGAGCAGAAAAAGGTGCCAATGCAGGCAGAAGCCCAGTACAAAAGGGCAGCCTGCAGCACCATGAAAAACACAACAAGTGAGTGAGAAAGGGGGAGTAAGTGAGCTCAACTATTATGACTGCTGTGGATTTCTCTGTGGGCAGAA
The DNA here is from genome assembly GCA_016271365.2 of Neoceratodus forsteri. Taxonomy (NCBI): domain Eukaryota; kingdom Metazoa; phylum Chordata; order Ceratodontiformes; family Ceratodontidae; genus Neoceratodus; species Neoceratodus forsteri. The sequence continues at coordinate 559,330,497 of CM028138.1, forward strand.
CAAGCAGGAGCCCAGTACAAAATACCAGCCTGCAGCGCCAGCAGAAACGGAACTAGTGAGTGAGACAGGGGGAGTGAGTGAGATCAACAGAGCTCTGTCGAGACTGCTGCAGATTTCTTTGTGGGTAGAAAAAAATGCCAACAAAGGCAGGAGCCCAGTACAGAAGGGCAGCTTACAGCGCCAGCAGAAACAGAATGAGTGAGTGAGAGAGGGGGAGTGAGCTACCTCAACAGACCTGTGTCAGGACTGCTGCAGATTTTTTTGTGGGCAGAAAAAGCTGCCAACAGAGGCAGGAGCCCAGTACAAAAGGGCAGCCTGCAGCACCAGCAGAAACAGAATGAGCAATTGAGAGAGGGGGAGTGACCCACCTCAACAGAGCTCTGTCGGGACAGCTGCATATTTCTTTGTGGGCAGCAAAACGTGACAATGCAGGCAAAAGCCCAGTACAAAAGGCCAGCCTGCAGCCCTGGCAGAAACAGAATGAGCAAGTGATAGAGGGGGAGTGAGCGACCTCAACAGAGCTGTGTCGGGACTGCTGCACATGTCTTTGTGGGCAGACAAAGCCGGCAATGCAGGCAGGAACCCAGTACAAAGGCAGCCTGCAGCAGCGGAGACATAGAATGAGTGAGTGAGGAGGGAGGGAGGGAGGGAGTGAGTGAGCTCAGCGAACTCTGTTGGGACTACTCGTGGTTTCTTTTGTGGACAGAAAAAGGCAGCAATGCATGCAGGGGCCCAGTACAAAGGCAGCCTGCAGCAGCAGAAGAAACAGAATGAATGAGTGAGAGAGGGGGTGTGAGTGAGCAAGCTCAACGGAGCTCTATTGTGAGTGCTGCAGATTTCTTTGTGGCCAGAAGAAGGAGGCAACACAGACAGGAGCCCAGTACAAAAGGGCAGCCTGCAGCACCGACAGAAATGGAATGAGCGAGTGAGAGAGGGGGAGTGAGCGAGCTCAACGGAACTCTGTTGGGACTGCTGCAAATTAGTTTGTGGGCAGAAAAAGGTGCCAACAGAGGCAGGAGACCACTACAGAATGGCAGCCTGCTGCGCCAGAGGAAACAGAATGAGCGAGTGAGACAGGCGGAGTGAGCGACCTCAATAGAGCTCTGTCAGGACACCTGCATATTTCTTTGTGGGCAGAAAAAGGTGCCTATGCAGGCAGAAGCCCAGTACAAAAGGGTAGCCTGCAGCGCCGCGAGAAACACAACAAGCGAGTGAGAGAGGTGGAGTGAGCGAGCTCAACGGAGCTCTATCATCACTGCTATGGATTTCTTTGTGGGCAGAAAAAGGTGACCATGCAGGCAGGAGGAGTCCAGTATAAAAAGCCAGCCTGCAGCGCCAGCAGAAATGGAATGAGCGAGTGAGAGAGGGGGAGTGAGCTAGCTCAACAGACCTGTGTCAGGACTGCTGTAGATTTCTTTGTGGGCAGAAAAAGCCGCCAACAGAGGCAGGAGCCCAGTACAAAAGGGCAGCCTGCAGCGCCAGCAGAAACAGAATGAGCGAGTGAGAGAGGGGGAGTGACCCACCTCAACAGAGCTCTGTCAGAACACCTGCAGATTACTTTGTCGGCCCAGTACAAAACAGCAGCCTGCAGCACCGGGAGGAACAGAACAAGTGAGTGACACAGGGGCAGTGACGCGAGCTCAACGAACCAACCCAATCAACATTCAGCATTGACAAATACTTGTTTTATATTTGTTTTTATATGCTGTGTACTCATGTGATTTATGTGCAACTTGTACTGTTTTCTGCACAAAGGTTGGTCCCCTTTGCAAGTGAGCTTCAGCTCAATGAGTTTAACAAATGCTATGCCTGCAGTTCAATAGGCAGGAGCTACCAGCCACATTCCCCCTTCCTAAACTATTTAATTAGCCAGCTTCCTCCAGCCTCATTTGGAAGCACTGTTTCTTTGCTGCAGCCAGAGGCTTCCCCCTTTCTCCCTGTGTTTGTCTGCTGCATTCCCTTTCTGCTTTTGGGCTTTCTCTTCAGTTTGTGCATTCAGTAGTTTTTTAGGTCAGTATTGTTTTTTCAACCCTTACTGGCTGTAGCCTGTGCTTCCTTCTGTCTCTCAGTCAGCTCCATCTGCTGCACAGGTGTCCTCATGTAACTCCTGTGTTTCTTTCTATTTTGGTTCTTGGTGTGCTTACCAATTTCAACAGTATGTCCTGTCTATGTTAATCTGCTGTTTTGGTTTGTGCTATTTTCAGGCTTTCCATTTTGCTGTTCATGCCAGGCTATTTGTAATCCTTTCTGTTTATCTGCATTCCTCAGTTGCTTTCAGTAGGCTTCCTAGCAAGGCAGCTGCTCCCATTTCTGTTAGGTTATTTAATTGGCTTACTCAGTCAGACTGCTCCAGCTTTTGTGGCTTACCCCCCACCCGTATCTTAGTGTGTTTACGGTTTCTGGCTTTTCCTGCTGAGGCTGGGTTTTACCTCTCATTTTGACCCTTATGCACATTCAAATTTCAGTACCTTTCAGTCATTGTATTTTCCATCAAATATTAGTCATTCCATTTAATAGACATTATGCACTTAGAATCCTGCCCTCGGAGTTTTCCCTGCGCGTAGACAGTTCTTGCTCCCCTTTAAGTCTACATCTTGAAGGTGAATCCCTCATCTTGGGTGGGGGTCCTTCTCTGTAGGCTGCTTGTCTCCTGCAGTGCCTGCTGGCAGTCCCACTGGGTGGTAAGGTCCAACATTCGGGCGGGGGATGCTTTAGCCATGAAGAACTTCAGTCAGCGGCACCTCAAGGTATAATATTTAAGACTTCAGCTGCCAGAAGTTGGGGCCCTAAACCCACAGGGGTTCCTTTAGCTGTGCAGACCATGTTAGCAGAACCTCTTTAAGCTATTCCCCCAGCGTCTGCCTAAGATCCGCCTAGTCTCATTCCATATTCCCTTCCTTTAGTTTCCATTTAGGGATAGGCCTCCTCATGGTCTCAAGGCTGGGTGATAGCCTTTCAGCAGTAGCTACTGTCCTCATGCCACACTTTGACAGGTAGGCCTCCTTTGTGGGGAACTTCCTTTAGCTGCAGAGATCGACTCTCAGGACCCCACAGTATTATCCCTTCAGAGAGATTGAGAGTTATCCCTCTGTAACCCCCCCCCCTCGGGGGGCTTGCCTTAGATGACCCCAGTTTCCTCCCGTTCTCTCCCGTTGCTGGCTGGTATCCCATTTGTTCTCCACCACATGTCAGAGTCCTTCAGGTGCTCCCCATGTTCCCCAAACAGCCCACTTTATTTTACCCGATTTGGGGTGTAAATTGCAAGACATGATCTGCCACTGCTCTCAGCAGTTACTGAGTGGGTGGGTGACAGTGCATGCGAGGAGTATGCTTTGTTTGTGCCAATCGGCAGATTTGAGGTCAGTCAGGGACTTCTTTAGTGGTCCCAGTGCCCCTTTTGAGTTTAATGGAGACTGGAGACCTAAATGAGGCAAAAGAGAAGCCTCAGTTCTTTTTAACAATGAAGTTTAAAAACAGGGCTAAGAGCGGGGTTCATTCATATTAATGAGCCCCACATTAATATTCACGAGGGAGCTGCTGCCAAGTAGGGTGTCAGTATGTCAGTGACAGCTAAATGATGGGGGAATGAATGTTTAAAAGTGAGCTTATTCAAAAGAGCACAGTTGGTGCTATATGTTAGTGGGGGAATTATAAATAACTAACATTTACCCTGGCTGCACCGGAACTTTCAAGGTGGGACACATATGGACTGCATCTGGACTTCAGTAAGGCATTCGACTCAGTACCACATGGAAGGCTGGGAAGGAAGTTAGTAGGCACGGGGCGGGTGCAAAGCTGGTGAGATGGGTAGGAAACTGACTGCAGGGAAGGCCACAGAGGGTGGTGGTGGGTGGGGAGCTCTCACACACACAAGGGCAGTGACGAGCGGTGTTCCACAGGGCTCAGTGCTGGGACCAGTGTTGTTTGGGATATTCATTGCAGACATATCATGGGACATCAAGAGCAAGATCAGTCTGTTTGCTGATGATACCAAGGTAGGCGCAGTGGTGGATGACCTAGGGGGATGGCAGGGGTTGCAGGATGATCTGGCAAAGCTTGAAACCTGGTCAGACACCCGGCAACTGGGCTTTAATGCCAAAAAGTGCAAGGTGCTGCATTTTGGGATGAAGAACCAAAGGAGGAGTTACCAGCTAGGGGGAGTGCAGCTAGCCCAGACAGAGGAGGAGCAGGATCTGGGTGTGCTCATTACAGGGTCAATGAACAACTCGGCACAATGTAGGAAGGCAGCTGCAAAGGCCAACAAAATGCTGGGTTGTATTGCAAGGGGTATATCCTCGAGGAGGTGATTCTGCCACTGTATAGGTCATTAGTTAGACCACACCTGAGTCCTGCGGCAGTACTGGCGCACTGATCTGAAGAGGGACATTAAGTTACTGGAGGGGGTGCAGTGCAGAGCTACAAAGACGATCAAGGGGCTGGGGACTTATCATACGAGAGGAGGTTGAAGGAGTTGAACATGTACTCACTGGAGGAGAGAGAGACAGGGTGACATGATTGAAACCTTTAAATACATGAAAGGAATAAACAAGATGGGTACAGAGGGGCTGTTCAAAGTAAGGGAGGGGAGGGCCACCAGGGGCCATGATATGAAACTGGAGCGAGGAAGGTTCTGGAGGGAGATGAGGAGACACTTTTTTACAGAGAGGGTGGTGGCTGGGTGGAATGCGTTACCAACTGAAGTGGTATGCAGTAGAACAGTGGACTGCTTCAAACGAGGATGGGACAGGACAAGGGGGAGGGTTAATGAAGGGAAAGGGTGGAAGGGAGGGGCAGCTGCAGAATAAGGGGTGCTAGCTGCACATTCGAGCAGACTTGATAGACCTCTAGGCCTTTATCTGCTGGCAAATTTCGTATGTTCGTATCTAAACTGAATTCAGTAACCACCATCTTGGCAGCCAGTCAGAAGCCTGGAATTCAGCCAGAGACTCATGGGACACAACAGAGACTGTTGGGAAATAAAACAGGGCTTATTTCTAGCTCCTAAATACCAACCAAATAAGGGACTGAGACTGTGATTGACAGCTTAGGCAGACAACCGGATTCCCTGAATGCTGCCCTTTATAAAAGAGGGATTGTTTGAACTTTGGGGAGAGTCAGGCAGTTCGATAGAGACTCCAGCTCAAGACATTGAGGAGAGAGGAGCCTGTGGACTCTGTCTTGCTGCACAGGAGAGGCCTGTATTGCCTCCTGTGATCCGTCTTTCAGTTCAAAAGGATCGAGTCTTAGGAACTGCCTGATTGCAGACCAAGAAGGGTTGCTCATCAAGTCAACTGAGATTGCAATTATTGCAGAACTTGTTGAAACGGTGGACCTGGCATGCATCACCGAGACCTGGCTGGATGAAAATTCTGGCCCCATTCTGAGGCTATAACTCCAGCCAGGTACTCAGTGATACACTGCCTGAGATTGATCACTGGGGGTGTTGCGGTCTGTTTCAAGACCGAACTGAACCACACGAGGGTACTAGTTGAGGAGGTTGAGTCCTTTGAGTGTTCAGTAGTAGCAGGTGTAGGCTATCGAATCACCTCATCTACCGTCCACCCAGTGATGAGAAGCGATTCCTTCAGGAAGTGGCGGACTTTGTCATCGACATAGTGTTTGAGTCACCCAGATTGATGGTTCTGGGTGACTTCAACGCCTGGGTCGACGACGAACTCTCACAATTTGGTCAGCACTTCCTCCAGTTAATGACATCCCTGGGCCTTACACAGGTGGTTTCCACTGCTACTCATAAACATGGACACTCTCTCGACTTAATCTTTCTCCTAGGGATCGAAACATCGGACTTGGGGGTGGAACCAGTTGGGTGGTCCGATCATTACACCATGTGGGGTTTAGTTTTAGCACCCCCCCTCATAGGACTACCCATGTGGAGATGGTTAGGTACCGCCCTTTATGGGACAGAAGTTTCCATGGCCTTGGCCTTGTGGTGGTACTCAACCTCTCATCCCTCCCTGTAGCAAGCAAGCAATGATCCAGAGACCCTCATATCGGCTTATAATTTAACCGTTTTAGCGACTCTGGATTCAGTTGCTCCCATCTGTGTTCGCCCTCTCTCCCTTTGCCCCAGGTCCCTTTGGTTTGATGGGACTTTGAGGGAGATGTGGAGATTAGGGCAAAGGTTAGAGCATTGCTGGCAACAGTCCACCCTTGATGTCGACCACCTTAGATTGATAGACCACTATTTAGTCTATCAATCTGTAATCACCCGTAAGAAGGCAGAATTCCTGTCCGGGGAGATTGCGGCTGCTCAGAATCGACCAGCTCAGCTATTCCGAATAGTGGACAGACTGTGCAACTCAGCCTGTCTGCATGTTCAGAAAGCTTTGTCACAATTAGTGTGCGATGAGCTTGCTCAATTCTTTGCAAATAAAGTGACCGACATCTGGGCGGTTCTTCAACTGGCACACTCTATGGGGGTTGCTTGTGATCAGTATGGGGTCACCGTACCTCAGATTACCTGGAGTATCTTCAGTCGACCGGAGTTCATGGATGTCATGAGGATCGTCCAGAGTGTGCACCCTACATGCTATAGTTTGGACCCTGGACCAACCTCCCTAATTTTGGGTTGTATTGACATCATTGGTCCAGTCCTTGTGCAGATAGTCTGGTGCTCCTTGGAATCCGGAGACTTTCGTAGCTCTCTGAAAGAGGCGGTGGTGACACCACTCTTGAAGAAAGCTACCTTGGACCCAGACTTATACGCAAACTACAGACCTATCTCTAACCTTCCCTTTGTAGAGAATGTGATTAAGAAAGTAGTGGCAGCGCAACTGGAGGACCATTTGACCATCCTTGACATCTATGAACCACTCCAGTCTGGTTTTCGTAAAAGACATCACCGAGACAGCGTTGGTTTGGGTACTCAATGATCTCCTAATGGTGAGAGATTGGAAGAACCATTCCATCTTGGTTCTTCTGGATCTTTCTTCAGCTTTTGACACCATGGACCACATGGTGTTGATAGGACGCCTGAGGCATATCTGTGGAATGTCGGGGACAGTCCTCAGGTGGTTTACATAATTTCTCACTGGGTTTTTTCTTCAGGCCCAACTGCTTTGTCTTGTGGGGTGCCTCAGGGTTCAATGCTATCACCCATGCTGTTTGCAGTGTATATGCTACCCCTCGGACCTCGGAGACATTGTAAGAAGGTACGGGCTGAGGTTTCACTGTTATGCAGATGATACCCAGCTGTACCGTTCTTTTGCACCTGACCAGGAGGGAGCTTTCTCAGTCTTTAACAACTGTCTGAAAGAAATCCAGGAGTGGATGGATTCCGGTTGGCTGAAGTTGAACTCAGAAAAGACTGAGGTATTGGTTGTGGACCCAGGTCGTCGGATACAGGGGTCAGGTGTTGGTGCACCCTCTGGAATTTTCCTTGGCGATGTCTCACTTCCGACCTCTGAACGGGTGCATAACCTGGGGGTAGTTTTTGATGATGGACTGACCCTACATTCTCAGGTGTCAGCTGTCATCCAAACTTCCTTTTATCATCTCAGGAATATCACCAGGATTAAGCATCTGGTTCCGTCCAATGACCTTCCTACCTTGGTCCACGCCTGTATGTCCTCGCGCTTGGATTACGGCAATTCCCTCCATCTAGGGCTTTCTGTGGTTGAAATCTGTTGCTTGCAGCTTGTGCAGAATGCAGCAACACGGCTTTTGACAGGATCTTTGTGATCCTGCCATATTATCCCGGTGCTGCGCGAGCTGCACTGGCTGGCAGTGCAGTGGCGGGTCACCTTTAAAGTCGGTTTACTGACTTGCAAAGCCCTACATGGACAGGGCCTGGACTATCTGAAAGAGCTTCTGGTTCTCTACTGCCCTGGTTGTTCGCTCCGCTCGGCTGATGAGGGACTGTTAGAGATTCCGAGGGTGAATTTGAAGTCATCTGGTTGTAGAACTTTTGCATATGCAGTCCCCACCCTTTGGAATTCTCTACCTCGTCGGTTACGGGAGTGTGCAACTGTGGAGGAATTTAAGCAGGGTTTAAAAACCTACCTGTGGAAAAAAGCTCTCTCAGTTAACTGAAATTAGCAATTGTTGTAATGGTATCTGATTTTAACTATATTAATCTGTCATTTGATGTTGTATGTCTTGTTTTTATACTGTTAGGTGTCTTGGCATTGGAAAGGCGCCATACACATAAATTTATTATTATTATTGTCTCTCTAAGAGCTACCTAGGTTGCTGTCATAAGTAATCTGAGAGAAAGCTCTGTTGAAAGATGTAACTATTTGCTAAAAATCATTTAGAGTGATAATGATAATGTAGTTTGTCTAACCTGCCTTCTTTGCAGCAAGGACTGTTTTGTTTATCTCCACTATCTTGGTCCTGGACTGCTGAATTGGACTAATCAGTTCTGGTGGGACCTAAAATGGAGCTGGACTACAGGAGCTGTTTGGAGTCAAAATATGTAGGAGTTGTAGTTTTGGGCTTTTGGCACCTTTTTGTACCTGAAGAGGGAGCTCCTGTTGTGATTGACAGATGAATCAGCCAACCGAACCTTTTGGATCTTGGGGAAATTCCCAGGTTGCTGCAGCTTGAGTCAGATCTAAGTTGGGAGTTGAAGAGGCAAGAGCTTGAGACAGTCAAGCAGCTGTCTGAGTAGTTTTGTGTGGGAGAACTGTGGAAAGGCCTGAGTTGTGGCCTGCATGTCTGCCTGCTGCCCCTGAGAGGGAGAGAAGAGAATTTGAGAGAACGAAGTAAGCCACTTATTTTTTTACCAGGCTCATACCTGAAGAAGACCAAAGATTTTGCTGAATGCGATCGGCTGTCAGGACTTCCAGCTGCTTTTGAATCCTCGGTTTGTGCAGAGACTTTGTGATCGTGACCAGAGACAGGTTTGCCTGGTACAGTAGAATTTCCTTACATGTAAATGTGCTGTGTATTGAAAGTAGGTCGTGATTTGGTTCCCCACTGTGTGAACTGTGTTCTGCTTGCTGGTACTGTAGAATCCTTTACATGTAAATGTGCTGTGTATTGAAAGTGTGTCGTGATTTGGTTCCCCACTGTGTGAACTGTGTTCTGCTTGCTGGAAGCTGTATCCAGCCCAAAACAGACTGTATCCGAATTTGTCTCCATTTGGCCTGGGCCTTGCCATACTGGCTCAGCCAGACTACCTGCTGCACAAAGAAAGCCATCGACGAGAGACCTGCCTGGGGATCAGTCCCCTGCTCCACGCTTGAACAGGAACGACACCTCAGCGATTCGTGTGGGCCCAGCTTCCCCTGACACTCCAGATTAACCACCTGCTGTCTCAATTTTCGTCCAGCTTGTGTTCAGTCTTGGGTATCATGAGTAATCATCAGAGTAGCTCCCTCCAACAGCAGCCTAATCTAAAAGTGTGTTATCCGATTGTCTTGTTATTTTTCTTTTCACGAACTGAGCCCTCCAGCTCCAGATTATAAATAATGTGTGTTGTGCATGTTGTTTTCTTCCATCACAGGGCCCCAACCAGCTGCAACGTTCCTGGCTAGCCCACCATTCTCCATCTGGGTACCCAGAGTGTGTGACTGTTTATGGATCCTGAAGTGCATGCATAACTGTTTGACTGATGCAGCCTTTAAGCAAATTAACCTGATTACGCCCCTCCCTTGTTCAAGTCCCTTAAATAAATCAGATCTAACTCTCTTTTGCATTTACCCTGACTTTAGTTCCAGTTTGTGCAAGAGTACTGTACTGCTGTTATTTGCTGTGTATAACCTTATTTTACAGGGGGTCCCCAGGGCCAGGCCAGAGGAAAGCCCTGGTGGTAAGTGCAAACAGTGTGGGTACTTGTGTGGTGTATCAGGGGTATTGTGAAAGTGATTATTGTATATTGTTCCAGCCACTAGTAAGGAAAGAGGGGGGTTACAGTGTCCCGGAGGGATGTACCCAGGTTAGCTTGACCAACCCTGACCTCTGGGTGGAGGCACCTGTTTTAGAACTCAGGCCCCTTAACCTGCTACTAGCCAAGCAGACAGGGGTAGTAGCCCTTGGGATAGTGCCACCTAGGGGTTACATGTCTCTGGGCCCATGCCATACTCAGCCTGGGCCATCTGTTCCTATACCAACACCAGCATCTCAGTGATTTACCAGATCTGGGGGTTCAGCCCCAGCGCAGTTATTTGACACAGGTTGTGGCCACCTACAGGGAAAGGCCATGAAGCGGAGGTGAATCGTGTTGGCCCAATTCCCCATGAGCAGCAACTGCAAGCAGCAGGTCTTCATTTCACCAGTGTCGCCATCCATCCTGTGGGTATAGTGAGTAAAACCAGGGTATCTCCCTGCAACAAAAGTGTTTAATTCTCTATGGTATCATCTGATTGGGTTCAGCTAGTGTTTAAGTGTTTCAATAGACTAGGTCAACCGGCCATGGGTACAAATAATTTAACCTGTTTTGTATTGCCAATATTTAATTGTTTTCTCCATCAAGGGCCCCAACAACAGCTGCAACGCTGGCCACCATGGGCATCAGTCTGGCATGACAGCATGGCCTTCTGGATACCCAGTAGTTGCTTAGACTGTTGAACACAGGGGCTTAATTGATTGTATGCAAAGTAACCTGTCAGAATACAGTGAAGTAATCATTTATCTAAATTCTTGCCCCCTCCTTTTTCACGTCCCCTTAATAAATCTGATCTACTGATTTTACTGTTAAGCTGGTTTGTGAGCATATCATTACCTCGTCTAAGGTTACTGAAACCTGGATAAAGTACTTAAAAATGCATGCTTACATTTGAAACTGTCATTCTACAGGAGGGATTCCAGGGTGTTTGACAGAAGTCCCAACCCTGGTGGTAAGTGCAAAGTGTGTGAGCATATTATTAATGTTTGTTGTTAACTGTCTATTAAATGTTGAAACTGGTCATTGCCTAATTAATGGTACAAGGTCACTAGGTGGGATTGTGGGTGGTATTAGCTTCCCAGAGGGCTGTACCTACTGTGATAGTTACCCACGTAAGAGTTACTCTGGGTGGAGGCACCATAATCTTAGTACCACTACTGGTAGGGGCTCACCCATACTAGGTAGTTACGAACCCTGGCCCCTCAACCTGTTGTTAGGAAGGCAGGCAGGGGTAGTAGCTCTTGATATAATGGTGCCAGGGCTACACCTCAAAAAAAAAAAAATAAATAAATAAATAAATTGCCTTGAATTTCAAACTCCAAATTAGCATTCTGAGCTGTCTCAATAATAAGTTCCCATGCCAGGAGAGATGGTAGCTGAGGCCATGGATCTCCAGAGATTTCCTCCACGGCGTTTTTTTTTTTTTCTCTCCTGAATGCTGAAGGCCATAATGTGGCATATGAATTTAAATACAGCCTTTACCATAGTAGTAGGTTTCCTTTCCGCTGTGAGTTGAGGTTGGATGATGGCTTTCTTATCCTTCAATCCTGCCATTGTCTGGTAGCCCCACATTTCCCCTCTTTTGCAAAATCAAGACACACACACACAAATCTTGGAGGAAACAGCTGCAGCCATGTGTTTTCTTTGTTTCATAACAACCAATTGAGCAGTGTACGCTGCTGGGAGGGTGCACATTATGTCCGACACCCCACACCTGCCTCCATCCTGGGCCATCTGAAGTGTGTGTCGATGTGCCCCTAACAGCTTTTGGGAAGGTCATATGGCCAAGGCCCCTGCGACCGTCCCCTATCTAGTGCCACTGACCATGCATCATGCACTGCTAAGGTTGGACCTTTTGGGTCAAAGTCTTACAGTCTCCTGTCCTCATGCCAACCAGGATGGACAAGTCCTTTGGGAGAATTGGCCTCATCCCCTTTTCTTCCTCTTATACCTTTGGTCTGCACTTCTCCTGAGCCTCCTCATGTGGCTGTGACAGAAAAAGTACTCTCATGACTGATGAATACCCATTTACTTTACTTCTTGAACTTTTTAAATTAATTTATTGCTTCCTCAGTTTATTTCCCTTTGGAGGAGGGGAAAAAATCCAGGGAAAACCAGGAAAAGTCACTCCCGAGCTCCTATTGCAGTCACCCATACTGGATCAAAGAGGGCTCTGACTATCCCGGACCCATTTACCCTGCTTTTGCAAGGGCAGGTGGGTGAGTGGGGATCCAATGGAAGGAGGACACAGAGGAGAGAACACTGGCCAGCAATCCAGTTAACCCCTCTGACTCCTCCTCCGGCCAGATGTCACCTCCCTGTGGGCAGCCTGGTGATATCTTCTCCCGGCGCATTCTCAGGGCCTACTGATCATTCGGGGAGGTATCGTATTCCTTGACCAAGTCGGCGGGGCAGACAAAAGGCAAGCTGCTGCAATTCTTGGGCAGCTTCTGTACTGTCTGGTAGCCCCCCCCACTTCCCCCCCCTTTCCCCAAATCAAGACACACACAGATCTTGGAGGAAATGGCTGCAGCCATGTGTTTATTGTTTCATAACAATTAATGGAGCAGTGTGCACTATCAGGAGGATGCACAGTACATCCAACACCCCACACCTGCCCCCATCCTGGGCCACCTCAGGTGCATGTCGACATGCCCCTGATAGCTTCTGGGAAGGTCACATGGCCAATATCCTGTGGCCGCCTCCCATCCGGCTCTGCTGACCTTGCAACATGCGCTGCGGAGGTTAGACCACAACCCCCTTTTCGGGTCAAAGTCTTATGGTCTCCTCTCCTGTCCTCATGCCGACCAGGGTGGACAAGTCCTTCAGGAGAATTGGCCTCATCCCCCTTTCTTCCCCTTATACCTTCGGTCTGCACTCCTCCCAAGCCACCACAGGCTGGACCCCCAAGCCACTCGCACATATGATCCTCCAAGATCCATCTAAAAGCCTGTAACATGCTATCCAAACCTTTAGCCTGCACTTTCCCTCCCCATCAAAGAGGCCCGGTGGGAGCGTAAATTGTCTCATGTCTTACCACTGCACCCCCACAAATTCCATAACGGCTCCCATCTCTCGATTAACTCTCATGCAAGCTCTGTTGAGTGCTGCCACCTCCTTTGCATGTGGCCAGGACTCCATCAGCAAATGTAAACAGATAACCATATGGAACCACCAGTCCCTAATGGAATGCAAATCTTCCTTTATCACCAGCAGCAGGTTCATGATCTTCATATGTCCCAATTCCTCCCCTCCTAGGTGGATCAGCAAAATGTCTGGGCTCTTCCACCTGCCAGCCTCCATGTGAAGCAACAAAATGAAATCTCCCCAGCACATGCCCTTCTTGCCTAACCAACGAATTTGTGCTGACTGCTGTGACAGACAGATTGCTCCCCACAGGCTGTCTGACCACCCTCCTAGCTGCCCAGTAGATGAAGGAATGCCCACATATCCATATGGTCCTGGGATCACCCAAGGGACCTGCACTAGAACAAAAAGACATTACTGCAAATGAGGTCGGACATAGCATAAACACACCTTGGACTTCCAATGCCCCAAGGCCTGGATTTCATCGTCCAACAGCCCCAGGCTCCTGGCCTTCATTGCTCCTCCTATGCGAAAGGAATGGGTACCAAACTGCTGCCCATCCAGTCCTCCCTGTTGAATGGCCCTTTTTTAATATATACTGGAAATGATACACTGTCACTGGCCTGCCGTCAGCATGCTGGAAAAAAGTCTCTCCTTGTTGCAGGCAGACTGCTACTGTAAGTACACCTTGATCATGTCTGCCACCTGCCAGGCGGACTCAGCTGGAGCCTTCCAACAGATACCAACATACTGCCCCATCTGCTCTGCCTTGGTTTTCCTTAGATGAACAAAGATGCCATCCAACAAGGACACCACATCACCAGTCAGCACGCCAGGCGCTCCCTTGTTGCCACTAGCTGGGTCAGTTCAAAAACTCTGAACGCCCTACAAAAGGCCACCAGAAACATTGTCTCGAACAGTCTTGCCTCATAACCACTTGAACAAACTACTGGTAAGGGTGCCCAGATCTGGCTTAACATCGCCAAGGTAATGGGATGCCTCTCATCTGAGTCACTGTGTACTGACCTCCGCCAACCTTCCAGCACCTTCTGCACCTTGAAGGCCCTGGTCCTATCAGCGAATCTTATCACCTTCGCCACCTTTGACAGCCCTGATAAATGGTGCCCCACTGTCACTGTCGAGAGGCCTTCCCTTTTTGACCACGTTATGTACGAGCACAATTGATCCACTGGAACAGGCCATAGGTCCAGTATCTTGCTGCTTCCTGCGCAGAAATGTAGTGCGCTACCCCCGACAGTAGGCCTCCCTGGTCCGTGGAGCAATGGAATTACCTATGCATTTCCAAGTCGCGCCGCCACCACCTCCCACAAGAAAGGTGGGACTGTCCGTGGCTGCTGTTCCACTGCTGGAGTCAGTTCCTTGAATCTCTACCACTGTGAATGAGATAAAGCACTGGCAATTCCGCTGTCAACATCTGGTACACGAACCACGCTGAAGTGAATGTTCAACAGCATACAACTCTTATCCTTCAGTCCTACTATTCCCGCTCTCCTTATGGAAGTTAGGCCTCTGTCTGCTGTAAGATACCAGTTGTGATCAGTCATTACTCAAATCCATTTCTGCCTGTTCCAGTTGTCACCATATGCTGTCTGTCAGTCATTACTCCACTCAGTCTGTGTGTTCACCACCTGCTGCACTGTACTTTTAGGCTCCTCCCTAATATACCTTAAAGCAGCAGTACTGGATAATCAGGAAGTGATTATCAAAATTCTGCGTTTTACCTGGAAACACGCAGCCATAGTTCCAGTTTCCATATCTGTAAATATTTTTTTTGTAGTGATCTTTAGTGTTTGAGATATTAAAATGTTATTTCCATTGTTTTAGATCCACAGCAAATATGGATGGTACATAATTTTCAGCCAAGCTCCACCCACAGATCGCACCATGTCTTGTTTACTTTCATGGGACATTGTGCTACATGTTCCCACTGTCCCCAAGTAGTACTGCATGTGCGGTTGGCAGCAGAGGGTTCCAGTTCAATATGGTGGGTGGGAGAAATGTAAACAAAAACAAATAAAAATTTAGAAAATTACAGAGTGATAGTACAGAGAAACCAAGAAAGATTACCAGGTAAGTACCCAGCAGAGCACAGGGAACAAAATGTTGCAAAAGATCCAATTTTTTTTTTTTTATCTAGTACTGCTGCTTTAAGCCTAAAGGAATTACGTTCCCATGGCACCTCTAGGGGTGGAACGCTCCTCAAGAAGGTTCCTTTTCCTACATGGTATTCCTATAGGGTGGTAGACCCCCATGGGATAGAGAGTGCGAATGACCAAAGTATCCACCTATAACAGTCAAACAACGCATTCATTCAACTACCTACCTAGTACAGAAACATAGAATCAGATGGCAGATAAGGACCGCTTGGCTTACCCAGTGTGCCCATTTTTCCCTACCTACAGTATCACCACAGACCTTATTTGATCTCCGGCTCTTCCTCCCTCCCCACTTCCTTTCCACTAAGATTCCCATATGCCTTTCCCATGCATTTTTGAACCCCCACCACTGTTTTCAGCACCACAACCTCTACTGGAAGGCTGTTCTAGGAATACACCACTCTTTCTGTGAAGAAGTTAGTTCCTCACATCTCTCTGAATCCACCCCTTCCAGCTTTTTATGTCCCCTTGTTTTTGAGCACATTTTTTCCTGAAAAATACCTCCCTGCTGTAGTTTACTAATCCCATTAGGTATTTAAAATGTCTCTCATATCCCCCCTTCCAGAGTGTATCAAAAATGTTACACAAGCATAACTCCTCACTATGCTGTGCAAGCCCATAGAACACAAAGACTATGCCTGCAATTCAGTGGGTGGGAGCCAACAGACACACCACCCTTACTGAATTATTTTTGCCAGTTTCTCCAGCCTCCTTCAGAAGCACTGTTTCTTTGCCCCCGAGCAGGGCACCTCTCTACTTGAGGCTCCTTCCTAAGATACCTTTAGTCTAAAGGAATTATGTTTCCACGGCACCTCTAGGGTGGAACCCTCCACAAGAGGGTTCCTTTGCCTTCACGGTACCCCAACAGGGTAGTAGCTCCATAGGGGACAGTGAGTGCGAATGGCCAAAGTATCTTTTTTTTTTTTGTACCTTTGCTTTACTAGGTGAGACACGCTAAGCTGAAATCTTGTTTACAAATGCAGCCTGGGAGCACAGGGAAGTTAAGTGGCTTGCTCAGGGTCACACAGTATGCAAGTGGGGGTTGTGGGATTCAAACCCAGGTCTCCAGGTTTGCAGCTCAGTGCCTTAAACCACTGTCCTATACTGCCTAGGATAGTCAAACAACATGTTAATTTAACTACCCTTAGGCTATCAACAATGTTGCACAACCATAACTCCTCACTAAGTTGCGTGCGGCCTTTGAACCTTTGAATAAAATGAAAATGAAACAAAAAGAAAATGAAGAAATACACAAACTGTGTGAGAGATATTTGAGCATCTCTCCAAACAACACACACACACACACACACACACACACACACACACACAGAGACTGTACTCTAAAACCTCAATCCCAGTGCAAGGCATCACTGCAATGCAAATCCTTGCGTAAGGCAGGCTGACAAGGTACTGAACTCGGAGACAGACGGTACAAGTGTGCTAAATGCCCAATTCCCAGACTGACACACATTTTAGTATTACTTTCTAAAGCCACTAGATGGCATTCTGATAGAACAAATAACTGCAGATTGTCCTCTAAGGTGGCCAAGGAGCAGAGGCTGCTGGACGGCTTCCAGGATGTGTTCTCAACACAGCATGTGATGGAGCCCACAAGGGAGGGGCATGTCCTGGATGTGGTTCTGGCAGATGGGGATCTGGTAAGGGATATGGTTGTACAGGACCCCCCTACTGGGAGCGACCACAATACTGTCTGGTTTCAAATAAGCATGGGGGGGGGGGAAATCTAGGACACTGGCAGTGGACTTCAGGGGCAGACTTTATGAGGATGGGAAATATTCTCAAGGATCACTTGAAGGGGATTACCTCAATGACAAGTGTGGAAAGGAGATGGGAGGTCATAAAACGGGGACTTCATGAGGCAGTCAGGATCTGCTAAGTTGAAGCGTAAGGAGCAAGGTCACATAAACCATGCTGGTGGTCCAGTGAGGTACAGGTAGCAGTCAGAGAAAAGAAGGCAGCCTACAAAAAAATATAAAACAACAAGAGGGATAGGGATAAGAAATGTACCAGCTTGCATCTAGAAAAGTCACCCGTATGGTGAGGGAGCAAAGTCCAGTAAAGAGCAGCGCTGGCACAGGAGACACATATGGAGGGAAGGGTTCCTTCCGTACATTGGGGAGTGGAGCAAAACTAAGGGCCATCTCAGCAGATTGAGATCAGAAGGAGAGTGGGTGGAAGAGGCGAGGGACCAGGCAGAGGTATTTAATGAGTACTTTGCCTCTGTGTTCACTAAGGAGGGGGGGAGATATCTACAAAGCAAGGCACGAAGGGGATAGAAGCAGCAGTAAGTGGGATCAGGGGAGCAACAGAAATGGAGCAAGAGGGACGGAGAGGTAGCCCAGGGGTGTCACATCTGGGTAAGGATAAAAAGGCCAGTAAGGTGGAGGGGAGGGATGATGCTATCTCCGCCAAAAGGGTGTGGTTAGCCCTCAAGGCCCCAAAGAAAGACAAATCTCCTGGGCCGGATGGCATTCATCCGAGAGTACTATGGGAATTGGCGGACATACTGGCTGCACCCCTGGCTGAGCTTTTCAACAGGTCACTTGAGGCAGGGAGGGTACCCAGGGATTGGCGAGAGGCACATGTGGTGCCAATCCATAAAGGGGGGGGGGGTCAAGGGAAGTACCAGGTAACTATAGACCCATCAGTTTGACCTCGGTCGTGGGAAAATTAATGGAGAGTATACTAAAGGAACAATTGGGGGTGTACCTGGAGGAGGTGGGAGGTCTGGGTAGCCGGCAACATGGGTTTGTGCCAGGTAGATCATGTCAAACCAACCTTGTGGAGTTCTATGAATGGGTAACATCAGAACTGGACAGGGGTAAGCCTTTGGATGTATTATTCTTGGACTTCAGCAAGGCGTTTGACTCTGTTCCCCACAAAGGTCTGGTGGAGAAACTGATGGGGTTAGGAGTAGGCCCTTAGATGGTCAGATGGATTGAAAACTGGCTAGCTGGATGCACCCAGAGAGTAGTGGTCTGTGGGGAGCTCTCGAACCCTAGAGAGGTTGGTAGTGGGGTACCGCAGGGCTTGGTCCCGGGTGCGATTCTGTTTAATGCATACATATCGGACATCAGGGAGGGTATAGGGTGTGAAATGAGTCTGTTCACGGATGACTCCAAGATGGGAGCAGTAGTTGAGGGAGAAGAGGGGAATTTGGCCCTACAAGGGGGCCCGGACACCCTGGAAAGCTGGGCTCACACATGGAAATTCAATTTCAATATCACCAAGTGCAAGGTGTTGCATCTTGGTCGGGGAAACCCTAAACACAGGTACACCCTGGGAGGGGAGGCGCTGGAGGCCTCAATAGGGGAAAAAGACCTAGGGTCATGGTGGATGCATGTATATAATAACCCTGAGCAGTGCAGGAGAGCTGCTAGCAAGGCAAACAGGATGTTGGGATGCATCGTTAGGGGGATCACCTCTAGGGAGCAAGGAAGTGATTCTGCTGCTGCACAATGGACTGGTTAGACCACACTTGAGTACTGTGTACAGTACTGGAGACCACACCTGAAGAGGGACATAGAGCCCTGGAGAGGGTACAGAGGAGGGCAACAAAGATGATACGAGGGCTAGGGATTTGACGATGAGGACAGACTTGAGGAGCTCTGCCTGTTTTCATTGGAGGAGAGGAGAGACAGGGGGACATGATTGAGGTCTCAAGTACCTCAAGGGAATAAATAGGGTAAACATGGAGGGGATCTTTAGACTAAAGCAGGGAGGTATCACCAGAGGGCATGGTTTGAAGTTGGAAGGTGGAAGGGTGAGGGGGAAAAGAGGAGGAGGTTTTTCACTGAGAGGGTGGTGGACCCTTGGAATGCATTGCCTGGTGAGCTGGTTCAGAGATCCACAGTGGAGGGCTTCAAGAGAGGGTGGGACAGACACAGAAAGTGGATGTATCAGATGATGGCCTGTCCCAGGGGGGTGGGGATGGATGATAGGGGTTTCTGGAGCACAAGGGATGGGAGGGTCTCGGCACCCAACTAAGGATCTAACTTCGAGCAGACTCGATAAGTCTCGGTAAGGCCTAACCTGCTGGCAAATAGTATGTTAGATTCCAGAGAAGAGACAAAGCCACCTGAGGTACAGAGCAGAACAACACTCCAGAAGCTGATAATCCTGCTCCACCCATCTGAGAGAGTAGAGCCGAAGGCTATACAATACACTGCCAATACCAGCACTGACTGATGCACCAGACCTACTCATTAAGGCTGTTATAACATGGTTGACCCAAAGTACAGGTTGAGGCTGTAAAACAGCTGTGTGGTCCAGTGCTGTTTACCTGGTTAGTAAATAAAATTCAATTACAAATAAAAAGTACCCACTAATTTAAATGTAAACGAAAACATTCTAATACACATTTAGCATGTATTTACTGAGACCTTAATAAATATACATATGTTGAAAACAACTTTTTAAAAACATTTAGAACAATTTAGCAGCTGTAATCAGAGCTGGGCTCGCCAGAGCTTGATAGAGCGCAAGCAAGACTGCAGTTTCAGCTGTGTCAGTCTGAGCCACACACTTGGGAAACCATGGTTTCTGTTTATAAAGTGTTTTAAAAGCATGCTAACTAGCTATTATAAAAATAATGGGCTGGTCCAGTGGCGCCGAGGGCTGAGGAGCTGGACACCACACCTCACACTGCCTTGACAGCCTGGGTTGAGCAAAGGCCAGGGTTGGCTGGGGGGGTGGAGAGACAACAGGAATAAGCAGCCAAAGGCAGCTCTCCTCTCCGGGAAGGATCTTGTCGCCTCTGCAGTGCAGCTGCCCCAGGTGGAGGCCTGAGGGTAGTGCAGGCGGGTGGTGGCAATGGCTAGGGAGGGCACCGCGGGAACAACGGTGTGTGCATGCCTCCACATACGGACACACGTGGACATAGCACGAGTGGGGAGAAAAAGGAGCTGTGGCCCCATGGATGTCCCGTGGCATTCTTGACCACGGGACGCTGGCTGGGGACGGATGTGACACCCCTCGAAACTCAGGGACAAATATGTGTATTGAAAAAAATAATAATAATCATTCACACACTTCCTTGGTGTTGTGACATCACTGAGGCATTCCAGCTTTGCTCTGGTGCCAAATGATGTCACAATACCAAATAGGTGTGTGAACCAGCTTGTTAACACTCTGGTACTTATTATTCTATGTATAGCATGTAGTGTGGGTTTGTTCTGCATGGATTTCCAGGCCAGTTGAAACCTTCTTGTACCTCAGTTCAAAGGTCATGGAATGTGGTTGTACCCTTCTGTGGTACAACAAGGTCACAGCTGATCAAACATCATCGAGGCAACTGGTGTTTTTCACAGCACTGCCACAGGCACAACAATCAGTTCAAGTTCTGAACTGAAACTGCCAGCATGTTCACTGCTGCTGCACACCGTGCTGTGGAAACACTTAAAACAAAAAAATATACACTATGAAAGATACTGGTTGGGGTAAACCACATGCCCAACTAGCCTCTGCCGCCACCTCAGGACTCTGCTTACATCCGACCTGTCAAGCATCACTCTCGAGGTCTGATGTAGTCAGAACCCCCTCTGTGGCAGCACATCAGAACTCCCTCTGTGGTGACACAGCCTAGTTGTGCATGGTTGCCCAACCAGTATTCTCTATGTATTTCACACTTCACACACTGTTTCAGTTTTTATGTTTGCTTGCACACATGTGCAAGAAACATACTGCCACCATACAAGGTTTTGTAGGTGTGCCACGCTCTCTTCCAATGCCTCCGTGACCCTTTTTGCAGGTGCGGCCATACCACACCAATGTATGTCTGAGCCATCTATGACAGCAGTTCGGATGCAGTGGCCTACAGTTGAAAGAAGACGACCGCTACAATCAGCGGTGGTAACGTGTAGGCAGTTTGCATACTGATGTCAACCCTGGCCGCCTTTCAGATACAGAACAGCAGTACAACTCCTCATTGTCCCATCCCCCACTCATCCATTACAGTGCACGAGTGAGAAATGTATCCTGTTTTTCCAGCTGTTTCTCTGTGTAACTAGGAGTTCCTCCCCCAACCCCACCACACTTAGCAAGTTGGGAAAGGTAGTGTGCCAGCAGTGTTGTGTTGCCTGATAGATGAATGGCGAATATTCAGAGTAGCTCGTTTTGTTTTACCACTGACATCAAGCTAGGTCTAGCAGGCATACACACAGAGTCACGCACAGCGTAAACTTTTGGCCCTCAGCTTTTTGACCCCTTCAGCTATAATGCTGTACTAACAAGCCCCCCAAAGACCATATTCACCTTCAACCCCTTCAGAAAGTAATGCTGTACAGTTTGTCTATTGCCCTTGACATTAAAAAAAAAATACACCTTCTGATTCCAAAAGTCAAACTACTGCTGTTTTAGTGTCTCTGATCACTATGGTTATGGTGCTCATCTTCCAGTTGTAGAAGGAAAAAGAAAGTTAAGCCAACAACTGAAGCCATCTGATTTTGAGAGTTGCCTGTTTTTTAGCTAGTAAGGTTTTTAAGCTTAGCTCATGAAAGCTTTGGTCGTAAAAAAAAAAAAAAAAAAGCTTTAGTTGTCTAAAGGTTTTTTTTGCACTGAGGCAAAGTGGACTGCAAGAGCAAGAAATCCCCAGGAATGGTGTGGTGGCCAGTGGCATTGCCACAGAGCTAGCCCTGACACGCATGATGCTGGCCATCTCCTGGGAGCTGCCCCGGGGCCACCATGATGCATCAGAGGATGTGGCCACAGCAATCTGGGCAACCACTAGCCCAGCAGAGGCGAGCAGTGGGTTGAACAGCAGTGGAGCAGGGGCACTCGTGTGCGGTGGGGAGCAGAACGGGAGCAACCTAGGCTTGGCCGGAGAAGTGCTGATGGGGCTGGTGCTGACCCTGATCACGGTGGGGACGGTGATGGGGAACTCACTGGTCATCATTTCTGTAAGCATAGTAAAGAAGCTGTGCCAGCCCTCCAACTACCTGCTCGTGTCATTGGCCATGGCCGACCCGTCGGTGGCGCTCGCCGTCATGCCCTTTGTGATTGTGACTGACTTGACGGGCAGCAAGTGGCTTTTTGGACAGGTCTTCTGCACCCTCTTCATTGCCATGGACTTGATGTGCTGCATAGCCTCCATGATGACCCTATGAGTCATCAGTGTGGACAGGTGAGTGTCCGTTACTATCCATGGACAGGTGTGTTTTGGTCATCAGTGGTAACAGGTGAGTGTGTTTGTACCATCAGTAGGCTCAGGTGGGTGCATTTGTGTCATCGGTGTGGATAGGAAAGTGTCTTTCTTAGCACTTTACTGTAGGACGGTGTCTCCAAGTGGACAGCTGAGCGTGTTTGTGTCATCAGTGTGGACAGGTGTGGGTCTCAGTGTACTGCAGCTAGTTTATTAGAGGTGTCCCAGATTTTGGCCATTTGTCCCTGATGTATGCAGTCACTGATTTGTAAGGCAGGAGGTTGAGGCAGCTGCAATGTAGGATGCTGGCTGCACACTCGAGCAGACTTGATAGACCATAAGGCCTGTTTCTGCTGGCAAATTCATATGCATGTATGGTGGGGAAACTGGCTGCAGGGATGCTTACTGGAGAAGCTGGCTGTACTGGGGGTTTCTGTGTTGGATACAGGGGCTGCTGGTGGGGACTGCTGAAGCATACTGGGACTGGCATGTGCAGAATGGCTGAAATAATTCTGTTTTCCCTAATGACTCTATTCAATGCACCCTCATGCATTGCTGGGGTCCCCTCGTAAGCCTTTTTTTCTGAAATGCCCTGCCAGTGTCCTTGGGGTCCCTGGCTAGTCTTTTTTCTGTACGGCCCCTGCCCCAGAACACTGCTACTTGGAGGCACTACATTACTGTACAACATTTATTTTTGAATCAGCATCTTAAAATAGTATATCATTTTTTTGTAACTTTTTATTCAAAAATAAAGCGCACAATATGACAGATAATACAACCATAGTTGCATGTCCACAATACAATACTGTGTAAATCTTTGACAGATGAGAAATTGGCAATATATGGACACATTTCTTCAGGTTCATATAAAGGCGATTAAAATTGCCCCTTCCATTGTATTCATCAACTTACAACCTTACTATATAAAATAAAATAGTATGACTTTCTGCTTTAAAGTTTCAATTTACAACTCATTATTTCTGTGTGGTAGCACTTTTTTCCATGTTGGACGGATGAGGGACAAGAGCAATTTTGAGGGGGTAACAGGAGGTATTTTCTTTGTAATCAGGGACAGTTGAGAGGTATGATTCAGGGCTCTAATTATAAATAATGTACAACTGTAGAAAGGACAGGATTGGGGCCTCATAAGCTTGTATTAAAAACATCAGTCTAATAAAAAAAGATACCATCTCAAAAATTACATGCTAGAATTTTGCCCTGCCTAACATGGTACCACAGACCTGCAACACAGAATGCAGGATAATAAGGATTCACATGCTGGATGCTGGCACAGCGGTAGTGTTACTGCTCACAGCACCAGTGATCCTGGTTTGGGAATAAGCCGGGGTTATTTTGGGGGAGTGCTGCCAGAGGGTGAAGGATCAAGCGTCCCAGAGGGCACTCTCCCTGGGTCGTTGAGGGCCAGCCGGAAGGAGAAGGATTGATCGTCCCAAAGGACACTCTCCCTGATTCACCAGAAGTCAGCCGGATAGAGAAGGATAGAGCATCCCAGAGGACACTCTCCCTGGGTCATCGAGGGCCAGCTGGAAGGAGAAGGATTGATTGTGCCAGAGGACACTCGCCCTGGGTCACCAGAGGCCGTCCAGATAGAGAAGGATGGAGCATCCCAGAGAATACTCTTCCTGGATCATCGGTGGGGGGGCCACCAGATGGAGCAGGATCAAGTGTCCTCTAGGACATGCTCCCTGGGTTGTTGGAGGCCAGCCAGATGGAGAAGGATCGAACATCCAAGAAGACACTCCTTAGGTCATCGGGATCAGAGGGAGAAGGATCAGATGCCCCAGATGACTCTCTCCCCCTGGGTCGTTGCGGCTGGCCAGAGGGAGAAGGATTGAACGTCCCAGAGAACACTTTCCCTAGGTCATCGTTTGGGGGCCGGCTGTAGGGAGGACTGAGCATCCCAGAAGACCCTCTCCCTGAATCTTCGGGGGGGAGGGTCGGTCAGAGGGAGAAGGATTGAGAACAATGGCAGGCCACTCCGAATAGAAAAAACATGTTTTAAAAAATCCCTGGTTTGGGCTTTTGCTACAGGGGTGGTTGTGGCAGTAGGTACTAGTTCAGGGGCAATGTTGGGGATGTGCTGGTGACTGATGCAGGGCTGCTACCATGGGGGAGCTGGCTGTTGAGGTATCTGTACTCCAGGGCCGGGGTAGGGATTTACTGTTGGTCATGCTGCAGGGGAGTTTTGAAGTGGGCTGATTGCCCCAAATAAGTATATTTTCCCAAACACTGTTCAATTGGGCACCTATTCTAACCAAGTGGGCCCTGGTCCGGTTTACAAACATCCTATTGCGCCCTGCATCCATGGATAGTGAGGTGTGAGGGGTCTCAGCTATAGGGAGAGTGGCTTGCGAGAGGTTGGCGGCTGGTCAGTGGCCAGGAAGGGTGATTGGGTGGTCCGCTGCAGGGAGTGTGGCCATCTGTATGGGTGTAGATTCAAGGGTTTTGTAGTGGTCCAGGGAGAGTACTCAGCATGGGTATCACTTTTATTATCACAATTTGACCTTCTCTCCTCCACAACCCCCTGTAGGATTTCCTTTTTACTGGGTAATGGGGTGGTGCAAGCCCCTGTATGGGAAAGGGGTGCCCCTTTCATTTTTGTGTGGGTAGACAAACCCCTAGGGTGGAGGCATATGTGTGGGAGGGGTTGCACAACACTGCATGGGGAGTGGTGAAGCACTCTGTGTAGTGAGGGGACAACCCCAAATCCTTCATCCTCCATGGCCCACACCTTCTTAGCCCCAACTCTTCCTCTCACTCACTGACACAGCCATCCTCCACAGCCATCTTTTCATCTGCCTCCTCCCCGACATCACTCCTTACATGGTCATCTTACATCACCACTTAGACCCATGACACACACCTGTCATATACAGGTTCAGACACTGTCCCACCACGGGCTCTGACATTACCTCCTTCCCTCCACAGCCCCAGAAACTAGCCCCTCACTTCATGGCCCCTGATACTAGCTACTTCTCCTTCCATAGCCCCAGATACTAACACACCTCCTTCCATGGGCCCCTGACACAAGTCCACTTCCTTCCATGATCTGCTAACACTAGCGCCACCCTCTGAACCAGGACAGTACCCCACTCCCTTCACAGCACCCTGACAGTACCCTCCATACCCGACACTACCCCTCTCACTGCACAACCCCGACATTTCCCTCTTCCTCCACAATCCCCACACACACACACACACACACACTCACTCGCCCTCCACAGTGTCCTCCAACATTCTAGGGAACTCCACAGTCCTCACCACCACCGCTCTTGTTCCTTCCAGGACCTCCCCAGCATGCTGCCCCAACAATGCTCACCCCATTCCACCCCCACCCTACAGGCACTGACAGGTATCGAGGTGTGCCTTGGTCTTCAGCCCTAACATTCACCCCATTCTTCTATACTGCACCCATCTCAGCTTGTTTTCTTATGGAATGGGGTGAGCATAATGACTGAAGGCCTCAAGGCACACTGCGACACCTGTCAGTGTCTGCAGGGTGGGGTGAGGTGGAATGGCATGAGTGTTATGGCCGACGACCCAAAGGCACACCCCGAACACCTGTCAGTCTCTACGGGGGGGGGGGGTGGCATTACTTCAATACTTCACTGCCATTCCTATTATGCATCTCTCTAACTCCTGCACTACCAATGCCAGTACCAGTACCAGCACCAGCAAGAAAACATTCGGCATTGACAAATGCTTGTTCCCTCTGTTATTAACGGACATAAGATCACATAGTGTGTGAACTGTGAGTACCAGTACAGGTGCAAAGACTCACACCTGCACTCTGTGATGATACACGATACCTCCAGAGGGTGTTATTCCTTAATCACTTAGCATCCTGCGTAATCAACTGATGTATAGGATGTTTAGGCCAGTCGATGTGAGCATTCTGGTGAACCAGTTTGCAAGAGTAGTAGTATGCGTGACCTTAAAATGAAGCCCACAGCTACAGCTTACAGCCAGGAGCAACTGTTTTACTGTCCATCCAACCGTGTCATTTGCCAGTCAGCAGCTGACCCAAACAACTGAATTTACACAGTACCACACCAAGGTCCAAGCATCACAGGTCTGCAACTCTGCATCTGTGTGCACATTCAAACTGTAAATGGGAGCTGCCAGAGGGACTGTGGGGTTAACTGGCGCACCAGTGGGGGAGAAGAGTTGCTGAGACATTCCTTGCAGTGTGGGTGATTGCAAACTGCTGTCTTTCTTTATTTTTAACTTTGCCTCCCTTGACCCCTACCTTGTTCTCTAGCCCCAGAATAAATCCATTGGTTACTTATTTGCAACTGATGTATTTTGACATTATCGCCTTGCTGTTTATTTTCATGCTTAGAATCATAAGGGGAGGATGGCCTGGTGGCGCTGAGGGTTGAGGAGCTGGATGCCACATCTTGCGCCACACTGGTGACCCGGGGCGCGGGAGCGACCTCGGGTTGCCAGGGGTCAGCCTTGAGGGAGGAGGATCGATCATCAAGGACTGCTCCTCCTCCCCGGGAGGAGAGGTTATGCGTCCCGCTCCTTGGCTGTCCCCAGTGGAGGCCATAGGGCAGCGCGGAGGTCGGGAGACACAGAAGCGCGGTGACGTGACTTGCGTGTGCCTCCACACACGTATGTTCATGACACGAGGGGGCGGGGATATACGGGGAAGAAAAACGGAAAAAGTAATGTGGAAAAAAAAAAGAATCATAAGGGGGAAGGTGACTGGGTTATTATGTTCCCTGTCACAGAGGGTGGGGGTTGTATTTATTTCCTGTGGGGAAACACTCTGGCAGCGCTCTATCATAAGGATCCCCATAGGTGGAGACACCACACCACTTTCCAAGCCCATTTCTTACCATCAACCCATGTGCCATTCACCCAAAGGCATAACAGACTTTGCCCTTTACCATTTCCAGGCTTAGATAGCATACCTCATGGGCAGAGGTGGTTACAAATACATTCTGGCTGAGCCATTCTATTTTAGCCAACAGTTCTGTAATATACTAATGGTCATGTCACACATAGCACAGCTGTGCAAAAAAAGAGCCCCAATTCTTTGAAAACCCAGCCCTATGCCTCCATTGTCAAATGCCGGAAGGATCATCTTCACACACATTTCACAGCAGGGAGAAAGATGGATACAGGCTTTGTTCCTGTAGAGCACTCCATGTTTGGGGGAGGGGCCTCTTGTGGATGGCGCCAGCGTGACAAATGTAGAGATGACTGTCTAGATGGCACTTTAGTATCTCTTCAGGTAAACACTAAAGAAGGCAGGGATTCGTAATGATGCCATTTTACTAGCATTTTCTCGTAACTGGTCTCCAACCATTGAACAATTTAATATTAAAGACATACAAAATAGAGTTCCATAGCTATTTAGGAGGGTCAGCCACTCAGTACACAATACAAACATGTATTTAAATAATGATTTGTTGGTCAAATGCCCTAAAAACAAAAACAAAAAAGTTTTAATAATCATATGGGCTCTTCTTGAAACACAGAAACACTGAAACAGAGAATTTGTTGGCAGATAAGGACTGCTTGGCCCACCCTATCTGCCCATTTTTCCCTGCCTATACTGTGACTGTAGACCCCACCTACTCACTAGCTACCTCCCCCACTTTTCTGCTTTGATTCCTTTGTGCCTGTCCCATGCATGCTTGAAGCATACCATTGTTTTTGCCCCACCCTCCGCTGGAAGACTGTTCCAGGCATCCACCACTCTTTCATTTTGATTTAATTTTGAAAGAGTCTTTTGATTTATTTTTCTTTCTTTCCAATACCCCTTCCCAATTCTGGTCCCCAAGTGTGTGAAAAAGTACACACTGATATACAAAAAGTATACAGATATATAACTACACAAAACGGGGGGACAGCTAGTCGAGAGTGTGATACAAGACTGAAATTTCTGGCTATGCTCCTGTTTCAGATGCAAAAAGATTAATAGGTTTCTGATCAAAACAAAAACTGTTCATAAATTTTAAAGAAAGGAAAGTTGGATAGGTTTCTGATCAAAATAAAACTGTTAGTAAATTTGAAAAAAAGGAAACCTTGCTTTCAGTTCCTGGTACATTTCGATGAATCTGTTAAGCTTTAGCTGTTCACGGGCCTTCTCTTTTGCCAGGCTATCGATGGCACTGCGTGCATCGGCTAGCTCCACCTCATATGCCTGCTTAGTCCCCTTGGCCCTCTGCTTCATGCTCTCAAGTTGCAAGTGCAGCTTTTCTTTCTTATGCTCCAGTGGGTGAGCATTGCTGATACAAGCTGCCAGGCGGGCAATCAACTGTCGTAGGTCTTCCTTCTTCTGCTCTAAGATTCTGTGTGGCATGGGCAGCAAAGAGTTAAGGAGGGCAGCATCTTCAGTCCCTCTAGCTGGAGTCTCACACAGGCTTTCCATCTCTGCTCACCATTTGGGAAGGAAGTGCTGAAATATCCACTACTAAAGCAGCCTGTACTCCAGGTTGAAGAAGAGGATTTATCCGCTTACAGAAACTCGTTTCTGCTCTGTCACCTTTGGACTCTACTTCTAGATTGGCTCAGACAATAAACACCATTCTAGGTCTCATAGTCCAATTAGACTAAGGTGTGTGTGGTTATGTAAAACAGGAGGACACACCCAAATGTGGGGGAGGGTTTTTTTTCTTTTTAAAGCAATAGGTGTGCAATGCACGGGTCTTCAGGTAACAGGTTCTTTACAACACAACAGAGCTAAAGGAAAAATCTGATCCAGCCATGTACACAAGCTTCACTCATTTTCGTCTTTAGCTGGAGTGTAATGACCGCAGAGCTCAGAAGTAGGGATGGCAGAATCACAAAAAGTTTGAAGGTTCTGACATGCCATGAAATGTTCTGAGAGTTACGCAAACCACATAAGAATATTCAGTACCATTTATTTATTTTATAGACTTGAAGGACAAAATTGGTGCAAAACATAATTTTCAGAAGTAAAATATTGTTAGTGAAGGAAAATGGTGGTAAAAACCACTTAGCATTTCACTACATATACTCCATGTCGTGTAACTAATACACCCTCCCCCCCCCATGCAGCACCATTGTAAACATGGAGACCTGGCTTACTGGGTCCTGTCTCCACCTTCAGCCATCTTTCCATTTATTAGTTTTGATTTCTTTACCCAGGATAGTCCGGCTGAGATGCAACATCTTGTTTTCAATGGAATCCTGCTTTTACCCAGTCCCACAGCTAGGTGGACTGGGGCACTGGAAGGTTAAGTGGTGTGTTGAGGATCACACAGCAGGTATTTTGCTCTAGTTGGGGTTGAATTTTCATCTCTTGGTTCCTAGAATACTAGCCAGGAGACCGCACTGCCTCATTCTATCTATCAGGGTTTCTTCAACTCCACTACCCCAAGCTTCTCTTCGGATAAAAGCCTGCTGGAGGAGCAAGCTGAGCCCCAAAAACAGTGTTTAAATAATTATCAGTAGCTTATCAGAACCTGAAGAGAACTTCTAATACTGTATCTTTTTTTATTATTATTTCTTTTTATCCTTCCCTCCTAGCACTGGAGATTGCTCAGTCGGGAGACACCAAGGCACCCCCCACTTCCCCACCTAACTGAGTCCCCAGGAGACTCCCACGGAGCCTTGACTATACTCCCCAAGGGGGTACAAGGTGGGACCCGAGCACCCCAAGAATCCTTCATTTTGTCGGGTCCCCATTTGGTGGTCAGGCAGGGGGAGCAATCAGGGATCATGCTGGTGCTCCTTCCCCTCGGTACTCCGGTGCTCTTTTTCCTACATATTCTCCCTAGCATGTGGTGTGCGCCCTGACATCAAGACATTGTGCGCCGACGTCCTCCACATGTCACCGACCAGTCCCTTCCTGCTACTACACAACTTGTCTTACCCCGAGCCTCCGCTCGGGGACAGGCAAACTGTGGACCTTGGTCCCCTCCCTGACCCCGGAGAAGCCGAGCAGTCATGGGACGCTCAAGTCTTCTCCCCATGGCTGGCTCTCCAGCAGCCCAGGCTCATTCCCGAACCCGGGTCGCTGGTGTTGCAGAAAGAAATACAACTGCTGAGCCGGCGGGCCGGCCCTACTAATACTTTATCTTTATTTATAAAGGTTCAGGTTCCAGAAAGATTTTTGAAAACTGGTTCTCCCATCCACCCTTGGAATACTGGAAAACACTAATTTTTTAACCTCCCCATCTCCTACCCTAATGGCTACCTTTATAATCAGCTGTACTCTGTAATAGAAAATCATTTTTTAAACTACCTGTGTCTAGTTACAGCACCTAAAACTCGGAGGGAGCACTCGTTTGTCTACTGAGAGTGGTAGAAGTGCAGGAGATGGTGCAGACCAACACCAATGTACAGCTGTTACAGAACCGTTGAGATTTTTGTACTATTGTTAAAGATACAGGAACAGATCAGAGCTAATTTACGGTAGCCTTGGCAATTGGAGAATTTTTTATTACTATATTGCCCCCTTTTTCTCCTTTTGCTCCTTCTGTCCCTTCAACACCCACAATTGTGGATACATAGAAACATAGACAATAATGGCAGAAAAAGACTGTTAGTCCATCCAGTCTGCTCATAATACTGTGTCATACCCCAAGACCTTTTGTCAATATAGAGTCTTTGTCTACACAGTCCACCCCCTTGCTCCCTGTCTTACAACTATCCCTCCCCCCCCCAGAGTAACTACTTAGCTCAACTCTGCCCCTACTGTGCTTGGAAGTGCTTGAAACTATTAATGGTTGAGGAACCCACCACCTCCACTAGCAGACTGTTCCATGGCATAACCACCCTCTGTAAAATAAAGCTTTCACACATCCCTCCTGAACCTGCCCCACCCCCTGCAAGCATTCACTCATGTCCTTGTTTTCTAGATTCACTCTTCCTGCTGAATAGTTCCTCGCAGTTCACCTTGTTCATTCCTTTCAGGAACTTGAAGGTCTCTGTTGTATTACCCCTCTCTCATCCGGCTTTGTGTAAGTGCATGTTCAGTGCCCTAAACCAATCTTCATAGGATCTTCCCTGCTGGCCCTGAGACATTTTGGTTACCCTATACAGCTCCGTTTCCAGCTTGTCCTTGCCTTTCCTTAGATAAGACTGTCACCAGGCATGGATTTAAGATAACATAATTTAATGCAGACCATAAGTCAGGTGCGTAAAAAACGCACAAGTGTGTCTGTCATTTTATTTTTATCAAGTAAAATATACAGAAAGCAAAAAATGGTAAGACAGACAACTGCTTAGCTTCAACAGTTTCTAAGGCTTTTCTGCAGCCTAGCATGACTCAAACAGTGTGAAAATACACACACTACCAGGAGGTCTCCCTCCTTCGTCAGTCAGTATCCAACTGACCACTGTCTCAGCACTGAGGTAGGGATTTTTATAAGCTCACTAGAAGTTGGAAAGACAATTTCCCCATGTTTTGATTAACATCAGGCATAACATAAAACTTGCCACTAGGGGGCCAGTGTTGCTCCATAGAGAACATTTATTTGGTGGCCATCTGGAGCACATTTCATAACTTGTTTGCAACATTGTTAAAGGTCAGACCCGAGGTCAGAACATTCTGTGCTCTCTTAACTGCTCCTGCTGGGTCATATTACCTCATGCTGTCTGCTGCAAAATATATCTTAGAAGGGGGCTGCTAACATCTAGAAAAAACAGACACAAACTTTTGTTATTCTTGTATTAAAACTGCCCTCTCATTTTGTAACTGTACTCTTAGTTTTGTAACAGGTTAATATGCACAGAAAGCTTTATAAACACCTCAGCACTTAATTTATAACCAGCCAATCAGCATGTAAAACCTAGAAACTGTTTGAGGAAGAGGTTTTAATTTATCCCAGGGTGTCCACTATGACAGGGGTCACCCGGTCACAAAGACACAGTACCCCTCCTCTTTCCTCCTGCTCCCAAAACCACTCTTAATACACCTCAGCATCCCGTTTGCCTCGCTGTTGGCCTTGTTATACTGGCTAGATTGTTTAAGGGAGTGACTTATGATGACACCTAGGTCCTTTTCCTCATTAGCAGTGCCCAGCTCCTATCCAATACTCCAGTCTTCTTCAAGGATATGTCTTCCATTAGGCCACACCTTTGGAACTATACCATGTCAGCACTGTGACCTCACAGAAAATGTTGCTAGCTGAAGCCACCAATGACAACGCCGTGCGTCAGCGTCTATATAAACGTGGGTGACCCCATCACTGTTCAGTTCTCTTCCCACCGTTGATCGTACTCGTCGGACCTCCTGAAGGAAACATTATCACCTTGCCATTTATCCTTAATTTGTTTGGACAAAGTGTTTTTGTTTTCTCTGCATGCCACTGAGATTGAAAGATGCCTTATTTTGGTACTGTACATGTGGAGATTATATTTACAAAGAAGATACACGCACCTTTGTGTATGTTGCTTGGGCCTGTCTCACAACATGTGGAGTTGAGAGATCTGCCAGGACTTCAAACAAGCAACAAGGCAATGCCATAAGAAAGCTCTAGGAAATGTCCTTCTTGAAAAAGCCTTAGCAGCCATGAAGAAGAAGCAAGCCCAAGATTGGTGTCGCCATCCACGTCAGCAGAGACGTGACTGCTGAAGTCAAAGGATCAGGACAGGGGAACAGTCATCTTCAAGGCCTTCCTAATTGTCGGGCCATAAGCATAAGCACAGGGAACAAAGAGAAGACTGCTTCCCCAGTGAGATCCCGGTCACCACTAAGACAAAGGAATCTTACAGCATCATTGCCCGCTCTGCTCGGGGTTTGGCTTAGGCACTGCCGTACCTACTGTGGATGATATGATGCCATTATTGTTGGGCCGAGGCCTGTCATCGATACAAGTAGTCATGGCCCCTGGCCAGGGCATCAATGACTCTCAAGCTGTGCTGGCATTGTTTTCAGAGATGATGCAATGCATTTTGCCTGGCTTACCTATGCAGGCAGTTATCCCATTGAAGAGGCCATTAGGCACTCAAACCCATCAATGATTGCTTCCAGCACACAGCAGGTTCCTATTCTTCTGTCATCGCCATTGTCTCCAGAACCTTCAGCAGCTCCCTTCATCGATAGAGATGTTGCCAACAAGGTGGAATATAACCCTGATCTCATGATATTAAAGGAAGATTCAGAGGGAGAACAGTATGTAGCCCCTCGTTCTAGTTCTACTCTCTCTCTCTCTTTTCTGCAGTGAGGACTCGGTAGTATATAATCCAAGATCTCCTTCTGAGGATCCTACTTTTTAATCCATGATGCATCAAATGCAACCTGACATAGGCTTTGCTGTGAAAGAAGAAGATTCCACGAAAAAGAATCTAATGGAATTTTTGGCAGTTCCTTGCACATCCTCCATTAAAATTCCACATATTTATCCTGCATTAAAGGATGCTACCTTTGCTGCATGATACAGGCCTAACTCACTGCCTGCAGTTTCCCGAAAGGCTGATAAGCAGTTGCCAGCTCCATCTGCTAAACTTTATTATGCCAGCTAGCCATAAACTGACTCAGTGGTCATCATGGCTGCTCATGAAAGGTCTAAGTAACCTAAGCACATGATTACTTTGTCTCCTGAGGAGAAATCTATGAGGCTGGATGTGATGGACATATGTACATATGCCTCTGCTTCACTGGGCCTTAGACTTGTCAATTATCAGGCTCATATGATAAAATACCAGAAAAGCCAGTGGAAAGTTGCCAAGCCTGCAGCTCAGGCTTTGCCTGAGGGTTCTGCCAAGAATGAGTTTATCAGAACTTTAACTTCCGGGGCTGAAGTTGGCAAACATTTGCTATGGTCAGCCAATGACATCTCTGGTGCTTCTGCCAGAGCTGCTGCTTCAGGCATATGTATGAGACACTATTCTTGGTTCAGAGTTGCTGGGTTTGCTAATGATGTACAGCAAGCAGTTCTAAGTGCCACCTTTAGAGGGACAAAACTGTTTGGTTATGATGTTAAAGAAGCCCTCAGGAGCCTTCAGATATATCCAAAATGTCCTTCAAATCCGTCAAGACGCTCAATCCCACTCCTTCTAATGGACATGGGAGGAGGTCCTTACATCAGTCTGTTGCTAGAGATGGTTGTGCCAAATGTCAACAAGGCTGAGGTAGGGGAGGTGGCCCTTTGCCAGGACACCTCCCCCCAGGTGCCATTCAAAAGCACCCAAAGCAATCAGTGCCAGTGGCTCTTCCCCACCGTTTCCACATGGCTCTCTTCTGACTATACCCCCACCTCCACTGTTACCTCTGGGGTGGTTGTGGGGGAGCAGAATCTCCCTGCACATAAACCAATGGCAGGAGATTACAAAGGATGAGTGGGTCCTGGAGATAATAGCAAAGGGGCATGCTGTGGAGCTGCTGGAAACCCCTCCAGATCATCCTCCACCTCTTTCCTGTTATCCTTCGGACCTTTTCTCCGTTCTGAAGGAAGAAATGCAGTCATTATTTCAAAAATGTTCTATAGAACTGGTTCCTCCAAAACAGAAAAACATAGGGTTCTGTTCCAGACACTTCCTGGTCCCGGAATGGACAGGGGATCTGTGTCCTCTACTGGACCTCAGGGATCTCAACTTCTACATAGACCACAAGAAGTTTTGCATGGTGTCCCTGCAAGCTCTGATTCCTCTTCTGCAAAAAGGGAACTGGCTGTTCTCCCTAGACATGAAGGATGCATACCTTCATATCAAGATCAGAAATGCCCACAGGCAGTATCTCTGTCTCGTGCTGGAAGAAGAGCACTATGAGTTCAGAGTATTGCCCTTTGGCTTGTCTTCTGAGCCATGGGTTTTTACCAATGGTTGGTAGTAGTGGCAGCAGCCTTCACAGGGAAGGCCTGTATGTGCTCCCCTCCTTGGATTACTGATTTCTGAAAGTAGCTCCAGGGACTCTTTATTACATACCCTGTCGCAGACAAGGCAATTGTTTGATAACTTAGGGGGTCCCAGTGAATGTGCCCAGTCTGTCATGACTTCCCTACCAAAGACTGCAGTACATAGGAGCAGTCTTGGATACAGGCAAGGGATGTGCTTTCCTACCACAGGACAGGGAAGAAAACCTAACTGCACATGCAAATCTGGTATACAGAAGTCACTCTGTCCCTGAAAGGACAATATTACACCTTCTGGGTCTTATGGCTGTGGCCATTGTGGTGGCACCACTGGCATGCTTACACATGAAGACACCACAGTGGACACCCTGGGTCCAGTGGGATCAGCTGATGGATGAGCCGGACCAAATGGTTCTCGTCACATCCCTGTTGTGCAGAGTGATGCTAGGGTGGATGGAGCACAACCTTTTACAGAGCATTCCATTCCTTGTACCAGCTCCTGTACAGATCCTCACCATGGATGCTTCAGGCTCTGAATGGGGTGCTCATCTGGGCTCCTACCAGACTCATGGATTATGGTCCCACGTGGAGACCAAATTACATATCAACGTCCCACAAATGAGAGCTATACTGCACACCCTCCAGGCATTTCAGGAGCATAAATCCAGGTCCGCTATTAATTCAGACAGACAATGCCAGTATGATGCATTACATCAACAAACAAGGGCACACTCCTTCCTATCTCCCTATGCAAGGAAGCAATGATACTGTAATACTGGCCTCTGTCCTACAACCTACAACTGTCAGGTGTGTATCTCCCAGGTCTCCAAAACATCTTAGTAGACAGGCTAAGTAGGTCACAGTCCAACATACACAAATGGGAACTGCTGACCTCAGTAGTACATGACCTCTTTGCAAGATGGGCTCATTCAGAGTTGGACCTTTTTATGAACCCACAGAACGTAAAACTGCCACACTTCTGCTTGCTCACTCCAGTGCCGGGAGTTTTCTGGCAAGACATATTGCTTCTGTCTTGGAAAGGGAAATTCCTGTACACATTTCCCCCAGGGTCCTACTCAAACTGATGACAGAAGGTGCCACCCGCATCCTCATAGTTCCATTATGGCCTCACAAGATATGGTTTCTGCTCCTGCAACAACTGGCAGTGGAGACTCCAGTACCTCTACCATTGTGTTGGGTTCTGCTGTCACAGGACAAAGGGGTTCCTGGCCTATCCTAACCTGAAGTCCCTATTTCTGCATGCACGGCTCCAGAAAACAGAGCTATGGCATGTAATGGGGTATCCCCTGGTTGCTGAT
This sequence comes from Neoceratodus forsteri, assembly GCA_016271365.2. Classification (NCBI taxonomy): domain Eukaryota; kingdom Metazoa; phylum Chordata; order Ceratodontiformes; family Ceratodontidae; genus Neoceratodus; species Neoceratodus forsteri. The sequence goes on from CM028138.1 coordinate 559,366,886, forward strand.
GCTCTGGTTGCAGCCAGAAAGTCTTCTACCAGACATACTGTACTTGTCCCTTGAAGTGCAAGCAGTTTACTTTGTGGGCTGCTGCCAAGAATGTGGACCCACTTACATGTCATGTAAATGCAGTGCTGGAACACTTGCTATCCCTGTCAAACTCTGGTCTACAGTACTCCTCACCTACTGTGCATTTGGCAGCTATATCAGCTTTTCATGCCCCTGATGGCATACAATTGCACAACTGGTGGTGTCCCATACTTTTAGAGGTATTCTGCATATAAAACCTCCTATTCACAGTCCAGTCCCTCCCTGGGACTTGAATTTTGTGCTTAAGAAACTGAAGTTGCCTGCTTTGGAGCCAGCTGTGAGTTGTGGCTTACATTTCCTGTCATGGAAAACTTTATTTTTGATTGCAATCACTTCTGCTTGAAGGATTTCAGAACTGCAGGATCTAATGTGTGAGCCTTTTTATTTGTTTTTTTTCACAAAGATAGAGTTTCTTGGCATCCAAGTCCTAAGTTTCTACCAAAGGTGGTATCTGAATTTACACCGAAATCGAACAATGCACCTTCCCGTTTATTATACTGAGCATGCCAATCGGGGTGAGACGCTGCTCCATACTTCAGATGTATACAGAACATTAAGATCTTATGTGAATCGCACCAAGGACTGCAGAGAGTCCTTTCAGCTTTTTGATTTGCCCCTCCCCCAGGAAAGAGGGCACCCCATCTCTAAATAGTGTCAATCCAAATGACTGGCATATTGTATTACATTCTGCTATGGGACGTACAGTAAGGCAGTTCCTGGTGTGGTTTGTGGTCACTCCACAAGGAGAATGCCCATTTTGTTTGCTTATTTCAGAAATGTTTCTGGTGCTGACATTTGTGCTGCAGCCACATCGAGCACCATCCACACCTTCACTAAACATTAGTCTGGACATACATGCATAAATACATATATATATGTATATATATATATATATATATATATATATACACATATTTATTTACATACAAGATGTCGGCAGAGAAGGATCTCAAGGCCCACCTAGTCTGCCCAACCAAGCCCCACTTAATAAAAAATCCTCAGTCTAACTCCTACACCGCAAACCCCTCCCCTAAGTACCAGACTCCCTTTTGTGTCTGTCCCACGCATTCTTAAAGCTAGTAATTGTGTCTGCCCCTACCACCTCCTCCGATAGACCATTTCAAGCATCCACCACCCTCTCCATGAAGAAGTACTTCCTTATGTTACCCTTGAACCATCCTCCCTCTAGATTCCAGCCATGGTCCTTTGTCCTTTGGCAGCTCTTCCTTTGAAAAATACTTCCCCTTGTACCCTATTTATGCCCCTGAGATATTTGAAGGTCTCTGTCATGTCACCCCTCTCTCCTTGCCTCCAGGGAATACATATTCAGTTCCCTCAGGCTCTCTTCGTTGGACATCCCCTGCAGACCCCTCATCATTTTTATAACCCTCTTTTGCTCCCTGTTCTCTTACAAACAAGCTGGCTTTGGGCTTGCTGTACTGCAAGGTCTACTGTCTTGAATGTATACATCAGACTGCACCAGCCTCCTCCCAGTAACTATCCATACCTTCACTAAACATTAGTCTGGACATACATACTAATGGAAGACATATCCTCAAAGAAGACAGAACAGTTACATACTTAATGTAACAGTAGATCTTTCAGAGAATCTCTTCCATTAGGCCATGCCAGCCCTCCCTCCAGCCCCACTTTTGCTTCAGTGAGAGTTACATCAGATACTGTGCCTTATCGTAATCTATGGCTGTTATACCCAACACCATTTCTTACCTTGAATGCCTGGTGCCGGTCTGATCTCCTGGTTCCACATGGTTGGAGGTCATCTAAATCTAATACCCAGCGGGGAACTGATGAGCGATGGGAACATCCACATTGATACAGATGCTGATTCAAGACATAATCATGGGTGGCCCCCGAGCTAACCAGGGGCGTCACCAGAGGGTAAAAGGGGGGGCTAATGCCCCTCAGTCAAAATCTTAAAACAACTGGGGGGGTCCAGAGGCATGCCCCCCCCCCAGAAAATATTGACATTTTTACCTTCAAATGGTGGCTATTCCTGCATTTTAATGGGGTAAAGATATGTTTTAAAAGGCTGGTTATCATGACCTCTATTTATTGGTACATGTGGAAACATTTAGTTACTGGATCACCGAGGAGGACAACAAGAGAGACACTATTATCCCAGCATATCTGCTGGGAATGTTAAGGATCCCAAAGAAAGTTGGAAGCTTACTGGAGACCCTAGAGGAAAACAGACAGACTGCTTTATCTCAGCAGATCTGCTGGGAATGTTACAGTACCCTGAGCAAATATGAGACAAGTCAGACAAAAAAGGTTATAGCTTAGGCAGTGCTTTGTATCACTGGCTGCCTTGTCTGAGTTTGCTACCCTAGCTTGCCACAAGCACAAACACTCAACACAAATCCATTAGGTAGGCAACTGAGAAAAAGGCTGTTAGTTTTCTCTGATCTCTAGTTATTTCTGGCAAGAAGCTGAGATCAATAAAGGGACACTGTCACTGTCAGCCTTTAAGACTAATTTTTAGCTGCCCAAACCAAAGGTTTAGGGAAGAAGCTTCACAAATGTAAAATGAACTAGCAGTAGCACACTTTAATGTAACGGCTGCATACTGTGTATTTTTGTAAAAATATTAAAATTTAGATAGTCTGTCTGCAATTTCGGCTCTGCGCATCCACGAGCTAGACAGGCGAGGAGCTGAAGGGAAACATGTTCATGCTGGAATTACTTATTTTTAGTCCAATATAAATAAAGCGTCTTACCAGATAGGGCTGTGAACACTGACATGCTCAAAAAAAGTCCCATTTCGAAACGAGGGCTGTAAACTGTTTTATTTTAAAGGCAAAAGTTGAAGCCATGATTTCCAGACATGTGCATTACCAGGAAGTTGAGGCAGTCACTCGGTTGTATGACCCTCCCACCCCTGTCAATCACTCCCCTGTTGTCCAACGACTGGCTCACCTGCTGCAGTGCCAACTGCCATGCCATTGCCAACCCTGTCAGTCAGTCCAGCCCTCCTCTGACTCTGTGAATTTGAATATAATCCCCGCCTTCTCGCCAGTTCTGTCTTCCTCTCACTGCTCAGTGCTCAATAACGCCCCATTCCAGAGTCGCTCCCGATCTTCTGCAGCCAGTGACTAAATCCAAACCTGAATCCCGCATGCGCAATCATTCAATTTCAGTCACTTTCATTTTTCTCCATGATCAGCATCACGAAGTCAAGCGGAAAAAAATGAAAGTGCACTCCATGTGGTCGCACTGTGAAGTGCAACATCCTTAAAGAAATCACAGCTTCTTTATTCCAGCAACTCATTGAAGATGTGATTATTTTTCTCAATCGGGAAATGATTGGGGGGGGCTTCAACTTACATTGAGGGGGCTGTAGCCTCCCCAAAATCAGCCTGGTGACGCCACTGCAGCTAACAAAAGTTTCCATGAGGTCCTAGTTCTGATGCAGATATAGTTCCAAAGGTGTGGCCTAATGGAAAAGATTCTCTCAAAGATCTACTGTTACTGTAAGTACATAAGTCTTCCTTCTGGTGTTTCCCTATGTGTATCACTGAATGAAAGGAAAACTAATGTGATGCTGTTTGGGACATCACAGAGGCTGGCCTGAGCTGGAAGAGACCTGTCCTTCAAGGGTAGTAATGGGGTGGAACTCTTAAGGGTGCAGTTGGTCAAATATTTAGGTATCCATCTGGACCCTATATTAAGCTTTATGTGCCATTATAAAAAAATGGAAAAAAACACATCAGAAGTTGGGCTTTCTCTACAGGAATATTAATGCTTTAACTGGTAAAGTATGTATGGCTACAGCCAGACAAATACTGTTGCCAATTTTAGATTACGGAGCAGTTTTGTTTATGAATCATGGTAGCTCATTTATTAATAAGTATCCACTTGTCTTGAATAGTATCTGTCGATCTGGCTTGAAGGTTCCTACAAGGACCCATCACAGTATCCTGTATGAGAAGATGAAGATGTTGTCACCTGCACAATGTATAGATTATATAGTAGCAGTTTTTGCATTTTTAATTTCCCGCAGCTCCTTACCTCCATGTCTTTTTAAGAAATTCACTCAGCTCAAAGATCCATATTCAACTAGGCAAAAATTGGATTCTCTTTTTTACCCAGTCTTACCAAAATTAGTCACTAGTTATTGTTCTTTTACATGGTATGCCCCAACAATTTTAAACAGTTTCTCATCCATAACCAAAACTGCAAAAAATGTAAAGCATGTTAAACACTTGCTGAATGATTACTATCACAAAATAATTCATGTACTTGTTATGATTGATGCACTGTTGATTTATTTTAGTATATGAAATGTTTGCTGAATGTCATTCATCTGCATTTGTATCTGCATTGCATTTATTGTCAAGTGTGACTGAAAAAGGGCTGTGCCCAGTCACTTCCTGGTAAAAAAAATAAAAAAAAAGCACCTTGCACATTTTGGCATTGAATTTCAGCTGGCAAACCTTGGACCACCTCTCCAATCTTTTCAACTCCCTCTGCATCTTCCTTACCCCCTCTTAACTGTCTACCCTACCACAGAGCTCAGTATAATATATGGTATTACATTGTTATATGTAGAAATCTACCTTTTTATAACAACGTTTTACCATCGATGTGACATCACGATGTTGTTAACCTACTGATGGTACATCACATCAATGGGTTAACAACCGGGAACAGTCTGCGCATCCGCACAACTTGATCTGATGGCCTTGAAACAGCCGTGGCAGTCAGATCATGACCCAGAGCAGAGCAGTGATGACTCAAAGAACTTTGGTTTAACCAAGACAAATGTGTTGCCCATCGCTCTGGAAAAAAAAATCCAAAAAACATTTACTACCTGAACAACTCACCACTTCAAACATCCACATGCAAGAGAGACCTGGGTATACTCATAAATAACAAACTTTCTGCGAGCGACCACTGTATTAAGACTGCCAAGATGGCAAATGGACTCAAGATAAATCAAGCGCACCTTTGTTACCCGCACAGAGCAGTGCCTCATTCCATTATACAGGACTTACATAAGGCCATATGTTGATTATGGGTCCCCTCTCTGGAACCCTTATCTTAAAGGTGACATAAACTGCCTGGAACAGGTTCAGAGAAGAGCCACCAACATGGTACCAAGATTGGCACACCTAGATTATACAAGAAGACTAAAGCTTACTGGGCTCCATTCATTGCAAACTGAAAGAATCAGAGGTGACCTACTCTTAACATACAAACTACTTCGTTCACCTGAACTCATGAATCAGTGTAGTCTTTCATACTCAGATAGATGGATTGTTCCCAGATTGCACAACAAAAAGCTAGAGGTCCAAACATTCAAAACTACCAAAAGGGGAAGTTTTTGTTCCATAAGAGCCCCTAGATTATGGAACGCTTTACCACAGGAGCTGGTGGATTCCAGCAGCCTTAATTCATTCAAAAACAAGCTTGATAACTGGATTATAGGTAATCTGCAACAGGTCTAAAGTTCCATAATGTGTGGGGGACATTCTCAATGGGCTTTGGCCTCCTTGTGTCCCTTTAAACCAAGTAAACCAAGCAAGGACCAGTTTTGTTCTTTTTTTAAACGCTATTGGTACCATACAGTAGAAAATATAATGTATGGTACATCGATCGTCAACTATTTTTTTAAGTCATCTCAAGGTTGCCATAGTGACGTAAACCTCTTGAGTTTCGCTCTTGAGGTTTACATGGTTGCCCTGGCAACCTCGCGATGGTTAACAAACCGGGTAATGATCGATGATCATATATTATCCTCTATGTAATCTGCAAAGAGACACATATTGCCATGAATTCCTTCTCCTATGTCACTGATGAAAATATTGAAAAGGACTGATCCCAGGACTAATCCCTGTGGCACCCCTCTGGTCCTTGGGGCTTGGCTGTGATCTATACCATTTATTTGGGAGGGGGTGGTGTCTCGTCGCACTCCCCAGCATCTCTTTTATCAGGGTAAACTGAGTCCCTCTGGCTCTTCTACCATGACAGTCAAAAAGTCTTGATCACAAGACTGACGTGATGACCAAACTTATCATGTAACACTAAGCACTTGAACATAATAATTGCCTGAAGACCCAGTTAACAATCAGACCAAACCAGTGGCTCAGGGGGCAGTGGGCAATTTGGCCTCCTCCACCCCATAGTCCAGAATTACAAAAGATGACCAGATTGGCACATCAGTACTCCTTTTTTTTAAATACTCCTCCTTCTTCACACTTTCTGCAGAAGGTGTGTGTGTGTGTGAGTGTGTATGGGGGGGTCCGTTCACACTCCCCTACATTTTCTTTACCCAGATGAGCTGAGCCCTTCTGCCACTTCTGTCATGAGGTTGGAAGAGTTTTGATTAACAGAATAGCAATATTACACCCAGGTGTATCAAGCTACACAAAGCACTTGAACATGGCCCAGTGAACTAATTATATGTTGGACATAACCTTTATGATTTTCACCTTGTACAACACCAATGGAGATAAAAATGAGAAGACAACAGTATCGTACCTCAAGATATCATGATATTACGTTAGCATTGTCATAATTAATATCTTGAAGCCTATGTACAGCACAGTGGTATAATGAACCAATCAGAGAGCAGCTTTCACAATGTTGCTGACTTCACAATAGTACTGTATAGCACTGAAGCCAACAGTTCAAATCAAAAACAAACTGTTACATCTTGAATCAAACAGTATATTTAAAAGCTATAATGGATAAACTGATGTTATATTAACCAAATAAGACACAATAGAGTGACATAAAATATGCAGTTGACAATCACTTGTGACTTGGCAGGATAACTCACTTGTGACTCTGCTGTTCATGAAGTCCTGCCCCCTCACGCTTGAAGGTAAATTGCATATTTTGAGTCAAGCCATTGCATATCCCCTATCATTGTGAATAATAAAGTTAACTGTGTTAAATACAAATACTTTGCTTACTCACTAAAAATTCACTAAAAATACCATCAACAGCTTAATCTGGTTCAATTTCAGTTGGTTACCATCTGTATCCCCCTCCTCCTGATCGCCCCTGAAAAAGGGACTTCTAGGCCCATTGGGCCTACCAGGTCAACAAATTCAATAAATAAATAATAAAATACTCTTGATTAATTTGTTAACACTTCCTCTCCCCTTAGTTAAAGAGGGAGATAAAACAGGGAGGGACGAGGGACACTGGGTACCAGTTAGGGTTCATGGATGTACAACAGGTAAGAATCCTATGGGCAGACTGGGTGGGCCAAGCAGTCCTTCCTTGCCAACGGTTTCTATGTTTTTATGTATCCTGGGCAAACATACTTGGGTATTACTGACTGTAGAAGGCCAAAGTCCATACGCTGCTACCCCAGTAATAGTGGTAATAATCCAACACATTCTGTTTGTCCATATGTCTGTCCAGTTCAGCCTTGAATGTATTACTAGTGTCACTTAAAAGTTTACACTAAGAGCCGGCCCAGTAGCGTAGAGGGCTGAGGTGCTGTAAAGTGTCTTACCTCACGTCATGCCAGTGACCTGAGTTCAGGAATGAGCTTGGGTTGGCAGGGGTCGGGAGGGGGAGCTGTGATAGCACTGAGCAGCTACCAGGCAGCTGTCCTCTTCTGGCTCCAAAAAATGTAGCAGCACCACAGGTAAACTGGGGGTACTCCTAAGGGGTTGACAACCCCAAAAGAACATAAGATCCAGCAGAAAAGGAGCACAACAAACCATGACAGTATGAGCAGCAAACACAACAAATAAATTCCAAGTTCCAAGCAAAGAAATAGCTTTATTGAAGGTGAAAGTCCAGTCACCACAGACACAGCAGCACCTCAGTGCTTCACCCATTTGAACGGGCTTAGTCTCCTGACGTAGTCCGTTCTATTTGGTAAAGCACTGAGGTGCTGCTGTGTCTGTGGTGACTAGAATTTACCTTCACAATAAAGCTATTATTTTGCTTGGAACTTGGAATTTATTCATTGTGTTTGCCCCTCTTACTGTTGTGGTTTGGTGTGCTCCTTTTCTGCTGGATCTTTTGCGCTCCTCTCCTGGATTGGGGTGGTGAGTTATCCCTGTCTAGGCTGCCACCAGGTGGAGGCCGGGTGTCAGAGCAGCTGGTAGGGGGCTGACGTGATGTAGGAAGGATGGAAGGAGCTGAGGTTCCAGGAGCAGCTGCGCACCTCCACGTGCATGCATTCTCTGTGCCACCACAGCTCCAGGACCAGGGGAGAAAACTGGGAAAAACCCATCTCTCTCTCCATCGCCAAGCATGACTGCCCTCGATGCTCTCTGGCCCTGCACAGTGTGGATCCACAGCAGCTGGACGGGGGTGGGTGGGGGTGGCACAAGGGACTGGGGGCAATCAGGGACAGGGCTCAAAGAATGGCACAGGGCAGCGGCAGCAGAGCAACAGCTATACGAAATAATATTTTACATTAAAACCTCTTCCATTGCATTCCACTGAAAGTAACGGATTCCAAATGCCCACTACCTGTTGTGTGAAGAATATTTTCCTTTGTTGTTTTGAAGAGGCTTCTATAGAAGTTAAAAAGAACATTTTTTGTTAATTTATTACCTCTTACTCCCCCCACTAATGCTAGCGTTTTGAATAATTAATGTAATTATTTCAACATTCTTCAATATGTTAACCTTATTGTTCTTTCTTTGTTTAAGATAAAACAATTTTCTCTACATTAGCTGGCCCCATGGTGCAGTGGAAGCATTGATGCTTGTGTTTCTGGTGACCCATTTGTGGCTGCTGGGTCACTGTTTCTGGGCTCACACCACTGCCTGGTAATTGTACAGGGCCCACCTGGTTGAGGGGGTTGGGTTTGTTCTTTCTCCAGCAGTGGGGAGGGGGATGGGTAATCCCAGAACAAATAAGAAATAGCACGGTGCCTTCATCCAGAGAGAATCAGTGGGCCAGATGTTGTATGTGATTCCATCCCCTGGGACGCAGTACCAACCCACTCCCTACACTGGACTGGTCCACCCCCTGGGGACCAATAAGACAGCTGTTATCTTCACCAATAAACACTTCAGTCAGGTTACACAAAGTGGGTGCACACACAGAAGTAAAATTCAGCAAATTAACAGTGCACCAGTTGCAAGTCACCTTGAGCATACCCACCCTGTAGCAATGCCCCCTAGGAGCCACTGTACTGTGGGTCACTATAACCCGGTCAGACCCACACAGTCAATGAAGCATGTGCTGAACAAACAGGCATAACAGGATGAATTACACTAAACAGACTGCAGTTAACTGGTACCAGTACTAAACTACGATTGCACATATGACACAAAAACCAGTGACACTGGGTACCCAGGAATTACACTAAAGCCCCATTGCAGGCCTGGTTACATTGCCCGAATTCTTTTGGTGGTGCATTCGATAAAATTTACCAAGCTTGCAATTTAACCCCCAAACTGGCCACAGTGTGCCATAGCGTGCTAGCATAATATAAAGAACCTGAAACTCCAAATGCACAGAAAACCCATCTTTGTAATTTTATTTTTATTTATTTTATGACTTTGTTAACCGGGTAGGTGCACTGATCCCAGGGACCATTTTCAGGCATGACCCAGGCCACGTAAGGTGGCACAAAGTAGAAACATCAGGATAACAAGAACATAACAAGAGCAGGTAATACATAGTGAAAGGTTACAGTTGTTACATTTGGCAATACGTGGTGGCAGTAGCTGAGCCTGAGGGACAACAAATAACAAAGCAAAGTGAGGCTCATGGTGATACAGTTTCAGTAAATAAGAGAATCTATTTAGCCCTACTCCTGGAACCTATGGGGGGGGGGCAGGTGGATGCCAACAGGAGCCAGTCTTTGAGGTGAGTCTTGAACTGGTGGTGAATGTTTGTGCTGCACAGTTCAGTGGGCAGCTTGTTTCATAGTGTAATCCCAACAAGGTAACTGTAATTCAAAAAGGAAAAGTAACAGAGACCCCAGCCAGCATCACCGGCACTCATGTGACCCACGGATGCAGACGATCAGTCAAGGCGGGAACCAGCACACAGCAGCAGGCCCGACAGCAGTCAGGAATAGGCCCCAGCAGCCTAGAGATGAAGCACTTCAAACTCTCTCAGACATTTTGCAGCAGCACAGCCCTTCTGGCTCACACCTCTCGGGACACAGCCCTTCTGGCTCACACCTATCGGGACACAGCCCTTCTGGCTCACACCTCTCGGGACACAGCCCTTCTGGCTCACACCTCTCGGGACACAGCCCTTCTGGCTCACGCTTCTCGGGACACGGCCCTTCTGGCTCACACCTCTCAGGACACAGCCCTTCTGGCTCACACCTCTCGGGACACAGCCCTTCTGGCTCACACCTCTCGGGACACAGCCCTTCTGGCTCACACCTCTCGGGACACAGCCCTTCTGGCTCACACCTCTCGGGACACAGCCCTTCTGGCTCACACCTCTTGGGACACAGCCCTTCTGGCTCACACCTCTCAGGACACAGCCCTTCTGGCTCACACCTCTCGGGACACAGCCCTTCTGGCTCACACCTCTCGGGACACAGCCCTTCTGGCTTAGCTCTGTCACAGGAGCACTATGTAGCGGCTTCCTGGTACCCAAGGAGCCCAGACCCCATTAGTGCCCCCACAGTCCCGCTCCCTTCCTGATTGAGAGCACCCATATACTCAGGGAATGTGCTGCAAGTCTCCCTGTTCCCTGATCCATCCCACTAGATAAGGGCTAATGGGCCACTTACCTATGTGAGTAGGATGCAGGTCTCTGTCTCTGCTTTTACAGCTCAGCAGCTTTGGTCTGCAGTAATGTACCACGTGCACAGACTCTCACTGGCTCCTTTCAAACAGTGCTTGTCTGACACAATTTTACAGCTTTCACTAAACAGGTGCCTTTCCTTGGCACAGCCTCCAAACACTAGAAGCCCAGGATAAGACTCACAGTGATTTTGCGGATTAAATCCTAATGACAGTTTGCATGACTTTTGGCTAGGCCTCTTTTTTTTTTATAGACACTTTATCCTCCTTCTGCCCCTGGCTGTCCCCTTCTGACTGACCCCCCTCCAACCCTGTCACCCCAGTATCACCGGAATTTACCTCTGCCCGGTTGCCAGGGGCGGAGCCTGCGGGAAGTCAGCCATCATCTTGCAGCCAGAGGTGTTTTTCCTCTTTTTCTCCTTTCCCCGTTGCTGGGGTGAGTATGCACCGCCAACAGCGACATATTTACAGTGACCGTCAGTACAACGACTACAGTGCCAGGTCACTGTACAGATGGACGCTGGACCCAGGCACTGTATTCAGGGGATTTGCACCCCTTCCCAAATCAGCTCTGACTCGGAGTTGATAATATATAGTGGGGGGGTGCTGGGAGGCACAGATCCCCATGTGGGGAGTTCGGAGGGCATAACCCCCCCGAAGAAACAAACTTTCAAACTGAAAAACTGTCTGCTGACTGCAAAATGCAGTCAACATGACGGTTTCGCTGTCCGGTCATTCTACAAACATTTTGTTGAACACTGGTCATAGATCTGCTGGGGCGCACATGCAGGACGTGCGCATGTAGAGGCATGCGCGCATCTGCAGAAGTCCCACAGCATGCTTCCTATGTCTGGCCCCTCTGAGCCGCACTACCCTCTGGCCTCCACCTAAGGGTAGTCATTTGTCAGGAGTGCCAGTCCTCCCTCCCCAGGAGAGGAAAGCAGTCACCTGGACGCTCGACCCTCTCCCTCCTCTGCTAACCCTCAATGGCCCATGGTCATTCCCAAACACGGGTCGCTGGCGTGGCACGAGGTGTGGTATCCAGCACCTCAACCCACAGCGCCACCAGGCCTGCCGTGGCTAGAAACGTAGATACATAAAATTTGACGGTAGATAAGGACCGTTTGGCCTACCTAGTCTGCCCATTTCCCTACCTAATGCATAGGCTGTAGATACTAGTTAACCAACAGCCTACTTCCTCCTACCCCTCACTAGAATTGCCTTATGTCTGTCCCATGCATTCTTGAATTCCCCCAGTTTTTGACTCCACTACCTCCTCAGGAAGGCTGTTCCATGCATCCACAACCCTCTCCATGAAAAAATACTTCCTCACATTACCTCTGAGCCGTCCCCCCCCTATCTTCAAATTGTGCCCCCTTGTTCTTGCACATCTCTTTTTCTGAAAAATGATACCATCTTGGACTCTGTTGATTCCCTTGATGTACTTGAAAGTTTCTATCATGTCCCCTCTCCCTCCTCTCCTTGAGTATATACACATTAAGCTTCTTTAATCTCTCTTCGTATGTCTTCTAGTGCAGACCCTCCACCATTTTAGTTGCCCTCCTCTGGACAGCCTCCATCCTGTCTATGTCCTTGCAGAGATGGGGTCTCCAGAACTGGACGCATAACTCCAGATGGGGTCTCACCAACTGTCTGTACAGAGGCATAACAACTTCCTGTTTTCTACTGGTGATGCCTCTCCCCTATACATCCCAGTATCCCACTAGCCCTCCTTACTGCCTTCTCACATTGCTTGCCCACCTTAAGGTCATCTGATGTGACTACCGCCAGGTCCCTTTCCATTTCTGTTGTTGTTATTATCTCACCCCCTAGGCCTCTTGCTTGATCCCACCAGCGACAGGTCTGAACACCTCAATGTCTCTCAAAGACTGCCATGAGCTCCCTGAGAGCCCCAAAACTTCTTTCCTTCACTTCAGTCTGTAACTGGCTTAACAGGGCTGTTACTCTGTCCATATTCCCTGGTCAGCTATCTGATTGGCCCTTTAAAGTTTGTTAGTTTATGGAAGTGAGTCCTGTTGCATCATTCACCCACTATCCTCTGAGGTGCTCTCCACTTTCTAGCCCACCGATTGGTTGAGCTGTGGGGTCGAAGGTGGCTAACATGGCCACAGCCATGTTCTGATGGAGCCTTGTGCTCCAAAGTCTATAATTAATTTGTTTCTTTGCCCCCTCAATAGTGCTGGTCAACAGGGGGTTCTTATAGCCATCCTGGGTAGATGTCCAGTGGGTCTAGTGCAGTCTTAGTGCAGTGTGGCGGGAGTCACACAGCTCCTGGGGTCAGATGAGTGGGGAGTGCTGGGGAGTAGCCCCTGAAGCATGCACTCCTGCTTGAAGAGCTGTTAGCTGGATGCCACATAGTGCACTGAGGTGCAGAAAAGAAGCAGTGGTCCTGTTGTTCCCAATCCCTTCTGCCAAGATTGGGAGGTCGCGATAGAAGAGTGTGACCACAGCCACTAAACAAAGAGCATAAGGCGCCGCCACCAATGATGTCCATGCTGCCACACTCTCTCTCTCCCACTGCCACGCAAGCAGTCAAGCAGGAGGAAGCCGGCAGCATCAGCACAGCACAGGTCTGTGGGGCCTCGAGAGGGGAACAGCAAGCAGTATAGGTAACCCCCTCCTGAGGACGGGGTTACACAAGTTCAGGGGCAGACTTGGGCAATCGGAGGGGGCTAGAGAAGGAGGATCAAGCATCCCAGCAACTGCTCTTGTCCTTCAGAGGTAGGAGAAACATGATCCCTGCAGCATGATTGCTACCTAGTGGAGACAAAGTGGTATTACAGTGGGGGCTACCAAGCAAGGCAGAGATGCTTCCAGACACTGGCCTGCTCACAGAAAAAGCCCCCAGTCTGCCAAGGGCGGATCAGACCCCTCCCCCCCAAACACACACACACAGGCTCACACATAACAGATATATCTTGCCAACTACCACCACAGTGGTCCTGAATAAGTGTTTGAAAACATGCAAGTCCATAAGACAGTTGACAGCAAGGCTGGAGGGAGTACTGTCAGTTGGTGGCAAACTGGAGGAATGGAGAAAAGCAAGATACAAATAAAAGTCCCCTACCAAAAGCAGTAATTGAAGTACCTCATTATTTATGAGGGATGTCATCATATGTCTTTAATATATTTTCTGTAACTCCCGATTAATATGTACCCTAGCTAAATTAATTTGTGGAATGCTTGTACTGCAGTTTTTCCAAAAAACAAATTAATAAATTACAAGTATAACACATTTTGGGCTTTAACACTCCCCTTTATGAATACAACACTGTCATACAGCTAAAAAGAGTTTGATAGGTTTATGCTCAAAATACAATTATTTTTAAATAAAAAAAAATGAAAACCTTTAAATTAAAATACAAAAGAAAACCTGACTTTTAGTTTCTCATACACCTGGCTGAGTTTGCTGAGCCTCAGCTGTAAGTGGGCCCTCTCCTTTGTCAGAGCATCAATGCAACTTTGACAATCAGCTAAGTCCGTTGCATATGCCTGTTTAGTCCTGTTGATCTTCCACTGCAGACTCTTATGGCGCAGGTGTAGCATTTCGTTCACCAGCCCCAGAAGGTATGCCTTGCTGGTACAGGCCGCTACTCAGGCAGTCAGCTGTTACATGTCCTCCACCTTCTGCTCCAGCAGTTTTTGTGGGGAGGGCAGGAAAGGTAAAGGAAGGTTATAATCATCTGTCCATCTCACTTGTTTCTGACATGGGGGTTCCATATTTGCTCATTATTCAGCCAGGAAGGGCTGAAATTGCCAAAACTGCCAAGGTCAGGACACCAGGTTTTTTTTTTTTTTTTTAGACTTTATTTATACATCCGGACCCCCGGGCATCCTTCAGAAATGCCCACATGGATACACCCTAACTCCCAGCCTGAACCCCTGCATCTCCCAGGCTCTCTCCCCTGAACGACCGAGGCAAGCCCGACTCCCAGATCACCTCCTGGGCTGGTTCCACCCTCCTCCTGGCGGTCATCTCCTAAGTGTGAGGTGCCTTACCTTCGGTCGTCGGGTTGGCCATGGAGAGACCTGGGTACACCTGGGCCAGCATTTGGGATGTGGGTGTTCCACTGGGGCCACCGTCTCCTCACCGGTGGTCTGGAGGGAATTTTTCTTTGTGCTTGCCCCGAGCACAGCCATGCAATGGCATCAGCACGCAGCTTCCCATAGACGCCCACCGCCCATCCCCCATTCTTGTTCCCACGGTAGTAGTACCCCCCCCAGTCTCCACCAGGGGTCTCTACTGCACCAGGAAGACTCTGGATCCCTCCCCAGGTAGAGGAGAGGAGAGCTGTCCAATGGATGCTTGATCCATCTCCCTCCGCTGCCGATCCCCAGTTGCCGGGCTCGCTCCTGGACCCGGGTCGCTGGCGTGGTGCAAAGTGTGGCATCCAGCGCCTCAACCCTCAGCACCACCGGGCCGGCTTAGGACACCAGGTTGATTGGAAAGAACATGCATGTGTAACCCCCTTGTTACCCGGGGTTACTAGAATCCCAGTTAGACCTAGTGGTAGGCAGGGAAGGCAGCTTGTGAAACTCCAATTAAATGGGTTTCACACTGTCTTACTCCGTTCTCAGTCTCAGCTGAGACTGAGGGATGACATCACCAATAGAACTATCGCAGCTGCATGAGCCACAATGGAATCTGCAGCAAGGGAGTTGGAATAGAATGTTGGGAGATTTGAACAGTAGTCTGTAGGTCAGTTGGTGTTGGGAGCTTGCTGAGGAAGCAGCACAGCATCTCAGTGTAGGCTCTTGGAGCCTCAGCCCTGACAGAGGGCTACTTTTAGGTAATAAGGGTGTGTGTCTTCACCAAAAGAGAGACACAGAAGATACTTGAAGTAGTGGAGACCGCTGTTTTCGGGTCTCAGTGCCCCCTCCCTCCGGGGATGGGGGCAGGAAAGGGTTTCCTGCAAATTCCTGGGGCAACCCCCCTAGTTCTGCTACTAATGGAGAAGCTGCCTATTTGTTCCAGAGTTTTTTGGGGAACAAGAAGACTTGTGAATCGCCTGTGGGGCACCTGCAACCGGAGAGTGAGTGTCTGCTCTTCCTGAAAGGGCCTATGTTTTTCACCCTGGGACTTGTGTGACAATGTGGGGATTGAACTACTGAAATAGTGGGAGGCCTAGAGTAATAGGCTTAGTCAACAAAGTAAAAGTAGGTTCAAGTCCAGTGCTTATTGGGATCAAAATGATATGTAGAGGAGATGTGACATACGTCTACCCAGTAATCTACATTGCAAGCTTTCAGTAAAGAAATTGTTTAGTTTCCAGAGAAATGGCCAGGTATGGACTGTGGGAGCTGGAGGTGGGAGATCCCCCATCTTTAGTGACCAGGTCCACCTCTACGGATTTGCTCTGTGGATTTCTACTTTGCCTCAGGCACTTGGCCAGTGATGAAGAAAGTACTCAGATGTGGGATTGGAAGGAAAATTCCCTCTAGGAGTCGAAGGCTCTAGTGTGATTTGGGGAGCCACAACAGGATAATTGGTTCATTTCCCAAAATGGACCGCGGATCAAGTGGCCGGCAGGGGAGCCAGGCCAGTGGGGAAAACCCAAGTAGTGTACAAGTCGGGCTGTGAACCCAAAGCTGCGTGCAAGTCCGGGCTGTGTGCCTGGTGGGTTCAGAGCCTGAGGGCTGGAAATAGTGATAAAGTGTTCTGTTGTCTCTAATCTGCATTACCAGGAATGTAGCCCCGTGGGGGTCCGTCTATGCTTTGTTTGTTCAGCTTGGATGTAAATAAAAGCCATACTGTAGAATCCCATCCCTGGTTCTGGACATTACAGTTATTGCTTCCTGTGTTCGGATTTACTTGGATGCCCCTGTGCAGAGTAGCCAAACCTAGGCCCCCTGTGCCGAGTAACCTCATCCTCCCCGAACCCAGTCCCCACCAGGTACTGCTGTCAGCTTCAACAGCATGCCACCTGTCATTTTTTGCAAAAAGGCAGGAGCGAGAGGTTACAAAAATGGAGGTGCCGTTGGGATTTTATTCTGGGAGGAAGGTGCTCGGCAAGGGGCTAGCATTTTGGCTATCTGGCAGTAGGTAGCCCAAAAGCAAAAGCAATTTACTAGTGTGTGTTGCTGTGCGCTGTAAATCTTATGCTGCTGTTTAAAAATGTCAACTGTTTACCAAGCAGCAGTAAAGCCAAAGAGTGTGCCCTTGTCCTGCATCAAATTGTTTACAGCACTTTTGCCTGCTTTTTAAAATAAACTGTGGTAAAGAAAAGTATGGAAGACTAGGGGTAGCAACAGGAAAATTGTGCCCTGTACGTTGGAAATGCTTTTAAAATGCATTGTGGTATAGAAAAGTGTGGAAGACTAGGGGTAGCAACAGGACAATTGTGCCCTGGACGTTGGAAATGCTTTTTGAATTGACTGAGAGACTTGCAGGTGTGTAATGGCTATGTTAAATGGCTAAAATGGTCTCCCGACGTGGAGTCAGTTAAAAAAAAAAAAAGTTGCATTCTGCAGTTTAAATTTGCCCGCTCGACGATCGCCGTGAGGAAAGGAGCCTCTCAAGGAAGAAGAGGCTCATTTGCATGGCGTCGTGTAATTGGTCAGGCTGAGATCAGTCCCGCCCCTCAGCCAGCTCTACAGTGACTGCCCCAGCATTCGAGAGGTACTGTGAGTGGAGTGCGTGTACTGGCTAGTGGAGGAGCATCGCGGAGTGTTAAAATCACTGTAAACTTTGTAAAAATAGACTTTCTAGTTTAAAATCGGGCTCAATCCGCTAATCGATTGTCAGAATAGCAAGAGTGGTGGTCGAAAAGACGATCAGCAGGACTGCCCGCCCGTTTTTGTTCTGAGGGCTCCAAGAACTGGCTGCAGGCCGTTTTTCCCCATCGCAGCAAACTGCTACTGATAACAGTAAGTAACAACCTAAAAACTGCTCAAACAGTGATTTTCTGCCCTATTCCATATAAATATGTGTGCAGCAGTGTAGTCGCTTTGCAAGTAACGACTGTGTCAAGTCCAGCCAGCAAGTGCAAGTCTGTTAAACCAATGACTGTGTGCATAGTAACGAATTCAGCCTCAGTTTAAAGTTTGAAGCCAGAGAGAGACTGTGAGTTGTAGCCGAATGTGCAGCACTAGTTTTACAGGCAATCCTGTGCTTAAAAACCTGAAGCTTTAAGGGACTGTGAGTCAAAGAAATGTTTCCAGCATGTAAAAAGCCCGTGGAAAATCCATGTAAATGTGTTTAAAACAAGAACAGTGCAAGTTTGTGCAGTTTGAGCAAAAGTTATCAGTAGTGTGTGTAAATCGGGTGCACAGTGGCTTGACCCAGTTTCTGAATGTTGATGCACAGGAGTGCTGCCGCCGCCATTACAGGGTGGGGTAGTAAAGTAAACACAGCAGCAGAGGAGCCATTTTACAACTAAAGAGTCTGTTCAGTAAAGTGGGACTTTCAGTTACAGTGAACTTTTGTTTGTTTTTCTGCAGTTATGGCCTCAGGACCAGCTCGTTCCCGGATCATGCCCGGGTTGCAGTAACAGCAGCAGTGAATAGACTGAGGGATATTGAAAAGTGGTGCTATGGAGGACAACTGCCTCCTCACGTGGCGGTTCCTGGATATCCAGTGCATGTATGTCAAATATGCTTGAGAGCTGGAAGGGATGTCTTCATGATTCCTCACTGTGCTGGATGCCTACAAAAATATGGCTTGTATAAAGCGCCTCAAATTTGTTTGGCTCCCACATGGACAAAGGTTCAGGAATCTGCAGTTGGCAGCACACAGCACCAGGCGGAGCCTGTGGAGGAAGGCCCCTCGGGGGAGTGTGGCACAAAGCTAGAGGGTGCAGAGTTAGAGCCAGAACCAGAAGTTAAAGTTTCGGATGCTGGATCACAGAAGGAAAGTTCGGATAAAGCATCAATAGACCCCTGGAGGGGGGGGCCTAGCCCAAGTCTCTTAGGCGAAGATGAGATGCGGGAGGCCTTTGAGTGGGAGGTGTCGACCTCCGCGCCTAGTGATGAGTGAATAGTTTCAGGAGTGAGGACGACTGCTCACTCCTGGGCTCAGATCCTCAGTGAAGAGGAAGATGAGGGGGAACCTACATGGCCTTGTAAAAATGGAACGGGTACACAGCCTCAAGATCTTGCCTTGGAGGAATGCATGGAAAAAAGAGGTGATGCCACTGCCCTGGCTTTGCAAGAAAAATAAGTCAGGGATCCGTTTCTAATTTCTTTAAGGATGCGTAGCTGGCAGAACCAGGACTGGCCACCCCCAAGCCAGGCCAGCGGTCTTAGATTGACCAAAGCAAGTAAAGAGGAGAGACTGGTTCGTAAGAAAGGCAAATGAGATCTATGGTATGACCTTTTCTACCTTTCCTCGGAAAGTCTGGGAGGAGATTGAGAACAGCAGGAAATCCTGGATCTGGGACGAAGCAATAAAAAGTGTGCATCCTGGGTCCAACAAGCATGTAAAAAACAGACTGTTTCACGAAAAGTATACCCAGTGGAAGAGAGGCAGGACACTGTTTATAGACTGCGAATAGTGGACGAAGAGGGATGTGAAATCTCCCACTGTGTAAATTATGTGCTTCCAGATGGAGTAATAATTCAAGCTCCTGACCCCCGGTACTATTGGCCTCAGTGCAAGGACCTCCCAACAAATGTGCCCGTGCCTACTAAATGGAAAGCTGAGCAGTGGTAGTCAATACTGCCACACCAGACTGTAAAGTGCTTTTATTGATCCGCCAATATGGACATCCAGGACTCAGGTGCCCCACATTCATCAGTTCTACAGTGTACTGGCCTTTCCAGAATCCATCGACTGGCCCACCAGATGACTTCAGATCCAGAGAGGACACCAGCCCAGCTG
Organism: Neoceratodus forsteri; assembly: GCA_016271365.2. Taxonomy (NCBI): domain Eukaryota; kingdom Metazoa; phylum Chordata; order Ceratodontiformes; family Ceratodontidae; genus Neoceratodus; species Neoceratodus forsteri. The sequence goes on from CM028138.1 coordinate 559,386,518, forward strand.
TATCCTGAGCCATCGCCTGGTAATCGGATGACGCTGGACCAGTTGTTTTCTTTTTTGTTCCTGTTCTAAGGTTCCATCTGCAGAGATAACATCAGCCCAGCAGTTCCCAGATGTGCCCTCCTGTGGTTCCCGGAAGATGTCCGCCCAGCTGTATCAGAAGAAATGCTGCCAGGGAGAGTCTTCGTCAGAGGTGCAGGTCGGTGCAGAATTCCCATTCTACAAGGGGCTGGTAAGTCCGAACTTTTCTATCTTTATGACATTGCAGTACACACCCTACACTAGCAAACTTCAAAATGTGTGAACTGTCCTCAAAGACTCTCCCCTTCGGGACTTTGGCCTGTTAGAACTGTGCTTCACCGGGCTCCGGTCCAGGAGAGGCTCTTTATTGGACTAGCCTTCGGGCATTGTGGTCACTAGTTGGGACTTTTAGGGCACTCCATCCCCCCAAATGTGTATTGTAAATAATGTCATTGTTTTCTAATGTACATACTGTTTTTCTACCTTTTTCTAAAAAAATTTTTTGGGATTCTTCAGTGTTTTGATGGTAGGGGTTTAGGTAGACTGTGTATGCAGATTAGGAGTGTGTGTTGTCTTTCTTTTTCTTGCAGGTGTTCCTGGAAAAGACAGAAGAGAAGACAAAAAGAGGAGGAGGGGCTCATCGAAGTTCCTCGTTAGTACTTTAGTGTGTAAAAATTTAAAGTACATAGAAACATAGACTTTGACGGCAGATAAGGACTGCTAGGCCCATCTAGTCTGCCCATTTCCCTACCTACAGGATAGGCCGCAGATCCTAGTTAACCAACAGCCTATATCTTCCTGCCCCCCACAAGAATTGCCTTATGTCTGTCCCATGCATTCTTGAATTCTCCCACAGTTTTAGACCCCACAACTTCCTCAGGAAGGCTGTTCCATGCATCCACTACCCTCTCTGTGAAATAATACTTCCTCACATTGCCCTGAACCGCCCTCCTTCTATCTTTAAATTGTGTCCTCTTGTTCTTGCAAGTCTCTTTTCTGAAAGATGCTACCCTCTTGGACTTTGTTGATTCCCTTGAGGTACTTGAAAGTTTCTATCATGTCCCCCCTCTCCTTTCTTTCCTCAAGGGTATACATATTAAGCTCCTTTAGTCTCTCCTCATACGGCTTCTCTTGCAGACCCTGCACCATTTTAGTTGCCCCCTCTGGACTGCCTCTATCCTGTCTATGTCCTTGCGGAGATGGGGTCTCAGAACTGGACACAGTATTCCAGATGGGGTCTCACCAACTGTCTGTACAGAGGGATAACAACTTCCTGTTTTCTGCTGCTGATGCCTCTCCCTATACATCCCAGTATACCCCCAGCCCTCCCTACTGCCTTCTCACATTGCTTGCTAACCTTAAGGTCATCTGATATGATTACCCCCAGGTCCCTTTCCTGTTTTGTTGTTGTTACTACCTCCCCACTCATTGTGTATTCTTCCCCTGGGTTCTTGTTTCCCAGGTGCATTATTTTGCACTTTTTTGCATTGAATCCTAGCTGCCATACGTCTGACCATTCCTCCAACCTTGCCAAGTCCCTTTTCATCCTTTCCACGCCTCCTTGTGTATCAACCCTGTTGCAGATCTTTGTGTCATCTGCAAAAAGGCATACTTTTCCTTCCAGTCCCTCTGCAATGTCACTGATGAAGACATTAAAAAGGACTGGACCCAGTACTGAACCCTGCGGTACCCCACTAGTAACCGCCCTTTCTTCAGAGTGGACTCCATTTACAATTACCTTCTGTGTCCTGTTGTCCAGCCAATGTTTTACCAGGCTACCACCCTTGGACCCACTCCCAGGCTGGTTAATTTGACTATCAATCTTTTGTGTGAGACTGTGTCAAATGCCTTGCTAAAGTCTAGGTAGGCCATGTCCACAGCCCTCCCTGGTCTACTACTTTGGTCACCCAGTCAAAGAAATCTATTAGATTCGTCTGACATGACCTTCCCGCTGTGAACCCATGCTGCCTTGGATCCTGTGCTCCACTGACCTCTAGGTACTCAACTATTCTTTCCTTCAGAAGTGACTCCATCACTTTCCCTACCACAGAGGTCAGACTGACAGGTCTGTAGTTTCCTGCCTCTGTCTTGGTCCCACTTTTGTGAAGGGAATCACATCTGCCTTCCTCCAGTCCTCGGGTACCACACCATCCTCCCATGATTTATTAAAAAGAGTAGTCAGTGGTTTCACTAGTTCCTTCCTTAATTCTTTTAGAATTCTGGGGTGAATTCCATCAGGACCCATTGCTTTGTCCACCTTCAGTTTTAGGAGTTCTTGCAGAACCCTTTCTTCTGTGAAAGGACTGGGATCAACCCCCCTATCAAGAGTGCTTCTGTTAATTGGATTACTGGAGTACTGTGGTGTTGTTATTGTTGTTGTTACTGTATTAACCCTTTCCTTCCACAGGTGTGGTTGTGGTGGTAGGGAGGAGGCAGTAAAATGGTATAAAATGTGGTATTTTCTTTGTGTGTGGTTGCAGGTTGCCCAAGGTCGGGGAGGTCCCCGGGTTGTTTTATGTTTTGGGGTATTAATTTAGAGGCAGATAGGTTTTCCCTAGAGGGCATGGGGGGGATAGACAGACTGTGGCCCTGACCTGCAGTAGGGGTTGCAGTGCTGAGCTATTAGGGCTATGCTCTGGACAATTCTACCAGAGCCACTAGGTGTTCATAGTAAGTGGATAGAGTAGAGGCTAATAAGTCAGCTAAAGGCCTCTAGGCCATTAGTGTTGCCTGCCTGTGCTTGCACAAGGTAAGAGGGGGACTGATCACCCTCCTCCGCAAGTAGCACATAGGGTGGGACGGCCTAAAGCCGGGTAAACAATGACTGCGGACAGTCATTTTCCTGGTCAAGGGCGAGTGTAACCCCCTTGTTACCTGGGGTTACTAGAATCCCAGTAAGACCTAGTGGTAGGCAGGGAAGGCAGCTTGTGAAACTCCAATTAAATGGGTTTCACACTGTCTCACTCTGTTCTCAGTCTCAGCTGAGACTGAGGGATGACATCACCAACAGAATTATCGCAGTTGCATGAGCCACAATGGAATCTGCAGCAAGGGAGTTGGAATAGAATGTTGGGAGATTTGAACAGTAGTCTGTAGGTCAGTTGGTGTTGGGAGCTTGCTGAGGAAGCAGCACAGCATCTCAATGTAGGCTCTTGGAGCCTCAGCCCTGAAAGAGGGCTACTTTTAGGTAATAAGGGTGTGTGTCTTCACCAAAAGAGAGACACAGAAGATACTTGAAGTAGTGGAGACCGCTGTTTTCGGGTCTCAGTGCCCCCTCCCTCCAGGGATGGGGGCAGGAAAGGGTTTCCTGCAAATTTCTGAGGCAACCCCCCTAGTTCTGCTACTAATGGAGAAGCTGCCTATTTGTTCCAGAGTTTTTCTGGAACAAGAAGACTTGTGAATCGCCTGTGGGGCACCTGCAACCGGAGGGTGAGTGTCTGCTCTTCCCGAAAGGGCCTATGTTTTTCACCCTGGGACTTGTGTGACAATGTGGGGATTGAACTACTGAAATAGTGGGAGGCCTAGAGTAATAGGCTTAGTCAACAAGTAAAAGTAGGTTCAAGTCCAGTGCTTATTGGGATCAAAATGATATGTAGAGGAGATGTGATATACGTCTACCCAGTAATCTACATTGCAAGCTTTCAGTAAAGAAATTGCTTAGTTTCCAGAGAAATGGCCGGGTATGGACTGTGGGAGCTGGAGGAGGGAGACCCCCCATCTTTAGTGACCAGGTCCACCTCTACGGATTTGCTCTGTGAATTTCTACTTTGCCTCAGGCACTTGGCCAGTGATGAGGAAAGTACCCAGATGTGGGATTGGAAGGAAAATTCCCTCTAGGAGTCGAAGGCTCTAGTGTGGTTTGGGGAGCCACAACAGGATAATTGGTTCATTTCCCAAAATGGACCGTGGATCAAGTGGCCGGCAGGGGAGCCGGGCCAGTGGGGAAAACCCAAGTAGTGTACAAGTCGGGCTGTGTACCCAAAGCTGCGTGCAAGTCCGGGCTGTGTGCCTGGTGGGTTCAGAGCCTGAGGGCTGGAAATAGTGATAAAGTGTTCTGTTGTCTCTAATCTGCATTACCAGGAATGTAGCCCCATGGGGGTCCGTCTATGCTTTGTTTGTTCAGCTTGGATGTAAATAAAAGCCACACTGTAGAATACCATTCCTGGTTCTGGACATTGCAGTTATTGCTTCCTGTGTTTGGATTTACTTGGGTGCCCCTGTGCAGAGTAGCCAAACCTAGGTCCCCTGTGCCAAGTAACCTCATCCTCCCCGAACCCAGTCCCCACCAGGTACTACTGTCAGCTTCAACAGCATGCCACCTGTCGTTTTTTGCAAAAAGGCAGGGGTGAAGGGTTACACATGCTTATAGAAATTCCCTTCTACTCTATCAGTTTCAGGTTCCACTGCTAGAATAGCTCAGACAATAAATTGCATTCCAAGTCTCATAGTACAAATCGACTATGGTGGGTGGGGTTATGTGAATGGAGAGGGCACACCCAAATGTTAGGAGAGGGCAGTGTAATATTTTCAACTTTCACTTCTACTGCTTAGTCATTTTGGTTGGGGACCATGTTCCAGTGTTTATGGTCAAAAAGTGCTCAGTTTGGCCCCCAGGGCTTTTTCGCCCCATGCCATCTCCTCTTTTCACAACTGATTTTATGGGTTACTCCCTACCAAAGTGATAGGAGATGCCATTTATTGGGACCAAGCTCTTATTACTTCTGGGAAGCCATATCATTGGCCCTGCTTATGGAAACATCTATATAAGTATGTTAAATGGGATATGTATCGTCATATGCACTTTCAAATATTTCATAACCTTTATTATACACCTGTCAAACTGTGTAAAATGGGTAAACTGTGTAAATTGCTTTTCCTTTTGATCTTTAGCGCATTTACTGTTTCTTTGCAGCAGAGTTTAAAAAGGGGATCACCAGGGCAAAAAGCAGCCTGCAGCACCCTGCATCACAAGCACCATCTAGACAGACGAAAACACAAGGGGAAGGGGGAGGGAGTGGGATTTTACACGAGGGAGGAGCACACAGGTTTGTATCTTCTTTCAGTTATACCGCACCACAGATTGGCAATTTCAGAGTGGAAGGGAGGGAAGGAGAAATTAAAGATCAGAAAACTATGGAATACATAGATGTTGTAGAAAGTTACATACTGACATACTAACATGCCAGCGGAATAAGCCTAATGGTCTCTCAAGTCTGCTCGATTTTCAGCACCCACACTGAGGGCCGATTTTGGTGTCCCACCCTCCCCCTTGGGTTATATTGTCCCCAGTCCCAGATGTTCCACCTGTATTGGGCCTGGTCAGATTTACCCTCCCCCTGTACCTGTCCCATCCCCTTTTAAACCCGTCCACAGTCTCCACCTCTACCAGCTCCCTGGGCAGTGCAGTCCATGACTCCACCACCCTTTCAGTGAAATAACATCTCCTCCTCTCCCCTCTGAGCCTGCCCCCTTTCAGCTTACCCCCGTGACTTCTTGTTGCCCCACCCTCCTTCCTTTGGAGCACCCTGACTGGGCCTCCTTTATTGATCCCTTTCATGTACTTAAAAGACCTCTATCATGTCCCCCCCCGTCCCTCCTCTCCTCCAGGGTGTACATGTCGAGCTTCTTGAGCCTCACCTCATAGGTCCTCTTCCCTAGCCAGGCCCCAGATCATTTTGGTTGCACTCCTTTGGACCCCTCTCTAGGAGTGTAATGTCCCTCTTTAAATGTGTCTCCAAAACTGTACACAATACTCGAGGTGTGGCCTAACCAAGCAGTTGTACAGTGGAAGGATCACTTCTGCCTTTCTGGAGGAAATCCCTCAGGCAATGCATCCTAGCATCATATTTGCCCTTGCCGCCGCCCTCCTTTAGGTCTCTTTGTTGTTCATTTTGACATCTACCACTACCCCCAGGTCCCTCTCACCCTCCGTGACTTGAATCATGTCTCCTCCCAGGGTATACCCCTGGCCTGGATTTCTGACTCCCAGGTGCAGAATCTTGCACTTCCCCGCATTGAATTTTAGTTTCCATTTTCCCTACCCCCCTTTCCAGAGCCCCCAGATCCTCCTGCAAGGCCACCCTCCCCTCCTCCCCATCCACCACTGCACCCAGCTTTGAGTTGTCTGCAAAGAGACTCATCTCACTCCTGATCCCCCTCCTGATGTCTGAGATATAGGTGTTGGACAGGAGTGGCCCCAGCACTGACCTCTGTGAAACCCCACTAGTAACCTACCTTGGGGATGAGGCTAACCCTCCAACCACCACCTTCTGAGTATGCTCAAAGAGCCAATTTCCTATCCATCTTAACAACTGTCTCCCTACCCCCATTTCCTTCAGCTTAGCCAGCAGGCCACTGTGGGGTACCGAATCAAATGTCTTGCTAAAGTCCAGAAAGAGGACGTCCACTGGCCTACCCTGGTCCAGGGCCCTCATCACCCAGTCATAGACTTCAACAAGGTTTGTCTGGCACGAAGTTAATTTTTTTGTTTTTTTTCAATAATTGTGCATGCTCATCAGTAGTACTTATAAGTTATGAAAAAGTAAAGCATTATTATTTTAAAAATAAATCCAATGGCTAGCAAATTAAAAAGCATAAGCTGGAATGTAAAAGGTTTACAAGATTGAACAAAAGCTAATAAAATATTGAATTACATAAATAAAAGGGAGTTAATTGTTTATTTATACAAGAATCACATTGGCTGCAAGAAGATTTATTATTCTACTCAAGAAAATGGGGACATGGTCTTAATGCCCCTTTCAAAAAAAAACTCTAGGGGGTTTCAATATTATTCAAAAAAGCCTAAATGTTAACATCAGAAAACATACTTTGGACCCTGAAGGGCGTTTTCTGATTTCTCAAATATCTATGGCAAAACAATTGTACTCACTTTGTAACATCTATGGTCCTAATGAAAATTCACCATCTTTTGTAACAAAATTTTTCTTGAACTGGTCAGCTTTCCAGCTCCATACATCATTGGTGGGGACTTCAACTTAATCTTGAATTCAAAGCTAGATAGATCAGGTTTATGTTCAGAAAAGGTACAGTCCGCTTTCAATACTGTTTTACAATTTATGAAAGATCTTAACCTCATAGATACTTGATGCCACAAACATCCTAATACTCAGTAGCACTCTTATTTTTCCCACGTCCACTAGTCATATTCAAGGACAGATTTCCTTTTAATTTCCAACTCTATAGCTTACCAATCAAAACAGATTAACTATTTTAATATTGTCATTTCTGACCATGCACCAATATTTCTGATACTTGAACCCTTGGATTGTCCAAGGTCTAATACATTTAAATTTGATTCAATTCTCATGAAAGACCAAGCATTTTGCTAACAAATACAGAAAGACATGGACATTTATTTCCTGCACAATTCTACAGAGGAAGCTAGCATCACCCATATTTGGGAAGCCTTTAAGTCATATTTATGTGTCTGCATAACCTCATACACAATAAAAAAAAAGAAAACATAGGCCAAAAAATGAGAGTTGGATTTACTAATCAATACTAAAGAAAAAGAACATGTGTAATCCAGTCAGCCAAGGGACTTTCAGGACCTCTTAATATTAAAAGAACAATACAATAAATTAGTAATGGAAGAGGCAGAAAGACAAATTCTTTACACTTAAAGCCTCTATTACACAATGGGTGATAAACCCAATAAGTTAACGGCTTGGCAACTTAAAACACAACAACAGAACAATCTAATAACGTCTATTCAAAACTCACACGGTCAGTTGGTGACTACCCCAGAAGAAATCAACAATACCTTTTTTCCATATTACCAAGACCTCTATAAATCAGAAACCACATCTTTTCAGAAAATCCACACATATTTATAGATAAATTAACATTTCCCACTATAGATCCCTATACTGTTCAAAGAGCAGATGAGGAGATAATGACTCTAGAAATAACAGCGGCTATTCAAAAATTGTCCTCTGGCAAAGTGCCAGGGCCTGACCAAATCCCTATGGACTTTTTCAAAATGTTTTCTTCATATTTGGTCCCTCAACTAAAATGCTATTTGATAATATATTTCAGACTCAATGACTACCACCTACTTTTAAGGAAACGTGCATATTACTTTAACAAAAAAGATAGACAGAACTAAACCAAGCTCATACAGACCAATCTCCCTCATTAATTCAGATATCAAAATATTGGCCAAAATCCTTGCAACCAGACTAGAAAAAGTTCTTCCTCACATTATACACTCAGATCAAAATGGTTTCATAAAAGGTTGAAATTTAACATCAAATATCATGAGAACATTCCATTTATTACATAATCAAAGGTACTCTTCTGATCTCTCTTGACTTCTAGTAGATGCCAAAAAGGCATTTGATTGAATAGAACGGCCCTATTTAAAATTGTCACTAAAGTTGGCTTTGGCCCTGAATTTAAAATCTGGATGAATATACTATATTCTGGCCTGGTTGCAAGGGTTAAAACTAACCTTAACATCTCTCCAGTAATTAAGCTGCAACATGGTACCAGGCAGGGATGTCCATTATCTCCCTTAATATTCGCCATGGCCATAGAGCCCTTGGCTTTAGTGGTTAGAGAATTGACATTAATTCAAGGCCCAAAAATAGATAATGTTGAACATTGCATTAGTCAATTGGTCCAAAATGGAAATCATGGAAACTACTCATCATTTGGATCATCTCAGGTCTCCATCTCATTTAACTATACAAATTGTCTCTGAAATGAAATACCTGAGCATCATCGTAGATAAAAAGCTAAATAAAATTCAAGCATTAAATCTGAATTCTATGATTCATAAAATCAAAGATATGCTAAACCACTGGCAAACATCACTACTTACCATGATAGGCCAAGTAAATGTAATCAATATGAATACCCTCCCTAAATTTTTGTTTTTATTCCAAAACCTTTAATTTGGCTGAATGACGATTTCTTTAACCATTTGGATACTATCAGTAAAATATTTTATGGAAAGGGAAAAGACCCCAACTAAAACTACAAAAATTAAATATGCCTGTTACAGAAGGTGACCTGGCATTACCTAATCTCAAATAGTATTACTATACTGCTAACCTAGCAGTTGTCCATAAATGGTTTAATATGGACCAATCTGATCCCTCAATACTAACTGAAACTGCAAACATTCCATACGCCAATATCAAACATATTCTGTATGCAGGAACATATCTGAACAAATTGAAAAACATTTCAATTTGCACCTATACCACAGTAAAGATATGAAACAAAGCCATTGATAACCCCTCAAAACACAACATATGCTCAATGCATTACCCCACATATTTTTTTTTTTTTGTGTTATCTTTTTACCCCACCGACATTCCGGAGTCTGCCTCTCCTTCGGGTCTCCTAGTCTCCACCAACCTCCGGTGATCCTCTTCAGAAGTTCTCCCTCCACATATTGCAGCCAACCCCCGAGTTCTGTCCTGGTATATTCCATTACCAGGAGGGTCCCCCTCCTTCAAGGGGGAAGGCACCGGGAGGAGGGAACCCAGCACATTATTATTTTTACTGTCCCTGCGGGTGCTACTGTAGGGGAGGAGACTCCAGAGGTATTGGTGGTGTGGAGGATGGAAGCCATCATCCGGGATGCTCCAAAGCTGTTTTTCTGTTTTTCTACTTGAATCCCTCCTGTTTTTCTACTTGAATCCCTCCTGTGCCGCTGTTTGTAGTGCCCCTGCATAGTGGGGCTGTCCCTAACCCACCCCAGGGGAGGAGAGCAGTCCTCTGGGTGCTCAATCCTCTCCTTCCCCTGCCAGCCCATGGCGCCCGAGTCCGTTCCTGAACCCGGGTCACTGGCGTGGCACGAGGTGTGGCGTCCAGTGCCTCAACACTCTGCGCCACCAGGCTGGCACCCCACATATTTAAATACTAATTTCATCCCCTCAGTAACTGATCCAACATTCAAAATTTGGTATAGTAAGGGACTTACAGATGGATGCAGATCAGGTTTTGGATTACGAAACCTTGAAAATAAAATATGGATTAAGCAATGATCAGTTTTATGAGTTCCTGCAAATCAGAAACTATATTTCTAAAAATTTTAATACTACAAATAAGAACAACCCTTTGCTACACTTTATTGGACAGATATTTTCTGCCCCACATAAAAAATGAATTTCACAAACATACAACCTTATTTTACATAATTGCAAAGCAAATGTGATCCCATTAAAAAATAAATGGGAGGAGAAGCTAAGTCAGAAGATCCCAGACACTTTATGGCTCAAAATCATAAATGGTAAATCTTGGGGACTAAAATTATCCAAATGTCAACAAATACAGTAATTATAATCCGTCGTATCTACTATACACTTCATCATCTAAATATCATGAATTCTGCATGTTCAAGTAAATGCCCCAGATGTAACAGCTCAGCATGCACATTGGAGCATATGCTGATAGAATGCTCTGAATTAAATGGATGGTGGCAAGGCATTCTAGACGCTTTGTCACAAGCAGTTGACAAACCCCTCATTAAAAATACCTTCTGGATGATGCTGGGGAATAGTGGCCCACTTGATGGTATGACTTATAGAACAAAATGCCTGGTCACAATAGGCATAATCACAGCTCATAAACCCCTGCTAGAAAAATGGAAAGTTAATTCCCCTATAATGTCTGCATGGTTAAATGCCATGATATCTATTTTTAAAATCAAACAGGTACACTACCAATCACGCCATCAGTCAAGAATCTTTGATCAAATGTGGACTCCTTTTAGGAATGTTATGGACTCCCCACAATTTCACATACTGATCAATAATTCTTGTGCATCAGTTAAACCATTCTGTATATACAGTACCTGGGCGAAATTTTTAATGTATCCCCTAATTCCCTAGCTATAGGACTAATGCAGTTTATGTATATATGCAAATATCCTTTTATGAGTGTGACATATTAGATATAAAGCATAAATTTATATCTTAATGACTGTTGCTGAATTACATCGATTTTGATAGGTTTAAGAAAATGAGCATAAACAATGCTGATTATGTTATTATTTGTTCGCATATATATTTCTGATCATGAAAACTTGTGCGTAAATGGAACTTGTATATATATGTTTCCATTTAATAAAAGATTTCCACACAAAACAGAAATCTATCAGAAACCTAAAAAAAAGAATTTAAATGCATGCTTATGGCGTAAGTATAACCAACCTTGTTTTGTTCACAATACATGATCTACTCTAATTGCATACTTCTTGAACATTAGGAACATCCCCCAAACAGTGCAGCCATTCTTGATGCAACAGTCTCATCTCCTCCCACTGCATCAATAGTGGTGTTCCCAAGTTCAGGAAATATACAGTGGGAATTGATCAAGGACTGTAAACAAACATGTTCATGTGTGGGCAGTCCATTTTTTACTTTTAAAATGAAAAGAATGAATCAGAATCAAACTGTAAGGCACATCAGTAGTGTCTACAAAATGTGAGCAACCATCAAATGTGTTTTTTTACAGCTGCATAGCAATAGCTATGCAATGTATTGCTAAGTTTAGTTTAGTTTTTATTTCACATAAAACCCTTTAGTCAGGTGCCTATTTTCAAAGGATTCAGTGCCAGGTAAATTACATTAGTTACAAATACTATAGATTAAGTGAACAAAATACAGTTTAGAATTAAACATTACATGGTACAGGTTATAATACAGAAAAAAAGGAGAGGTAGCTGGGCAGATAGGAACATGAACTGATGTGTATTACCATCTACATCCACAATGGATTTTCATCATCTCATTAGTATGTATGAGATCCCTACTCTTCTGTGCTTGTCTGTGCCCCTATCCCCATCCCCCTCCTCTTACTCCATCCAGATCTACTTTATTTATGAATCTATGGTTGTAGGACTTTTTTTGTCGGTTTTCTGTTCCACCTTAGCAACTGGAAGAATGCTGCTGAGTACACACAATACTTAACACAGTAGGGGCAAGTGTCAGTGACTGAAGAACAATTCTATTAACAACTAATGTAGATTTGACATAGCAGCAACATTGTTGTTACCACCATAGTATGTACTGTAGTGAGACAGACTGAGACAGGTAGTCAGTCATTATGTTGATGATGCCAGTTTACATACTGTAGTTATATAGACAGTGACATTGTAAATTGAAATCTGAGCTCTAGATTTCCATGCTGCCTATATAATCACCAAGGAACACTGAACTTTGAAGTTTATATTTTAACAGGATTGGGTACTAGGCAGAAGCCTGATTTCAGGACTGTCCTGTGTTTAGGCATACAAGGTTACAAGAGAGAGTAATAACATAGCATAATACAATCACATGGTTACACAAGTATTCAAGTACAGGCACATACAAACACAGACCACCTGGCAAGTGCTACCTTAAAACTAATACAAGTAAGGGGAAAGGGGAAATTGTTTAACCAGGAAAGGCTCACTAAGCTGGAACTTGTTTTCAGGTATGACCTGAGAGTACAAGGAAGTTAAGTGACTTGATCAAGGTCACACAGTATGCAAGTGGGGGCTAATGGAATTCAAGCCCAAGTCTCCAGGTTTGCTGCTCAGTGCCCTTAATCACTACACCACACTGCAAGTAGGAAGATTTCAAATCTTAGGAGGTAATGAATTCCATGCTGTGGTTGCTTTGAAGTTAAGACCATGCACTATATCTTGATCTTCATTTTGGAACTACAAGTCCCCTTCCAGTCACATTGCAAACGGAATGTTTTGAAGAACTTGGGGTTAACTTATTCAACAGATAAGATGGAGCCTGGCCTGCCACACATTTATAAAGAAAGCCTAAGCCTTTCCCTCCTAATTTTTAAAGAAGTCCGATTAACGCTCAGTAATAATGTACAATGATGTATCATTACAGGTGAGTCCATATAACCCAAGACAAATCTAGCAATATGGTAGTGCAGTCTGTACAGCGTTTGCAGGTTTCCCATATCCACCATTCCATACAGTGCACTACCATGATCTAACAGAGGCAACATAACCGCAGAGGTTAATTTTTCTCTGGCTTTATATGTCATACAAAATATATGACTTCTCTGGGTACCCAATTGTTGTGACACTTCAGTACACAATTTATCTATATGATTATTAAACTTTAGTTCAGAATCAAACCAAAAACCCAGGTACTTATAAGACGTCATGTGATCAATTTTAACACAATTCAGAGAAAAAATATTTAACTCACTTGACATGGTCATTCTTTTCCCAGCCCTAGACTTAAACAACATCATATTGTTTTTTTTTTTATTATTTACAATTAACTTGTTTGTAACAACCAAGTTTCTAGTTTATTAAACTCCAGCTCCAGTACTTTTTGCATCTCATTTTGTCCACGGACTGGAAAAAGGACCATGTCATCAGCATATATTTCTATGGTAACATTTGATAATAACTTTGACAAATCATCTATAAAAAATAACAAATAGTGAAGGGCCCAATATTGATCCCTGTGGTACACCCTTCTCCGCTGCACTCACACCGGACATTATACCATCTACCAATACAACCTGCAATCTACCTTCTAAATAGGACCCAAACTATTTCAACACTTCTTGCTGTATCCCTTTAATGACTATCCTTTATATCAACAGTTTGTGATCAGCTGTATCAAAAGCTTTTGCTAGATCCACAAACACTGCCCCCATGCACATTCTATCTTCTAGCACATGGGAGTTGGTGTCCTTAAAATCCAAAAAAGCTATTTGTGTAGAATGGAGCAGTCTGAAATGGTTCCATATCATAATGGCAATCGCAAAATAGTGATCGCCATTAGAGCGAGTGTACATCGCTGAAAAGTACAATGGCAATGTACACTTGCGGGTGACAACACATCTGGCAAGTTAAAACAGTATTTATGTGGGGGCTGACTAAATATAACCAACTCCAGGGGGGTGCATGTCGGGGAAGGGAAGACAGTCTGAAAAATAAAATAAAAAAAAACACTATGGCAGCAATAAAATATTCCCTGGTCCCCAGCCCTGAACCCAGTACCTGCTACACCGAAGCTAGCCATCCTCACCACCACACCACATGGCTAGCTTGATGGCAGCATGACACACTACTCCACACAAACCTTCTTCCCTATCCCTCCCCTTCTTGTACCTATTTCCTCCACTTCTGGTTGCCCACCCTCGCTCATCCCTACTGTCACGTTTGCATTCCATCGCTACCCTTACAGGGTAGCCCAACGTGATAGTGTTGTAAATGAGTTGCTCTTTTGAGAGTCACTGTTTTACAGTCACTATAATCACTGGATACCGTCTGAAACCAGACTGTTGAGGGGAAAGCAGATCATGAGACGTCAAATGCTCAAACAATTGCTTGCGGACTTCCTTCTCCAACATCTTAGAAATAAGGGAAGGTAAAGCTATGGGATGATAATTAATTCATCTCAATGGAATCTCCGCCCTTGTAAACCAGAACATGTCTAGCCATTTTCCACTCAACCGGGAAGGAGCCACAGCGAAGACTTTTATTTGCTATATAGTATAACACTACCACTTGAAACGAAAGTTGGTCATTTAGAACCGTGATCTGGAACTGTGAAGCCTATCATCAAGGCGATATGTCAGTCCAAGACAACACTAAACTGAGTTCCACAGTACAGAGCATTAGCGGTGTAGATAAGTTGCAAGCTGAACTGACAAGGTTAGCACATTGGGCACTCGAGCATAAATTGGTCTTTAATTTGGAAAAAAGCACAGTCATGCACTTTGGTAGATCAAATACACAAGCACAATACTTTATTGATGACCATGCATTAAGGAAAACATCAGAGGAAAGGGATTTTGGGGTGGTTGTAACACAGAATCTGAAATGGAATAGAAATTGCCAAGCCATGGTTATAAAGGCTAGAGGGGTCCTGGGCTGTACTGTATATCAAGACCCACTGTGAGTAGCGATAGAAGGGTACTGATGCCACTTTACACCTCTTTGGTGCGGCCTCGTCTGGAATACTGTGCACAGCTTACACCTCCATGTGCCAAATCTAATATTTCATTAATAGAAGGGGAGCAGAGAAGGGCCACCAGAGTGGTGAAGTCAGTCACACACCTAAGATACAGGGAGAGACTAGAGGCTCTGGAGTTATATTCACTTGAATACAGGTGTTTGAGAGGGGATATGTGTCTGGTCTTCAGATCCTTCATGAATAATGATTTTTGCAAATGCTTGGGACTGGACCTTAGGGACGGTAGACACACCACTAAATCATATGAACTCCAACTAAAAGGGGAAACATATCATCCCAAAAAAAGAGCTGCATGGTTCACCCAAAGGGTAGTGGACATGTGGAATGGACTACTGGTGGAGGTGGTGGGCAGTGTAGATATGAATACTTACAAGACCATTTTGGATGCTCCCTGTGTTTCAAATGCAATATGTGCATATTCCCTTTGAGAGAAGGGTGAGCTGCATATGGGAGACTAGCCCCACTTGGCTCGAAAACTCCTATGAATCCTATAAAAATACTACAATATATGTAATGACACTGCTTTGCATCAGAATACATAAAGAACACATATGTTACATGTGGGTGATGTCTTTCGCTGGACTTCTAATTCTTGAAAGCTAGTCTCAAAAATAATTCTGTTAGTCCAATAAAAGGTATCACATAGCCCAGACAGAATCAAAGGGGGACAAGACATTTTTCAGGTATGTTAGCAAGAAAAGGAAGACAAGGGGAGGGATTGTATGGCTAAAAAATGAGGGGGCTGCATAGAGGAGGACCAAGAGAAGGCACACATCTTAAACAAATACATCTGCTCAGTGTTCACAGTAGAAGGGGAAGGGGAGGGACCACAAATAAGCACAAAGAGCTTGGAGGGGAAGGAAGTGGACACCAGTCCCTTTTCTGAAGAGAGGGTCAGGAAAGCACTCGCAAATCTGAGGGTGGACAAAGCTATGGGGCCAGACTGGGTGCATCCAAGAGTGCTGAAGGAACTTAGGGAGGTGCTAGCTGCACCCCTGACAGACTTGCTTAGCAGTTCACTGGAGACCAGTGTGGCCCCGGAGGACTGGAGAAGAGCAGATGTAGTCCCACTTCACAAAAGTAGTAGCAAAGAGGAGGCAGGAAATTACAGGTCTGCCAACCTCACTTCTGTAGTAGGGAAATTGATGGAAACACTATTGAAAGAAAGGATTGTGGAACACTGGAATCCAGTGGACTGCAGGAACCAAGGCAAAATGACTTCACAGAGGCGAGATCATGCCAAGCAAATCTAATAGATATTTTTGGCTTGGTAACCAAGGTGTTGGATCAGAGAGGGGCAGTGGACATGGCCTACTTGGACTTCAGCAAGGCCTTTGATACCGTTCCACAAAGGAGGCTGATAAACAAGTTGGGTAGCATGGGGGTGGACAATTAGGTGGTAACCTGGGTAAGAAACTGGTTAGGACATAGGAGGCAGAGGGTGGTGGTAAATAGAGTTCACCCCAAAAAGGGGACAGTGACAAGCGGGGTACTGCAGGGGTCAGTACTGGGGACTAGTCCTCTTTAATCTCTTCACAACATAGACGAGGAACTGGAAGGGAAAGTCTGCCTTTTTATGGATGACACCAAGATCTGCAACAGGGTGGATACTCCGGGGGTGAGGTGCAAAGGATGGAAAGAGATTTAAAACAGCTGGAGGAGTAGTCAAACTTTTGATAGCCATGGTTTAATACATAAAAGTGCAAAATAATCCACTTGGGTCACAGAAACCCAGCATGGCATGCAAAATGGGGGAAGAGATACTTGCAATGACCAAGTAGGAAAGGGACCTGGAGGTAATCATATCAGATGACCTGAAGGTGGCCAGACAATGCAACAAAGCAATCGGGAGAGCTAGTGGGATGCTGGGATGTATAGGTAGGGGTATCACCAGCAGGAAGTGAAAAGTGATGTTGCCCCTGTATAGGTTATTTGTAAGACCACACCTGGAGTACTGTGTCCAGTGTTGCAGACCACATCTCAGGAAAGACATAGATAGAGTAGAGGCAGTCCAGATGAGGGCTACCAAGATGGTACAGGGTCTGCATCAAAAGCTATATGAGGAGAGACTGAAGAAACTAAAAATGTGCATCTTAGAGGAGAAGAGGAAGAAGGGGATATGATCGAGACCTTTAAATACCTCACAAGGGTGAATAAGGACATGTGGGAAGTTTATTTTGGAGGAAAGGGTGTTCTAGAACAAGAGGTCACGATATGAAGCTGGAGGGGGGTTAGATTCAGAAGAGCTGTAAGAAAATACTTCTTTACAGAAAGGGTGGTGGATGCCTGGAACGGTCTTCCAGTGGAAGTGGTGGGGGCAAAAACAGTGATGGTATTCAAGAAAGCATGGGATAGGCATGACGGAATCATAAGGTATAGTAAAGGGGTGGAAGAGAAAGTGCCGTAGACCTAGAAGGAACAGCAGTGAAAGCAATCACATTGAAAAAGGGCAGACTGGATGGGCCCAGCGGTCCTTATCTGCCATCAGCTTCTGTGTTTCTACATGCATCATATTCTTATTTTTTCTTCTACAACATAGACTGGACTAACATGGCTGCCATATTTCTCCACCATAACAGACCAAACAAGATCCACCTTGTTATGCACAGTGTCTTCTGCAAAAATCAGTGGCAGTGGGGGAAGGGCGAAGAAAGGATAAAAAAGTCAGTTTGTTGGAAAAGTGCACTTCAGCACCTGCTTCTAAATAGAAGCAGATCAATCCCCAGTTTAACCTGTTACACAGTGTCATACTAATTCCTGATATATCATGCACCTTGCTTTTACACTTAGTTACTGCTGCCTGCTGGGGATAACAGCAAGTAAGTGGCTCTGGTGGGATTTGAACCTGAACTTGCTGGTTCCCAAGCCTGTGATCTAACAGACAGACCCCAATACGATCCCTCTATCACATTTTAAAGGCTGTTTTGCAAAGCTTAAAGCAGACAGTCGTGGAAATGGGAGGGAACCTGGGAGAACTCTGTTCCAGGAGTGAAATTAAAAGTCTGACTCAGTTCCAGGACTAAAACGAGGAAGGACGACGTCTATGTATAATACTCACCCCTAAAGGCATAAAACTGACTACATAAAGTGTAAACATGCAACATGTAATCAAGAAACTTATCCCCAGACCCCTGACATATAAGTTCAATACTAGACCACTGGTGATGGATTCCCTCAGTGAATTCTTTCCATTTCCAATGCTGAAAGAAGACTTCTTGTTAGCGTTCTTCTGAGCGTGGCTAAAACCAGAAAAGGTGAACTCTGCTGTTTTAACCCCTCTAAGGGGAAAAGTCAAGAGGGTGCCAACCCCAGCAGAGCTGTAATACAGTGCTATAGATCATATGGGAATGTATGCCACTGCATTCCAGCTGCTTGACTCCCCCCCGCCTTTCAAGTAGTTCCAGAGGGTAGCCAAATCCATGCCCCAGAAAATGTTTCCCTGTCGTCCAGTAAATTTAAGATTTTTTCATCACAATACTAGAACACGTAGATTACAGCTAATCCACACATTATTCTATACCCCTTATCAGACTAATGCATTAGCAGCTGTATACAGGTTCTGACCAGAGTTTGTTTAAATTAGGGACAATTGGAGGCCTAAGAGGGTGGTATTCCGTGATTATGGCACCTGCATGTCGGCGATCCATCAGAAGGGCGACAGAACAACGGCGCCGACAATTTGGGCAACTCGGGTTGCCCCTTCCCGAGTTATGTCCCCGGAGTAAGAATCCTAAATAAGGGGTGGGTGCAAAGCCCCAGCACTAACAAACAATATCTAATTTCGTCACCCTGGGGGTTTTGTGCCCTTCTGAGGGAACGCCGTCCTGCAGTCGCCCATATCACACAGAACCTAAGAGGACTGACAGTGTCCCTTTAACTCTGTTGGAACTCACTTCAGGACTGATCAGTTTCTTCCAACCTAGCATACTAAGGACTCCTGGATGCAGTGCAGCTATGGCAGCCGAGCATGCCTGTTGCAGGTTGGAAACCTTCTGTTGCTGTTTACAGCGTGCCACATGCCCCTCTAAAGGGAAAAATGGTCCCGCAAAGTCTTTTTTTTTTTTGTACCTGCAAAAAAGGAAATGCTCCCTCTTAGTGTCCCTGGCCCCCACCCGCAACCCGCACCCACCCACTGTGCACCCTGCCTCCCCACACCCCGCTCACCCCATACTTACCTCCAGAGCTCGGCGCAATGATCTTCAGTGGACCAGAAACACGACTGCATTCTTCAAAGCTGACCGCGAACTGAGGAAATGCCGGTATGCTGTATAACGTAATAAATAGGGTTTTTTCAACTTTAGTACATATCTCGGGCATTTTTGGGACTTTTTTCACCAAATTTTCAACATGGGGTTTTTGGGACCCCTCCTCACGAATTCTTGGACTATCATGGCGTTAATCGGCCCGAAAGGTGATTTCGTGGTCACTGCATGGAATCACCTTTTGGGGCAGATTAACAAAACGACAGTGCCAGTGTTCATGAGGTGAGCTCTCAAAATCCTATATTTGCAAAATGTGGTGGAAAATCCAAAAATTGGCACTTATATGAGCGTGCACTGAGCAGTTGCTATGCATGCTCGTAACTTTGTGAATCTGCAATATTTTCACTCCAGGTTTTCAACACTGGCATTTTTTCACATCTCCTTGTGAACAGTATAGCTGTCATTGTTCACATCCTGGCGGAAATATGTTTTCGCACTTCCGGCACAGAATAGCACGGTTGCTGTGGGAAATCAGTGTTCGGGACAGATTAGGAAAATGACAGTGACACTGTTCATGAGTAGAGGTCCTGAAATGGCTGTGTTGAAAATCTGGTAACGATACTCCATAAAATGACTGTGTTACAAGCATGCGTTGCACAGTTTGGAAGGCTAGGTTTGCTGGCCAAGGCACCTAACTTCACCTGAGCTCTTTCCTTCTAGCTTGCTTGAAAGGACAGAACTAAGAACCTTACCAGAGTAAGGGAAAGGATTAAGACTTTTGGCCAGGCAGATTTACTGTGTGTTGTTTTTATTTTGTACTCACAGGGATTGTTACTGTTTGTTGCTAACATTTTAATGCTTTATTTTTCTCTGATTCAAATTGCTGTTGCTGGGTATACCTTCTGCTGCATTATTACAAAGGCGTGCTTACAGGTTCGTGCTAACAGATTACTGCTGTAATCTTGTTGATTCAAATTGTCTTTTGGAAGGTATATCTTCTGTTACTGCTTTATTTTTCTCTGTAGTAAAGTGTTTCTTACAGGGTATATCTTCTGTGAAATTATTACAGGTGGTGCTTAAATTTGTGTGACTTTTTATCATTAGGCTAAGCAAAATTACTGTTTGCCCCTATTTTATTTATTTCTTTTTTGCTGATAAGCTTTTTTTTGTCTCAGAGGTGTTGCAGTCTCCTTCTCACATTGAAGGAGCTAATTGCTTTCCTTCCACAGCTTTTCCTGGGGATTAGGTGTGTATCTGGGGGCGGAGCTGGCAAACTGCCAGCAACTTCCAACAGAAAGAAGGGTTAAAAGGTCAGGTTAGTTGACATCTTGGAGCTGGAAGGCTAGGTTTGCTGGTCAAGGCACCTAGCTTCACCTGAGCTCTTTCCTTCTAGCTTACTTGAAAGAACAGAACCAAGAACCTTATCAGAGTAAGGGAAAGGATTAAGACTTTTGGCCAGACAGATTTACTGTGTGTTGTTGTTTTTATTTTGTACTCACAGGGATTGTTACTGTTTGTTGCTAACATTTTATTGCTTTATTTTTCTCTAATTCAAATTGAAGTTGCTGGGTATACCTTCTGCTGCATTATTACAAGGTGTGTCTACAGGTGTGTACCAACAGACTACTGCTGTAATCTTCTGATTCAAATTGTCTTTTGCAAAGTATATCTTCTGTTACTGCTTTATTTTTCTCTGTAGTAAAGTGTTTCTTACAGGGTATATCTTCTGTGAAATTATTACAGGTGGTGCTTAAATTTTTGTGACTTTTTATCATTAGGCTAAGCAAAATTACTGTTTGCCCCTATTTTATTTATTTAATTTTGGCTGAAAAGGTTTTTTTGTCTCAGAGGTGTTGCAGTATCCTTCTCACATTGAAGGAGCTACTTGCTTTCCTCCCATAGCTCTTCCAGGGGATTAGGTGTGTATCCGGGGGTGGAGCTGGCAAACTGCCAGCAACTTCCAACAGAAAGAAGGGTTCAAAGGTCAGGTTAGTTGACATCTTGGAGGTGGAAGGCTAGGTTTGCTGGCCAAGGCACCTAACTTCACCTGAGCTCTTTCCTTCTAGCTTGCTTGAAAGGACAGAACTAAGAACCTTACCAGAGTAAGGGAAAGGATTAAGACTTTTGGCCAGGCAGATTTACTGTGTGTTGTTTTTATTTTGTACTCACAGGGATTGTTACTGTTTGTTGCTAACATTTTAATGCTTTATTTTTCTCTGATTCAAATTGCTGTTGCTGGGTATACCTTCTGCTGCATTATTACAAGGTGTGCTTACAGGTCTGTGCTAACAGATTACTGCTGTAATCTTGTTGATTCAAATTGTCTTTTGCAAGGTATATCTTCTGTTACTGCTTTATTTTTCTCTGTAGTAAAGTGTTTCTTACAGGGTATATCTTCTGTGAAATTATTACAGGTGGTGCTTAAATTTGTGTGACTTTTTATCATTAGGCTAAGCAAAATTACTGTTTGCCCCTATTTTATTTATTTCTTTTTTGCTGATAAGCTTTTTTTTGTCTCAGAGGTGTTGCAGTCTCCTTCTCACATTGAAGGAGCTAATTGCTTTCCTTCACAGCTTTTCCTGGGGATTAGGTGTGTATCTGAAGTGGAGCTGGCAAACTGCCAGCAACTTCCAACAGAAAGAAGGGTTAAAAGGTCAGGTTAGTTGACATCTTGAGCTGGAAGGCTAGGTTTGCTGGTCAAGGCACCTAGCTTCACCTGAGCTCTTTCCTTCTAGCTTACTTGAAAGAACAGAACCAAGAACCTTATCAGAGTAAGGGAAAGGATTAAGACTTTTGGCCAGACAGATTTACTGTGTGTTGTTGTTTTTATTTTGTACTCACAGGGATTGTTACTGTTTGTTGCTAACATTTTATTGCTTTATTTTTCTCTAATTCAAATTGAAGTTGCTGGGTATACCTTCTGCTGCATTATTACAAGGTGTGTCTACAGGTGTGTACCAACAGACTACTGCTGTAATCTTCTGATTCAAATTGTCTTTTGCAAGGTATATCTTCTGTTACTGCTTTATTTTTCTCTGTAGTAAAGTGTTTCTTACAGGGTATATCTTCTGTGAAATTATTACAGGTGGTGCTTAAATTTTTGTGACTTTTTATCATTAGGCTAAGCAAAATTACTGTTTGCCCCTATTTTATTTATTTATTTTTGGCTGAAAAGGTTTTTTTGTCTCAGAGGTGTTGCAGTATCCTTCTCACATTGAAGGAGCTACTTGCTTTCCTCCCATAGCTCTTCCAGGGGATTAGGTGTGTATCCGGGGGTGGAGCTGGCAAACTGCCAGCAACTTCCAACAGAAAGAAGGGTTCAAAGGTCAGGTTAGTTGACATCTTGGAGGTGGAAGGCTAGGTTTGCTGGCCAAGGCACCTAACTTCACCTGAGCTCTTTCCTTCTAGCTTGCTTGAAAGGACAGAACTAAGAACCTTACCAGAGTAAGGGAAAAGATTAAGACTTTTGGCCAGGCAGATTTACTGTGTGATGTTGTTTTTATTTTGTACTCACAGGGATTGTTACTGTTTGTTGCTAACATTTTATTGCTTTATTTTTCTCTGATTCAAATTGCTGTTGCTGGGTATACCTTCTGCTGCATCATTACACGGTGTGCCTACAGGTATGTGCTAACAGATTACTGCTGTAATCTTCTGATTCAGATTGTCTTTTGCAAGGTATATCTTCTGTTACTGCTTTATTTTTCTCTGTAGTAAAGTGTTTCTTACAGGGTATATCTTCTGTGAAATTATTACAGGTGGTGCTTAAATGTTTGTGACTTTTTATCATTAGGCTAAGCAAAATTACTGTCTGCCCCTATTTTATTTATTTCTTTTTTGCTGAAAAGTTTTTTTGTCTCAGAGGTGTTGCAGTCTCCTTCTCACATTGAAGACAGGAAGCGTGAGAAAGCAGCCACAGCTTCCTTGAATCAAGGAGGTTATTTTCTAGACTACACTGAACTGATTACTTTTTGGACCTGTGTAAGTAACTAGTACTGTTTCTGGGGTGCACTTTTCTTAGTTTTAACTTTAATTTGCCTGGGAGGAACTGTAGCTGGGAGATATTTGCAGTCAGTTGTGACTAGACCTGTTACTTAGCCTTTGTGAAATAGGTGTCTGAAAAGAAGGAAGGCACTCCCCGGGGTGGAGGGTAAGAGTTGTAGGTGATTGTGTCTGGAAAGCTAGTTTTGGAACCCAACCGGAAGACAGCAATCTTAGACTTGGTACTCTCAAATGAGGATGGAGAGAGGATCTCTGATCCTGAAGTGGGCAGCCATCTGGGAACAAGCGACCACCAAACAGTGTGGTTCACGATAAACTTAGCTGTAGAGTCAAGCCACACAAAAGTGAAGGTACTGGACTTCAGGAAGGCTGATTTTGTCAAAATGGGAGAGTGCCTCAGAAAAGCACTAGCAAACAGGCAAGAAGGTGGGGTGGAGCAACAATGAGGAAACATCAAAACTGCCATCACAGAGGCAACAAGTCTTTGTGTGAAGCAAATAAACAAATCAAAATGAAAGAAAAAAACACTATGGTTCTCAAAAGAAGTAGCGGGGAAGATAAGGGAAAAAAAGATAGCATTCAGGAAGTATGAGGAAACACAGAAGGAACAGGACAGAAAACTGTACCAGTTAAAGCAGAAGGAAGCGGGTAAGGCAGTCAGAACAGCAAAGGCCCAAACCGAGGAAAAGATAGCTCGGTTAAGAAGGGGGATAAAACCTTTTATAGGTACATTAGGGAGCAAAGAAAGACTAAGGCAGGGATATGGAGGCTGAACAAAGAGGAAGGTGGTTGGGCAGAGAGCAACAGTGAAAAAGCAGGGATACTGAACGAATATTTCTGCTCAGTATTCACAATGAAAAAGCAGGGGGAAATACCTAATCCGGTCAATAGAAGCACTCTGGATAGAGGAGTTGATATTAGTCCTTTCACAGAAGAAAGGGTTCTGAAAGAACTATTAAAACTGAAGGTGGATAAATCAAAGGGGCCTGATGGGATTCACCCCAGAATTTTAAAAGAACTAAGGGAAGAACTAGTAACGACACTGACTACCCTTTTTAATAACTTATGGGAGGATGGGGTGGTACCTGAGGACTGGAGGGCGGATGTGATTCCCCTTCACAAAAGTGGGAGCAAGATAGAGGCAAGAAACTATAGACCTGTCAGTTTGACCTCAGTGGTAGGGAAAATGATGGAATCACTTCTGAAGGAAAGAATTGTTGAGTACCTAGAGGCCAGTGGGGCACAGGAACCAAGGCAGCATGGATTCACAGCGGGAAGGTCGTGTCAGACAAATCTAATTGATTTCTTTGACAAAGTGACCAAAGCAGTAGACCAGGGAGGGACTGTGGACATGGCCTACTTAAACTTTAGCAAGGCATTTGACACAGTCCTGCACAAAAGATTAACAAACAAATTAGCCAGCCTGAGAGTGGGTCCTAGGGTGGTAGCCTGGGTAAAACACTGGTTGGACAACAGGACACAGCGGGTAATAGTAAATGGAGTCCACAGTGAAGAAAGGATGGTCACTAGTGGGGTACCGCAGGGTTCAGTACTGGGGCCGGTCCTTTTTAATGTCTTTATGAGGGACTGGAAGGGAAAGTACAGTATGTCTCTTTGCAGATGACACAAAGACCTGCAACAGGGTTGATACACAAGGTGGGGTGGAAAGGACGAAAAGAGACTTGGCAAGGTTGGAGGAATGGTCAAATGTATGGCAGCTTAGATTCAATGCAAAAAAGTGCAAAGTATTGCACCTGGGAAACAAAAACCCAGGAGAAGAGTACACAATGGGGGGTGAGATACTGACAACAACAACAATGGAAAGGGACCTGGGGTAGTCATATCAGATGACCTAAGGTGGGCCAGCAATGTGAGAAGGCAGTAAGGAGGGCTGGGGGATACTGGGATGCATAGGAGAGGCACCACCAGTAGAAAACAGGAAGTTGTTGGCCCTCTGTACAGACAGTTGGTGAGACCACATCTGGAGTACTGTGTACAGTTCTGGAGACCCCATCTCTACAAAGACATAGACAGGGTGGAGGCTGTCCAGAGGAGGGCAACCAAAATGATGCAGGGTCTGCATCAGAAGACATATGAAGAAAGACTAAAGGAACTAAAGATGTATAGCCTTGAGGCAAGGGGGGGGAGGCATGATAGAAACTTTCAAATACCTCAAGGGAATCAACAAAGTCTAAGAGGGTATCATCTTTCAGAAAAAGAGATGTGCAAAAACAAGGGGGCACAATTTGAAGATAGAGGGGGATGGCTCAGAGGTAATGTGAGGAAGTATTTATTCACAGAGAGGGTTGTAGATACATGGCACAGCCTTCCCGAGGAGGTCGTAGAGTCAAAAACAGTGGGGGAATTCAAGAATGCATGGGACAGACATAAGGCAATTCTAGTGGGGGGTAGGAGGAAGTAGGCTGTTGGTTAACTAGGATCTGCAGCTTATCCGTTAGGTAAGGAAACGGGCAAACTAAGTAGGCCAAGGGTTCTTATCTGCCATCAAATTCTATGTTTCTGTTTCTGTGTTTGCACGCCTCTAATAACTATGATTTATAATATTTTCACTCTAGATTTTCAACATTGCCATTTTCCCACACCTACTTATGAACAGTGCAGCTTGTCATTTTTCCCATCCTGGTCAAAATGTGTTTCGCCTTCCGGCACAGAATAGAGAGGTCGCTGTGGAAAATCACTGTCCAGGACAGATTAAGAAAATAACAGTGATACTGTTCATGAGCAGAGGTCCTAAAATGCCTATGTTGAAAATTTGGTGATGATAGCCCATCAAATGACTGTGTTACAAGTGTGCATTGCACATTTTCCACACACCCTTGTAACTTCGCAAATTTGTAGTATTGTCATGCCA
This sequence comes from Neoceratodus forsteri, assembly GCA_016271365.2. Lineage (NCBI taxonomy): Eukaryota > Metazoa > Chordata > Ceratodontiformes > Ceratodontidae > Neoceratodus > Neoceratodus forsteri. The sequence goes on from CM028138.1 coordinate 559,412,590, forward strand.
GATTTTCAACAGTGGCATTTTTTCACACCTTTTTATGAGCAGTATGGCTGTCATTTTTCACATCCTGACTGGCATCTGGTTTCACAGTTGCGGCATACAATAACGCAGTCGCTGTGGGAAATCAGTGTTCGGGACAGATTAAGAAAATGACAGTGGCACTGTTCATGAGCAGAGGTCCTAAAAGCCCTATGTTGAAAATTTGGTGACGAAACTCCATAACATGACTGTGTTACAAGCGTGCGTTGAACTGCATCCGTGCACCCTTGTAACTTCGCACATTTGTAATATTTTCACTCCACCTTTTCAACAGTGGCACTTTTTCACACTTCCTTATGAACAGTACAGCTGTCATTTTTCACATTCTGGCTAAAATATGTTTTTGCACTCCTGCCGGAGAATAGCACGGTCGCTGTGGGAAATCAGTGTTTGGGACAGATTAAGATTGAACGAGTGAGAGGGGGGAGTGACCAAGCACAACTGAGCTCTGTTGGAACTGCTGCGGATTTGTTTGTGGGCAGAAAAGGCCCCAGCACAAGAGCCCAGTACAAATGGGCAGCCTGCAGCACTGGGAGAAACAGAACGAGAGAGTGAGTGAGGGAGGGGGAGTAAGCGAACTCACCGGAGCGCTGTCAGGACTGCTGTGGATTTCTTTGTGGGCAGAAAAAGGCATCAAAGCAGGCAGGTGCCCAGTAGAAAAGGCCAGCCTGCAGCAGTGGGAGAAACAGTATGACTGAGTGAGACAAGGGGACTGAGTGAGCTCAACGGAGCTCTATCAGGACTGCTGCGGATTTCTTTGTGGGCAGAAAAAGGCGCCAATGCAGGCAGGAGCCCCGTACAAAAGGGCCACTTGCAGCGCCAGGACAAACAGAATGAGCGCGTGACAGAGGGAGACTGAGTGACCTCAACGGAGCTCTGTTGGGACAGCTGCGGATTTCTTTGTGGACAGACAAAGGTGCCAACGCAGCCAGGAGCCCCGTACACAAGCGCAGCCTGCAGCACCAAGAGAAACAGAATGAGTGAGTGACTGAGTGGTAGTGAACGAGCTCAACAGAGCTGTATTGTAACTGCTGTGGATTTCTTTCTGGGCAGAAGATGCTGCAACGCAGGCAGGAGCCCAGTACAAAAGGCCAGCTTGTACCACCAGCAGAAACAGAATGAATGAGTGAGAGAGGGGGAGTGAGCGAGCTCAATGGAGCTGTGTTGGGACTGCTTCAGATTTCTTTCTGGCCAGACCAAGCCGCCAATGCAGGCAGGAGCCCAGTACAAAACAGCAGCCTGCAGCAGCAGGAGACACAGGATGAGTGAGTGAGGGAGGGGGAGTGAGTGAACTCAGTGAAGCTCTGCTGGGACTGCTGCAGATTTGGTTGTGGGCAGAAAAAGACAGCAATGCATGCAGGGGCCCAGTACAAAAGGGCAGCCTGCAGTGGCGGGGAAAACCAGAATGAGCGAGTGAGAGAGGGGGAGTGAGCAAGCTCAGTGGAGCTCTATTGTAACTCCTGCAAGTTTCTTTGTTCTTTGTGGGCAGATGAAGGTGGCAATGCAGGCAGGAGCCGAATAGAAAAGGGCAGCCTGCAGTGCCGGCAGAGACGGAATGAGCGAGTGAGAGAGGGGGAGTCAGCAGGCTCAACAGACCTGTGTCGGAACTGCTGCAGATTTCTTTGTGGGCAGAAAAAGCCACCAACAGAGGCAGGAGCCCAGTACAAAAAGGGCAGCCTGCAGTGCCAGGAGAACCAGAATGAGCGAGTGAGAGAGGGGGAGTGAGCCACCTCAACGGAGCTCTGTCGGGACAGCTGTAGATTTCTTAGTGGGCAGAACAAGGTGCCAATGCAGGCAGAAGCCCAGTACAAAACAGCAGCCTGCAGCACGGGGACTGAGCGAGTGACAGAGGGGCAGTGAGCGAGCTCAACACACCAACGCAATCAACAGTTGGCATTGACAAATGCTTGTTTATTATGTGCTTCAACTCCACTGCCTGAAGCAAACATTTATGTGATGGGTTTGGTATCTTGTCATGTGATGCATTCGGTATCTGGTCACACCCTCCCATATTCCCCTATATTCTCTCTTCCTCCATTAGCAATATTTCAACATAGCTCTCGCTATGTAGCCATAAAAAGGGAAAGACAAATGTCAGCACGCTACCAGCGAGCCACTTAAATAATGAACATCTGAACCTGTGTAGAGTTTGGGTCAGGAAGGAGTTATATTCCTCCTTCACAATTCATGCTAGAGGGATGGCACGGCTCATTCATCAAAGAGTTCTATTTACTTTTATTACCTCTCAGAAAGCTCTGTCAAGTTGATGGCTGATGGTATCAGGAACATTATTTAATAAGATGGTGAATTTTGTGAATGTAAATGACTGAATTTTGATTTAGTTCTAACACTATCTACTTTGACAGGTGACATTTTTTTATAGCTGACCTTTATTTATTACTTTACCCTGTTTTAGACCATTTCACTTAGGTCAGGTTTCTATGTCTGCAAGCAAGGCCTCAGTAGTTTTGCAAATATAGATGTTGACTTTGGGGCTAAAGAAGCATGGTGTGTGCTACCTCTGGCTGAGAATGATTATTCAGATTCTTCTTCGGTCGGTCCATTCTGTCTATAGTCAAACTGACTATGTTCTGGTTTTGCCGTTGTTAATTTTACAAATTCAGAGAACAGATTGTTTGCCTATTGTGATGTCAGACCACGCCTGTATTGAAAATACAGTTCTTATTTAGCTCTCAGATTTCTCATATGGGATGGGAAAAATGGAGAATGTACACCCCTCCCCCCCATACTGAATAGGCAGAGTTTTTAGAGATCATTCAGAAAGGACATACAGGGCTTTATGTCTTTTAAATGGAATTCAGTTATCTTTCATGGGTATTGTATGGGATGCATTAAAAACGTATAATGGGGGAAGGCGGTAGCATATGACAGCCATATTAAAAAGCAAAAAGCTGCTCAACTGATAGAGTTGGAAGAGAAAAGTTAAAACAATTACTTGCAGAACATAAAGCTAATTCTACCCCAGAATTATAACAAGCAATTAAGTGAAAAAAGATGGTCTGTAATGAACTAACCTCTGCTATGGCAGAACAAAGCTTGGCACAGGAGAAGGATATACTGCCCTTGTACAGGTCACTGGTGAGGCCACATCTAGAGTATGGAGATCAGTACTGGTGCCCACACCTCAAAAAGGACATTAACCTGCTGGAGGAGGTCCAGAGAAGGGCTACAAAGATGATAGTGTGTCAGCAGGGTAAGGCATACGAGGAGAGGTTGAGAGCACTGAACATGTACTCCCTGGAGGAAAGGGAGAGAGAGAGAGAGAGAGAGAGAGAGAGAGAGCGAGAGAGAGAGAGAGGACGGGGGGCATCATTGAGACCTTCAATGAAAGGGATAAATAAGGAGGATAAGGAGGGTCTCTTTAAGCTGAGGGGCAACCACAACACGAGCGGGCACAGTCTTAAGCTGAGGGGAGGGAGGTTCAGGAGGGAGGTCAGGAAGCACTTCTTCTAGGAGAGGGTGGTGGGCACTTGGAATTCGCTGCTGGAAGAGGTGGTCTCGTTGGTCTCATTGAAGACAGTGGGCAGCTTCAAGAGATTCTAGGACAAGCATAGGGTAAGGTAAGGATCATGGGTAGGGAGGATGGGAGGAGTGGGGAGGGGTGGCAGGGACAATAGCTCAAGCTGTGGACCCTGCAATATGAGCAGACTAGATAGACCCAATAACCGCCTTCTGCTGGCTTCTTCATATGTTCGTTTGTACATTATAATGCTAAATACTACCAATTTGGTGACAAGAGTAATAACATTGTGGTGTGGCAACTTAAGAGAGAAGAGCAGAGTAGATAAACTGAACAAATTCGTACCACCCGCGAGGGGGTAGCATCTGACCCAGAGGATATTAGTGAAGCTTTTCTTCACTATTTTCTGACTTTATATACTAAGGGAGAGAGGAACCCACAGGTAGATAACCCCAGAGATTTCTTAAGGGATGTGCAGCTACCTCACTGGGAGGGGCAGGACAGACAGGTACTGGAGGCTCCCATAACTAATGGGGAGATATTTCAGGAAGTGGGTCAGTCTACTGGGACACCAACCCTGGGGCATCCAGGTAACCTGCAGCCCACAAGGCCTGTGCCACAATAATAAACTCCCATAAATGGGTGGATGTATGGCCCAGACCAGACATTATACGCATTACTCTGCAGTGCATGTCATTTATATGTGTATATATCACTACTACACTCAGCAGGAAGCCCTCAAATATGTCACAGACTGTAAGCCTGTGGATATCCTCCTTTCTGATCATGCCCTACTCCTGCCCTATTTATGGCTGGATAAAGAGAGCCTCAGGACACAGTGGCACCTCAATGCATACCTCTTGTGTTCGGAGTATTTTTGGCGCTTCCTTTTAGAGAAAATACCTAAAATCAATATGTTTCACTCGAGGAGGCACATTCAGAGGCTGTCCTTTGGGACCCTATGAGGACGGTCTTAAGGGAACATATCAAAGAATATTGCACCAGAAAAGAGAGAGAGAGAGAGAGAGAGGCAGCAGGCAGCAGTGGCTGTCCGACCTACAGTAAACACTTCACTTCTTGCAAAGTGCACACACGCTGGGGGACAGATCAGTTCTTCCCCAGTTAGACCAAACCAAGCAGGGCATAGACAAGATCCTGCTTTTTTTTTTTCATTAAATGTACTTTACTGATTTCCAAACAACAAAACACAAAATCAATAAAAAGCATAGCACACATGATGCAAATATCAACTGATACATGCACTACAGTAACTAAGAATAAGAACAAAGGACAAAGTTATGCAAACAACCAGATTGGAAATAAAGGAAAAACAGAACCCCCCCATCCCTCTAAAATGATCCCCCCAGCCTCGGAGCTCAGTCAGCAAACCAAAACGGTAAAATAAAAGAAGAGGACACCTAGAGACAAGAAACTCAGAACATAAGAGTAGAGAACCAACCCTCCAAAATTACACTAAAAGTTGAGGCTATGAGCTTGTGGAGGATATAGATAACAAAGTATACAAAGATTCCCATCTGGACCAAAACTGGTCAAGGCACTTTCGAAGGGAGACTACATGTTTCTCCACCATCAAAGCCATCAGAATTTTCCAGTGCCATTCCCGGTACTGAGGGATAGAGGTGTCCTTCCAATGTTGTAATATTATTAACTTCGCAGTTATTGCTATGAGTGCCATGTGGGCTTTGTGAGTGCTAGGAAGATCCAGGGGGTGACACCCAACTAAGCAAATTTCAGGAGAGAAAAGGTCCTCCAATCCCAGGACAGGGTCCAGGGAGTTCCTAATTGTGTCCCAGAAGGGGGTCACCTTAACACAATCCCACGGCACATGTTTTAGCGTATCCTCCACAAGGCCACACCTGATGCAAAGAAAGGAAGGTAACCTACCCATTCTGAATAATTTAGACAGAGTGTAATATAATTTATCAAGAATGCAAAATTGAATTAACTGATACCTGTCCTGTTTACTATATTTATAAAGTGCCCGCCAAGCGGAACACCACAGTTTAGGTGCATGCTGCAGGTCTAACGCTTATGACCAATAAAAGCAAGTCCCTGCTGGGCTATTGGGATCCAATGTTTGGAAAAGTTGGTGGAGCTTGGACACTGAATGGGGCTGCAGGGCTGCAGCAAAAAGAGAGTCAGGCACTGCAGTATCCCACCATGTCCAAGGTCTAGGGCCCAAAAATGTCGATATAGCATGAGACAAGATCCTGCTTGAAAAAACAGAGTTGGCACTAACTTTCCTGCACCATAAATATTATGAACTGGGATCCCAAGCCACCAGAGTCCTAACACACCAAGTGTGAAAACAAAAAAAAAACAGCACAATGGTCACATAACTGAAGCACCCTGCTACCTCTGCCTCCTCTGTATGACAGGGGAGATGGCAGAGATGTTTCACCATTACTATACCTCTCTGTATATGCCAGAACATCCCCCAAACTGGGAGGCTACTGATGCTTATGTTAAAATCCCTAACATTACCACAACTCACTCGAGATCAGGCAGCCAGTCTAGTCTGTCTGATCCATAGCCAGGAACTGGAGCAGGTACTGTGTAAGATGCACACCCATGCACCGGCACATCATCACAGAGATAACGCTACCACTCGCAAAGCCGGCAACTCGGGTTCAGAAGTGAGCCTTGGTCACTGGGGGCCAGCCTGGAGGAAGAGGATTGGGCACCCCAGAGGATGCTCTCCTCCCCAGAGGATGCTCTCCTCCCCAGAGGATACTCTCCTACCCAGAGGATGCTCTCCTCCTCAGAGGATGCTCTCCTACCCAGAGGATGCTCTCCTCCCCAGAGGATGCTCTCCTCCTCAGAGGATGCTCTCCTGCCCAGAGGATACTCTCCTCCTCAGAGGATGCTCTCCAACCCAAAGGATGCTTTCCTCCCAAGAGGATGTTCTCCTCCTCAGAGGATGCTCTCCTCCCCAGAGGATGCTCTCCTCCTCAGAGGATGCTCTCCAACCCAAAGGATGCTTTCCTCCCAAGAGGATGTTCTCCTCCTCAGAGGATGCTCTCCTACCCAGAGGATGTTCTTCTCCTCAGAGGATGCTCTCCTACCCAGAGGATGCTCTCTGCCTCAGAGGATGCTCTCCTACCCAGAGGATGCTCTCCTCCTCCTGGGAGGGAAGGCTGTTTGCTCCACTATGACCCTGCCACCTCAGTGACCACAGTTGGCAGTGCAGCAGAGCCATGATGGGTAGGTCAGTGCTTCCTAACCAGGACGTCTGCATGCTTGCGTGCAGACATCCACTTGGCCTTAGCCCATGGAGTGCTCAGGGAAAGGAACTGATGAGGAAATCACCTCCTTGCCTGCAAGCAGCATGATGCTGTCGCCTCTCCATCGCAGGTTCCTCACCACTCACTGTGTCCCCAACCGCAGCTCAGCTCTAACACCTCCCGGGCTTGGGGAACTCTGGAGGTTCCACCAAGGGGGGACAAGTCCCGGGGACAGCAGATGACAGGGCTGGGAGGAGAGAACAGCCAAAGTCAGCAAGGCAGGATGGCAAAAAGTGCAGTAAATTAACAAAACAAAATGATGCAGATCCAGAAGCCCCTCGGTCCAGTGCGTATATAATGGAATTTTATAAATCCCAGTGTGACTTACTACATCCTCAGCTTGTTAAAGTCTGTAATGAAGTACTGGGGGCATCCACAAACATGGCAATACACAATAATTCCGGATATTCCTAAATCAGGAAGAGCTCCCTCTGAATGTCAGCCATACAGACTGGTATCAGTCCTACATATGAACTATAAAATGTTCATTGCTGTGTTAGCCCAACAACTGGACTCACTGCTACTGCTCTTAATCCACCTATGTCAGATGGGTTTTGTGCAAACCTGACAAACAGGTGATAATACCCATCATACCCTTCGCCTGTTCCATCAGGTGCACATTCAGTCCACCACCTTCCTGCTGGCCAGTCTCGATGCCAGAAAGGTATCTGATAGGGTGTCTTGGCCTTATCTATTTGCTGGTGTCAGCATGGCTCAGTTGGTAGCACATCTGCCTCTGGGCCAGCAGGTCATGGGTTCTCATCCCACTCCAGGATTATGTTCATACCATAAAAACACTGGCACCCAAGTACAGTACTGGGGGGGTATGCCACCTTCGGATGGGACATTAAACTGAAGTCCCTTCTACCTATCTCTGTTGCTATCTTGAGGGATTTCCATTTGGTACTAAAAGCACCCACGGTACTTTTCACAAGGGAATTTCTGCAGTGTTCACGTTTATTTGCAGGAAAACCCCATTGAGCATGCTCATTTACAAGGAGCTCCTGGTAGGACAACTTGGTACAAATTATACACAATATTACAATACAATATAGCACAATTGTGATACATCAAGTTCAAACAGTGTTGAGACAGGTAAACAATGTACAGTAGGAGGGGAGTTATTGCTGAATTATATACATTTCAGGAACAAAGCTAACAGGCAGGAAAGGAGAAAAGGGGGAAACACGAAAGAAGTTTACATTCAAGTGCTTTATGAGACTATATTGGTTTCTCCACCTGGAGGGCTACTAGGTGCTTTGGCAGTGGCAAATCTCCATAGGGGCTTTGTTGGCTAGGGTTTTAAATACATTTAAGGCAACTGGTTTGGGTAGTTTTAGTGTGGCTTATAATTTGTTCCTGATGGACGGAATTGCATGGCTAAATGCAACTTTACCATAAAATGTGCAGAAATTGGGTACTTTTAGTAGTATGAAAGCATTTTTTCTAAGGGCATAGGAGCTATGATAACGATAAAAAAGGGAGGTGATCTAGGAAGGGACTTTGTTCTGAAATGTTTTAAGAGCCCAGATACTAATGTATAGAGTCTTTCTTGAGGCCAGGGAAACCCAGCCTGCTGCTGCATAAAGGACACAATGGCGGGTTCTGTAGGGTGTGTTAGTTATAAAGCGGATTGCACGGTGATACAGGATATCAAGCTTATGAAGGCTGGTTACTGAGCTACTATTATAAATGATATCCACGTAGTCTAAAAAGGGAAGAAAGGTGGCTTGAACCAGTCTTTTCTTAATGTCTAAGGGAAAAAGGGGTTTATTTCTGTAAAAAAATCCAGTCTTGTTTTTAGTTTCCTAGCAAGGGATTCAATGTGGTATGCGAAGGATAGTTTGCTATCTAACCATTCCCCTAGGTATTTGAATTGATCAACTGACTCTAGTGAGTCTCCTAGTAAGGTCAGTATAGGCACCGGTGAGGCCTGTCCAACATTTCCCTTCCCATAAAACCAGTTCATGCAATTGTCCAAAGCTGTGTGTGGGTGTTGATGTGCGGCATGGCTGCTACTACACATTCAGTCACTTCACTACCAGTCTCTCAATAAGCCCTATGCACATACGGGCAGTAATTATGCAGCAGTGGCACGCATCCCACCTGCATAGCTCGGCACCTGCAGACAGATGTGCACAGGTTATATTCACCTACTGCTGCCACCTGTCTGCAGCACTGCCCCCAGGCATGCAGGTTTGCACAGGGCGGCCAGGGGCGGAGTTGCAAACCCAGCTGGGCATCTAATCGGACGCCTAACATGGGTCCCAGAGTAGATCCCCCATGTAAGTAGGCGTGGGTCCTGGTCCGTGTATCACATGCAGGCATGTGCAGCTGTGGTCTCTGTCAGCAGCAATGCCCACCAGCCAGATGCATGCCCCAGTGGCTCCCACCATCCACTGGAACACAACTGACTCTCCCCCAACATGGCAAGGCACCCACCCCAGTCCCCGATGCCCACTCACTGCCCCAAGAACATGGCAGGGTCCCATCCCCAGTGGTGCAGACCCCCACAACACAATGGTGCACCGGCCCCTGGTTGGTAGACCCCCTCACACATAGGGGCCCTGGCCCATGATGGTAGCAGCCCCCCTCTCACATAGGGGCACCAGCCCCCTGAACGCAGCACCCCTCCTCACACAGGGCACTGGCTCCATGAAGGCAGTACCCCCTCACACAGAGGGGCACCGGCTCAGTGAAGGCAGCACCCCCCCCACCCTGTAGGGCACACATGATCAAGCCCCACCACCCTGTAGCTCGCCACTGGTGCCGCAGCCCGGAACAGACAGTGGCACAGCCCTCCTCTCACTCCTTTGGCTGCTGGCCATCCACGTGATACTGGGAGTGCACCGTTATATATAGGCATTGGGCTCCCAGCATCACTTGGATTGCCAATGGCTGAGGATGTGTGAGAAGGGCTGTGCCACTGGCCATCCCTGGCCGCAGCACCGGCGGCAAGGTACGGGTACAGGGATGGGGGGGTGCCACGGGGGTTGGGGTTCCACTGGACACCAATGATTGGCATGACAGACCAGGATGGGTCGGGGGCCATGGGTGGAAGGGGAGGTCTCGTGCCACACTGTGGTGGGAGGGCAGGAATACAGGACAGGGGTGGGGATGCTGCTGTGCTGGTGGGTGCCCACAGGCTGCCAGGGCCCAGGGAACTGTTTGCATGCTGGTGCTTCCTGGTGTTACAGCAGGGACTCCCCTGCCGTAACCCACACCACCCACTGTACCCCTGCAGACAGCACTACGTGCTGTAGTGACTGCTGCGCAGTGCCATGCCCCCAGCCATCCCTGGCGTGTTGCTGTCTGTGCATCCGGGAGTTCGGGTGCATAGGGGCTGCATGCCCTGGTTAGTGCATCCTGAATGGGGGGGCAATGGGTGTGGAGTGGCTCTGTGCCACAGAAACGTGGCACATAGCCACTCTGCCCCTTCTTGCATAGGAGCCATTGCTTGTAAAGTGCTTTGGGATACAATGTGTATGAAAAGCGCTATATAATTGCTAATTCTTTTTCTTCTGCTACGCTCAAGAAATTTGGACTTCCTATGGAGTTCAACTCCCCATAGGCATTTATAAAGGTCAGTGGGAATGTCTCCTAGTCATTTGCTTTGGGAACCCGACAGGGTTGCCCCCTTTCCCCTGGTGCAAACTATTAGAGAGAACACAACCATCTAAGTAATCAGTATGGGAGACCTAATTCACAGTGCTACACTGTATGCTGATGATGTGTTGCTATACATGACTGTCACAGATAACACCATGATGGAAGTATTCCAGATTTTGGATGCCTTTAGTAAGGTCTCTGCTTACAAGCTGAATATTACCAAAACTGAGGTCTGCCCATACTCTGGTCCCCATCCAGCGCCCAGAGATTGCAATTCCCTTTAAAATAGGATTTTTAAGAACTTAAGCATCTCGGTATCAAGCTGCCATTATGGTGTGGTCAGCTTTATCAGGTCAACACAGGCCCAATCTCAGGGCAGCTCACAATGGATGTGCAAGCCTGGCATGGACTCCAACTCAGCCTAATTCATAGAACAGACACTGTGAGAATGATAGTGCTCTCTTGCTTCCTGTATGTCTTCCAAAATGTGCCGGTCCCTACATGGCAGCGTGACTGGAGGAAGTGGCAAGTAGCCATCTCCAGATTCATTTGGGCGGGGAAGACATTGAGAGTCCATTCCCATACCCTCCTACTGCCTAAGGCAAGGGGAGGACTGGCCATCCTGGACCTACAGATGTATTACACAGCTGTGCAGCTGAGGATTTGATTTCAGTGGCACATGGCAGGTGCAAGACTGCAGTGGTTAGAAATGGAGTGAACCCTACCCCCACTCTGGGAGATGACACAATACTTATTTGGACACCACTCCATAGTTCATGACCACCTTGCCTAGAACCCCTGAATACAGAGAGTCAGGGTGGTATGGCAGGAGCTGGCGACCTCATTGAAATTACAGCCAGCCCTTATATGGGTATGCCCAGTCGCCCAACTGCAAAGGCTTCATACCAGCCAACATGGACCCCATATTCCAGCGGTGGTGGAGACTTAATCTGGTCTATCTAGCACAGTCCTGCTCAGGCCCAGTGGTCTGGTCCTTCAAAGAACTCCAGGCTCAGTTTGGACTGGAGCGTAGAGAATTTTTTCAGATATCTCCAAGTCCACCACTTCATTGAATCCCAGCCAGCTGAAGCTAGAGACTGTACCAAGATGCACCCATTAGTCTCCACCCTAGCCACATAAACTAATATGTAGTCCCCAAGCCATCTTATCTCTGTTATTTATAAGGCCATCTAAAGTACACAACCCTACAATACCCTTTACATAGCAGCTAAGTGGGGAGAGGAGACAGGACAGGAACCAACTCCTGCAGACTGGGAGAAAGGTTGCTTTTGTCTGGTGTGAATTTGCTTGGAAGCCAGTTATATGATAAAAAAAATACTGGCAACTGGAAATCCGAGCTGAACAGAGGCTGTTCAGCTCAGTCTTGTTTAGATACAATCCACACAAGTTCAGGGCAGCTCAGTTTTGTGTGTGAGGATTTTGTCTCATCCTTAGTGCAAACATGTCCTAACTTAAAGGGGTTCTCTATCTCCAACAGTACGTTATACAAATGTAAAATCGTCAGGAACTCTGGGTCTACCATCCCCCCCAAATTGCTTCATAAACAGGGGTAACAAGTATGCTGTGCAAACATGTACTAATTTATAGGGGTTCCCCACCCTTGCCACTACCTAAGGTACCCTGTGATTTCCTTGATAAGCAGAAATGTATACAGGCTTACTTTGACAGCTTCTACTTTCTTCTTATCAGTTGTCTCCTCTGCTAGGCTGTTTCCTAGGTTCATCACTCTCTGGGAGAAGTACCTCCTGATGTTACCCTTTGGTTAACCGCCTCTGATCTTCAGGGTGCATGTGAGGCACAGGTCAGGAAGCATAGGAAAACCAGGAGCAGTTGTAGAATTCACCAAAAATAACTCCCAGTGGTCCGTGCTCATTCCCGAACACGGGTCACCGGCATGGCATAAGGTGTGGCGTCCAGCGCCTCAACCCTCAGCGCCACTGGGCCGGCTCCCAATCATACAATCATACATTTTTAAGGGGTGGTCCAGTTTCCTTCTTCAGTATCAGCAAGAGAGTCAACGAGGGACCATTTTCTTTTGTTACAGGTTTTTTCTTAATTTTTTTTTATCGTACATGGAGATGCGGAACTTTTGCCATGCTGGGGTGGGCTCCCAGCATGGCACCTGGAAGTTGTAGGGGGGCAGTGGAGCCAACGGAGGACTGTGCACCCCGTTGGCCATACAGTGTGACGGGGGTACATGAGGACGCTTGGATTTCTGCCACGCTGGAGTGGGTTCCAGCGTGGGCACCTGGAAGTTTGTTTTTTTGGGGAGGGGCACTGGAGCCGACGGGATTGAGCACCCCGTTGGACAAACAGTGTTCTTGGGGGTGAGTGTGCATGAGCCAAGGGGATAGGCAACCCCTTGGCACACAACGGGGACGCTGCCAGCATTCAACCATCGCTACAATCAGCGGTGTAGACGTGGAGGCAATTTGCATACTGCTGACGGCAGGGTAGTACGCAAATTGTCTACACATTACCACTGCTGATTATAGTGGTCATTTGCTTTCAACTGTACGCCACTGCAATCTGAACTGCTGTCATAGACAGCTGGGACATTCATTGTCGCGGTGCAGCCGTGCCTGCAAAAATGCTGAGGGCATTGGAAGTGGGGTGCCACACCTACAAAAACTTGTATGGTGGCACTATGTTTCTTGCACATGCGTACAGACAAACATAAAAAGGCCCCCAGCAGCAGAACTTGCCTTACCTGCATGTAAAGCAAAAGGGCAAATCTTTAATTTTTTTTTTTTTTTTTTTACTGTGTCAATTTTATTTGAAGGGAAGGGATTGTAATTTGGCTTCACAGAGTCTGCAACCTGATCTTCGCCACATAATTGCCCCTCCCCCACACCAATGTTTCTGGATGCTACTGTTTGGCAAATGCTTCAGCACTCTGTAAGAATCTATGGGTGCATCTTTCAGCTGTACCATCTGTATTTTTATTTATTTATTTATTTATTTTATTCCTGGTTCTCTACTGACATTCCCTGGTCGCAGTGGCACCCCCCCTCCCCCAGCTCCATTGCAGACCCATCTTGTAGACCTATGGGATAACCAGCACTTACACAGAGCCATGTTTAGCAGGGGGCCTGCCACATAGGGTCATGTGGGTCCTGCAGGGGATGCCAAGCAAGCCAGGGCAGTTTTGTTTCTTTTTCACCCACTGGGTGCTGCACATAACACAACTGCATGCGTGTATCTTGATGCACATGTAGGTTGTGTTATCACGCTCCTGCCCACGTGATCCCGACATGGTGCTACCCAGTCTCTGCTGAGTGCCAGGCAAGGAGAGCGACTCAGTGTCCTCCCTTCTCAAGAAAGGAGATCTGTCCTTGGGATGTTCCATCCTCCCTCCTCTGGCAGGCCCCCCAGTGACCCGCGTCTGTTCCCAAAACTGGGTCACTGGCATGGGTGGAGGTAAGGTTGCTGCACCTCTGCCCTCCACGCCATTGGGCTGGTCCCTTCATCTGTATTTTTTTGAGTGCTACTGGTTCCAAATAAAAGTCATTGCTCAGCTAACAAGAGTCTTTTTTATTGCACCAGTGTCTTTGACGTAAAACATACGGCACTTGAAGAGCTAGTGTACTGCCTGGAAACAACAGCAACTTTCAAAAGTAGTGAGCTATCACTTCTTATATCCAAAGTATTTTTTTCCTTTCTGTTTTGCCATTTAGATGATTTTCTACCTAAGAGTACTAGGTGTGATGTGTGGAGCAGCACTCTACCTGGTAACTGACATCATTCTGTTGCTCCCTATACATCATTAGCATTGTGACCTCCCTGACTGTGACATCACTAGTAACCAAGAGGAGCCAGTCTCCTGCTGCTTAATTAGAAACCAATGAGGCAGCAGGGCTTGTGATATAACAATGAATGCGGTCACGTGCTGATGATGTAGTGGGAGGAAAAGAGCTAGATAGGTCTGCTTCCAGGAAAAGCACTGCCCTTCACCTCACACCCAATACTACTAGGAAGAAAACCTTTTAATAAGTACATAGAAAAAGAAAAACACTTCAGAAGTAAAAAGAAATTAGAACTATTTTAAAAATTACTAAGATTTTCAGCCTAACATTTTTGGCACTACTGGCTCCTTAAAAGTACTAAAATATGCCCTTTGCTGGCTCCATGGTACTGAACGATGAGCTGCATGGTAGTGAGCAATTGAGTAGTTGGGGAGGGGGAGTCCTTGATAATGGAAAAACAGGTAGTGGTGGGCATGCTACCTGTTGGCCATTTTTTCAGCCCCTCCCATGCCACTAGGCCCCCAAGCAATTTGGACCCGCTAACCCCACCATAAGCAGACTGATACAGGTGTCTCTCTCTCCTGGTGGCAGCAGGAGGTCCCCCAATGGGGATGAGTCAGAATCTCCAGCTGACAGAGGATGGGGGGAATGGTGACAAGGTGACAGATCCAGCAGTGCAGGGTGAGTTCAGCAGGCAGCAGCGGTGCACCTTGTAGGATGCCCAAAGGAGTGGGTGCCTGGGCCATGGGTGGAAAAAAAATACACCCTTCTTAGATTCCTACAGTGCTGTCTAAACAGTGATATCTGCAAACATCAGAGCATGGGGTGGGGTGAGGGTGGTGGGGGCTCGCTGTTGGGAATGACTCAGGAAGGGATTGGGCTGTAGCCTGTAGTCTATTTGTTAGGAGCTAATAGTACAAAGGTTACCGAGAGAGGGGAATGCCAAGTGCCTCTATACCATGCTGTACATTTCCCAAGGGGCAGCACCCTCAGGCCTGTCTTAGAAAGGAGTCACCCCAGGTGGAGACACCACAACATTGCAACACTGAATTTACAATCATGAACCCAAGATCATCTGCCCAAAGGACAGTCCCTCTAAGCCCTTGAAAATGCATACTGTGCTAGAGTTTAGCCAATCCTTGTGGACACGGGTTATAGATAGTTAATGGAGGCACCACTAGAATTTGAATCACAACCTTTACCATTGAACCCAGGGCCATCTGCCCAAAAGAGAAGCCCCAAGTCCCTTATAATGTCTACTGTTCCAGGGCTTAACTTGTCTTTGTGGACAGCGACTATATACAGTAAATGGAGGCACCACTGGGATTTGAACCACAGCCTTTACTACTGAGCTTGGGTCCATCTGTCCACAGGAAAGACACTAAGTCCCTTATAATGCCTATTGTTCCAGGGCTCAACCTGTCTTTGTGGACAGGAGTTATATAAAGTAAATGGAGGCACCACTGGGATTTGAACCACAGCCTTTACTATTGAGCTTGGGTCCATCTGCCCAAAGGAGAGACCCTAAGTCCCCTATAATGCCTACTGTTCCAGGGCTTTACCTGCCTTTGTGGACAGGAGCTACATACAGCAAACGAGGCACCATTGAGATCTGAACTGCAACAATCACCATCAAACCAAGGGTCCTCTAACCAAAGAAACAGACCCTCTTAGCCCCCTTGTTATGCATTTTGTGCCAGAGCTTGCCAGCTCTTGAGGGCAGGGGTTACAAAACAAACTGGGCTGTATTTTCAGCCAGTTGCAACATGACTTGGCTGCACATGTACTACTTGCAACAAGACTGACGGACCACAGAAAACTTGATCTTCTTGTCAAAAGTACTGCTTGTTGTGCACTGACAATAACTCATGAGTCACATATTTAATGCATGTGTCATCTTTTGACTGTAAATTTTGCAAAGTGTCGTAAATGAGTCACAATGAATCCCACATGAATATTCTGGTGCATTTACACAGATACACAGATGTTGTCAGCAGATAAAAGCCTTCAGCCCACCTAGTCTACCCATGATTGCTAGTACAGTACTGTGCTTCTTCAAGCTTCCCAGGAACTAGGTTGTCCCTTCCCCCCCTTGACTACCAGGATACCCTTATGCCTATCCCATGCCTTTTTAAATTCTGTAATCATTTCTGCCCCTACCTCCTCTTCTGGCAGGCTGTTCCATTTGTCCACCACCCTCTCTGTGATGAAGTACTTCCTCATATTCCCTCTGAACCTCCCTCCCTCCAGTTTCATCCTATGTCCCTTTGTCCTGGAGCATCTTTTTCTTTGAAAATTTGTATTTTCCTGCACCTTGTTCTTCCCCATGAAGTACTTAAATGTCTCAATCATATCCCACCTCTCCCTCATCTCCTCCAGGGACTACATATTTAAGTCCTTCAACCTATCCTCGTAGGGTCTGTGATGTAATCCCCGCACCATCTTGGTTGCCCTCCTCTGAACTGCCTCCACCCTATGTCCTTACGAAGGTAAGGCCTCCAGAACTGGACACTGTACTCAAGGTGCGGCCTTACTAATGTCCTGTATAGTGGAATTGTTACCTCCTTTTTCCTACTGGCCTATACATCCCAGCATCCCATTTCCTTTTCTTGCTGCCTTGTTGCACTGACTTCCTACCTTGAGGTCATCAGAGATGATAACCCCTAGGTCCTTTTCCTGCTTGGAACATTCTATATCCCCCTACCCCCACCCAGCTGATATGTTTGTGCCCTATGTGCATTATCTTACACTTTTTTGTATTAAATCTCAACTGTCAACCCCTTGACCAGTCCTCAAGTTTCTGCAAATCTCTCCTCATTCTATCCATACCATTTGGTGTGCCCACCTTGTTGCAGAGCTTTGTGTCATCAACGAACAGAAACATTTTCCCTTCCAGGGTCTCTGCAGTGTCACTGATAAAGACACTGAAGAGGACTGGACCCAGCACTGATCCCTGTGGTACCCCACTGGTTACTTTCCCTCTGTGAAGTGACTGCCGTTTACCACCACCCTCTGTATCCTTTTATCCAGCTAATTCCCTACCCACTTTACCACCATTCTACTCACTCCAGTGTTCCCCAGCTTGTTTAATAGCCTTCAATGTGGAACATTGTCAAAGGCCTTGCTAAAGTCCAGGTAGACCACATACACTGCCCCACCCCCAATCCACCTCCCTTGTCACCCAGTCAAAGAACTCAATGAGTTGGCCTGGCACAACCTCCCTCCAGTAGAAACATGCTGGCTTGGGTCCTGTAGACTGTTGGCAACCAGGTGCTCCACTTTTCTTTCTTGCAGTAGTATTTCCATGATTTTTCCCACTACTGAGGTCAGGCTGACTGGTCTGTAGTTCCCCGCTTCCAATCTGTTTCTACTTTTGTATAGAAGGACCACATCAGCTCTCCTACAGTCATTGGGCACCTCCCCCGGTTCCAATGACAGGCTGAACAGGAATGCCAGAAGTTCTGCCACCACCTTCCTTAACTCCCTCAGGACCCTGAGGTGTACCCCATATGGCCAAATGTAGCCTTATCGACTCTTACTGCTTCCAGTTCCCTTAGGACCTTTTCCCTTGGGAATGGACGTCTATCCATTTCTGTGCCCTTTCTACCCCTTCTGCTCATTTCTGGCCCCTGACCTGCCCCCTCCTCTGTAAAGACTGTTCAGTATGTCTGCTTTGCTGTTGTCATCCTCTGCTCTACACCTGTCCTCTCCTTTCAGCCTCACAATCCCTCCCTTTGTCTTCCTCTTTTCCCTGATGTACCTGTAAAAGGTCTTGTCCCCCCTCACCACTGATTTTGCAATGTAGTCCTCTGTTTGTGCTTTGGCTTCCCTTACTGCCCTCCCTGCCTCCCTCTGTTTCTCCTGGAACATCTCCCTGCCTCCCTCTGTTTCTTCTGGTACATCTCCCTGTCCCCTTTCACCCATGTCTTTTTGTACAGTTTGAATGCCATTTGTTTTGCCTTAACTTTCTCAGCAACCTCCTTTGAAAACCATAATGGTCTCCTCTTCCTCTTGCTAACCTGTTTAATGCAGAGTTGTGTCACTTTTGTTATCCCGGATTTGATCACTGGCCACTGTTAGTCTGTTCCTCTGCCCCTTTTTTCTCCCCTAGTCCAGCCAATGCCTCTTCTAAACATTTCCCCATTTTTACAAAATCTGCCCTCCTAAAGTCAAGAATATTTGTCTTGTGTGGCTGGATACTGCCTCTTCAGTTATCTCATACCCCACTGACTAGTGATCACTGTTCCCCAGGTGCTCTCCTAATGTGACCCCCCATCATACTATCCCCATTTGTGATCACCAGATTCAGTATGACTGCCTCCCAAGTGGGTTCTGTACCAGGTCATAATGTTGTATGCTTAATAGTGTATGGCATTATAGCGCGACCCGGACCTGTGCGCTCTCCGAGTTGGACCCCCCGGAGTTAGAATCCTAAGTGGGAGGGGTCCGGGGGCAGAGCCCCCCACAGAAAAGAAAACAACCCAGAATCGTGCAATGCGCTTGTGCTGCACGGCAATTCTGCTGTGCGACATTATGACCCCATGCCTGTGGATTCTACTACCAGTTGATTAAAGAGATCTACCAAGGTAAAAAATTGAGATTCGCACCACATACAGTATATTGGTGCCTTACCACTACAAAATGCTGTTGCTGCATAGGGTACCAAAAATATTTCAGTAGTTTAGGTGTAAGAGTGCTTGTAAAATTGTCCCCACTGAGCTTTAGTGCCTAGTAGTAGTGGGAGCACTGGGAATGTTTTTTTTTCCCTGGATAACCTGTCTGATGTAGTGATTTGTTTGCTAGGAGCTGCAGAGGATAACTAGTATAACTTCATTTTAGGATAGTGGTGTGAGGCTTTTTGTATTTTCCCCAGATAAACTGTCTGATTTATTTTGCCAGGAGAAGCTGCGGAAAGTCTTAAGTTGCAGCTTACCTCCTTAATTAAAGTAGTTCTAACTTCTGCCTTGACTGCTGCACTGTACTGATTTAAAAAAAAAGTCTTTAATTTGGTGGTGTAAATAATAAGTACTTCGGGGGGGTGGGGGTCAGGTTTCACAAAACTCAGTAGTAGCCTAGCCAGAAATCTCGGAGGGCAATCGGCTGACTGCACTCCCAACCACCATGGTTTAGGGCTAGATAGCGACGCTTGCAGTGTGCGCACACCCTCACCCACCTGCCCTGCGTGCATGCTGCTTACAGTAATTTTTCTGTGTGAAAATAAAGCAGTACTGCTGCTTGCAACCATTTTTTTGTACTGAAATACAGCAGAACTTGTGTGCATTTACAAATGTTGTTGTTGTTGTTGTTGTTTATTAAGGAATAACCATTGAGCATTAATTCATTCACAATAGTTCTGCCATAGAAATCTCTTTAAGAAATATTTGTGGTGTTATCTGAGGTTGGGCTAGGGTTTCACAAAAGTCAGTGGCTGCCAGCAGTCTCGGAGGGTAGTTGGCTGACTGCACTCCCACTCCCCATGGTTTAGGGCTAGTTAGCGACGCTTACAGTGTGTGCACACCCTCACCTGCTCTGTGTACGTGCTGCTTGCAGTATTTTTTCTGTGTAAAAATAAAGCAGTACTGCTACTTGCAACCATTTTTTATGTTGATTGCGCATAGCGCAAGAAACATATTGGCACAGCTTGCTGAGAAGCAGGCTGTGGAGGCACGGTTGTGTCCAATGCCCCCACAGCCTGCAAAGGCTTGTCCTGTTTCCCCCAGTGCCGTTGTATGCTGCTGGTGATACAAGTTTGGAACGTTCACACCAACTTGTGACAAATCAGCCGCTGCAATCAGGGGCCGCCTCGTCATTGCAGCGTAAGCCATCCGCTGCAATGAGGGAGTGACCCGTCATTGCAGGGCAGATCTAGCAAGCCTGATATTGTTTGTGAACATGGCGGCGGGTTGCCACCATGTTCACAAACAATATAACCCACCCCACCATGTTTATGTGCCGATGGGGGCCCCAATCCCCATCGGCTGCGGTGCTCCCCTGTTCATTTTGCTGATGGGGGAGCCCAGTCCACGTCGGCATTCTGTCACCCCACGTGCTTTCATTTTCTGACAACGGGGTGCCCAATCCCCGTCGGCATAATGAAGCCCGCCCCTTTGTGTGCCAAGGGGGTGCCCAATCCCCCGTTGGCTATTGCTGCCCCCGCCAACAGAAAGCCATTGGTGCCCCCCCACACGCTGTTATTCCTGCCGGCAGGGTGCCCAATCCCCGTTGGCTATTGCTGGCCCCAAAAGAAAACCGTTGGTGGCACTAAGGAGCCACCCAGCGTGCCACTGCCCCTGTAAAGATTAAACTGTCCCGTGAGGTCTTTTGCTTTTCCCCTGAAAGGCAGAAAGCGGTCCCTCGTAGTCTCCGTGCTGCCCACCACCACCGCACCACCCAATGTGCACCCTGCCTATCCCTCCCCCACCCCATACTTACCACTGGAGTCAGCCAGCGATCGGTGGACGGGGGCTGCAATCTGTACTCTTTAAAGCCGACCATGAACATAGAATATGCGGAAGCTGTATAATGTAATGAATAGGGTTTTTTCAACTTTAGTGCATATCGCGGGCATTTTTAGGAATTTTTTCACCAAATTTTCAACATGGGGTTTTTGGGACCTCTCCTCATGAATGCTTGACCTGTCATGGCGTTAATCAGCCCCGGAAGGTGATTTCATGGTCACTGCGCGGAATCACCTTTGGGGGCTGAGTAACGAAATGACAGTGCCAGTGTTCATGAGGTGGGCTCTCAAAAAGCCTATGTTGCAAATTCGGTGGAAAAAATTCCCAAAATGACCGTTTCACGAGCGTGCGCTGCGCAGTTGCTAGGCATGCGTGTAACTTCGTCAATTTATAATATTTGGCTGCCAGATTTTCAACATTGCCATTTTGTTACACCTCCTTGTGAACAGTACAGCTGTCATTGTTCACATCCTGGCAGAAATGTGTTTTCGCACTTGCAGCGCAGATAGCGTGGTTACTGTCGGAAATCAGTGTTCGCGACAGATTAAGATAATGACAGTGACAGTGTTCATAAGTAGATGTCCTGAAATGGCTATGTTGAAAATCTGGTAATGATACTCAATAAAATGACTGTGTTACGAGCGTGCGTTGCGCAGTTTACACGCATGCTCATAACTTCGCGAATGTATAATATTTTCACTCCAGATTTTCAACATTGCCATTTTCCCACACCTACTTATGGACAGTGCAGTTGTCATTTTTTCCATCCTGGCCGAAATGTGTTTTTGCAGTTCCGGCGCAGAATAGAGCGATCGCTGTGGAAAATCACTGCCCGGGACAGAGTAATAAAATTACAGTGATACTTTTCATGAGCAGATGTCCTAAAATGCCTATGTTGAAAATTTGGTGATGATAGCCCATCAAATGAGTTGTGTTGCACACTTCCCATACACCCTTGTAACTTTACAGATTCGTAATATTGTCATGCCACATTTTCAACAATGGCAATTTTTCACACCTCCTTATGAGCAGTACAGCTGTCATTTTTCACATCCTGAGTGAAATGTGGTTTCACAGTTGCGGCACAGAATAACGCGGTCGCTGTGGGCAATCAGTGTTCAGGACAGATAAAAACAAGCATTTGTCAATGCTGAATGTTGCTTGCTTGTATGTGCTGTTTAGGTATTTGGAAGTGACAGTTTCATGCCTTCCTCCCAAGACATCCACTGTGTCTTTCCGCTCAGTATACACAGAAGAGTGGGAGGGGCAAGGGCCACAGCAGTACAGCAGTTGCCAAGGGGGTGAAGAGGTGGACAAAAGAGTCCTGCAGGAGCTCACTAAATTGAAAGGTAGACAAAGCGATGGAACCAGATGGCATGCCAAGGATATTAACAGAACTGCGAAGGGAGACAGCAGTACCTCTGGCAGCCATGTTCACTGAGTCATTCAACATGAGTGAATTGGAGGAGGCACATGTGTCCCTCTACACAAGTCCAGCAGCAGGGAGGAGGAGGAACAATAGGCCATTCAGACTCACCTCAGTAGTGGGGAAGATCATGGAGACATTGCTTAAAGAAAGGATAGTGGGGCATCTAGATGCCATCGGAACTCAGGACCATAGACAACATGGATTCACAGTGGGGACATCATGTCAGATAAATCTGGTTGATTTATTTGACTGGGTGACAAAGGAAGTGAATCAGGGTGGGGCAGCGGACAACGCTAACCTTGATTTCAGCAAAGCCTTTGACACCATCCCATAAAGGAGGCTGATAAACTAGCTGGGTAGGCTGGACATGGGGGAAAGGGTGGTAAACTGGGTTAGAAACTGGATAACAGACAGGAGGCAGAGAGTGGTGGTAAATGGTATGCAGTCTAGGGAGAAGGGGCGACCAGTGGGGTGCTGCAGGGATCGGTCCTGGGGCCAGTTCTGTTCAATGTCTTCATTAGTAATATTGCAGAACATCTGAAAGGAATTTTTTCACCAAATTTTCAACATAGCAATTTTAAGACCTCTGCTCATGAACAGTGTCACTGTGATTTTCTTAATTTGTCCGTGCATTGATTTCGGACACTGACTGCGCCATTGTGCGCTACATGGGCGGAAACACGCTTTGGGTGAGATGTGAAAATGACAGCTGTACTGCTCATAAGAAGGTGTGGTAAAATGGCAATGTTGAAAATCTGGAGTGAAAATATTGAAAATTATGAACTTCACGAACATGCATAGGAACTGTACAGCATGCGCTCGTAAAACAGTCATTTTTGGAATGTTTTCACCAGATTTTCAACATAGTCATTTTAAGACCTTTGCTCATGAACACTGTCACTGCCAGTTTTCTTAATTTATCCACGTATTGATTTCGCACACCGACTGTGCCATTGTGCGCCACATGGGTGGAAACACGTTTTGGGTGAGATGTGAAAAATGACAGCTGTACTATTTATAAGAAGGTGTGGCAAAATGGCAATATTGGGAATCTGGAGTGAAAATATTGAAAATTCGCGAACTTACGAGCGTGCATAGGAACTGTACAACGAACGCTCGTAAAACAGTCATTTTTTGGAATTTTTTCACCAAATTTTCCACATAGCCATTTTAACATCTGAGCTCATGAACAGTGTCACTGTGATTTTCTTAGTTTGTCCCGTACATTGATCTTGCACACCGACTGCGCCATTGTGTGCTACATGGGCAGAAACACATTTTGGGTGAGATGTGAAAAATGGCAGCTGTACTACTCATAAGAAGTTGTGATAAAATGGCAATGTTGGAAATCTGGAGAGAAAATATTGAAAATTCACGACCTACGAAGGCGTGGAACTGTGTAACGATCGTAGAAACAGTCATTTTAGGAATTTTCCACCAAATTTTCAACATAGCCATTTTAAGACCTCTGCTCATGAACAGTGTCACTGTGATTTTCTTAATTTGTCCCGTACATTGATGTCACACACCGACTGCGCCATTCTGCGCTACATGGGCGGAAACACATTTTGGGTGAGATTTGAAAAATGACAGCTGTACTACTCATAAGAAGGTGTGGTAAAATGGCAATGTTGAAAATCTGGAGTGAAAATATTGAAATTTCGCAAACTTACGAGCCTGCGTAGGAACTGCGCAACACACGCTCGTAAAACAGTCATTTTTTGGAACTTTGGCACCAAATTTTCAACATGGGATTTTTGGGACCCCTTCTCATGAATGATATAACTGTAATGGCGGTACTGGGGCCCGAAGGGTGATTTCGCGATCACTGCGAGAAATGCCCGCCGGGCCGAATAGACGCCATGACAGTGACACCATCATGAGAAGGGTCCAAACTCCATGTTGAAAATTTGGTGCAAAATCTGAAAATGCCTGAGATATGCAACAAAGTTGAAACCCCCTATCTAGCCCATTATACAGCTTACGGCATTTCCTCAGTTAAGGTCGGCTTTGAAGAGTGTAGGCGTGTTCGGTCCACGAAGATTGTCGCGCGGAGTCGGAGGTAAGTATGGGGTGAGGGGGTGTGGAAGAGCTGGGTGCGCCAGTGGGTGGGTGCGGGTTGTGGGAGGGGTGTCGGAGGCGCGCCCAGGACCGTTTTTGTTTACAGGTTTAAAAAACCCAGTGATGGGGCGTTTGCCATGCTGGGGTGGGCTCCCAGCATGGCACAAGGATCAGAGGGCATTCAGCCCGACAGGATTGGCACCCCGTCGTGAGGACTGCTTCTGCAGCTAGGTGGGCTCCCAGCGTGGCACCTACTAATGGGGGGGACGACGACGCAGCTCAGCCGACGGGGATTGGGCACCCTGTCAGCTACACAGTGCGTGCAGGGGCGCACATGCCTGCGTGTGTTGGGGGGGAGCTACGCTTCTTATCGCTGCTCACTGAAGCATAGCTCCCCCTTTCAACTGTATGCCACTGCATTTTGGAGTGTGCCATAGACAGCTCCAAAATGCATTGGCTTACAGGGGCCGCGCCTGCCAGCTCACTGACTGAATTGGAGGAGGAGGTGACACACCTCCGAAATCTCCGATGATGGCACTATGTTTCTTGCACATGCGTGCAAGCAACATAAAAATGACAGTGGCATTGTTCATGAGCAGAGGTCGTAAAATCCCTATGTTGGAAATCTGGTGACAAAACTCCATAACATGACTGTGTTACAAGCATGCGTTCAACTGTTTCCACGCACCCTTGTAACTTCGCAAATTTGAAATATTTTCACGCCACATTTTCAACAGTGGCATTCTTTCACACCTCCTTATGAACAGTACAGCTGTCATTTTTCACATCCTGGCTAAAATATGTTTTTGCACTCCTGACAGAGAATAGCACGGTCACTGTGGGACATCAGTGTTTAGGATAGTTTAAGATGGAACAAGTGAGAGGGGGGAGTGACCGAGCTAACTGAGCTCTGTCAGGACTGCTCCGGATTTGTTTGTGGGCAGAAAAAGGCCCCAGTGCAAGAGGCCAGTACAAAAGGGCAGCCTGCAGCAGTTAGAGAAACAGAACGAGAGAGTGAGTGATGGAGGGGGAGTGAGCATACTCACCAGAGCACCGTCAGGACTGCTGCGGATTTCTTTGTGGGCAGAAAAAGGCATCAATGCAGGTAGGGGCCCAGTAGAAAAGACCAGCCTGCAGCGGTGGGAGAAACAGTACGAGTGAGTGAGACAGGGGGACTGAGTGAGCTCAACGGAGCTCTATCAGGACTGCTGCTGATTTCTTTGTTGGCAGAAAAAGGTGCCAATGCAGGCAGGAGCCCCGTACAAAAGGGCCGCTTGCAGCACCAGGACAAACAGAATGAGCATGTGATGGAGGGAGACTGAGCGACCTCAATGGAGCTTTTTCAGTACAGCTGCAGATTTATTTGTGGACAGACAAAGGTGCCACCGCAGCCAGCAGCCCCGTACACAAGCGCAGCCTGCAGCGCCAAGAGAAACAGAACAAGTGAGTGACAGAGTGGTAGTGAGCGAGCTCAACGGAGCTGTATTGTGACTGCTGCAGATTTCTTTGTGGGCAGAAAATGCGGCAACGCAGGCAGGAGCCCAGTACAGAAGACCAGCTTGCAGCATGGGCAGAAACGGAATGAGTGAGTGAGAGAGGGGGTGTAAGCGAGCTCAATGGAGCTGTGTTGGGACTGCTTCACATTTCTTTCTGGCCAGAGCAAGCCACCAATGCAGGCAGAAGTCCAGTACAAAAGGGCAGCCTGCAGTGGCAGGAGACACAGAATAAGCGAGTGAGGAGGGGGGGAGGGAGTGAGTGAGCTCAGTGGAGCTCTGTTGGGACTGCTGCAGATTTGTTCGTGGACAGAAAAAGGCAGCAATGCATGCAGGGGCCCAGTACAAAATGGCAACCTGCAGAGGCAGGAAAACCAGAATGAGCGAGTGAGAGAGGGGAAGTGAGCGAGCTCAACAGAGCTGTATTGTAACTGCAGAAAATGGCGGCAACACAGGCAGGAGACCAATAGAAAAGAGCAGCCTGCAACACCACCGGAAATAGAATGAGCGAGTCAGAGAAAGGGACTGAGCGAGCTCAACAGAGCATTGTCGGGACTGCTGCAGATTTCTTTTTGGGCAGAAAAAGGCACCAACAGAGCCAGGAGCCCAGTACAAAAAGGCAGGCTGCAGCGCCAGGAGAAACAGAATGAGTGAGTGACACAGGGGGAGTGAGCGCCCTCAATGGAGCTCTGTCGGGAAAGATGTGGATTCCTTTGTGGGCAGAAAAAGGTGCCAGCACAGGCAGGAGCCCAGTACAAAAGGGCAGCCTGCAGCGCCGGAAGAAACAGAATGAGTGAGCGAGAGAGGGTGAATCAGCAGGCTCAGCAGACCTGTGTTGGGACTGCTGCAGATTTCTTTGTGAGTAGAAAAAGCCACCAACAGAGGCTGGAGCCCAGTACAAAAGGGCAACCTGCAGCGCCAGAGTGAGAGAGGGGGAGTGAGCCACCTCAACACAGCTCTGTTGGGACAGCTGCGGATTTCTTAGTGGGCAGGCAGAACAAGGTGCCAATGCAGGCAGGAGCCCAGTACAAAACAGCAGTCTGCAGCACTGGGAGAAACAGACTGAGCGAGTGACAGAAGGGCAGTGAGAGAGCTCAACACACCAACGCAATCAACATTTGGCATTGACAAATGCTTGTTTCTGTACTGAAATACAGCAGAACTTGTGTGCATTTACAAATTAAAAAAAAGTGAATTGCAGTAGTTGTGCCGTAGAAATCCCTGTAACAAATATTTGTGGTGTAATCTGAGGTTGGGCTGGGGTTTCACAAAAGTCAGTAGCCGCCTGCAGTTTTAGAGGGCAGTTGACTGACTGCACGCCTACGGTTTAGGGCTAGGTAGCAACGCTTGCAGTGTGTGCACACCCTCTTTCACCCTGCATGCATGCTGCAGGTGCTGCTTGTATGAATTTTTCGGTGCTAAAATAAAACAGTACTGCAGCAGCTGCTGCTTGCAATCATTTTTTGGTGCTACAATAAAGCAGAACTTTTGTACATTTACGAAGTATAATGTACTTGAGAGTGTTTAGAACTTGTTGGCATAGACAAAGACAATGACAGGTAGAGGTGGGACAAATGTACTTGGTCCAATGCAAGCAAATCTACCATGGAGGAACAGGTTGGTGATGCAAAACTTAAATGTGAGTGACGGTCAGCCCGTCTTCGACACCCAAAATTATTCTTTACCCCTTCCAAGTCTATGTCTTCCAGCAACAGTAGTAATGTGGATGGCACAAGACAAAGTGATACAAGAAGCACAAGCAGAAGGACACTGTTCTCGACTCCCACTACAACCACCAATGTGTCCCCATATCTCACCAGTACCATCATTGTCTCCCACCACAACCACCAATGTGTCCACATCCATCACCAGTACCATAACATCTGTCATTACCAGCACCATCATCGCTATAGAGACCCTGTCTTCCTCTTCCACAACAATGTGCAGCATGACTACTACAGCCAGTCCTACAACTGTGATTGTCACTCCAGCCACTACTGACACTATGAATCCTGCCACTACTGTAACAGTGTCACCACGGTCTGGTATCCCTGCCACGGTGCATATTACCAGTATGACTAATACAGTTGATACAGTTATGCCTCCTGCTTCTCAGCTTCTCGGTACTCCTGAAAACGTTGCAGAGGATGACCAGTCATCTGGTTCTGAGTATTTCCCTCCACATGATGAATTGCTCAGTGACATATCATCTTCTTCATCAAAGGCACATGTGAGTGACTTTGAAGATGAGGCAGAATATTCCATATACCTTGAGGGCAGAAAAAAAACAAAGGTGGCTGGAAAAGCAGCCTCTAGGTGTAAGCGCTACTAGCAAGGCTAGAAGCAGCAGTGAGGGAACGGGGTCCCCCCCCAAGAAGACCAAACAAGCAACACTAACGTTTCCTCAGCAGACTCCATCACAGCCTGAAAGACAGCTAAGTGATGGCAAGACTGGCATGGCACCATCAGGGGCAGTGGTCTCTGTGCAAGAACATCAGAACAAGACAGGCACATCTGTTGAAAAACAACTGGGGATGTGGTGCTATCAGCGTCACTGGTAACCACAATATTAAAAGTGCTGTGTAGCTGCATTTCACTGTATTAAAGGAAGACACAAGGAAGGCAGTCTGTTCTTTTTGCAACACCAATATAAGCCGAGAGAAATCACTTTCTACCTTAACCACAACATCATTACAGAACCACTTGAAGCTTAAGCACCATCAAGTGTATCGAAGCTCATCTGGGTCTGGATTGGGACCCTTGTTTCCGTCAAAATTAAATATCTCTGGTGGACAGGCATGCACAGTTAGCAGTGAAACAGAAAAATAGAAGTTGATGGCAGATAAGGATCGCAAAGCCCATCCAGTCTGACCATTTCTTTTTCTACCTTATGAATGTGCCATCTGCCTTTGCTCTGTCAATGGCCTATCTATTCACACTCATCTGTATTGCTCCCTTATACTTATCCCATGCCTGTTTGAAGCCCTGCACTGTATTCATATCCACCACTTCCTGAGGTAGGCTGTTCCATGCATCCACCACCCTTTCTGTGAAAAAGAACTTCCTCACATTACCCCTTAATCAGCCTCCCTCTAATGTCATGATGTGTCCTCTTGTCCTGCTAGTTTTCTTATATTGAAACATGTTAGACTCTTTCACCTTGTTAATGTCCTTAAGGTGTTTGAATGTTTCGATCATATCACCTCTCTCCCTCCTTTGCTCTAGGGCATACATATTGAACTCTGTTAATCTGTCCTCATATGTTTTCTGATGCAGTCCCTGCACCATTTTGGTTGCCCTTCTCTGGACTGCCTCAATTTGGTTAATGTCCTTGTGAAGGTGTAGCCTCCAGTACTGCACATAGTACTCCAGACGGGGCCTAACCAGTGTCTTGTAAAGAGGGATTATTGCCTCCCTCTTACGGCTTGTGATACCCTTACTAATACACCCCAACATCCCCCTAGCCTTCCTACTGCTTTAGTGATCTACTTGGATGATTTCAGGTCATCTGTGATGATGATGATCAAGTCTCTTTCTTCCCTTGTGACTACCAGCAACTCCCCTCCCAGTCTATAGGTGGCTTCAGGGTTTCTCTTCCCTATGTAAATGATCTTGCACTTCTTTGCGTTAAATCCCAATTGCCACTCTTCCGACCATTTTGCCAGTTTATCCAGATCTCTTCTCATTCTGCCCATCCCATCTGGATCATCTACTCTGTTGCAGATCTTGGTGTCATCTGCAAACAGACAAACCTTACCCTCCAGTCCATCTGCAATCTCACTGATAAAGATATTGAAGAGGACTGGCCCCAGGACTGATCCCTGAGGTACCCCACTTGTGACTTGCATCTCTTCTTACTGTATACCATTTACCACTACTCTATGTTTTCTGCCCGTCAACCAGTTTGCCACCCAGTTGACCAACTTCGGACCCAACCCGAGCCTACCCAGCTTATTAATCAATCTTCTATGTGGAATAGTTTTGAAAGCTTTGTCGAAGTCGAGGTAGGCGACATCAACTGCTCCCTTTTGGTCCACCACTCTGGTTACCCAGTTACAGAAATCCATGAGATTAGTTTGACAAGACCTTGCTGTTGTAAAGCCATGCTGTCTTGGATCCTGTGCTCCTATGGATTCCACGTGTTGCACTATCCTTTCCTTAAAGAGTGCCTCCATAATCTTGCCCACTACTGAGGTAAGACTGACTGGTCTGTAGTTCCCTGCCTCCTCCCTGCTACCACTCTTGTGGAGTGGGATCACATGAGCCCTTCTCCAGTCTTCTGGGACCTTTCCTGTGCTCAGAGAGTCACTAAACAGTTCTGATAATGGCTCTGCTAGTTCCACCCTTAGCTCCTTTAGTACCCTGGGATGTATGCCATCAGGTCCCAATGCCTTGCCCACCCTGAGCTTAGCGAGCTCTTGTAGGACCCTTGTTTTTGTGAAAGAACTAGCGCACACCTCCCTACTCCCTGTGCCCATGGTGCTGAGCTATGGGCCCTCCCCTACCTTCTCTTCAGTAAATACTGAGCAGAAGTATCTATTTAGGATAGATACCTTTACATGGTCCTCCTCCTCACACACCCCTTTATCCCCTCTGATCTTAGCAATACCCCCGCTGGACTTTTTCCTTTCACTAATGTATCTACAGAAAGTCTTGTCACCTTCCTTTACTGTTTGTGCGAGTGTTTCCTTGGTTTGGGCCTTTGCCTGCCTTACTGCCTTCCCTGCTTCCCATAGAGAAGTTTGGTATGCCTTCCCTATCTTCATCCCGCTGCATTCCCTTATATTTCCTGAAGGCCAGCCTTTTGGCTCGGACCTTTTCTGCTACTGTTTTTGAGAACCAAAGTGGTTTCCTTCTTCTTTTGCACTTCCTTTACTCTATAACACAATGGGATGTTGCTTCAAGTTAGTGTTGTCAGAACTAGTTCAAGAGAGATTTGAACCCTTCTCGAACCCTGGTGTTTGAGTTCTAATTTAGAACCCGAACACTACAGGGTTCGCAAAAGGGTTCGAATCATCCAAACAAATTTCACTTCTGTCTGTGTACTTTACATCCCTCCCATTCCCGTTCCCGATTTTGGCACCAGCTGAGTAATGCAGCTCAGTTCGCTCCCCTCATCCTCTCTGTTATTGTTGGGGGGGGCAGCTGTTGTCGGTTTGTCACGCTAGTGTATCTGTATACCAACCACCTGACCATCTGCTATGCAGTCAGGTGGTGGTGGTAGAGCGACTCGAGTCAGTCTCGTGAGTCGAGGGATCATGCTGAAGTCGTCTGCACATCTGCAGCTCCATTTGCCATTCAGACTTGTAACAGAGAAGGAGCCGCAGCATCTGTGTGCTCTCAGTTCAGTTGTGCGTGTGACTAACACTGTTTTTGTTATTAGTCCTATCTGATACGTGCCTGAAAATTAAAAAAAAAAAAGTTGAAGGGCGAGTGGGGAAAAGGAAGGGGAGAGTCGGGATCGGAAACTGAGGAACTGAGGAAAGAAACTAGGGCGGGAAGTGGAACCATAAAAGGAGCTAAGAACGGTTGGGAGTACTGTTGGGAGGAGTGTTAGAATATGGAATTAATTAGTTAACTTGCAGACTGCTGCATGGAGACTGCTTGTGTGTGAGTGCTCAATCTGCAGTGCACACATTCCTCTTGTCCTCTAGCTGCTTGCTGAATTAAACACATTTCTTCACAAATTACAATTGTGACTCATGGGCCCTGGCACTCTTGGACAGTAGGGAGATCTCCCCTGGCTGGGGGAGGGGTGAATATATGCTTATATTATTTGGGTTTTTCCTGAGAGGGAAAAAAGAGGTTAAAACTTTACTGACTGTATGAAACCTGATGTTCTAAGCCCACAAAAAAGGAAAAAATAATTTGGTCAGAAAATTGTCTCTCAGACAGGTCTGTGCTGGGGAGGGCTTCAGTAAACTTTCTCCCTAAAATAAATCCTGTATTGTGTTTGTCTCCACTGCATCTTCTGTGAGGTGACCAGCAAGTCACCCTGCTGCTGTCTGTGCCATTTGAAAGCACTTAGCCGGCTATTACCCCAGTGTGTGTTACCGTCTGAAGCCCAGTTGTGCGTGTAACTCCATCTCTTGTGGTCAGCCCTTAAATACATGACAGAAGCCTAAAAATATATTTCCCTGTTGGGAGGAGAGACAGAAAAATCTTTCTTCGGTTTGTGTGTGTAACTCTGTCTCTTGTGGTCAGCCCATCACCCTGCTGCTGTGTGCCCCTTGACTGCACTGTACCTTACTCAGTGTGTGTTACTGTGTGAAGCCCAGTAGCCAGTTGTGTGGTGGCATTATCCTTAAATACATGACAGAAGCCTAAAAATGTATTTCCCTGTTGAGAGGAGAGACAGAAAAAACTCTTTCTTCGGTTTGTGTGTAACTCCATCTCTTGTGGTCAGCCCATCACCCTGCTGCTGTGCACCCCTTGACTGCACTGTACCTTACCTAGTGTGTGTTACCGTGTGAAGCCCAGTGGCCAGTTGTGTGGTGGCATTATCCTTAAATACATGACAGAAGCCTAAAAATGCATTTCCCTGTTGGGAGGAGAGACAGAAAAAACTCTTTCTTCGGTTTGTGCATGTAACTCCGTCTCTTGTGGTCAGCACATCACCCTGCTGTTGTGCGCCCCTTGACTGCACTGTACCTTACCCAGTGTGAGCTACCGTGTGAAGCCCAGTGGCCAGTTTTGTGGTAGTTCAGCTGGATTCAAAATTGCAATTATTGACCTTAAACCTTGCCCAGCCTGCTATGCGTTTGCATATGTCCAGTGGTTCAATCATTCTGTAAGCCTTGAACCTAGGATCGTTTAGTTGCAAACCGTCATATTTATCAATTACACTCAGTCCACTGTATCACAGTGTCATACAGCCAAAACCAAATTTTGGAGCTGTATCCAGCGATCACAGATCACATTGCTTTCTTACACAGGAACTGTGTGGGTGTTGGTGTGTGCAGTACTGGTACTGTTATGGCTGACACCAACATGGATGAAGCATCTGGTGCTGGTGGTGGAGCAGGTGTTGGTGGTAGTGGTAATCCTGGTGCTAGCAAAAATAACCAAAATGTTTCACGTGATAAAATTTCAACAAACAGCAAAAGAGCAACAACAAAATGTAGTAAAGGGGGACCTTTTAAGAAAACTTGTGTAGCTGCTGGGGTCACACAGAGAGGCACCATAAGGTATGCTGTTCATGCTGTTAAAATCCCTGTGACAAGCAGTAATAATGCAAGTGACAATGAGTTCCTCTCTGACTCAGACAGTAGCTCTTTGTCTCAGTCTGACACTGTTGTGTCTGGTGACATATCATTACTTCCTCAACTAAGTGAAATAAGCAAGTCTGCTGACAAGGAATCAGGTAGTGCAGTTGCAAATAGAACCAGCACTGTTGGCAATGAAAAGGACATATCCATTGAATCTACCACTTCTGTACTGGCCAACAATGAAAACCCATCAAAGTCCCCTGCCCACTCTTCTAGCACCAAGGAGCATGTTCTGGATTCTACTAGGACAGGTGAAAAGACACAAACAGTCTTAAGCTATCTTACATAGAAACATAGACTTTGACAGCAGATAAGGACCACTTGGCCCACCCAGTTTGCCCATTTTCCTACCTACTGGATAAGCTGCAGATTCTAGTTAACCAACAGCCTACTTCCTGCAACCCCCCACTATAATTGCCTTGTGTCTGTCCCATGCATGTTTGAATTCCCCCACTGTTTTAGACCCAACGACCTCCGCAGGAAGGCTGTTCCGTGTATCCACTCTCTCCTCGTGAAAAAATTTCTCACATTACCCCTGATCTTTAAATTGTGCCCCCTTGTTCTTACACATCTCTTTTTCTGAAAGATGCTACCCTCCTGGACTTTGTTGATTCCCTTGAGGTACCTGAACGTTTCTATCATGTCCCCCCTGTCCCTCCTTTCATCAAGAGTACACATATTAAGCTCTCTCAGTCTCTCTTCATATGGTTTCTGCTGCAGATCTTGCACCATTTTCGTTGCCCTCCACTGGACTGCTTCCATCCTGTCTATGTCCTTGCATAGATGAGGTCTCCAAAACTGCACACAGTACTCCAGATGGGGTCTCACCAACTGTTTGTGTAGAGGGATAACCACTTCCCTTTTTCTACTTGTGATGCCCCTTCCTATGCATCCCAGTATCCCCCTGGCCCTCCTTACTGACTTTTCACATTGCTTACCCACCTTTAGGTCATCTGATATGACTACACCCAGGTCCCTTTCCATTTTTGTTGCTGTTAATACCTCCCCTGTTATTGTGTACTCTTCTTCTGGGCTTTTGTTTCCCAGGTGTACTACTTTGCATTTTTTTGCATTGAATCTAAGTTGCCATATGTCTGACCATTCCTCCAACCTTGCCAAGTCCCTTCTCATCTTTTCTACCCCCTCTTGTGTATCAACTCTGTTACATATATTTGTGTCATCTGCAAAGAGGCATACATTTCCCTTCAGACTGTCTGCAATGCCACCTATAAAGATGTTAAAGAGAACTGGACCCAGTAGTGAGCCCTGAGGTACTCCACTAGTTACCCCCCCTTCTTCGAATGTGTTCCATTTACTATTACCTTCTGTGTCCTGTTGTGCAGCCAGTTTGCTACCCAGGCTACCACCCTGGGACCTACTCCCAGTCTGGCTAACTTGATTATTAATCTTTTGTGCGGGACTGTGTCAAATGCCTTGCTAAAGTCTAGGTAGGCCATATCCACAGCCCCTCCTTGGTCTATTACTTTGGTCACCCAGTCAAAGAAATCAATTAGATTTGTCTGACGTGACCTTCCTGCTGTAAATCCATGCTGCTTTGAGTCCTGTGCTCCGCTGGCCTCTAGGTACTCAACAATTCTTTCTTTCAGAAGTGATTCCATCATTTTCCCTACCACTGAGGTCAAACTTACAGGTCTGTAGTTTCCTGCTTCTGCCTTGCTCCCACTTTTGTGAAGGGGAATCACATCTACTGTCCTCCAGTCCTCAGGTACCTCCCCATCCTGCCATTATTTGTTAAAAAACATGGTCAGTGGTGTCACTAGGTCCTCCCTTAGTTCTTTTAGGATTCTGGGGTGAATCCCATCAGGCTCCATTGCTTTGCCCACCTTGAGTTTTAGGAGTTCTTTCAGGACTCTTTCTTCTGTGAATGGACTGGTGTCAACCCCCCTACCCAGAGAGCTTCTATTGTCTGTCTTCCTAGCACTTGAACAAAAGCTGTCACATCTGAGGTATGGAATTATTTCTCTGTCAGTAAAACTGATCCATGCAGAGCAATTTGTTCCCTGTGTAAACAGAGTGTAAGCCATGGTAAAGTTGTGTCATGCCTTGGCACTACAGCTCTTAAATGCCATCTGAATTTTTTGACTGGGTGACCAGGAAGGTGGATCAGGGGAGGGCAGTGGACATGGCCTATCTGGACTTCAGCAAGGCCTTTGACACTGTGCCACATAGAAGACTATTGCACAAACTGGGGAATATGGGTGTGGGCAGGACAGTAGTGCTGTGGGTAGGTAACTGGCTGGGCAGCAGGACACAGAGGGTGGTGGTAAATGGCTGTCACTCCACAGAGGGAAGAGTGACCAGTGGGGTACCACAGGGATCAGTGCTGGGACCGGTACTATTCAATATCTTCATCAGTGACATTCGTGGGACCTAGAAGGCAGAATTTCACTGTTTGCTGATGACACAAAGCTCTGTAACAGAGTAGACACACCAGAGGGTGTAGACAGAATGAGAAGGACCTGCAGAAACTTGAAGAATGGTCAGGGTTTGGCAGTTGAAATTCAATGCAAGGAAGTGCAAGATAATGCATATGGGGCACAAAACCCTGGCACAATATATCAGTTGGGGGGTGAGGATATAGCATGCACCAAGCAGGAAAGGATCATGGAGTTATCATCTCTGATGACCTCAAAGCAGGGAAACAGTGTGACAAGGCAGCAGGTAAAGCAAATAGGATGCTGGGATGCATAGGCAGGGGCATCACCAGCAGAAAAGGAGGTCATAATTCCACTATACAAGACACTAGTGAGGCCGCACCTGAGTACACTGTGCAGTTCTGGAGACCTTACCTACGTAAGGACATAG
Source organism: Neoceratodus forsteri (assembly GCA_016271365.2). Lineage (NCBI taxonomy): Eukaryota > Metazoa > Chordata > Ceratodontiformes > Ceratodontidae > Neoceratodus > Neoceratodus forsteri. The sequence continues at coordinate 559,448,323 of CM028138.1, forward strand.
ACAGGGTAGAGAAGGTTCTGAGGAGGGCAACAAAGATGGTGCATGGATTGCATCACAAGTCCTATGAGGACAGGTTGAAGGAACTGAACATGTACTCCCTGGAGGAGAGGAGGGAGAGAGGGATATGATAGAGACATACAAGTATCTTACAGGGAGGAACAGGTGCAGGAATGCACTATTTTTAAGCGAAAAGATGTTCCAGGACTAGAGGCATGGGATGAAGTTGGAGGAGGACGATTCAGAGGAAACGTGAGGAAGAATTTCTTCACAGAACGGGTGGTGGACAAGTGGAACACCCTGCCAGAGGAAGTGGTGGGGCTGAAACAATCACAGGTTTTAAGAATGCATGGGATGGACATAAAGGAATTCTGGAGGTCAGGGGTAAGGGGCAACAGACTTCCTGGAAAACATAAACTGAACTTACAAACTTAAATGGGCAGACTGGGTGGGCCATAGGCCCTTATCTGCCGACACTGTCTATGTATCTATGTATCTATGAAAAAGCATTCACTTTTGCTTGATCGTCCAAAACCCATGTCCTCCATCTTCCAGAGCACACATGAGAAGGGTCAGGAATCTGAAATGGACACTGAATTGTCTGAACTTGATGCGGACAGAACCAGTGCCAGCCCTAGGATCACCATTACCACCAACACCAGCACCATTAGTACCAGTTGCACATCCAGTGATGGTACTGAATGTATAAGTCCAAGTCCACCATCCCAGCGTCCATCTGCCCATCGAAGCTCGGTGTATAATAAACCAGCAGGGACATGTTGTAAACAGCTAACACTATCTCAGGCTTTTGAAAGGAAGAATACTTTTACTAAAAAATCATCCAAAGACCCTTCATCTTAATCATAAAATTGTTAGCTGGAGCCCATCTCCCATACTCTTTGGTAGATCATGAGGATTTTAGGCCGCTAATGAAACTTGCAGAGCCTCGTTACACTTTTCCTCATCGAAGGTACTTTTCCTGTGTTGAAATACCAAACATTTATCAGGCTTTAAAAGCGACAGTGATGCTTGCACTTAAAACTGCAGAGGGTGGGGTTATTCATGTCACAACAGATATGTGCACCAGCAGTCAAAACATAGATTACATGTCCCTTACTGCTCACAGGGTCACATTTTCTTGTGCTTCTTCAAAAACAAAGACACCCCAAAAGATGGAGCTGCTGAATATAAAGAAGTTTGGGCAAAGTCATAAGTTAAAAACATCTTGCAGGAACTAAATGACCTCCTTGATGAATGGGTTTATTCTCATGGTCTAAAATGTGGCTTCATAGTAAGGGACAATGGAGCCAACATCTTGAAAGCAGTACAGGATGGAGGATTTCTGCATGCTTCTTGCTTTGCACATTGCTTACATTTAATTGTCATGGGGTTTCTCAGCAGTGAAACACAAGTGGGCGGTATGATTGCTGTTTGCAAAAATATTGACTCACTTTTCACATTCAACCAAGGCTACACAGACATTGTCCGAACTGCAAAAAAAAAACACAAGCTGCCCCAGCAAAAGCTGATTCAAAATGTTTCCACTCATTAGAACTCAACGCTTTATATGCTGTAGCGCCTCTTGGAGCAAAAGCAAGCTCTACATGAGTATTGCTCCAATTACATTATTGGGGATGGCATTATGCTGTCTGTGCTGCAGTGGAAAATAATGGAGACAGTGTGCTGCATCCTAGCTCCTTTTGAGACAGCTACAAGGGACATGTCTTCTGGAGGCGCATCTGTGAGTCAGGTTATCCCACTCATAATGCTGATTTCACATCATCTTAGTGCTCTAAATCTACAGATAGAAAAAGACAGTTCTGAAGCTCAGACAACATGTCGGCTGTATCATGAGAATGAGCGAGCACTTCAAAACCAATAACAGATTAGTTACAATGATGAAATCAAAACACTATATCCTTGCAATTCTCTTAGATCCCAGGTTCAAGGTAATACATCTTCTAAAAACAGATGATATGGAGCAGTACAAATGTCTGTTGCTAGATGAGCTGCAGCACTCACAGGAGTCAAACACAGACACACACAGTACCCTCAGGTTGTCATCACCACAACATGCAGGTTCATCTTCACAAAGGGATACAGAACTGGAAAAGTCACCAAACATTAACAGTAGTTGTTCCACAACTGCCACTTCTTCAACCCTTACTAGCAAGCTAAATCTGTGGCAAAACCTTTCCCAAATTGCTGCCATACCAGCTTATGCTGATTCCTCTTCTGAGTGTTCTCTGTCCATCATGGTAGACAGTTACCTGCAAGAACTGCCTATTCCTACTGATGCATGCCCTTTTGATTACTGGAGATCAAAAAGGTCAATTTGACAGAGCTGTATGATGAAGCCCGTAAATATCTTTGTTGTCCTGCAACAAGTATCTCTTCAGAATGCATGTTTAGTACAGCTGGCAGTATTATGACAGACACCAGAAATAGGATCCTGCCAGAAAATGTACACGTTAACTTTTATTAAAGTTAATAAGTCGAGATTCTCGTATCCCTACAAGAGTATACAAACAGATCCTGAAGTTATTGATGTTGTGGACGTTGATGGTGATGACAACTCAGATGGTGGTGGCTGGTAAATACTGTGTGGGACAGAGTCTCTCTGGACAAAAAAGGAAACTTTTACAGACTGTGATGACTTGGGTTGTCTCTCTCCTTTCTCGATCTACTACCTTGGATTACATCCCCCCCCAAACTTTCACCATTTCATAGAAAACTGCTTTGTAGCTAGGGTCTAAAGTCAGCAAGTTTGATATACAGGGCAATTTTAACATCAGTGGGAAAAGGCCCAAATCTGGCATAAAAGGGACACTGTCATGTCAATCATTTCTGTATCATATTATTTATAGTTAAATTGCAAACATATATTTTTGGATTTACCTTCTGTGACTTTGTGGTGCACCAGTATGGGCCGGGACCGGGAATGGTCTATGCTTCAATTTTAAAGACGACAAAACAATGAATACTAATTGGTAGCTGTTTATTATTTTTTCAATTACAGAAATGTTAGCCATAAACCAAAATGATCCATATGTAACTTACTTCACTGAATAAAAAATGACGGGAAAAACTGTATTTTATATTATGTTTCTGTGGGCAGCATCCTGTTATAAGTCTCTTCTGGAGTTTTACCTATGTCATGGTTGACCACATATCATTCTGTAAGTATAGGTCTCATACTACAATAGCTAATGTTTAACATTCTGTTGTACACAAACCATGGCATAATAGCAACAACTCTCAAATTACTGGTTCCGTGAAGAGAACTGTACAGAATGTTGTACATAAGAGAAAGCAATTGAAAAGACAGCTTTTCACACAAGTGTTTATTAAGGAACAATTAAGTATGGCTCATTTGGAGGCAAGAGTTTCATTTTTCTTGAGTAAGCATGGGGTAGTTTTAGCTTTTGAGAGGGGGGAGGAGGGTAGATTGGGTGCTGGAGGGCGGGTAAGGGTTGGAGGTTGGTTTTAACATGGATGCAAGAGGGAGAAAGATGGCATGGATGCTAGTGCATGGGTAAGGGTTGGGGTTGGTTTTAACATGGATGCAGGAGAGAGAAACATGGCATAGTTGTTCGTGCATGGGTGATGGTTGGGGGAGTGGGTTTTAACATGAGTGCAGGAGGGAGAAGGGTAACATGAATGGTAGTTCATGACTAAGCCTAGGGGTAGTTTAAATATTTGGGTGAGGGAGAAGGGTGGAATATGTGCTAGAGAGTGGGTGAGGGTTGGAGGTTGGTTTTAACATGGGTGTAAGGGTGGCATGCGTACTACCGCATGGATGAAGGTGGTGGAAGAAAAGTGGAATGGGTGCTGGGGTGAAAGGGGGTGTTGTTTTAGTCCTTTCATTTACAGATTCATGATCAGTAGGTGATGGTGAGAAAAAAGATGATGACAGACTGATGATATGAGAGGGCTGTAGCGACTGCCCACTGTGGAACCTACTATAGATATATATATATATTTTTTTTTTCCTTATTAAGTACAGTGCAAACTGCTGCCAATTAGCACAAGTGTCCTGCCCCTTTAAAAAAAGAAGAAAGGAATCAGAAATAAAAGAAAATCTGCATCAGCAGTTTTTACAGAATGTGACCAATCATAAAGTGTTTTTGCTTTACAAGTACTGATAATTTGATGCATAATGGGATTGACTGACACTGTCCCTTAAACATCACATGCCAACTGCTGCAGCTACATTAAATGTTCTTTAAGTTAGTATGTGGTGAGGAAACCACTTTTTATGTTGATTGCACACAGTGCAACAAACATATTGCGGCAGCTTGCTCAGAAGCAGGCTGTGGAGGCATGGCACTGTTGTGGCCAATGCCCCCACAGCCTGCAAAGGCTTGTCCCGCTTCTCCCAATGCCATTGCAGGCTGCTGGTGACACAAGTTTGGAATGTTTGTACCAACTTGTGACAAATCAGACGCTGCAATCAGGGGCCGCCTCATCATTGCAGCGTCAGCCATCCGCTGCAATGAGTGAGCGACCTGTCATTGCAGAGCGGGATCTAGCAAGCCTAATATTGTTTGTGAACATGGCGGTGGGTTGCCGCTGTGTTCACAAACAATATTACTCCCCCAACATGTTTATCTGCCGACGGGGGAGCCCACTTCCCATCGGCATGATGTCACCCCCTCCTTCATTGTCTGCCAACAGGGTGTCCAATCCCTGCTGGCAGAAGGGAATTCTCCCCCCTTTTGTTGTTTGCCAATGGGGGTGCCCAATCCCCATCGGTAGAAAGGAATCCCACCCCTTTTGTTGTTTGCCGATGGGGGTGTCCAATCCCCGTCGGCAGAAAGGAATCCCCCCTTTTGCTGTTTGCCAATGGGGGTGCCCAATCCCTGTCGGCAGAAAGGAATTCCCCCTTTTAGTTGTTTGCCGACGGGGGTGATCAGTCCTCCGTCGACTACAGCTGCCCCCCCAAAGCAAGACTCTGGTGGCACGCTGGGAGCCCACCCAGCGTGCCACATTCTCCTGTAAATAAAAATGGTCCCAAAGAAGTCTTTTTTTACACCTGTAAAAAGGAAATGGTCCCTCATAGTCTCCCGCCCCCATCCGCAACTCCGCACCCACCCACCACGATCTTGGCCTCCCCACACCCCCTCACCCCATACTTACTTCCGGAGCTCGGCACGACAATCTTTGGTGGACCGGGAACACGTCTGCACTCTTCAAAGCTGGCCACGAACTGAAGAAATGCCAGTAAGCTGTATTGTGTAATAAGGTTTTTTCAACTTCAGTACACATCTTGGGCATTTTGGGGAATTTTTTCACCAGATTTTCAACATGAGGTTTTTGGGACCCCTCCTCATGAATTCTTGAACTGTCATGGCGTTAATCAACCCTGAAATATGATTTTGCGGTCACTGCGTGGAATCACCTTTCGGGGCGAATTAGCGAAATGACAGTGCCAGTGTTCATGAGGTGGGCTCTCAAGAAGCCTATGTTGCAAATTTTGTGAAAAAAATCAAAAAAATGACTGTTTTACAAGCGTGCGTTGCGCAGTTGCTATGCACACTTTTAACTTAGTGAATCTGCAAATATTTTCATGCCAGATTTTCAACATTGCCATTTTGTCACACCTCCTTGTGAACAGTACAGCTGTCATTGTTCACATGCTGGCAGAAATGTGTTTTCGCACTTGCGGTGCAGAATAGTGTGGTCGCTGTCGGAAATCAGTGTTCAGGACAGATTAAGAAAATGACAGTGACACTGTTCATGAGTAGAGGTCCTGAAATGGCTATGTTGAAAATTTAGTAACGATACTCCATAAAATAACTGTCTTACGAGTGTGCATTGCGCAGCTTGCACGCAGGCTCGTACCTTCAAAAATTTATAAAATTTTCACTCCAGATTTTCAACATTACCATTTTCCCACACCTACTTATGAACAGTACAGCTGTCATTTTTCCCATCCTGGCCAAAATGTGGTTTCACACTTCCGGCGCAGAATAGAGCAGACGTTGTGGGAAACACTGTCTGGGACAGAGTAATAAAATGACAGTGATACTGTTCATGAGCAGAGGTCCTAAAATGCCTATGTTGAAAATTTGGTGATGATACCCCATCAAATGACGTATTGAACTGAAGTCAACCCCACCACCACCACCCTGCAGAGAGTGACAGGCATTGGGGTGTGCGTTTGGGTCATAAGGCATAACGGCCACGCCATTTCACCACACCCCACCCTGCAGACACTGACAAGTGCCACAGTGTTCCTTGTGATCTTTGGCCCTTATGCGCACCCCATTTCATTAGGAAATATGGTGAGATGGGTGCGATATAGGAGAATGGGGTGAACTTTGGGGCCAAGAGTCCAAGGCATACCTCGATGCCTCTCAGTGACTGCAGGGTGTGAAATGGTATGAACATCACAGGCAAGAATCCCAAGTCACACCCCTGATTCCTGTCATTCTTTATAGGGTTGGGCGTTATAGTTGAAAAGCCTAATACCTCAGGCATTCGTTGGTATTTTCACTCCAAATTTTCCAACATGTTTGTTTGTGACCCACCTCATGAACAGGGAAATATCAGTTTGTTAGCGAAAGCTGCTTATACACAGTGACTGGCATTTAGCACCACAGGTGCAAAAATATTCCGAACAGGATGTAAAAAATGACAGCTGTACTCTTTCATGGGGAGGTGTAAAAAATGGCTATGTTGCAAATGTGTAGTAAAAATATTTAAAAAAATGGTGAAGTCACGAGCGTACATAGAAACTGTGCAACGCACAACCGTAATATAATTAGGTTGGGGATTTCTTACAGCAGATTGTCAACTCAGGCATTTTGGTGCCTCCGATCATGAACAGTGTCACTGTGATTTTCTTTATCTGTGCCGAACAATGATTTCCCACAGCGACCACGCATCCCTGCACTGAAAGTGTGAAAACACACTTCGGCCATGTTGTGAAAATGGCAGCTGTACTGTTCATAAGGAAGTGTGGAAAATGCCACTGGTAAAATCTGGACTGAAAATATTACAAAGTCATGAACTAACGAGGGTGCGTGGAAACTGCGCAATGCTCACTCGTAACACAGTCATTTTATGGACTTTTGTCACCAAATTTTCAACATAGCCATTTTAAGACCTCTGCTCATGAACACTGTAACTGTGATTTTCTTAATCTGTCCTAAACATTGCTTTCGCACACCAACAGCACCATTGTGCGCTACATGTGCGAAAACACATTTTGGGCGACATATGAAAAATTGCAGCTGTACTGTTCATAAGGAAGTTTAATAAAATGGACAAGTTGAAAATCTGGAGTGAAAATAGTAAATTGCAAACTTTAAAGCATGCATAGGAACTGTGCAACGCTCGTAAAAGTCATTTTTAGGAATTTTTTCACCAAATTTTCAACATAGCCATTTTAAGATCTCTGCTCATGAACAGTGTCATTGTGATTTTCTTAAGTTGTCCCTGTACATTGATTTACGCACACCGACTGCGCCATTGTACACTACATGGTAGGCTGCGTTTTGGGTGAGATGTGAAAAATGACAGCTGTACTGCTCATAAGAAGGTGTGGTACAATGGTAATATTGACAATCTGGAGTAGAAATATTGCAAATTTGCAAACTAATGACGTGCGTGAGGAACTGTACAACGCTATTAGCATCACATTTGAATTTTTCACCAAATTTTCAACATAGCCATTTTAACACCTCACCTCATGAACAGTGTCACTGTGATTTTCTTAATTTGTCCCATACATTGATCTCACACACCAACTGCGCCATTGTGCGCTACATGGGCGGAAACATGTTGTGGGTGAGATGTGAAAAATGGCAGCTGTACTACTCATAAGAAGGTGTGGTAAAATGGCAATGTTGAAAATCTGGAGTGAAAATATTGAAAATTCACGACCTTACGAGCGTGCGTAGGAACTTTACAACGCACGCTCGTAAAACAGTCATTTTGGAATTTTTTCACCAAATTTTCCATATAGTCATTTCAACACCTCACCTCATGAACAGTGTCACTGTGATTTTCTTAATTTGTCATACATTGATCTAGCACACCAACTGCGCCATTAGTGCGCTACATGAGGAAACATGTTTGAGTGAGATGTGAAAATGGCAGCTGTACTACTCATAAGAAGGTGTGGTAAAATGGCAATGTTGAAAATCTGGAGTGAAAATATTGAAAATTCACGACCTTACAGCGTATGTAGGAACTTTACAACGCGCTAGTAAAACAGTCATTTTGGAATTTTTCACCAAATTTTCAACATGCCATTTTAACACCTCACCTCATGAACAGTGTCACTGTGATTTTCTTAATTTGTCCCATTGATTTAGCACACCGATCATGCCATTGTGCGCTACATAGGGAAACACATTTTGGGTGAGATGTGAAAATGACAGCTGTACTGCTCATAAGAAGGTGTGGTAAAATGGCAATGTTCAAAATCTGGAGTGAAAATATTGAAATTCGCGAACTTACGAGCCTGCGTAGGAACTGCATAGCAGCGCTCGTCAAAACAGTCATTTAGGAATTTTGGCACCAAATTTTCAACATGGGTTTTGAGACCCTTCTCATGATTGACAACACTGTCATGGCGTTGATTCGGGCCGAAGAGTGATTTCGCATCACTCGCGTGAAATCACCCGCCGGGCTGAATAACGCCATGACAGTGACATAATCATGAGAGGGACCAAAACCCATGTTAAGTAGGTAAAAGTCAAAAAATGCCTGAGATATGCAATAAAGTTGAAACCCCTATTTAGCCCATTATACAGCTTACCCGGCATTTCCTCAGTTCGCATTCGCCTTTGAAGTGCAGGCGTTTCCCAGTCCACGAAGATCGTTGCGCCAGAGTCAGAGGTAAGTATGGGGTGAGGGGTGTGGGGAGGCTAAGCGCAGTGGGTGGTGCGGGTTGTGAGGGGGCGGGAGACTGCCGTTAGACCGTTTTTCCTTTACAGGTTACAAAGAAAAGCGGACAACGTGAGGCGTTGCCACGCTGGGGTAGGCTCCCAGCATGGCACAAGGACATTGGGAGGGCCGTTCAGCCGACGGGGATTGGCACCCCGTCGACGGATCATGAATTCTTGCCACGCTGGGATGGGCTCCCAGCATGGCACCTACTACTGGGGGAGACAGTACAGCCAACGGGGATTGGGCACCCGCCAGCTATATGATTAGTTGCACGCTGGGCGGGCACCCAGCGTGGCATTTTGGAAGTCTTTGGGGCGGGGAACTCAGCACAGCCGACGAGGGATTGGGCACCCGTCGGCTATACGGTACGTATGGGAGGGCGCGCACGCCTGCTGGCGTCTGTGTGTGGTTGGGGGAGCTGCGCGTGAGCAGCCTTATCTTATCGCTGCTCACTCAAGCATAACTTCCCCTTTCAACTGTAGGCCACTGCATTTTGGAGCGTGTCATAGACAGCTCCAAAATGCATTGTCTTACAGGGGCTGCGCCTGCCAGCACACTGACCGAATTGGAGGAGGAGGTGACACACCTCCGAATCTCCGATGATGGCACTATGTTTCTTGCACATGCGTGCAAGCAAACATAAAAATGACAGTGGCACTGTTCATGAGCAGAGGTCCTAAAAGCCCTATGTTGAAAATGTGGTGACGAAACTCCATAACGTGACTGTGTTACAAGCGTGCGTTGAACTGTTTCCACACACTCTTGCAACTTCACACATTTGTAATATTTTCACGCCACATTTTCAACAATAGCAGTTTTTCACACCTCCTTATGAACAGTACAGCTGTCATTTTTCACATCCTGGCTAAAATATGTTTTTGCACTCCTGCTGGAGAATAGCACAGTCGCTGTGGGAAATCAGTGTTTGGGACAGATTAAGATCGAATAGTGAGAGGGGGGGAGTGACCGAGCTCAACTGAGCTCTGTCGGGATTGCTGCAGATTTGTTTGTCTGAAAGGCTCCTTACGCAAGCCCATTAAGGGCAGCCTGCAGCAGCTGGAGAAACAGAACGAGAGAGCTAGGGAGGGAGGGGAGTGAGCGAACTCACCAGAACGCTGTCAGGACTGCTGCGGATTTCTTTGTGGCAGAAAAAGGCGTCAAAGCAGGCAGGGGTCCAGTCGAAAAGGCCAGTCTGCAGCGGTGGGAGAAACAGTATGAGTGAGTGAGACAGGGGGATTGAGTGAGCTCAACAGAGCTCTATTAGGACTGCTGCGGATTTCTTTGTGGGCAGAAAAAGGTGCCAATGCAGGCAGGAGCCCTGTACAAAAGGGCCGCTTGCAGCACCAGGACAAACAGAATGAGCATGTGACAGAGGGAGACTGAGCGACCTCAGCTGAGCTCTGTCGGGACAGCTGCAGATTTCTTTGTGGACAGACAAAGGTGCCAACGCAGCCAGGAGCCCCATAGACAAGCACAGCCTGCAGCGCCAAGAGACAAAGAACGAGTGAGTGACAGAGCAGTAGTGAGCGAGCTCAACGGAGCTGTATTGTGACTGCTGCGGATTTCTTTGTGGGCAGAAAATGCGGCAACATAGGCAGGAGCCCAGTACAAAAGGCCAGCTTGCAGCGCCGGCAGAAACAGAATTAGTGAGTGAAAGAGGGGGAGTGAGTGAGCTCAACAGAGCTGTGTCAGGACTGCTTCACATTCCTTGCTGGCCAGAACAAGCTGCCAATGCAGGCAGGAGCCCAGTACAAAAGGGCAGCCTGCAGCGGCAGGAGACACAGAATGAGCAAGTGAGGGAGGGGGAGTGAGTGAGCTCAACAGAGCTCTGTTGGAACTGCTGAAGATTTGTTTGTGGGCAGACAAAGGCAGCAATGCACGCAGGGGCCCTGTACAAAAGGGCAGCCTGCAGTGGCGGGAAAGCCAGAATGAGCGAGTGAGAGAGGGGGGGAGAGTGAGCGAGCTCAACAGAGCTCTATTGTAACTGCTGCAAACTTCTTTGTGGGCAGACGAAGGTGACAACGCAGGCAGGAGCTCAATAGAAAAGGGCAGCCTGCAGCGCTGGCAGAAACAGAATGAGCAAGTGAGAGAGGGGGTGTCAGCAGGCTCAACAGACCTGTGTCAGGACTACTGCAGATTTCTTTGTGGGCAGAAAAAGCCACCAACAGAGGCAGGAGCCCAGTACAAAAGGGCAGCCTGCAGCGCCAGAAGAACCAGAATAAGCGAGTGAGAGAGGGAGAGTGAGCCACCTCAAAGGAGCTCTGTTGGGACAGCTGCGGATTTCTTACTAGGCAGAACAAGGTGCCAATGCAGGCAGGAACCCAGTACAAAAGAGCAGCCTGCAGCACAGGGAGACACAGACTGAGCGAGTGACAGAGGGGCCATGAGTGAGCTCACCACACCAACGCAATCAACATTCAGCACTGACAAATGCTTGTTTATTTATGCGACTGAAATACATATTTTATTTATATATCATCTGGAAAGATGCATTATCTTAGAAAGTTGTAAGTATTACTTCAAATTGTGGTGTCAGTGGCTCAGCAGGTAGCACACTCGCCTCTGAGGCCGGGAGATCAGAGAGCGGTGGGTTCAGTTCCCACATCTGGCACTTGGGTTAATATCCCAGTACTGACACTGTAGTGCAGCATGAGAGGGGTGCTGCACTTCTGAGGTGCTGTCTTTCAGATGAGACGTTAAACCGAGGTCCCATCTGCCTGGATTGGTGGTAGTTCAGGTGGATGTTAAAGATCCCATGGCACTTATCGAAAAGAGGAAGGGAATTTCCCTGGTGTCCTGGCCAAATTTCCCTTATTCACTAAAAATACCACCAACGGCTTAATCTGGTTCAAGGTCAGTTGGCATTCTTCTGTATCCCCCTCCCCCGGGTCGTGCCTGAAAATAGGCAGGATTTGTCTAGTGCACTTACCCGGTCAACAAAAACGAAATAAATAAAAATAAATTTGCCAACAAGAATGTTGGTATATGTATGCATTATCTTAGAAAATCACATGCATTTTTTGCCAACAACGACTAGCATGTTTTTTTTATTCAAATATCTTGACTGACTACGTTATGACATAATATGTTCTGCAACAGTTCCATGTGCTGCGGCTGCAGTACCTTGACTTGACTTTGTTATAAAAGCTTTCTTTGAAACATAGCAACTTTTGATTTACTGATTTAAAACAGAAAACGGCAAATAGCTGAGATTAGGTAATATCAGTTATTTTTTCTCATAATTCATGACAATGAGTATACATAACTGAGTACATAAATGGCTAATGTGTCACTTTTTTCACTAAGGAACTATGATGCAGCTGCAGCAGGAAAACCTGTAACATATGGGTGGGTGGGTGGGAGGGTGGGCCCGTTAAGTAAGTTGCTGCCTTTAGCAAACAGAAGAAACCACAGATAAACCTAGTTGTATTTCTACCGATGTCACACATGACAATTTCTCTCCCCTCTTACACTGAACAGTTTTTCCTTCACATGTATTTTATTACTATCTTCTTTACTGGCAGCACCATTAAAAATAGGGTTCAAGTTCTAAAAAGTTCTAAAAAAGATTAGAACCCTAGAACTTTTTCAAAAGTTCTAGACTAGAACCCAGAACTTCAGAGGGTTCCGACTACCCTATTTCAAGAATTGCATTCTTAATGCTTGCCCACTTTGCTTGTACCCCCTCATCTGTATTTCATTTTGCCAGGGCTAGCTTAACTCTGTTGGCCATCTTATCAAAGTCAGCTCCTCTGAAGTCCCATACTTTTGCCTTGGAATGAGATGATTTAGTTCTAGTGATCAAATTGAACCATACCATGTGATGGTCACTGGCCCACAGGTGACCTTCTACCTGGAGATCTCTGATCCTTTCCCTGTTAGTCAGTACTAGATCTAGGATAGCCCTGTCTCTTGTGGGTTGTTGTACCAGTTGTTTGAGGCCCTCTCCCTGCAGGGAATCCACTATGTGTCTAGTTCTAGCAGATGTTCCTGCTGGTATTGACCAATCTGTATCTGGCATGTTCAAGTCTCCCATTATCAGAACCTCCCTTTACCTGTCATGTTTTGTATATCTTCTAACAGTAATGTTCTATGTCCCCCGGTCTGGAGGCCTGTAGACAACCCCAGTTCATATGACTGTCCCATTTCCTGTTTCAGGGTGACCCACAGTTCTTCTGGCTCCTTATGTGTATTCTGAATTTGTGTAGCTTTGATATTTTCATTGATATAAAGGGCCACTCCATCCCCCCTTTTTGCACCTCAGTCTCTTCTGAACAATACATAGCCAGGTACTGAAGTCTCCCAAGTGTGGTTACTGGTAAACCATGTCTTGCTAATGGCTACTATGTCCAGTTTAGCCTCTGTCATTATTGTCTGCAGGTCTGGGATCTTGCTTCCCAAACTGTGAGCATTTATGTACTTGATTTTCTATTGGCCAGATTTTGGTGTGTTAGTTGTTGGGCGAGGTCTAGTGTTTCCCCTGTGCATCGTATGGGGAGCCGAACCTTTTTCCTTACCTGGTGATGCAAATGAACTACAAACATGCTGAACTCCTGTTTGACCACTATATGAGGGGGGAAGGGTGTTCTTCCCATTTGACGTTTCAGGTGCTGCACCCCTCTCCCCATTTGCTAGTATAAATATTCTGCAAAGACGTCAAACTTCTGCCCCAATGCACTGACTCCTTCCTTAGTCAGATGCAGTCCATCAAATTTAAAGAACTTTCACTCCCAAAACTGTTGCCAGTTCCCTACACATTTGTGTCCTTTTTCCTGGCACCAGCCCTTGAGCCACACATTCAGCTCCCCTACCTTCCCTTCTCTGAACTTCTGTCCATCTGCCCCCTCTCCCAGACTGGCAGGATCTCAGAGGAGGAGATGCCAGATGAAATGGATGATAGTTTGTCACCCAGCCTAGTCAGGTGTTCCTTGGTCTCCACAACTGACTGGCTGGCAAGATCATTAGGCCCTATGTGTACCAGGATGTCAGTGCTTTCTCCTGCTTCCTGTACAGTTTTAGCAATGCAGTCACTGTCTCTCCACACTGATGTACCTGGGAGACATCTGACCATTAACCCTGGCTGGAGATAGGTATCAACTCCCCGAATCATGGAGTCTCCTATGATCAGAAATTGTTTGGATTTCCTTTTTGCTTTTTTTGTTTTGGTTCCCAGTGGTGGTGGTACTGAAGAGAGATCTGATTTTAGAGCAACCTCATAGTCACGGCACTCCTTCCCACTCACCAACACAGAGTCCGGCTTCTACTCTGGTGGTCACTTCTGACTCCGCTAATACTACAAGGCAGAGATAGTCATCAGCCCTTTGTACACACCACCGTTGTTGCAGCGGTCCACATCGATGTCTCCCATGACACTTCCAATAATGGATGCTCTGCATGCACAAACGAAGCATCATGCCTCACATCCAACAGCACAGCAAATCACACAGCTGATTGCTGAGATGATGGCGTTGGATCACCAGCCTATGTCAGCTGTGGAAGATACTGGCTTCTGATGGCTTCTCAACTATTTGCACCCACGTTATCAGATCCCATCTCACACTACATTTTTTCTAATTATATTGCCACAACTGTATGATGGCGTGCAATCTGCTGTTGCTGCTCAGCTTGCAGAGGCTGTTGGTGGTGTTCTTCACTGCATATCAGATATCTGAACCAGCAATAACTCCCTGCATGCCTTTCTCTCTTTAACTGCACACTGGTGTGTGCAACACCCTGCTGCTGCTGTGCATCACCTTGTGGCTCACCCTTGGCACCCCCCGCACCCACAATCTGGTAGTCTTATTAGGTCAGCTTTGCTGAATGTTGAACTCATGGAGGAAGACCACAGAGCACATAATATTCTCACGTCCCTGCAAGACATGTTGCGGTCTTGGATTGGTGTTAACACCAATTTAAAAGTTGGCTTTTTTGTTACCGACAATGGCATAAGCATGGTGAAAAACATCAATGATGCCCATTTTGTGAGTATTCGTTGCTTTGCACACACACTAAATTTAGTGGTGACTCATGCACTGCGTAGCAGTAGTAGGACCAACAATATATTATCCACAGCCCGTTCCATCTGCAGCCATTTCCATCACTCTGTAAATGCCTTTGACAAATTATGAGAAGTTCAGGAATGCCTTGGTCTGCCCAAACATTGTGTAATACAAGATGTTAGCACTCAGTGGAATTCTTCATACCTGATGCTTTCACAACTCTTGCAGCAAAAGCGGACACTACACAAAATGTCTATGGAGGCAGACATTTAAGGGGTCCTAGGACATCATGATTTCTTAGTTTTTGAGGGCATGGTGAAGGTTCCTATGCCATTTCAGAGGAGTACACGTGATCCAAGTGCTTCCACAGCCTTACTTAATCAGGTTATCCCAACTGTGCTTATTCTCAAAAGATCATTACAATGGGTTTTGGCTGACAGCACACTCAGTACACAAGAGGTCACTGACCTTGTTAATAATCTCGATGCAGAACTTGATGCAAGGTTCGCCACAATTATGGATACCTGCCATCACGTGTTTACTACCATGTTGGACCCTAAGTTCAAATGCGAGATCCTTCATATAGCCATGGACACCCACAGGGTGACTAATTTTAGGCAACAGCTGAGCGAAGAGTTAAATCGTGCCATGCAGGCAGTCAGACGCTCGGAAGGGGAGGAACATGCTGCAGTTCAGGTTCCTGAGGGAGAGAGATAGGTATGTGGTGGTTTGGAATCGGATGATACTGGTGGAGATGGGGAAAGACGGCATAGTGACAGTGCACAGGAGGGCGACTGGGCATTACTTGGCACATCATTGTGTCAACAGCAACACAAATGCTCACAGTCTCAGCCTCTCTCTGTAGAAAATTTAGTTAATGCCTACTCTGCAGAATCAATTGAGCCATTTGGTGTTGCTCTACTGGGCTACTGGGTTCAGAAAATCAACCCCTCTCCTCACCTGGCACAACTTGCTTTAAAATACTTAAGCTACCATTCTACAAGTGTACTGTCCAAAAGGATGTTTAGCACTGCTGATGACATTGTTGAGCCACATCATTCCAAGCTGGACCCTCAAGACATTGAACAGCTAGTGTTCCTTAAGCTAAACCTACCAGTAATTGGCTACAGATATGATCTGCCCACACATAAAACTGGTGCTACAGTACAGCTCTTAATCTGCCTAATGTTACAAAAGTGTTATGTTACTTTTTTTGGGCTCACCCTTTCTTTTTTTCTATCACGTAAAACATTAATTAAAAGGGTAACTGAATCTCCATTCCTTGGCATTAACTGCAGGACCACCATGAAGCCCCTGTTACACTAGAAACATTTAAAAAATGTATCATGTTTTACTAACCTTACTATTGCGTATTTTAGATTACTAATTATCTGTCGGAAAAGGACCGCTTGGCCCACACAGTCAGCCCAGATTGTCCATCTCTGCCTTATCAGTCAAATCTGCAGACCCTAAAGCAATGCTGCTGCCTCCCTGCCTGTTTTCAAATACACCCCAGCCCTACAGTATGCCTATCTCATGCATGCTTGAAGCCCCATAGTGTTTTAGGCACCATCACTTATGCCTGCAGTCCCTGTCAGTCATCTACCATGCCTTCCATGAACACTTCTTCACATCTGTCTTGATGAACTCCCCCTTCAGCTTCATCACATGCCCCCAATTGCCCCAGTACTTGTGTTCTTTTTCATTTGAAAGAGACTCCCCTTATGTGCCCTGTCTTCACTCCATGAGGTACGTGTATACAGTAGTAGCCAGAGACACGATCAGATATTTCGTAACCTTTCTGAAGAGTTTCTCTCTGCTGCCCCTACTGTGGAACTGCAGAAAGCAAGAGATTTCTCTAGAAATATCCCAGAAATTTCAGGAAATATCTGACCATGTCTTTGGCTGTGACTGTAGGTGTCTATCATGGCACATCTCGCTCTCCTCTCTTCCAGGGCGGACATACAATGCACTTATGCCAGTGCTATTTTAGTAGCCCTAGGCAAGACACAAGATGTCACCTCATGTGCGGCCTGCTTTGCTCAATCTATGATGACCGTGTGTCACCTGACCACTGACGAGTGCAGTAGTCTGTTGCTGTTGAGAAGTGTTCATGGCAGAATTGCTTAGCGTACCTCAAAAGGGAAGGAAGTGGTGGAGTTTAATAGTGTTACAATGTCTTTAAAAAAAAAAAAAAACACTTATCGAGAAGGGGGGTCAAATAATGAATATCTGGCTCTCCGAATATAAATATTCATCCAAATATTCAAATTAAGGCATTTGCACACCCCATTCTCTTTAAGGAAAGCTCCATGTAGGAAGTCCAGGATAAACCTGCTCCTGGTTGTTGCAGGTACTTCCAGATGCAGCTACGTCCAGGCTTTTAAAAATCCAGGCCATAATCTTCACCAACTGACTCTAATTCCTGAACCCTTTACTCTCACAATCACCCTTGGTAACACCTTTCTGCAGCACTTCACTTACAAGACACTTTCCCGAATTGCACTATAAATGTCCACAAATCTTTTGGCAAACACTGCCATCTTGTGGACAGACCTCATGGTAACTCCTACAACATCCTTCCTCTGAGGCTCAATGGGGTCTCCCGCAGAATATGTTTTATGAACACAGCTACTTTGCACGAGGAAGAAATCATGCCATTTCAGGCTGCTGAGTGTCAAGTGATGCATTTCATTTATCGTCTCTCAGGGATGCAGACTGCTGGTTTCACATCTACTGTAGCTCTTCTTAGTCTGCTTGGACTGTCAGAGAACATTAGAGTGAATGATGTGGAATCCCTGAGGTCAAGCCTCTGCGACTGGAGCTGTAAAGCACCTTCTTCACTCAGCCACAGTCACTGTCAGGGAGCACCAGAGCCAAGGTATTGGATGATAAAGCATTACAACAGCGGGACAAAAGAACAGAAGTGACACTAGATCACAGGATCAGAAAACAGAGGGGAAGCAGGGCCACAGAACAAAGGGGATACAGATCAACAGAAAAGAGGGGATACAGGGCCACTGAACAGAGGGGAAGCAGGGCCATAGATTAGAGTAGATACAGGGCAATAATACAGAGGGGCTACATGGTCACAGATTGGAGGCAGGGGCATAAGTGGATACAGAGCAACAGTACAGAGGGGATACAGGGCCACAGAGGCATGGCAGGGGCACAGATTAGAGGGGATACAGGGCAACAGTACAGAGGGGATACAGGGCCAAAGAGGGGAGGCAGGGCCACAGATTAGAGGGGCTACAGGGCAACAGTACAGAGGGAACACAGGACAACAGAAAGGAGGGGATACAGAGACACAGAACAGGTGGAAAAAAGGATTGCAGAACGGAATGGATACAGTGCCACAGACCAAAGGGGCTACAGGGTCACATAGAATAGGAGACACAGGGCCACAGACAGAAGGAATGCAAGGCCATAGAACAGAAGGGATACAAGGCCACATAATGGTTACAGGAACACTGAACAGTAAGGATACAGGGCTGCAGAACTAAAAGGATACAGAGTTACAGAAGAGAAGGGATACAAGGCGACAGAGCAGAAGGGATGCTGGGCCATAAAACAGAGGAGTTACAGGGCCACAAAATAGAGGTAATACAAGATCACAGAACAGAGGAGATAAAGGGCCACATGCAAGGCTACAGAACAGAAAAAGTAATTTCAGTGGGGCATAGTCATAAAATTTTAGTTATGAATATTTATTTACCACCAGTATTGTCAACAAAACAGCACACAATGTCTTAGTTGAATTAGGGAGGTTTATGGGTAAACTAATGTGCTTTTGTAACCCCCTCTCCCACATGTGGGGCTTATCGGGTCAGCCTCCTTGCCACTTTATCCCACTGGCCCTGCTCCATTGGTGTCTCTTATGTACTCCTGCCAGCACCCGAGGTTCAGAAATTAAGAGGGGGACTGTAAGAGCTGAATAAGAGTGAAACCGCCCACTTGGTAGTTCAGCAATTCTCTGTGCAGCTCAGTCTGCGCACTTTTGAGCCAAATCCTGCTCGAGTGTGAGAGCTGGTGGATCAGCTCATATTCCATGTCAGCGTTACAGTGCTCAGTGTTCAAAGACGCTCCAGTGGCTTCTTGCCAGCTCTCAATGTGTGCTCCAACCCCGGTGGCTGTAAGAAATGATAAAGAGAGTCCAGAGGCACACTGGGTGGGGGGAGTTTTAAAACTTTAAAGAAAGTGCTCTTAAGCGCTATTACCATAAAAGAGGCGCTGTTGCTTTAAGAGCAGCTGAGACTGCTGAAGGAATGGGAGCACTGCCTGCTGCCTAGAGGATAGTACTACAGTGCCCACGAAAGGCAGAAGAAGTCCTTTGCAAGCCCCACTCTGCCACCGGACAATAGGGCAGAGGGGCTGCTTCCAATAGCTGGGGGCAATAAATGTTAACTGAATGTAACCCCTAGGTGGCACTATCCCAAGAGCTACTACCCCTGCCTGCCTGGCTAGTAGCAGGTTAAGAGGCCTAGGTAATGAAACGGGTGCCTCCATCCGGAGGTCAGGGTTGTTAGTGGTCAAGCTAATCTGGGCACAGCCCTCTAGGACACCGTAACCCTCCCTCTTTCCCTTCTAGTGGCCTAAACCATATACAATAATTACTTTCACAATGACCCTTATTCACCAGGCAATTACCCACATTGTTTGCACTTACCACCAGGTCTGGTTCCTCTAGCTTGACCCTGGGGACCCCCTGTAAAACAAGGTTAAGCACAGCAAATGGCAACAGTACAATATGTTTGGCACAAACTGGAACCACAGTCAGGTTAAATGCAAACAAAGTTAAATCTGATTTATTCAGGGGACTTGAACAAGGGAGGGGCATAATAAGGTTGATTTGCTTCAAAGCTATATTAATAACACAGTTATAAGCATGCAGTTCGGAGTTTCTACACAGTCACACACTGTAGGTACCCAGGTAGGAAAACAGTGGGCTAGCCAGGAACGTTGCAGCTGGTTGGAGCCCTGTGATGGAAGAAAGCAACATGCACAACACACACTATTTGTAATCCGGAGCCGGAGGGCTCAGTTTGTGAAAGAAAAGGCAACAAAACAATCAGATGTCAACACTTTTAGATTTAGCTGTTGTTGCAGGAAGCTACCCTGATGTTTATTCACGATACCCAATACTGGGCACAGGCAGGATAAAATCGAGACTGCAGGCTGTTGAGCAGGAATGCACAGAGAAGCAGGACCCACACGAATCACTGAGGCATCATTCCTGTTCAAGGCATTGAGCAGGGGGCTGATCCTCAGACCGGTCTCACGTCGATGACTTCCTCTGCATAGCAGGTATTCTGTCTGGGCCACTGTAGCAGGGCCCAGGCAAATGGAAATGGATACGGATTCAGTCTGTGGAGCTGGATACAGACCCCAGCAAGCAAAACACAGTTCAGACACACAGTGGGGAACCAAATCACGACCCACTATAAGCACACAGCACATTCACATGTAAGGAAATTCCACTGTAACTGGCATATGGCTCTCCTGTCGCAACTACAGAGTCTCTGCACAATCGGAGAGTTCAGAGGTAGCTGGAAGTCCTGACAGGCTGCTTGCATTCAGCAAATCTTCATCTTCTTCAGGTTAAAGTCTGGTCACAATTCAGTGGTTTAATTCACTCTCCAAATTCAGATTCAGTCCAAAAAAAGCACAAGTTCCCCTCTCAGGAACAGCAGGCAGGCATGCAGGCCAAACTCAGGCCTTTCCACAGTTCTCCTGCTCAAATACACTATGGATTGCTGCTTAAACTATCTTGAGCTGTTACTTCTTCACTTCCCAACTCAGATCTAACTGAAGCTGCAAACAATGTAGGACTTTCCCCAAGATCCAGTTTGGTTGGCTGATCTGTCTGTCAGTCACAACAAGGGCTCCCCCTCTGGGTAATTTTAGGCGCCAAAAGCCCACAACTACAATTCCTACAAGTTTTGGCACCACCATGCCCCTGTAGGCAGGCTCCATTTTAGAGTCTCAAATGTATTGATTGGTCTATTCTGACAGTCCCGGGCCAAGATGATGGAAACAAACTGAACTGTCCATGCTGCAAAGAAGGCAGGTTAGAACAAACTGCAATATTATTACTACTCTAACAAATAATCAGCAAACAAGTACATCATGTAACAGAGCTCCCTCTCAGATTAACTATGACTGCAATCCAGGCAGCTCTTAAAGAGACAATACACAGAGGCTATACAGGCACTCTCTGGCAATACATTTAAACTGCTAGAATGCAGGACACCAGCCTGACCGTGAGCATTTAGGCAAGCTCAAGGAAGACTTTTCAGGAACCTCCAGTTGTAAGGGGATTACACCCTTCCCTGCCTAGAGAAAACTTGGCGTCCGCATCAAGTCTGTACCATCACGCATCAGTTAACATAAACTTATACTTTACTATACATATTCACTACTCTTCACAGTACTATATACTATATCCATAATGACAATGCTTATGCATGTTTCATAAATGTGATACTGATTCCACTATGATTAACATACTTGTAACATCACAATACTGATTCATGTTATAACTTCCTGTACATAAACAATGTAGGAGGGGTCCCTTCCCTATTAGCTAACTTGGGGCTTGATGGGGCAGGGGCACCATACTAAGAAGGAAGAACAATCAACCTGGAATTGGCCCTTAAGCTCAGTTTGGGTAGTGAGCTCTGAGAAATATAAACACCTCTGTGAACCACATTGAGAGGCAAATCCATTGGCGTCCCGGGAGAATCATAACTGAAGCACAATACTGGCTTGACAGCTCGGTCAGTCTTTCTGGGGGCAACAGCCACAGTCTCTGTACTTTCAGCACTAACTTTGAAGCTTTCGTTAGTCATGAGGGGTGCCTCTGCACGGATGGGAATATTCAAACTGGGAGCACTGTCATCTTGCTCTGTAGGCTCTGTCTCCACAACACTTGGCTCATTTAGAGAAGGTTCTGGCACAATTAGGCTTTGTGGCACTGAAGGGGGGCTGTCAGCATTCTCATATATTGTTCAAGTTCTGGTGTGTCACCAGAGAGACTCAGACCATCAGCCCCTTCTGCAGGCAAGTCACACAGTTCCACGAAACATAGGGAGTCCGCAGACTCAAACGCAATACTTTGCACTTCACTTTCAGGGAGCACTGGCTCCAAGGACGAAGCTGGGGGGCTTAGGCAGTACAGAAGGCCCAGCTTCATCCCCACAAGTCTGCATAGGATTTCCACGAAACAAATGACTCAGTTCATAGGAGGGATAATAGGCATTACCATAGTCACTTTCATCAGAGGTGGACTGACAGTCACTATCATTCAGGGTCTGCTGCCGGGGAAACCTTAAATCTGTAACTACTGGGGTAGGTTGACTTTGTCTCTTTTTTGCAGCAGTATGAGTCACCAGCCCAGGGGAGGCAATGTCTACTGGTCCAGCTTCAATAATAACTTGGCCGATAGTCAGCAAGTGGTTATGGTGCATGGTCTTGATAGCTTTGGAGGTATCTTCTGGGCGTACCTTGTACACTGGTAGATCATCCAACTTTCCAATTACTACATGAGGAAGATGGTGCCACCTATCAGCAATTTTCTGCTTGCCATGTAGTCTCAAATTGCGTAACAACACACGGTCTCTGGGCCGTAGCTCTTGAGCCTTTATTTTCTTATCGTGCCTCTCTTTGTTGGCGAGATTTCTCTTGGCGGCCATTGTCTGGGCGAGTTGATATGCATGGTTCAACTGAGCTTTCAGCTTCTGTACATTCTGCAGGCAGTTTTCAGCTCGGACCCCATCTGGAGAGACACCAAAGCAGTCATCAACTGGCAGTGGAGCCTCCCCTCCCGAACATGAGGTGGTAGGGGGAGAACCCAGTAGCATAATTTTTTGGTGCAATTGTATGCGTGTACCAAGGTGCTAATCTGCTGGCTCCACTTATGCTTGTCTTTTGGATGGAGAGTGCCCAGCATGTCTAGAAAGATGCGGTTAAAACGTTCTGGTTGAGGGTCCCCCTGTGGGTGATAAGGGATAGTTCTTGACTTACGCACACCCCACAGAGAGAGCATTTCTTTGATTAGCCTACTTTCAAAGTCTCTGCCTTGGTCAGAGTGGATCCACTGGGGGGGCACCATAGTGGACAAAGAATTTTTCCACTAGCACCTTGGCCACGGTAGAGGCTTTTTGATCTTTAGTTGGAAAAGCTTGTGCATACCGTGTGAAATGATCCATAACCACTAACACACTGCCAATATTCCGTTGATCAGGTTCTAAACACAAAAAATCTATGCAGACCAGTTCCATGGGGGCACTGGTAGAGATATTGACAAGGGGGGCAGCCCTCTGAGACAGGGCTTTTCTTTGGCGGCAATGACTACAGGTCTTTACATGGTGTTCAACATCGGCCCCCATCTTGGGCCAGTAGAATCGGGATCATATCAGGTCGAGAGTCCTATCAATACTGAGGTGCCCCATGTGATTGTGGAGGGTCCTCAGTACCAAGTGTTTAAAGGCCGTGGGCAGGACCAATTGTTGCTTGTCTACTTGACCACTACGATCTACTGTCTCTCTGTATAACAACTGATTGAGTAACTTTAGGGAGGCAGTATAGCGCAGTGGTTTAAGGGCTTGAGCTGCAAATCTGGTGACATCCAGAAGACCAGACCTGGGTTTGAATCCCACAGCTTCCACTTGCATACTGTGTGACCCTGATCAAGTCACTTAACTTCCCTGTGCTCCCAGGTCACACCTGTAAAAAAGCTTTCAGCTTAGTGTGCTACTCCTGGTTAAACAACTAAAAAAAAAAAAACTTCAACCTGGGGCCTTCTTTAAACAATAGGGCAGTTCGCAAGTCAGAGGAACGCAACTTAGACACATCTTTCACCACACACAGGGCATCAAGTGCAGGTTGAATCATAGGATCTTGGGATTGAGCCCACTGAATACTGTCATTGTCAAGCTGACGTAGTGCACTAATATCTAGAGCAGAAAAATGGCAATAGGCAGCCGGTATGCAGGTATCAGGAGGGTCCAAGCAATCTATTAGACAGTCCACTATGTCCACAGACATCTGTTCATCTCTGTCAAACTTTTGGCACAATGCTCAGATGTCAGGTTCAGACAGCCTGATACAATCACTCTTGGAAGCTGGCCTTCGTGACAGGGTGTCAGCATCAATATGGTTCAGTCCCAGTCTGTATTCGACAGCATGATCATAAGTTGATAAGGCAGAGAGCCACCGGTGCCCAGTGGCGTCTAACTTAACTGAAGTCTGTACATAGGTCAATGGGTTATTATCGGTCTTCACCAATATCTTTGCCCCACAGAGGTACTCATGAAACTGATCAATGATGGTCCATTTTAGGGCAAGGAGCTCCAGCTTGTGCACAGGATAGTTTCGCTCCAACGGGGTCAAACACCTGCTGGTGAAAGTGACCAGTCTCAAACCATCCTCATGGTCTTGATACAGCACAGCTCCTAGTTTCTGCAGACTAGCATCCGTATGCAGCACATAGTGCTTGGCAGAGCCAGCATAGGCGAGGATGTGGGCGTGGGTGAGCTGGTATATGACTTCATGGAAAGCTGCTTCACATTTGGGTGTCCAGCAGGGCCCAAAAGATTCACCTGTGTGGAAGTACACTTTCTGTGGTTCTTTGACAGCCCCTTTGTTGTACTTATGATTGGTAGGGGGGCAACCCTGGGTAAGATTCAGGAGCACGAAAATCACCTTTAAATAGTCTTTTATGAACCTGCGGTAGTAGCCACAGAACCCCAGAAAACGTTGTAGTTCTTTCAAGTTATGGGGCTGAGGCCAAGTGATCACTGACTCAACCTTACTGGGATTGGTCTCTATTCCTTCTGCAGATACTATGTGCCCCACATACTTCAAGGAGGTTTGAAAAAACTGGCACTTGTTGACGGACAGCTTGAGGCTGAAGTCTTCCAATCGGTCCAGCACTTTAAGCAGTGGGGTCTCATGCTCCTCTAATGTGCGTCTGAACACAATTACATCATCTAGGTATACTAGACATTCCAGCAAGTTCATATCTCCCACCGCACATTCCATCAGTCGCTGAAAGGTGGCCAAGGCGCCCGAAATCCGCTGTGGCATTCTCAGGAATTCATAGAACCCCAAAGAACAGATAAAAGCTGTTTTCTCATGGTCCTCCGAGGCCATCGGAATCTGGTAATATCCGCTGCGAAGATCCAAAACCAAGAACCATTTGCTCCCATTCAAGCAATCCAGGGCATCTTGTATACGGGGCATGGTGTACTGATCTGGGATGGTCTGCTGGTTCAGGGTTCGATAATCAACGCACATCCTCACGGACCAATTCTTCTTATGCACAACCACAATGGGAGAGGCATATGGGCTCCATAATTCTTGTATAACGCCAGCAGTGAGCATTTCCTGCAGGTGCCTCCTAACATCATCTATGTCTGCTGGGGAGAGGCATCGGGATCTCTCCCTCGAAATGGCCGGTCATCATGCAGATGTATGTGGTGTTCTGCACCATGGACACACCCCACATCCCATTCTTTTAACAAAAACACTTGGTCTCTCTGGGCAAGTTTCTTGCTAATTCTAGCCTTCCATTCAGCTGGCAACGGGGAATCACCAAAGTCAAATAAGTCCGGGGTCATGCTTTCCTTTTCACCAGAGTACTTGTTGCTGGGTAATACGGCCGTGTCTGCACAGTGTACTGTGGCTAGGGTGCACCCTCCGTTCAACCGGACCTCCCGATCTGACACATTCAGAATCTGGACCATCACTCGTCATGCATAGGCATGAGCATGGGCAAGTAAAATGCTGGGTTTAACCAATAATCCCTCTGGCAACTTTCCATCAGCCGGTGCATCCAACATTAATATTTTATTTTTCACTTCCTTTCTAATGCAAACCTCTCCCTGTATGATGTACTGAGCATTGGGAGGGAGTACCAGAGGATCAGGATCTTTCTTCCACACTATCCCCATTGGCTCATCTCCGTCGGCTTCGGTTGTCCCTTTTTGCAGATCATAGGCTCTCTTTATCAGGGCCGGAATTCTCAGTGCCCGACCAGTTTGTTTCCCTTGTTTTTCATGACACAACTGTGCTAGTCTTCCAAACATGTGGGAGTTGGTTCCAGTGAGCAAGGGAATCCCATCATACAATCCCGTAGGAGGGCACACCAGGGCTAGTGTCTCTACTTGTTCATCTACACCAGTTACAGGTGCAGGGAAAGACAACCAGAGACATATTCTAGATAGGGATAAGACTTGTCGCTCAGGCCCCACACATGCAACCCTTCCAAAGACTGTAGTGGCACATCAGATAAGTGTTTGTCATACCAGTCCTGGAATATAATGGTCACTTGCGACCTGCTATCGAGCACAGCCCAAGCATGGATACCATTGACAGTCACAGAAGTCTCCATCGAAGGGCCCACTATTCTGGACCAGTCTGGAGAGGCAGTAGCAGAGGCCTGGACAGATGATTTATTCACAAAGAAGTTTGAGTTAGGGTTTCTCAATCCTGCGCTGCGGTCATTTCCGGCACTCCCCAGCCATGGTCTCGCTTTTCGAGGCGCCCCTTGAAGTCTGTATACAACTTTATCTAGGTCTTTTGGAGACCGGCATTCTCTCTCTTCATGTGCCCATCCTTCCCACAATTATGGCAAAATATGCCTTACGGGATCTGATGTGGCTGAGACATCACATTGGGAGCTGAGGCGATGGTACTACCAACAGAAAACCTTGGTTCCACCTCTTTCTGCGGTGTGATGAGTATTTGGAGACAAGTCGTGAATTCTCTCACTTCCATAGTCAAGTCATCAATTTTTGAGCTGCTGTCAGCAGAAGATGCCTGGGTGTGCACCCCCAACCCCATAGCAGATGCAGTCGGATAAGGATCGGGGCCTGTACCCGTAGGAGCAGCCTTCATAAAGAGGCTGTTTTTTGTTTCTCTGAACTCCCTCAGCAGTTCATCCAATGGCGGAGCATCCGTAGCAGTTCCTCTCTTGCCGGGCCCCCTGAGGCTGGCATTTAGTTCTCGGATTCCATCATGTGACTGCAGTAATTCCAGGCCATCAGTGACCGACCCCACACCTGGAGCAGGGGTTGTGGCAGCTACGACTGCACAGGGCTCCGAAAAACCTTCCTCCTCCTCCTCCTCCTCCTCAACTTCCTGTACCTCCTTCATCAACACATGGAAGGGCAAGGGACCAGATTTCCTTTGGCACAGTTGCAATTTGAGCAACACCCAGCTGGAGTGCCGGGCAGTGCACAGTATATGATCCAGTCTTATCCAGTCCACTTCACTAGAGGCCCACCCTCCTTTCCGAAAAATGGTTTGTAGGATTCCCTCTAATCGATCCATGTAGACAGATAACAATTCCCCTGGCTGTTGTTTAACATCTTTAAGTTTCCACTTCAAGGCCTCAACACTAGTGGTGCCCCCAAACACATTTTCAAGGGCGACTATGTACTCTTGAGCTTTGGCATCAGGGTCGGAGGACCTCAGGGAGTGAAAAGTACTTAGGGCGGGCCCCTGGAGCCTTTCCTCCAGGCAGGCCCTTTTTTTTGCCTCTGAGCATTGCCAATCTTGTACCGCAAGAGTAGCAGAGACTATCCAGGTCTCCAGGTCGACTTCCCCATTAGGAGTAGGGCAGATGCTAGAGAATACCTTGAGCTTGCGGTAAGGGCCATGACTACTTGCTGGCTCAGAGGCAGGTACAGAAGTTGGTGAAAGAAAAGGTGCTGGAACGGGTGTGGACAGTGGGGAGGTGACACTCCCAGGTGGCGGGAATAATTTTTTTTAACTCCTCCACAGTTTTGCCCTCCTCCAGTAACAACTTGGCAAACTTCTCCTCAAAAGACTCAGATAACGGTGGGGACTCATCCTCTAAGGGATCTTTGTTATCCTTGGTTATCACCCTACAGGCCGCTGGGAACACTTCTGGAGTGACAGTCTGGGGTACCTTTGAACGGCCCAGGGGGTCGCTACACTCCACCAAGGCCATGAGAATTTGGGCAGTTAAATCAGCCTGTCAACCCACCACTACAGCTTTTTTCAAACATTCAGCTTTAGAAAGTGCCCCTTCAACAGTGTCCTTACTAATGCCCATAGGTATATCCAGTATTAGCAAAGCATTATGGAGGTCAATCTCTTGCCCCATACACCACCCTACCAACTGTTGCACAGCCACTTCTGTTGGGGTAGCTATTTATGTTTGACAATAATTCGTAATTTCGGCCACTAGAAAACACAAAATCCCAGCGGTGAGCCTCCAAGATGTAACCCCTAGGTGGCGCTATCCCAAGGGCTACCACCCCTGCCTGCTTGGCTAGTAGCAGGTTAAGGGGCCTAAGTAATGAAACAGGTGCCTCCACCCAGCGGTCAGGTTTGTTAGTGGTCAAGCTAACTTGGGCACTGCCCTCTGGGACACTGTAACCCCCCTATTTCCCTTCTAGTGGCCTAAACCATATACAATAATTACTTTCACAATGACCCTTATTCACCAGGCAATTACCCACACTGTTTGCACTTACCACTAGGGCTTGTTCCTCTAGCTTGACCCTGGGGAACCCCTATAAAACAAGGTTAAGCACAGCAAACAGCAACAGTACAATACTTTGGGCACAAACTGGAACCACAGTCAGGTTAAATGCAAATAAAATTAATTATTGATTTATTCAGGGGACTTGAACAAAGGAAGGGCGTAATCAGGTTGATTTGCTTAAAAGCTGTATTAATCAGACAGTTATACATGCAGTTCAGAGTCCCTACACAGTCACACACTCTGTGTACCCAGGTAGGAAAATGGTGGGCTAGCCAGGAACGTTGCAGCTGGTTGGGGCCCTGTGATGGAAGAAAGCAACATGCACAACACACACTATTTGTAATCCAGAGCAGGAGGGCTCAGTTTGTGAAAGAAAAGGCAACAAAACAATCAGATGACAAGACTTTTAGATTTAGCTGTTGTTGTAGGGAGCTACTCTTATGTTTACTCACGATACCTAATACTGGACACAGGCAGGATGAAATTGAGATGGCAGGCTGTTGAGCTGTCGTGCCCGGAGAAGCAAGGCCCACACGAATCACTGAGGCGTCATTCCTGTTCAAGGCAGTGAGCAGGGGGCTGATCCCCCTGATCTCTCATCGATGACTTCCTCTGCGTAGCAGGTATTCTGGCTGGGCCAGTGTAGCAGGGCCCAGGCAAATGGAAATGAATATGGATTCAGTCCGTGGAGCTGGATATAGCCTCCAGCAAGCAAAACACAGTTCAGACGCACAGTAGGGAACCAAATCATGACCCACTATAAACACACAGCACATTCACATGTACTTTTCCTCAAAAAGAGGAAGTAGAGGAGGTTAAGCAAGTAACTGAGAAAACCCTCCTCAAATCTAAAGATTCATATAACAACTCTTTGGCCTCAACGGAAATCACCCATACAGAAGTAACTGAAACAGCTATTCCATCAGATGCTTGGACTTCCAAAAAGGCTCTTTTAGGAGCAGGATGGCAACAAACTCCTGGAGGCATTTGGGCATCCGACCCCACATGGGATTCCTCACTCTCTTTTACACAATCTTCCCCAGATTGGAAACCAGGGTAGAACAGTAGGTCACAGCTCTAAACATTACTAACTTCCCAGTTATTGTTTCTAAAAATATTATGAAAACGGACTTAAGACACTGAACCACCTTGTACTGAGGGCTTAAAGCCGTCCCTTAATAAAGCTCCGGAGCCTGAATTGACTGACACACCACATTCTGATTCAAACCAACCTGCAGACACCAAACGGAAACCCCAATGTCAGAACTGTTTTCCAGAGCTAAGAACCTGCTCCTAGAAGAAACACGGTTCGCATTCGATATAAAGGGGGACTGGAAGAAAGACCAGATCATCATTATGTTGGAAAATGTTTATTGAAAGATTCTTTGCATTTTTTTCCCAAGAAGGTTTTTGCCTTCATTAACATATCGGGAGAGGACAAGTTCGATGTTAGTTTTCGCACTGCTTATTCATTGGACTTATTTTGGGAACGATATAGGCAGGTGAAGTTTTCCCCTACATGGACCCTCTTTCTGGTTATTCCTCTCACTAAGCCTTTGATAAAATATGTTATGGTAATGTTTAGGAATGAGGGGGTCCATGTAGAGGATATCACCTATTGGTTATCACAAAAATGTGATGTTTTAAGTGAACCTGAACCTATTTTGGACATTGAGATGTTCTGGACTGGGGGTTGGAAATATAAAGTTAAATTGAGACAGACAGACGCAGGGGTAGGGCACATTCCTAATTCTTTTTTGTTAGGCAGAGACAGGGGAGTCTGCTTTTATGGGGGGCAGCCTAGGGCCTGCTACAAATGTGGCTCAAAAACTCATCTTTCCAGTGTCTGTGATAAATCACGCTGTGATAACTGTGGTGAAATAGGGCATGTCACAATGCAATGTGCTAAACATACACGGTGTGACTTATGTGAGGAATTCGGTCATGTGTTCAACAAATGCCCGTGGGCAGCAAAAAATAAGGCCTCTTGTATTAGCCCCAACTTGTTAATTCAACAAGCACAGGAGGCTGCTACTCCCCTCCCCAAGTCAGAGGTGATACCTCCTCAGATTTCACAGACGACTGTCTCAAATAACCCTCTACCTTCCCCCTTAGAGGAGGTGTCTTTGGTTGTTTTACCAAAAGAAGAAATTGTCACTTTGGATTCCACCACCCTTCCTTTGCTTAAACCAGTGTGTTATGAAGATCAGGATGTTATGGGTAACATTCCTACTGTTCCCCCGCCAGCATCTCCTCAGGCTCGTAGAAGATCAACTAGGAATGTTAAATCTAAATCCCCCAATCAGTGGCCTTTGATTCAAATAATTCTTATGCGGCACTTTTTTGGGGAGATTCTCAGATGGAACTGGGAGATTCAGATTCACAAAAATCTTCTCAGGATCATTCAGTGATGGTTGTTGAAGATTATAAAGAAAAAAAGAAACAACGAAAAAAATAATCCACTATAAATTAGGACATGGATCTAACTGCACTGACTTGCAGTTCTTTAAATAAACATAGTCTATTAAATTCTGATAAAAGGCAAGCCATTTTTCAATTCATTCACAATGAGAGCATACAGGTTTGTTTCCTGCAAGAACCCTGGATGTATTCCTTTGAACAAATAGCATCATTCAGAAGGGACTGGCCCTGGGGTCCTTCCTTTTGGTCTTTTGGCACTGACAGTGCAGACGGAGTAGGAATATTCTTTAATTCTTATGACTTTACTTTGTTTAAATTAATTGACCTTTTTCCTGGTAGACTGATTTTAGATGGACGGTTGGGAAATATTTACTGCAGATTTATAAATATTTATAATTCTCAAACTAAGGCAGTTAGAGTGACATGTACGAAGGCAGTACAGCCTTATTTAGTATCCTCTTACAAAGTTTTTTGGGGAGGTGACTTTAATTGTAGTCTTCCAACAAAACAGTCTACTGACAATAAAAAAACTTATTGTGACTCCAACTCTTTGGGGACTGTCATTCGATTGGCTGGTTTAACCAGTTGTTCTAAATTTCAGACACAAGGTCCAGGATTTACTTGTCAACAGGGTAAATATAAATCCACCATAGATTATTTGTTTGTTTCCTTGAATGTACCTGTTGGTACTTTTATAGCAAAACCTATGGAATTCTCTGATCATTTGATCTTAACTTTCTCTCTTACTGTCACCTTACTGAAACCTAGGCAGAAACACAGATGGAAACTTAATACCGCAATACTTACAGATAATTTGATTAAAAACACAATTTTCATTATTATTAGAGCACGACTTTGGGTGGCTTTCCAATATACTGACTTAGGAGAGTGGTAGGTGGATAGATACCAAAACTGATCTCAGTACCTGGTTTAAAAAATTTGGAAAGCACACAAGAAATACCAAATTCCATAAATATCTTACGCTTAGAAACCAATTACAAAAGCTTTATACTTTATCATACACATCTCGAGTTGATTATACAGTTCAGATCAACAATATAAAAAAAGAAATGCAAACATATCAATACGATAGCACACATACCATGCAGACACTGCTATCTAGTAGCACTAAGAAATCACTACTTGGAGATCCCTTTGAGGTCTGCAAACAGATTAAACATTCAATGCACACTGCATTTTTGAAGGACGAGGCAGGGAATATAGTGGACTCAGTAGCTGATATTGAATCTTTGATAGAAAATAATTTTAGTTCCTTGACCCCAAAGTCTCCTATTTCACAATCAGGAATTGAAACATATTTAACTTCTTTGAGTTTCCCATCACTTCCTTTGGAAGCCCTTAAATTACAAGTTCCTATCACAGAAATAAAAATAGAATCAGCAATTCATCAGCTTAAAAATAATACCTATCCCGGTTTGGATGGTATTCCTAACAGATTTTTCCAAATTAATAGTGATTTATAATATATGATTAATAATGGGGATATATCAGAGTTAAGAGACTCCATGTGATGGCAGAACTTCTATCTAACTAAGCCCCTTACTACGGCTTATGATATTTTTTCAGAAATTGTGCTAGGGGCTCTCAACAAGTATGCTCCCATAGTAAAAGTTTGTGCCTGAAACAAATCCTGTCGGTGGTTTATGGAAGACCTGAAAGATGCTTTGCAGAGTAGGGATGTACTCTGGAGAACTGCTCGGAAAACTAATTTAATAAATGACTGGGATTCTTTCCGGAGGGGGAGGAACCTCTGCACCAAAATGGCCAGAGAAGCCAAAGCTAATTTCTACCGCTTTCAGTTGGAGAGCTCCTCAAGAAATGCCTCCAAATTCTGGAGGATGATCAAAGACATTGAAGGTCACACCACTGTTAATTCCTTACCTACTAAATTATTGATCGACAATACTGTCATCTCCGACAAACCATCTATCCTCGACGCTCTCAATAATTATTTTGCCACTGCAGGGCTAGCCTTTGACTCCTCTCCCGCAAATATCCTCCGCCAACAACTTGGATTGGATACACAAGAAAAACCCATCCCCAGTCCATCCTTCTCTCTGCAGCCTACCTCCCTGAAAGAAGTCGAAGATCTTCTCCTTCAGCTGGACACTAGGAAAAGTGCTGGGGCAGACCTCATTGACCCATACTTATTAAAGGTCGGCTACCGTGTCCTCGCAGTCCCCATTACTCATCTCTTCAACTTATCCTTGTCCTGGGGTGACCTACCGCCGATTTGGAAAAATGCACTTGTGTTCCCTTTGTTTAAGTCAGGAGATCCTAGTGACCTCAATAACTGCAGGCCAATCTCCCTATTTCCAATCCTGTCAAAGATGCTGGAGAAAACAGTGAACTCCCGGCTTCAGAAGTACCTAGAATCATAAAAATGATTCAACCCGTTACAATCCCGGTTTTACAGCACAGCACAGTACAATCTCTGCTCCAGCCAAGGTGACAAATGACTGGCAGCTCGAATTAGAGAAAAAAAAACTTTGCGCAGTTTCCTTAAACCTAAGCAAGGCGTTCAATACTGTTGATCACAGACTGCTTCTGTTGTCCCTCTGGAACATTGGTTTAGATTCCCTATCCCTTAAATGGTTCTCCAACAACCTCTCGGGACGACTTCAACAAGTAAAGGCAGAAGGGGAAGTTTCTCCACCAAAACCTCTATTGAGGGGTGTACCGCAATGCTCCATTCTTGATTCCTTGCTCTTCACTATTTATATTAACAACGTGGATGCTCCCATCAAAGAAACACAAATACACCTGTTCACGAATGATACGGTACTCTATGCTAGTAGCCCCACCCCTGATGCGGCCTGTAAAGACCTTCAAAATGAATTTAATCTGCTGCAATATCAGCTTATAAACCAGTAACTGCTCTTAAATGCAAAAAAACAAAACAAAGCAATGTTCCTCTCACCCCTTCACAATGCAATAAATCCTGCAATTGCTGGGACACTCCCGCAGATCACTACCATTCTAGGTGAGCGGTTGGACTACGTACCAAAGTTCAAGTACCTTTGGGTCTGGTTAGACCATAGACTTACTTTCATAGATCACTTAGAAGAACTGGCAAAGAAACTTAGACAAAGACTTGGTCCGTTCTTTAGGATTAATAATCTCCTCACAGGAGACACTAAACTGAAACTGGTTCAAACTACCTTTCTTTCCCTATTGGATTACTCAGATTTTCTATATAGTCAGGGACCTGCAGGTACCCTAGCCAAACTCGATACGCTTTATCACATAGCCATAAGATTTATCATGGGTCTTCCTTACTCAATCCACCGCTGTGCACTGTACACGGCAGTGGGATGGTCATCCCTTGCTTACAGACGGCAAAAAAAATTTGTGGTTTGGACATACAAAGCTATCTCAAATAAACGGCCCCAGTATATCTCTGTCTGTTTACCTTTTTGCACTCTGGGGAAGTATGCCCTACAAAGCACCTCACATATCTACCTTTATGTTTACAAAGCAAAATCTCACATTGGCAGAGCAGCCATCAGCTTTGTGCTCCCTCAATTATGCCTAGCAGCTTTTAAATCTCTATATCTACATCATAATAAGGAGTCCTGTACCTGTCTGCCCTAAATAGTGACTCCCATAAGTCCAAGTAAACTCTAACTTATACTGTTAAAAGACTGATCACATCTATAATCGACTCTTCCCTCTCCCCTTTTTCTGCCCCCCCCCCATATTTGTCCCTTACACATTCCTTTGACCCTGGTTCCAGCTCTAAATTCTCCACACCGTATCACTATATATCTTTTTATATTAAGTTTTATTTATGTTCGGTGCACCTGATATGTATATTTCTTTACTTACATGAAACATTGTGTCCTACCCAAAACTAGCTGTATCTTCTGTTCCAAACATATACTACTGTCAATGCTACCTGCTGATACTTTATATATACTGTATTATTGTATCTCACTTTATTTTTATTATTTTCTTGTGTGTTGCATCCCAGGTATATTGTTCCTTGTTCCTTGTTGACAAACCCAGATCCACCTCGAAAATGAGTTTGCTCAACGGTGATCACCTGGTTAAATAAAGACTTTGATTGTTTGATTGATTGGTTGGTTGATATGTCTCCAACAGGTCTTTCAATATTTTATGGACTCAAATCATATGTTTTCTTCTTTCACTGAGGGCTTAATGATATATTTCTTTAAATCAGGAGATAGACATGACATCAAAAATTGGAGGCCTATAACACTTTTAAATACTGATTATAAAATATTTACAATTTTGATTAATAATTGACTTAAATTATATATAATGCAAGTAATTTCCCCTTATAAATGTTGTGATCTTCCAGATAGACGAATTCAAACAGCTTTAATGATACTCAGGTATGTGACTGAACATTTAACACTCTAAGGGGTTACAGGCTATATTATAGCAGCTGATTTAGAAAAAGCCTTTGCTAGAGTTCATCTCCCTTATTTATTACAAGTATTGAAACATTATGGTATTCCAGTTCCATTATTAAACCTCATTCATCTTTTATATAATAATACAAAAGATTATCTGCTAATAAAAGGGGTTACAGCACAAGGTTTTTCTTTGCAGACTGGCGTAAGACAAGGATGCCCTCTGAGTCCTCTATTATGTATATTTTCTTTAGACACCCTTTTGTGCTCTTTAACAGACGTTCCTAGATGGCCAGGAATATTTAATTCTGGTTCAGGTCAACATTTGCGTTTACAAGCCTATGCGGATGATGTCTGTATTTTTTTCACAGATTCAGAGCAATTGCCTATTTTTTTAACTGAATCTGGCAGGTTTTCAGAAATTTCAAATGCTAAATTAAACATTACCAAAACTAAGGGTTTAATTGTTGGAACTGGTAATCAGTTGGAGATTCATCACAGTGGAATTTATATATCAACTACATTTCTTACTGTTTTGGATGTTCTCTTTGGATCACAAAACCTACCCACTGAAAATTGGGATACAGCACTTAAAAAAATAGAAGGGAAGACAACAAGATGGAAACAGTGGAAACTGTCCAAACAAAAAAGGATTTTTATACTAAAACAGTTTATTATTTCCCTGCCTGCAGTACACTGCAATGATTTTTCCTTTACCTATACAATTTGAAACAAGAGTATGTAGTGCATTTTTTTAGATGTTATGGGTGAATAGGTTAAACCCAGTAAAATGATGCTATACATATTTAGAAAAGAATAAAGGGGGGTTGGGTATGATAGATCCCATCGTGTTTTTTCATACTTTGTTTTTTTCCCAGACGATTAAAAGTGGGCTTGTTAATAAAGGGGGAGGTGGTCAAGCATGGGTTAATATTTTTTGGTTTTGCTTAATATGGCCCCAAAATTGAATACACATGTCCACAGTCCTCTTTATTTCAGATATGTGGTTCAAAAACTCTATAAATGGCAAATTATTAAAGACCTGATACAGAAGAATACTGTACCTACACTATATAATTTGATCATTACCAAACTCTACCCTACTGAACCTAGTTTTAAAAAATATCCTATGGTTAAGAATACTTTTGTTTGGGCCCAACTGAATAACAAAAGACTTCCCCCTCATATGTGGGAAACACAGTGGCTGCTAATGTATGGCACATTAAATGTTAGGGGCAACGTGAAATATAAAGTGAAGATGGAATGAAACTGTCCATACCTTGAGTGTATTAATTTAGAAGAAACAATTGAACATTTTTTATTAGACTGCTCTTATGCAAAATCTTTATGGGTTTTTTTAGGAAAGAAATGGAATTTATCAGGTTCCAATATCTCACTTATGATATTTTGGTCTTAGGTATATATCCTTCAGGTTTGGCACATTTTCATCAAGATACTCTATTTTTTTAAGCTGCCTCAGATTTTATCACTGGCAGGCAAAATGCCAATGGGTGATCTATCAAAATAAAATGACTTATGATGGTTATTATCAAATTGTAGTTCAGGAATTAATGAAAATATTTTGAAAGATAAACAATTATTTACATTCGTTGATATTACTCGTTGGTGGAAAGGTTTCCACAGAGTTATTAAGTTTAAATAGTTGATTTGTCTATATCTAAGCATTATGTTTATTTCATTTTTTCTTTTTCTTCATTTCCTGTTTTAAGGATGTTTTCTTTATGTTGAAATTATTTAACATTATTGTGTGTTGTTCAATATGTATGCATTCTAATAAAAACTCCCTTACTTTTTTCAAGAAGTGCCATAGGATCTTTAACATCCACCTGAACTACCACCAGAACAGGCAAATGGGACCTCGGTTTAACGTCTCATCCAAAAGATGGCACCTCAGTAGTGCAGCACCCCCTCATGCTGCACTACAGTGTCAGTACTGGGACATTAACCCAAGTGTATGATGTGGGGATAGAACCCACAGCCTTCTGATCTCCCGGCCTCAGAGGCGAGTGTGCTACCTGCTGAGCCACTGACACAAATGGTGATAATATTCTGACTAATGAGGAAATGGCATATGACACAGACTGACTCTGAGGAGTCTGAATGAACATTTTCTGGCGACATCAGAACACCCTTTAGAAATACCTTAAATATAATTAGTTGGAATGCAGTAAGAATTAAAAATAAGATGGATGATGGTTTCTGGTTAAAATTTATAAAGATAGGGGTGCTAGAGAGCCATCTTCCCGGCTGGTCGCACTCCATAGTACCTCCTCACCTCGGGGTACTAATATTTGTAAAATTTGCAGAAAAAAGTTTGTTTTGTCAAAAAACAGTTTCAGGACTTGACACAGCATATTGTCAGGAACAGACAGTTATAATTTGTGGAGATGGGAAGGCAGAAGGCGCAACTCCAGGGGTCTGCAAAAGATCTACAGCAACCAAAGACAAGTAAGGCCCCAGGACTGGCAGGTGCAAGTAGTAGTGGCTCCCCAGCAACATCGAAGCCACCTTGGAGCATCACGATTGAGTTCATGTGGGCCATGGACTTCAAAATAGAGAAAACGCTCTAAAAATTGGAGTCGCACGGTGCAGCGCTACAGAAGTTAACAAGGACTGTAACAGAGGTGGAAAAATGATCTATTTCCACACTAGCAATGATGACTAATTTAACCAAAAAGAACAGGCAACTTTGCAGCCATTTGGAGGCCATCAAGAATGAACTCTGCTCGGGGAACATCAGACTGCTGGGGGTTCCTGAAGAAGTGGAGGGGACTAAACTGTTGGCATACTTAGTGTCCTGGATGCAAGATAATCTTGCCTTGCCAGAACATTTTCAGTGGTCGGCATTGGTTAAGGCCTATCAAGTGAACCCTCGGGTTTGTTCCTCTGTTACCTAATTTACCAAGCACCATTGTATTGAAATCCTCTGGCTCAGAGATCCAGGATGAAATGATTAGTGTAGCTTGTGCTGCTTACCTATTAGAAATTAATTGGTCTGATATCAAATTATTTTCAGACCTCTCATACCAAACGAGATCTAGAAGGAAGAGCTTTGATGCAGTTCAGCAGAGGCTACGTACCTTGGGAGTCATAAACTAATTTCTTCTCCCAGCCAGGCTCTGAGTGGTCTATGGTGACAAGTCCTGGCAGTTCAGCAAACCTCAGGATGCAGGTCGATGTCTAGAAAAGGTGGAACAGAAATTTCAGAGCCAGAGAGAACAAGTGGAACCAGCTCACTTTGATTCCAACACGGAGGACTGAGCTGTGAGTAGTGAGCTGCAACTTGATATAGACTTTCTCTGTGCAGCAAGATCATTGATGGCCTGCCACCTGGAAGATGTGGATTTATAGGAGACTGTTTTTTTTTTTTTTATCTCCAAGTCTTTATTTGACTGTTGGAAGGGAAGTATAGGGGGTGCACTTAACAGCTTTTTCAGTGTCTTACTTTTTTCTTGGAGCTCACAACTGAGAGTGAGCGCGGGGTTCTCGCCTTTTTGGAATGCTACCCAATATTTTATGTTCCCTACACAGAAGGCGATTGCTTTACCTATATAAGCTCTAGTTTACATCTAAAATGATTACTGTTAGTGTGCTGTGTTGTTTATTAAATATTTTTAATGCTGTTAAACTGCAAGGGTTTATAAAGGTTCATATGAACCGTGGCTCAGTTGGTTTAAATGGGGTGGAGGAAAGTTACTAGGGGGTCCAAATCTTCTGTTCATATTATCCCTATATGATTGAACAGGTTAAATAACAATCTCATGATTTGTTGTTTTTTCTCCCTTTGATTTTCTCCCTTCTGGATGAACCTAATGCCATTGAAATAGCTGGCAAATACAGATTATTGAACTTTATGGACATATTTTTGGTCGGATTCCCCAAACTCCTTTTGTACCAGACTGCAGGGTATTATGGTATATGTTCTCCATATTTATTTATTTATTTATTTAATTATTGAATTGTTTCACCAGGAAAGATACACTGAGTAACTCAATGCTCGTCTCACGGTACGTCCTGGGGGAAAGGGGAGAAGGGGATGCACAGTAGTAGCATTGACAAATCATACAGCAATAAAGAGATGTAATAAAAATACATACATACAATTCAAAACATGGTCAAGGAATATAGTACATAGTAAATAATGCATCCATTTTCAATACATAAGGAGCACAGGTGATGCAGATATACAATACATACATACATACATACATACAATAAAATCTTATGCTGAGTCATTGGCATAGGTGGAGTACAAATGCATTATTTGGGTGGTTCACCGGAGCAGCTGCAGCAGCCAGGGCGGAAACATAGGTGAGCATGACTCAAGTTTACGTGCTGGACAATAAGTGGCAAGGTAAGTGCAATGAGGTAAGGGGGCAGAAGAAAGGGCGATAAAGGTGAGTTGGGCAAGGAGGGGGTCAGAAGCAGGTGCAGGAAGGAGTGAGGTAATTGTGAAGTGCAGAGGTAAGAGAAAAAAGGGAGGAGGAGGAGAAACGGATTTGAGGAGGCAGTGAATTCCACAGTTTAGGCAGGTGATGCGAGAAGGCTTTCTGGCCATAGGATGTGGTTCTGCCGGGGATTGAGAGGGTGCGAGTGTCAGTATGGGATCTCAGGGAACAGAGGGAGGGAGTAGGGGTGCCAAGAGAGAAGGAGATGTTGGAGGGGAGTGAACCAAGCTAGAATTTCGAGATAAACTTAGTGCCATGTAATGCTCGCCAATTGTGGAGGGGAAGGAAGTTGAGGGAGCGGTAAAGATCACAATGATGAATGAGGAGGGGGGCGTCAAGAGTGAAACGACAGAAAGAGTTGTGGAGAGAGTCCAGTTTGGATAGGTAGAACTGTGGGGCAGCACCATAGACTATGTCGCAGTAGTCAAAAATGGGCAAGACTATCTTCTGTACCAGCTCACATCTAGTGGCAAGAGGGATGCAGCTGCGGTTTCTGTAAAGGGCACCAAGCTTAGGCTTTAATTTTTTCATAACGGCATCTATATGTACAGAGAAGTCGAGGTATCTATCCAGCCAAATGTCCGAGATACCTGAAGAGGAGACATCCTCAAGAGCAGTCCCATCAAGGGTGTGAAAGGTGGGGAGGTGGCTTTGCCTAGCGAGTCTTTGCCTTGTGCCAAAGGACATGGAGCGTGTCTTCTTGGCATTTAGAAAAAGTTGATGAGAACTAAACCAGAGTTGGACCTTAGTGAAGTCAGACTGAAGCCTGGCAGTGACATCAGGGACTGATTTGCCAGAGGTAAATAGCACTGTAACGTCAGCATACATGTGGATGCTGGATGCAGAGCAAACCTGGGGGAGGTCATTTAAAAAGATGGAGAACAGGATGGGGCCTAGCACTGGACCCTGGGGAACTCCAGAGGTAACAGGCAGGGAGGGTGAGGTAACATCAGCTATTCTAACTGATTGTGACCTGAAGGACAGGTAGGCACTGAACCAACCTGTGGCAGAAGGGGAGAGTCTAGCTGCTGATAAGCTGTGCAGGAGGAGGGGGTGAGAGACAGTGTCAAAGGCTTTGGCCAAGTCGACAAATATAGCCAAGGTAATGTGCCCTTTGTCAAAGCCTGAGGAGATGGTCTCAGTTAGCCTCAACAGAGAGGTGGTGGTAGAGTGGGATTTCTTGAAGCCAGACTGGAAGGGTGTGAAAAAAGCAGAGTCAGAGAGGAACAAGAAGAGTTGGCTGAGGGCTATGTGTTCTTGGTGTTTGGCTAAGGTAGGTAGGAGAGAGATAGGATGATAGTTCCCAGAAGAGGTGGAATCGCCCCCCTTCAGGAAGGGGAGGACAACAGCATGTTTCTAAGCTGACGGAACAGTAGCAGCCTCAAAGAAGAGGTTTAGTATCAAGGAGAGTGGATAGGCCGTGGCAGGAGCAGAGAGGGAGAGGGAGAGGGAGAGAAGCCTAGGGTCAAGGCCATCAGGAAAGGAGCCTTTGGTAGAATACAGTGCCAGGAGAACTGATAGAGTAGTTTCGGGAGGGACAGAGAGTAGGAGGACTGTGGGGGGTAGGGATGAGGGATGGTGTAGGGGCAGACAGCAGGGGAGGAGGGGCAGATTGGGGAGATGAGATAGGAGGGTAGGGAGCAGTGGGTGGGGTGCCGTGTGAGAGGTGGGAGATGCTAGGCACCGGAGCAAGAAGAGGGCTTGGGAGGGTGCTAAACAGAGCAGAGGTGCAGGTGGCAAAGTGAGAATTCAAGCATTCGGCAATAGCCATAGGTTCAGAAATGACAGCGTGGTTGTGCCTGAGGATAGGTGGTGGAGTATTTGAAGAAGGCGAGATGAGGGAGTGGACGACCTTCCAGAATTTGGATGGGTTGTTAGTATTAGTCTAGAAGTTGGACTTGAAATGCTTAGCTTTGGCTAGGCAGACGGCTTTAGTGCAGCCATTTCTGAGTTCACGGTATCGCTTGAGATCACTAGGGCAGTTGGTGACTTTAGCCCGATGCCATGCAAGGTTGCGAGCTCATTGGCAGGCCAGTAGCGCAGGAGTGACCCAGGGTAGGTGCCTGCCGCAAACCATAGTTTTGCGGACCGCAGGACTTCCAAACTTGTAGGAACTTTCAGCTGAAATGGGTGAGGGCCACGTCAGCTGAGGTAGCTGCGGACAGGGGGGACCAGTCGGTTTGAGAGAGGTCCCACTGCAAAAGTTGCAGGTCAAGAGATGTGAAAGGTTGAGTGAGAATAGTTTTTGCTGGTTGCTTAGACCTATGAATTTTACGCACAACAAATTTCATGTGGTGGTTGCTGATAGAGTCGGGTAATAGCCCCAAGGCCATTACACGATGGGGATGGGAGATGAGGACTAGGTCCAGCAGGGAGTGGTTTAGTGACTTATAGTTTAGTCGAGTGGGTTCCAGAATAAGTTGGTGGAGGTTTAAAGCTTCGATAGTGGAGCAAATATGAGCCAGGGACGGGACCAGCCAGTTTAGCTTTAGGTCACCCAGGATGAATAGTTCGTCACCACCTGCATTGAGGAGAGTTTTGTGACAAAGTCAGTGACATTAGAAGTTGGCTGCCCTGAGCGACAGTAGACTCCAGCGACGAAGATAGGGATAGTGTGGGGATAGGAGATTTTTAAAAGTAGGGCCTCGTGGGAGGATTGAACAGAAATAGTGAAAGAGGGTGTGAACTGGAGGCTAGAGGAAGTGTAGATAGCCACGCTGCCGCCTCTCCCTGCCCTGTCCTGCCTATTAATTGGTGTAGTAGCAAATATGCACTCTGCTGATGTATTTTCTATGATCCTGTATGAGTATTGTACTAGTATATATAAGCTTATAAAGAAAACTAATAAACATAAATAAAAAAAAAATAATTTATAAAAATGCATGATGTAATCCTGCTGCAGGAGACTTAGTTAAAAAAGACATAACATTCAAGGGTTTTCAGAAGTATGAATTGTCAGCAAAAAGACTGAATAAAAAGGGTAGAAATGGGGGGGGGTCTGATGATCATAGTTTCAACATATTTAAACTGTAAGGTTGTAGTCTGGGACCAAGACCACGAATTGTGACTTGTTACTGTAATTTCAGTGGGGCACAGTCATAAAATTTTAGTTATGAATGTTTACTTACCACCAGTTTTGTCAACTCGGAGAATACTGGTTGAGCAACTATGCACAACCAGTATGTTCTGCCACAGAGGGGTTTTAATTCCCTCTGACCTCAAGAGCGAAGCTCGAGAGGTCCATGGGAATCAGAACTCTGAGGTGGCAGAACACACTGGTTATGTATAAAGTTGTTCATCCTGTATTTTTTATAGAGTATAGCATTATGTAAAATGTGTGCATTGTGTTGTTTTCTCTTTCACAGTGAAACTGACTTGTGCAGTCTGTAGAGGTTCTAGAATGCTGTTCTGCCACAGAAGGGTACAGTCACATTCCATGACCTTTGAACTGTGGTACAACAGCATTTTGAAAAGGATGGATTTCTGTATAGAACAATTCTCTACTATGCACTATATAGAAGATAATGGATGGGCATCAGTTAACAATAACGTTGTATTCACTTTGAGATGTTACCATGACAACAAAGTAAACCTCGAGAGTGAAGCTCAAGAGGTTTAGAGTTGTCAGGTAACCTCGAGAAGTGAATATAATGTTGTTCTTTAACTGATGCTCATCCATTGTCTTATATAGTGTATGGGCATAACTAAACAACACTGAACGTTTCTTGAGCGCCGCTGTAAATAATTCACACACTTAATGAATTTTGTGGCACTGCTTATGTCCCCCCTCAACAGGAAGAAGCCCCGCTCGATCCATGTTCCCCCTCTCACAGACAAGCTTTTTTAAATAAAATATGGCAACACACACCTTTTAGCAGCGCTGATGTCTTTCGGCAGAGATCTCACTGCCATGGCCGTTTCCGCATCATGATCAGAATAGATCTCACCACTGCGCCTGTTTCCACAGGTGCTGAGCATTTCCTAATGCCCATGTGCGAGGGATGTTCCATGTTGTTGTACCATCGATGTGACATACCGACGATGGTACAACAGCTAAATTATGTCACATCGATGGTACAACAACACTGGTAAATGTTAGATTTTTAGTGATTATAGCATTCTAACACACACTATAAAACAGTCTACAATGACTTAATTGAGTTAGGGAGGATCATGGATACATTAATGTGCTTGGATATATCTTTTCATCTGATTATGATAAGAGATTTTAATGCTAGGGTAGGGGAGTTAAATTAATATTTATTTATTTACTTAGTTTTTGTTTACTGGGTAAGTGCACTAGACAGAAACTGCCTATTTTCAGGCACAACCCGGGAGAAATACAACAACGTCAGACAACATAGGACAGTGCAGTACAATAGGACAGTAGAACACAACATAACTTCAAAAGATACAACAGCATCAGGTTACAAAAAATAGTGCAGTGTATACAGTCAGTAGGACACTACGTAATTACCAAAAAGACATTTTAAGGGTAAGCAGT
The DNA here is from genome assembly GCA_016271365.2 of Neoceratodus forsteri. Lineage (NCBI taxonomy): Eukaryota > Metazoa > Chordata > Ceratodontiformes > Ceratodontidae > Neoceratodus > Neoceratodus forsteri. The sequence goes on from CM028138.1 coordinate 559,492,533, forward strand.
GTTGTAGTAGGAAGCAGTTGACAACCTTATAGCTAAAGCAGGAACTTAAGTGCTAAGGTTTAAGTGGACAGAACTATTAGGGTGAAGCTAAGGACCCAGTACTAGGAGTTACCAATAGAATTTCAATGGATAAAAGAGTAAGTAACCGGGGAAAGACATTGGCAAACTTCTATCAACACAATCTTTAACTATTAAGTGGTAGAGTTGAACAGGATATTTCAGAAGTCATAACATATCAACCTAAATGGGGGGGCTCAGTTTTAGATCTGGCCATTTTTTACATTTGCCTGTTTGAAAGGATCATACGTTTTGAGGTCCCTCAAGAGGTAGCCTCAGATCACTTCCCTATAAAAATTGCAATGAATTTGGATGACTTAGAAATAAAAGCTATTAAAGAGCTACTGACACCTCAAAAAAACTTCAAAAACATAATTATCTACAATTCTGCTTGCATTCCATTTATATTTTATATATTTATCCTCCCCATAATTTATTACTAAGGAAATGGGTATGAATATATGATCATTGTCCCTTAGAGTTTGAGTTCATCTGTCTCTATAGCTTACTCCCTACTCCAAGTCATAATCTTCTGTTGTGACATCAGAGTCTGTTGCCCCGGGAGTAACTGTGAGGTCACAATCAGTGCTCTACGACCTCAGGTAGGGAAAAAACAGCAGGAATAGATGAACTCTTCAGGTGCAGAAATCCTGTTTTCATACAAATGACCTCAGTAATAAATAATGGGGAGGAGAAATACAGAACTAATGGGAAATACACGCTGGACTGTGTCTAAATATTATGTTTTGGTAAAGTTCACTTGAACATGTCACCAGCTCTTTAATAAAAAGAGAGATAAAGAAAAAGGTGTATACACACTTAATAGTTATAGCAAACAGAAACAAGCATTTGCCAATGCCGAATGTTTGCTTGCTGGTATTGGCATTGGTAGTGCAGGAGTTAGAGAGATGCATAATAGGAATGGCAGTGAAGTATTAAACTAACTCCAACCCTCACCTCCGCCCTGCAGAGACGGACAGGTGTTTAGGGGTGTGCCTTTGGGTCGTCGGCCATAACGCTTATGCCATTCCACCTCATTCCACCCTACAGACACCAACAGGTGTTGCAGTGTGCCTTGGGGTCTTCATCCCTTACGTTCACCCATTCCATAAGGAAATAAGATGAGATGGGTGCAGTAGAGGAGACTGAGGCAAACATTAGGGCCGAAGACCACAAGGTACACCTCAATGCCTGTCACTGGCTGCAGGGTGGGGTGGAATGGCGTGAGCATTATAGCCGATGACTCCAAGTCACACCCCTAATGCCTGTCAGTCTCTACAGGGTGGGGCGTTACAGATGAAAACCCTAACACCCTGGGCGTTTGTTGGTATTTTTGCTCCAGATTTTCAACATAGATTTTTTTGGGACCCCACCTCATGAACAGTGGCACTATCATTTTGTTACTCAATCAGCAGCACTGTTCATGAGAAGGTGTAAATAATGGCAATGTTGAAAATATGGAATAAAAATTGGTGAAGTTACGAGCATGCGTAGAAATTGTGCAACACACGCCTGTAACGCAATCATTTTTGGAATCTTTTCAACAAATTTTCAACATACGTATCTTTGGACCTCCCCTCATGAACAGCGCCACTGTGATTTTGTTAATCTGTCCCAAAAGTTGATTTCCCACACCGACAGCACCATTCTGCACCACAGGTGCGAAAACACATTTCAGGCAGGATGTGAAAATGACAGTAGTACTGTTCATGAGAAGGTGTGTGAAAAAACAGCAATGTTGAAAATCTGGAGTGAAAGTCTAAAAATTTGGTGAAGTTGCAAGCGTGCGTAGAAACTATGCAACGCGCACTTGTAAAGCAGTCATTTTTTGGAACTTTTCCACCAAATTTGTAACATGTTTTTTTTGGGAATCCACCTCATAAACAGTGGCACTGTCATTTCATTAATCGGTCCTGAAAGGTGATTCCATGCAGCAACTGCGAAATCACCTTTTGGGACCGAGTAACCAAATGACAGTGACATTGTTCACGAGATGGGGTCCCAGGAATCCCATTTTGAAACTGTGGGGCCAAAATTCCTAAAAGTGGCTGAGATATCAACCTAAGTTGAAACCCCCCCATTGACTCCCATTATACAGCTTGCCGTCATTTCTTCAGTTTGCCCGGTCGGCTTTGAAGACTTCAGGTGTGTCCCAGTCCATAGAAGATCACCACTCCCAACCTGTGGAGGTAGTATAGGGTAAGGGGGGGTAAGTGGAGGTGGGTCCACAAAGGGAGGGTGGGAGTGAGGGAGGGGGAATGGGAGACAATGAGGGACCATGTTCTCTTTTACAGAGAAAAAAAAGACTGGGGATGGTTTTCTTTCCTTTATAGGTTACCAAATATATTTAGGCACACTGGGGTGGGCTCCCAGTGTGCCACAATAGTATGTGTGTGTGTGGGGGCATGCCGACTGGGAATTGGGCACCCCGATGTTGACACTTGAAATATTCAGGCGGGTGGGGGGGGCAACTGACACCGGGAGTGGGCATTCCAGTGTCGGAAACATAAAAAATTATTTTGGCACACTGGAGTGGGCTCTCAGTGTATCACATTAATGGGGGGAAGGGGATACGTGCCAACATGAGGATTGGGCACCCCAATGTTGGCTTTCTGGGCAGTGTGTGGCAGGTGGCAGGAGCTGCCAAAGTGGAAAGCTGCACCATGGCTCATTTATTTATTTTCTGAAATGGTTCACCAGAAAAGGCACACTGACCAAATAAGGTGCTTGGTGGTAGGAGCGAAGAAGAACCGTAACTCCGGCCATGTGCATTTCTGTGCACTGCATTGTGCACGGCTGGAGTCTTGTCAGCTGCTGCTAACAGACAGAAAGTATGTCTGTGTGCCTGGCTGCAAGGGAGGGGGAAGGTCCCACTGTAATGAGGAAACTGTCCCTCATTGTAGTGGCAGATTTCTTTTAAGTGCGGTCCTCTCTCTCAAACTGCTGTCATAGACAGCTCGCTGGTTCATTGGTGCCTGAGGAACAAGCCCCATAAAGCATTAATTCGTAACCATCCCTGACTGGAGCAGCACTTTTCTTTCAAGTGAAGACCGCTTCTCTCAAACTGCTGTCATAGACAGCTCGCTGATTCATTGGTGCCTGAGGGACGAGCCCCACAAAGCGTCAACTGCATTGAGCAGAAACTCACACACCTCTAAAATGTTGTACTGTCCCAAGATGTTTCTTGTGCATGTGTGGCATGCATGCATGTAAATAAACATAAAAATAAGTAGAACCATGACTTTAGCAAACAAACAAATTAAGTGGAACCCTCTTTTGCTGAAAAAGATCTCTGAGCCACAGAATGTGGCTCTGGGTATTTTACTAAAGGACACGCTCCTGGCTGGAATGGAATATGACATACTGAGTAGCTTTAAAGATATTACAGATTACTTTCATGAAAAACCCCACTTAATAGTGGCGTGCAAGAAAGCAGACCAGAACAAGTAAATTGGCATCTAAAGTTCCATGGTTTGATAAAGACTAATGTAAGGACAAATCTTAATAAGATAACCAGAAAACTCAGAAGAACTAATGTCCTAGAATATAAAAAGGCACTAATATAAGTGAGAAAGGAATACAGAAAATGGATACAAATTAAGAAAATTGTTTATAATAAGTTCCTACGGGAAGAACTACAGGAGGTTGTACAGAATAAAGACTTCAAGGCTTCCTTTAAGCAAAAATCGAACAGCCTTGATATTAAAGCACTGATTTTGGCTATAATTTGGGAAAAATATTTTAAGACCTTATTTGGGAAACATGAACTGGAATCTTTAGAGGTATTAACTATGGATGTTACAAGTGATTTCCTAGACTGGGAACTAGCGACACAAAATCAAGCTGCACAATATACGTCAGAACAAAAGCACAACAGGGCACCTGGAATAGATGGCATTCCTGCTGAACTTTACCAGAAGAAACTGTTGTGGTGGGCAGAAATTTTGCAAAGATTATTTAATTTTGTGATTAAATATTGTGCCTTGTGCTCACAAACAGGGACAGTGTGATGGGGGTAACAGTGGGGGAGCACCTGGGTAACAGTGACCACCAGTCATTGTGGTTTGAAATCACAGAAAGAGCAGAACCAAACCACACAAAAACATGTATCCTGGATTTTAGGGGGGCAGACTTTGGGAAAATGGGGAGATGCTTGAAAGAGGCATTAAGGGGAATGGGACAGGAATCAGGGATTGAGGAACAGTGGGCAGTATTTAAAATGGGATTATAAGAACAACAGAATTATGCATTAAGCAGGTTAGCAAGAGGAAAGAAAGAGAGACCATTATGGTATTCAAAGAGGTAGCAAAGAAGTGAAAGCCAAAAGATTGCATTCAGGCAATACAAAAGACACAGGCAGAAGGGGATAGGGAGAAGTACCAGAAGAAACAAAGGAGGCAGGGAAGTCAGTAGGGAAGCCAAGCTCAGACAGAAGAACACATTGCAAAATCAGTGGTTAAAGGGACAAAACCTTTTACAGGTACATAAGTGAAAAAAAGAAGGACAAAGGGAGGGATAGTGAGACTGAAGGGGAGGATGGGAGCAGCGTGGAGGATGACAACAGTAAAGCTGACATATTGAACAGGTATTTCTGCTCAGTCTTTACTAAGGAAGAGGGGGTAATGGGTCTGAAGGGAGTATAAGGGTGAGAATGGTGCAGAAATGGACACAAGTCCCTTTACAGAAAGGGTCCTGAAGGAACTGGAAGTAATAAGAGCTGATAAAGCAATGAGGCCAGATGGGGTGCACCCAGGGTCCTTAAGAACTAAGAGAGGTGGTGGCTGAACCTCTGGCTATCCTGTTCAGCCAGTCACTGGAAACAGGGAAGTACCCAAAGACTGAGGACAGCAGATGTAGTCCCCTTATACAAAAGTGGGAACAAAGAGGAAGCAGGGAACTACAGACCAGTCAGCCTCACCTCGGTAGTGGGAAAGATCATGGAAGCACTACTGAAGGAGAGATTGGTGGAACATCTGGTTGTCAATGGACTACAGGACCCAAGGCAGCATGGTTTCACCAGGGGAGGTCATGTCAGACCAACCTCATTGAATTTTTGACTGGGTGACTAGGAGGTGGATCAGGGGAGGGCAGTGGACATGGCCTATCTGGACTTCAGCAAGGCCTTTGACACTGTGCCACATAGAAGACTATTACACAAACTGGGAATATGGGTGTGGGCAGGACAGTAGTGTGGTGGGTAGGTAACTGGCTGGGTGGCAGGACACAGAGGGTGGTGGTAAATGGCTGTCACTCCACAGAGGAAGAGTGACCAGTGGGGTACCACAGGGATCAGTGCTGGGACCGGTCCTATTCAACATCTTCATCAGTGACATTGCACAGGATCTAGAAGGCAGAATTTCACTGTTAGCTGATGACACAAAGCTCTGTAACAGAGTAGACACACCAGAGGTGTAGACAGAATGAGAAGGGACCTGCAGAAACTTGAAGAATGGTCAAGGGTTTGGCAGTTGAAATTCAATGCAAAGTGCAAGATAATGCATATGGGCACAAAACCCTGGCACAATATATCAGTTGGGGGGTGAGGATATAGCATGCACCAAGCAGGAAAGGGATCTTGGGGTTGTCATCTCTGATGACCTCAAGGTAGGGAAACAGTGTGACAAGGCATCAGGTAAAGCAAATAGGATGCTGGGATGTATAGGCAGGGGTATCACCAGCAGGAAAAGGGAGGTCATAATTCCGCTATACAAGACACTAGTGAGGCCCCACCTGGAGTACAGTGTACAGTTCTGGAGACCATACCTACGTAAGGACATAGACAGGGTAGAGAAGGTTCAGAGGAGGGCAACAAAGATTGTGTATGGGTTGCATCACAAGTCCTATGAAGACAGGTTGAAGGAACTGAACATGTACTCCCTGGAGGAGAGGAGGGAGAGAGGGGATATGATAGAGACATACAAGTATCTTACAGGGAGGAACAGGGTGCAGGAAAACACTATTTTTAAGCGAAAAAGATGTTTCAGGACTAGAGGGCATGGGATGAAGTTGGAGGAGGACAATTCAGAGGAAACATGAGAAAGAATTTCTTCACAGAACGGGTGGTGGACAAGTGGAACACCCTGCCAGAGGAAGTGGTGGGAGCTGGAAACAATCACGGATTTAAGAATGCATGGGATAGACATAAAGGAATTCTAGAGGTCAGGGGTAAGGGGAAATAGACTTCTAGGAAAACAAACTGAACTTACAAGCTCAAATGGGCAGACTAGGTGGGCCATAGGCCCTTATCTGCCGACACTGTCTATGTATCTATGTATGTATGTATCTATGTTAAAGTTCCGGAGTCTTGGCTTACTACAGAAATGTTATAAATTTTTAAGAAAGGCAGAAGAGATTATCCCAAAAATTATAGACCAATGTCGTTACAATTGTGGCGTTTTTTTGTATGGTCCGCCACTAAAAGACCCCTTACCTTCTCTGTGGTCTGCCAGCCCCTTCGGTTGCTGCTGGTGCTGCTGGTGAGAACCCCATCTGGGACCCTGAAGGGAGGTTTGTTCTAATTAAGGGGTTGCTTAATGGGGATGATATAGTTTTGGGATCAGTGTATGGCCCAATAGGGGGAAGTCCCACCTTCTTTATGTCCCTCGCTGATAAAATTAGTGACATGCTCCCCTTCCTAATTGTGCTAGATGGGGATTGGAATCTCCCACCTTCTCACCTGTTAGATAAAGACCCCAACTCAAACCTCCCACCTACTCCGGCTCAAAGATCCTTACTGGATTTTATCCATATGTTAGGTCTTTACGATCCTGGCGTCTTTCAACCCATCCCTTCGCTCTTTTTCGTTCTTTTCTCAACCTCACAGATCCTGGTCTAGGATTGACTATATTCTGGTCAGCAAATCCCTTTTTCCGGGTCTCCTCCAATCTGGTATCGAGCCGATTATTCTTTCTGATCATGCAATCGTGTGGGCAAGTATATTTCCTGGTCCTAACTTTCAAAAGGATACTACCTGGAAATTGAATACCCAGCTCTTAAAAGATACCCAAGTTGTGGCTCAGGTCAAGACCCTTATCTCTGCCTTCCTAGAGAATAACCTTGGATCCACTTCTAGATTTGATAGCATTTGGTGTTCCCTGAAATGCTATCTTAGGATGAGTTAATCAAGATAGCCTCAGCAAGGAAAAAGCTAGACTGACTGGGCATCCTCTCTGATGACCAAAATCAAAAGTTGGAGAACTCTTATTTTTCCTCCTCTTCCTTATCCTCCTTTGAGGCCCTTTTGGTGGTCAAAAACGAATATACAGACCTTCTTAAGGATAGAGCCGAATATTGCCTCGTTAAGACACAAGCCAAATATATCGAGCATGGGGAGAAAGCTGGTAAACTCCTGGCGTTGAGACTTCGCACGATGGAAAGCTCTAGATTGATCCCAGCTATACATTCCTCTATTGGCTCTGTTGCAACTTCTCCTAGAGATATTGCTGAGACCTTTGAAAGATATTACAAAAACCTTTACAGTGCACTCTCTTCTCCTGTTCCCTTAACTGATATTTCAACATATTTGAATAGTATTGCTATCCCGACACTTTTACCCTCCCACATATCTACCTTGATTGCCCCTGTCTCACTTTCTGAAATTGAAGCGGCCATTGCATCCATGGTCTCGGACAAGACACCTGGCCCAGATGGATTTCCTGCAAATTTCTACAAGACTTTCTCCAAAGAACTTGCCCCTATTCTCCTTAAATTATACCAGTACCTTTTCTCTGCCACCAGGGTAGATCCCTCGCTTCTTGAAGCTACTATTATTTTAACTCTTAAACCAGACAAGACTCCCACTGACCCTGCGAGTTACAGGCCCATATCCCTACAGAATTATGATATGAAAATACTGGCCAAGGTACTTGCTGAGCGAATTAAGAACATTTGGATCCATCTTCTTAGCCCCAAACAAGTTGGTTTTGTTTACTCCCGTTCTCCTTCTGATCATCTTAGAACCCTCTCACATATTTCCCATCTAGCCCAGTCCTCCCACCTTCCTATGGCTTTGGTTTCTTTGGATGCAGAGAAAGCTTTTGATCGTGTCAGGTGGCCCTTTCTTTGGGCTACCCTGGCAAAGATGGGATTCCCAGTTTCTTTTCTTAAATGGATCCAGGTCTTGTACGACTCCCCCTCAGCCAGGATATATTGTAATGGGGTCTTCTCCTCGAAATTTCAGCTGTTTACTGGTACCAGACAGGGTTGTCCCCTCTCATCGTTTTTGTTCAACCTCTACCTCGAGCCTCTCCTTATCAAGCTTAAGACTTCTCCACTGGTCAAAGGTTGTTGGGTGCGGCAGCAAGAGCTAGTCCTTTCAGCATATGCGGATGACATACTTTTGCATGTCACCCACCCTGCTGCCTCCCTTGACCAAGCAATACAGCTCATTAACCAGTTTGGTAATCTCTCTCACTATAAGTTGAATATAGCTAAGTCTGAAATCTATCCCTTAAATGTACATACACATAAACATGGTCTCATGAAGTTTGGTATGCAATGGTCGACCAAATCAATTAAATACTTGGGTATCCACTTCTCTTGGACTTAGCTCTACTCAAAAGCTTACTCTAGATGCTATCAAATCCCAAGTACAGCAGGATCTGTCAAGATGGTCCAATCTCCCTATTTCTCTGGGGTGGGATTAACATTATCAAGATGAATGCAGCCCCCGTATCTTTACCCTCTCAACTTATTGGGTCTCTGGCTACCGCTCTCTTATCTGCACCAATTTCATGTGGCCTTCTCTAATTTTCTTTGGCGTGGGAAAGGGGTTAGGCGCTCATTTCTCAAGTTATCTCTCCCTAAAGATAAAGGCGGTCTTAGGCTTCCTAACCTCCCTTTTTACTATTGGGCCACTCATCTATCCAAGCTAGGGAAATGGATTTCAAACAGCACTGACTCCTCTTCCCCAATCTGGCTTCAACTTGAGAAGTCGATCCTTTCGGACTCCAAACTAGACCCTTATGCCGTTTTTTATACTCCCATCTCTACCCTTACACAGTGGGTTACGGATCAAACAATTCTTACGTCCCTTAGGTCCCTCTCTCAGTGCCTGCAATTTTTGGGGATCCTTCCTAAAATGGACCTAGGACAACCTGTTGTTCTCAATCCCAATGTTAAATTGGATAATTCGATGATTGTCCCTGACTGGCTTCCTCAAATTAGCAATACTAATCTAGAACAATGCTATGGTCAGGGTTCTCTCCTTCCACACGGATATGCTTGCTAAATTCGATATTCCGCTAGCAAGATCTTTAAAGTATACCAGTTAAGACACCTCATTGTTGAGAAGTTTGGCATTCAGTTTAAGGAATCCAAGGTCCTACCTTCCTTCTGCATATCTCTACCTACGCCTCTAGACCACACTCTATTTCGGCAATTTACTCCTTTTTACTGGATTATAAATTTCCCGAACCTATGGCGGGATCTAATATCTGGGCTTCTCTAGTTTCCGAGGGAACCTTGAATTGGTCTTGGATATGGAGGGACCTACATAGATATCACACTCAGGATAGGCTCAAACTTACCCAATATTATATCTTAAATAACATGCATTACACTCCCAGGAGGCTTTTCCGATTAAATAGGTTAGCCCTCCTTCCTTTGTACCAGATGCTCGCTGGGTGAAGGGAACCTTTGCATATTTTCTGGCATTGTACTAAGGTAGCCCCATCTGGTCGGCCATCCAAGCCAACCTAGATCCCCTATTGGGCCTTACCACTTACTTCACTCCTGAAATATGCATTTTAGGGGATTTTAGGATCATTGACTGTGTTGAGCGCCGATACCATATTGCCCTTATCTCTGGGGCGGTTAAAAGGCTGGTACTTAGGCATTGGACCGACCAATTGGCCCTGACCTATCCGGAGTGGTTGACTGAGCTTTCGGCCTGTCTCAATGTTGAGAGGCTATCAGCCAGTGTACGAAATCGTATGGATCTTTTTCAGAAAATGTGGGGTAAGTTGGATGCCTTATATTTACACCGGTGATCCCCTGGCCTTCCCTCTGGGGTCCATGGAAACTTGATTACCTCTTCTTGGTTGTATCTTTACTTTCTGCTCCTTTGAGAGCAGATTCTCTTTAGCTTATTTATAACTTTATTGGTATTTTCCCTTTAGCAATGTGATTATCTGGCACACTTGAGGGAGGGGTGGTGGGGGCATAGGGAATGGGGGGCTTGTGGGTAGATGAGGAAGATGGGGGTGGGGTTTTTTTCTCTGTTTTTTTGTTCTGCTTTACTTTATACCATATGTGGCTAACTGATTTACTGTACCTTGTGAAAATGATCATGTCTTATTCTGTAAAAGTTAATAAACTTAAATTTCAAAAAAGAGAACCCCATCTGGACCGTGAGAATAACTAGTCGGATGCATAAAATAAAGAATAAGGCAGGTTTATTCAGATCAGTAGGTGTTCTCTTCATGAGGACAAGCCCCACACTGACTAAAACTCTGACTGACAGACCAACATGGCACTGCCAGGCAGTGCAACAATTAGATACATGCAGTTCTAAGTGCTCTTAAAGGGGCGGCAGCTAAATATTAAGCCCCATGCTTAATGTGTGCTTCACATCACTGCCAGAACAGTGAATGTCAGCACCACTCGAACAAGCAATAATCTATATGGTTCTAAGAATTTTTAGGTAAATAATTTAAGGCAAAAAAACATTTTCATATATTACAAGGCATTAGATTTCACAAAACAGAACATGACTCTGCTGCAGGGAGGGGGGGAGGAAAGAACCTGGACTACCCTGGGGACCAGTCAGAGTAGCACCAGAGAGGAGGGAAACACAATAGTACTTGAGACTTGGTCATGCCACAAGCACTAAAGTGTGGAGGAAGGAAAAGGGAAGAGAGGGAAGGGTAGCAGCAGGAGGATACCCAGAATGCAGGTTCACACTTTAATAACAGCTGCATAATCAACAGGTGGACTGTCCATAGAAATAGACATTCCTAAGGGGAAGAAAACGTTAGTGCAGGTAAATAGTACCATGGCAACAGGTGCAAGAAAGAGGTACAACAAGATATTTACTGCAACAATGAAAATCAGAAAATGAATTAGTTCTGACACATTTCACTGAGTCCGGTAACAAAAGTTCAAGACCTCCATCGACTTTTCCGGTCAGTGGGAATGGAGGCATGCATGGATTGCACTAGTTCCTGACAGGAGGGGGTCAGGTCGTTAAAAACGACCCAGGAGTTCTTCCCACTATCGAACCCACACCATTTCACTCTGTAAGTCCAGGATCCATTGACAAACTTCTTTCTTAGGATCTTCTCGATCTGGTACACTGTGGTGTGTGGAAGACAGTTCTGAGAAGAAGAAGAAGAAAATTGAGAAGAAGAGGAAGTCCCAGGCAAATCATCTTGTAAACTGGAATCCAGCTGGAGAGTGTCAGGAGTGGGAAGATCTGTAGGAACTGGCTGTAGGTTGTCTGGAGGGATCTCAGCTTCAGAGAGGATGGCAGGCTCAAGGGCAGCTTCATTTGTGGGAGGATTGGGGTCATCTGGAAGGTTGTTATTCAGGTACCCATGCTGCAGTCGATTTATATGGACTTTGTTGTGTACCAGCTTGCCATCTGACTTGCATCGCAGATGAACGTGGACCGGAGAAAGCTTTTCTACAAAGTAGAATGGACCAGTCCAGGGGCGAAGCAGTTTCTTGGTGGCGCCCAGAACAAGAACAGGATGGTACAAATAGACAATGTCCCCAACAGAGAATGAAGGCTCATGCACCTTGGCTGCAGACATTATCTTCATTGCCGATTTTCTCTGGCCCAACGTGGAGATTGCAACTCGTCAGGCAAGTTCCAGCTGTTCCAGAAGAGGGATAATAAAAGAAGAAGCTGACTTAGGCACCTCTAGCAGTAAGAGATCCTTGTCCAGTGGAGTTCTTGGGTGACGTCCATGGACTAAGAAGAAGGGGGTGTATTCTGTGCTGTCGACACAAGGGCTGGTATTGTACGCAAACTGCACAAAGGGAGCAAACCAGTCCCAGGTGTCGTGAGTCTCATCCAGATACTTGGAGAGTGTGCCGAGAATGGTGGACATCATTCTTTCACTCTGTCTGTTGCATTGTGGATGGTAACTTGTGGTATGTGTCTTTTTTATGTCGAGAAGTTTGCAAATTTCTCGGACAATGGTGGACAGGTAGTTAGTGCCTCTGTCTGAAAGTAGGTACGATGGGGCACCGTGACGACAAATGGCTGTGTTGAGAAATGCACTGGCCACAGTGGTGGCTTTAATGTCTCTTAGGGGAATGAGTTCCAAATACGTAGTCCACAAAGACAAGGATGTATTTGTTACCAGAGTCAAAGCATGTTGGCAAGGACCCTAGAATGTCAGTGCTGACTCTTTGGAATGGCTCAGTGCTACAGGCACTGGGATGACGTGTGCCTTTGTTGGTTTGGCCGGAGGCTTTCTCTGGGAGCAGGGCTGGCAGGATTTTATGACCTGGACAATGTCTCTGTTCATGTGTGGCCAGAAGAAGTGAAGCCTTGTCTTTTCCAGAGTTCTGTGAATTCTCATATGACCTCCAGAGAGTGGAGAGGCATGAGTGGAGAGAAGAACCTGAGGGATGAGAGAGGCGGCACAACTAGCTGTACGTGAGTTCTATCCGTCCGATGACCCTTGCCTTCCTTGGTCCAAATGTGAAAAGCACTCCGTCATTGAGGAAGTACTGCGAAGCAAGGAAAAGTACATCTTGGCGATGTTGCTTGTGTTACGGTAAAGTTCCAGACTCTAAGTAGGTGATGATGTCCGTAAATTGAGTGTCAGTTCTTTGTTGCATTTTAACAGTTGCCAGGGACAGATCAGATGCAGAGGAGATGAGAAACTCTTCAGCTGCTTGTAGTAACTGAGGATTTGTGTGTCTCTCTGTGGAGGCGGTTGGGAGCAGCAAAGCAACCTGAGGTGCTGTAGGAGTGTCCACAGGAAGCACATCCGTGGCATGGAAGGGAAGAGCTTGTAAACAGGATTCATCATCTATTGAGGAGGAAGCAGAGGGATATCGTCTCCAGCTTACACCATCAGCATTTGAATGAACTCGACCTGGTCTGTATTGGATTTTGAAGGTGTAGGATTGCAGCAAGGCAATCCATCAGGTGAACTTGCCTACTGGCTCCTTCATTTCAAATAACCATCTGAGGGCAGAGTGATCAACGATAGCTGTAAAGGAGGAGTAGCGAAGATAGCAGTCAAATTTCTTCACAGCAAATACCATGGCTAGACATTCTTTCTCTGTGATGCCATAGTTCTGCTCAGCTGAGGAAAGAGAGCACCCAGCATAGGAGACAACTCGTTCTGTTCCATCTTGAATTGACAGAGCACAGCGCCCACTGGAAAGGAACTAGCATCTGAGTAGAGCTTGAATGGTTGGTCGAACCTTGGGTAGGCCAATACTGGAGAAGAGATTAGGTTTTGTTTTAAGGTGTCAAAGGCCTCTTTACATTCAGAAGTCCAATTATAGTCACATCCCTTTTTTGTGAGGGCGTACAGTGGAGCAGCAATCTTGGCGTAGTTGCAAATGAACTTTCGGTAGTAGCCAGACAAGCCCAGGAAAGCTCGAAGGTCTTTGAGATTATTAGGCTATGGATAGTCTTTGACTGCTGAGAGCTTGTCTGGATCTGGAGAGATGCCTTGAGAACTAACCACATGTGCCAGGTAATGAATCTGATGCTGTGCAAAACAACACTTTTCTGGGCGAAGCTTGAGATTGGCTTGTCTGAGACGTTCGAACACTTCTTGAAGATGTTGAAGGTGCTCTGGCAAAGTTCTGCTGAAGACTTTCACATCATCCAGGTAGACTAGGCAAGATTTCCAGGGCAACCCACGTAGTACAGCTTCCATAACACGTTGAAATGTGGCTGGACTGTTTTGAAGACCCATAGGCAGACGTTTGAACTGGAAAAGTCCCAAGTGGCAGCGCCATGCTGAAGATGGCCAAGAAGCTGGATCAATGGAAACTTGATAGAACCCACTCTGAAGGTCTAGAGTGGTGAAGTAAGCAGGACTGGCTGCACCAAGACTCTCTAAAGCATCTTCGGTTGTAGGCAAGGGATGAGCATCCTGCACCATGTAGGCATTGAGTTTTCTGTAGTCTACCACAAAACAATACCCTTTGTCCTTTTTTACCACCAGCAAGCAAGGTGCACCCCAGGGGCTTGTAGATTCTTCAACTATGTCTTGGTCAAGCATGTTTTTGATTATGTCCTCGAGGACTTGTTTCTGTTTATGTCCCATTTTGTAGTTTCGCTGACGGATTGGTTTCTGGTTGGGCTGTACTTCAATGGTGTGTTGCAGGATATCACAGCATCCGAGCTTGTTATCTGAACCAACAAAGACATCCGGGTAATTTTCCAGGAATTTCAAAAGTTGCTGCTTTTCTGTTGGAGATGCTGGAAGTTTGGAAGAGGATAGATGCTGACTGAGGGTAACTCTGTTGAAGTTGGAGTGGTCGTGATAGTATTGACAAGAGTAGAGCTGGTGGAACCAGGCTGAGGTTCTTGCATGAGATGGAGCTGGTCCCCTGAAGACAAGCAGACAGACTTTCCGATGTTGGCACCCTTTGAAATGACCACTGGCTCATCTGTGAAGTTGCAGCATTTTTGGAAGACTGTGCCATCATGCACCGCTGATAAGGTATTTCCTGGAAGGAGACCTGACGAATGCAGCACGGGGGATCCTGTGATGATGCCAACAACACCTTGTGGAAGTGATTCACCTCGAATCTTGGCAATCAAAACCATTTCTGACTGAGGAGGCACAGTGACTGAGTCTACAGCTGCGAGTTGCCTCCGAGGATCTAGCGACAATTTGCTTGAAGCAAAGTCTAGGATGGCTTTGTGAGTTTTGAGAAAGTCCAGGCCTACAATTATTGCAGGTTGAAGATCAGGCACGATATAAAACTTGACAGTAGCTTGCTGTGAGCCAAAGTGGAGCTTGAAATGGACCATGCCTGTGATAGGTACTGTATCTGTACTGGCTGTGATAATGTACTTTATGTTGGCTGGAGAGACATTAGGTATGTGACGAATAGCTTGATTGTTTAAAATACTGCTATTGATAACTGAAATTTCTGCTCCAGTGTCGACCAAGACATGTGTAGACCAATCTCTGATGGTTACAGGTACATAATTCGCTAGAAGAGGTGAGCGGATGACAGGTACATTTGCCCCGAGAAGTGAGGGTGTGCCACAGTTCACAGTTGGAGGAAGAGTTTTGTTTGAATTGCGAGAGTCAGAGGGGCGGTCAGTTGCTGTGTTCCCCTGGTGCTGGGAGTAGTTATCTTGCTGATTGTGCAGTGGTGGGCACCTGTGGTTCTCTTGATTTCTGTTGTACTTTAGCTTTCGGCAGACAGCGGCAGTATGCCCCCTGAATTCACACCACTGGCAGGTCACTGGTTCTCGTGAAGGAGGAGGTGGATGAGGTTGCTGTCGAATTGGGAGAAGGACATTGACAGAGGTAGTAGAAGAAGCAGTTGAGCTGTGGTGCAGAGTATTGATACTTGTGGTGAGCGTCTCTATCATTGATTGTTGCTGCTGGACACATGTTGCGAGCGTGGCTAACTGCGATGACTGAGGTACTTGTACACTGGTAGCCTGGGACATTGCTATGGATTGTTGTGCAAGTCGTGCCACTTGGATTGTGTCCATCCAGGTTGCTGGTTTCTGCTGGATTACATAAAGACAGAGTTGAGGAAGCAGTCCCTGATCAAATATTGTGATTTGTTCTTTCTCAGGTTTCTGTAAGCATTTGCAGCGAGACTCAATGTCCACTATGAAGGCTTCAAGAGTTTCAGTGGGTTATATTGTACGTTCCCACAGCTGTTGCTCCAATAACCAGGATGGGTGTGCTTGGAGAAAATGGGCTTTGAAGGTTGTGTACAGTGTGGCAGTATCTCCTTTGACTTGGTCTGGAATTGCGTTGAACCAGAAAATGGCAGTCCCTCTCAGAAGCAAGCGAAAGGCATTGGAAATATGCACAGGATCAGTCCAACCATGCAAGGAAATCCAGGCTTGGAATTGTTCCAGCCAGTCGACAGCATCTTCGTGAGGCAAGGCTGAGAAGGGTACTGGTTGTAGGCTGGTATGGACCGTGGACAGTGGTGAAATGGCTTTAATCTAGGCCAAGTCATCTGGAAAAGCTTGCACAGCTGGTGCTCCTTGAGTAGAAATAGAAGACTAGATGTCATGGAGAATTGTTTCGATTTTGTAGCCCCACGGCCCCTAGAGGTGGGTGAAGGTAAGACTCCGGACGCTCCGGCACCCATATCTGTGTCGTCGTCAGACATTGTGGTTGGTCGTACGGGTGAGAAGGAGTTGCCATCATGCAGGAAATAGGATGTCGTGTCGTACATGAATTGCCGAGCAAAAATTAATTTTGTAGACAAAAGTACAAGTTTTTTTTTGTAGCAAAGTTCATCAATGACGTCTTAATAAAGGATTTACCACTCAATTCTGTGTTGTTTGTTATTTAAATAAATGTTTTGTTGCAAAAATCAGCTTTTTGTTGCAGTGTCCATTCATTTCAATAGGAATCCCATTGTTTTCAATGGAGTTAGGTCAATTTGTGCCCTTCCCAAGATGGCCACCAAACTGTGACATGCAGTTCCTGTGGGATTTGACTGGGCTGACTGTAGCAAGATGGCTGCCAGCAAGGGGGTCAAGGTTCACTTCCTTTCTTGTTGTTTTTGCTGTGCTCAAGATGGAGGATTTCTTCCACGAGGCTGCCTGGCTGCAGAACAATGGCCAAAATGGCAATTCCCGCCCCTGACAGAGAAAATTGGCAGGTATTTTCCATCTTTTGGGTGAGTTGCACAATATGCTGGGGAATTTATTATTTAAGTTGATAAGCTGTGTTCCATTTTATTATGCTGCCTTTTCTTTTGTTTTACTCCCTGGCTTGTTTCTGTATTTTAATTACTGTCCTGTGTGAGTTACTGCCCCCAGCTTAATGTGCCCTGCTTGCGTTTTTCTTTTGTTTCTTTATTCATTTATTTTAGTTATATGGCCCCCCGGCTATCTGGGTGAATGGCAGCCTTATGTCCAGCGTAGTTGAGTGGAGGAGCACTGTGTGAGGCTCTGAGCCGCAGCTGAGGAGGGCAGAGCAGAGCCACGGTGCATAGGAGCGGCAAGAGGACCAAGTGGTGAGCGACTCGCTCCATTTTAATTGCATTCCAAATTTTGTTTAACTTGTTATGGGCCTTTTATAGCATGGCCAAGGAGGAGAGGAGCGCTCCGCTGCAGCCCCAGTTTATTTTTATTTATTGTGTGGCCGAGCGGGGAAGGGAGCACTCCTATGCTGCAGGAGCAGCAGTTCGAAGGGTTGCCAAGGTGTGCTTCAGTCCGTTGCTGCCTTGAGTCGGACAGCTGAAAACTCTGGGTGCCACAGTTGCCAGGTGGGCCGAACGGGTTTACTGCAGGGACAGTCAGGGATGAAGATGAGGCCGACGTTTGCTGTGCGGCAAGCTGGAGAGACTTGAAGTCATTTTGGTAGCTGAGGGAAGCTGTGATGCTGTCTATGAGGCTGTGAGGAGTTGTGGAGCTGTGGTAAGATAGGCCCGGATAACAGAGGCTCCAGTTGGCCACAGGGCTGGCTGAGGAAGAGCGGGGAGCAGCTCAGTGCAGATACAATTAGGCCACTTTTGAGTCGGGAGCCAGGGTTTAAAAGCGTCGTTATGTTGCTAGACAGTGGTGAAGGCGCAGGGTAGCAGTCTGTTGCGGCTGTTAAACAGTCATCGTCAGGGAGCTTCAATTGCAAGTAGGGCAGCGTGGAGCTGTTGTAGAAGGCCCAGACAGAAGGGCTCGCTCGGTGCGTGTTTTTTTTTTTTCTTTCTTTTCACTCTTTTATTTATGTGTTGAGTAGTCCATTCTGGAGCAGCGTTTACATGTGAAACTGCTGTAGTGGAGCTGCCTAGGGTTAAGCACTGAACCTGCCACAAGGTGATGCTGCGGGGGGGTTGTATTGTTCACAGCTCTGTGGGGTTGTTAGGGCTGAGCAGAAATAAGATGGTGGCAGTTTTATTTAAACAGCAGGCTAGCAATGCTGAACACATTTTTTTTTCCTTCACAGTCAACGATGTTCGAGGAGGGCTGCAGGCTGCTGTATAATACAGGAGACAGTTCATTTTTTTTTTCCTCTATGCAGCTGCTTGTAAAATATTCATGCAGTTCAGACATACTGGGGTGATGACTTGGGGTAACCAGCAATGTAGGCAAGCGAGATTGGGGTCTGGACAGAAGAAGGCAGTGCAACAATTAGATACATGCAGTTCTAAGTGCTCTTAAAGGGGCAGCAGCTAAACATTAAGTCCCATGCTTAATGTGTGCTTCACACAATGCATTTCAGCAAAAATCTTCTCACATTTTCTGTTGGAAAAGTTAAGCTCATGGGTAGAGCAAAATCGTATTTTGAGTAACAGGCACTTTGATGTCAAAGAAAATTATTCTACTCAAGACAATGTATTTACTTTAGAACATTTAAAAAGGAAAACAAAACCATACAAGAATAGTGGTTACATCTGGATTTTACTGATATGCATGCTGCATTCGATAATGTCGACAGAGACATTCTGGATAAATCTTAACCAAACGGAACCTTGATAACACAGAAACCTAGAATACGATGGCAGATAAGGGCCGCCAGGCCCACCTTGCCTGTCCATTTTTTTAACCTTCATTTTTGCTGCAGACCTCACTTATTTACGGCACCATATTTTCCCCTTTTTCCCTTACCCTTATGATTCTCTTGTGCCTGTCCCAGGCATTTTTGAACCCCACCACTGACTTTGCCCCCACTATCTCCACTGGAAGGCTGTTCCAGACATCCACCACCCTTTCTGTCAAAAAGTACTTCTTCACATCCCTCCTAAAATTACCTACCCTCCAAGCTTCATAGCATGCCCCCTTGTTCAAGAATATACTCCCTTCCTGTACTTAGTTAACCCCCATGAGGTATTTAAAAGTCTCTATCTTATCCCCTTTTCCCTCCTCTCCTCCAGGGTGTACATATTTAGCTCCTTTAGCCTCACCTCCTAGGACTTTTGATGCAGATCTTGCACCATTTAGGTAGCCCTCATCTGGACCACATCCACTCTCTCTATGTCCTCCTTGAGATGTGGTCTCCAGAACAGGACACAGTACTCAAGGTGAGGTCTTACCAGTGATCTGTATAGGGCCAGCACCACCTCTCTCTTCCTGCTGGCAGTGCCCCTTCCTATCACCCTAGTATCCCACTAGCCCTACTGACTGCCTTGTCACACTGCCTGACCACCTTTAGGTCATCTGATATGATTACTCCTAGATATCCTTCCTGCTTGGTCTTTGTCAGTATCACTGCCTATTTTGTACTCTGCTTCTGAGTTTCTATAGCCCAAGTGCATTATTTTACAATTTTTTTGCATTAAAACCCAACTGCCATGGCCCTGACCATTTCTCCAGTGTTTTCTGATCCCTACCATCCTTTCCACATACCCCCAGAGTGTCCACTCAGTTGCAGATCTTGGTGTTATACAAAAAGAGGCAGACGTTACCTTCCAGTTCCTCCACTATGTCACTTATAAAGACATTGAAGAGGACTGGTCCCAGCACTGATCCCTGAGGTAGCCTGCTGGTCACCCTCACTTCCCCTGAGTGAACTGTTTACCACTGTCCTCTGTGTTCTGCCTCTAACCATTTTTTTACACAGGTTACCACCTTAAAACCCACCACAAGTTCCCAACATGCCTACCAGTCTTCTATGAGGAACAGTGTTAACATTCTTGCTGAAGTCCAGGTAGGTCACATGCACCGCACCTCCATGATCTAACTCCTTGGTCGCTCCATCAAAGAAATCTTTCAGCTTTGCTTGGCATGACATTCACCCGTGAAACCGTGCTGCCTTGGATCCTGTAATCTGCTGGATATGATATTCCACAATCGTTTCCTTTAGTAGTGTTTCCATTAACCAATGTCAGGCTGACAGGCCTATTGCCCTACCGGGTCATAATGTCGTATGCTTAATAGAGTACAACACTATAGATAACCTGTAACAGTGCTGTCTAGGACAGCGAATGGTACAATACCGCATATACTGCTGTACGTGGTATTGCACCATTCACATACTCCCAGGCAGAGGATAAGACCTCTGCTGGGAGTGGGTTCTGCTGAGCAGCTGCCGTAGCTCACTGGACAGAGCCACAGCAGCAGGAACCCAGGCACTGCTTCTGGGACTGGGTTTCATTCCTGGTCCCAGAAATTGTATTTTATTTCGGTCTTTGTGCACTCCCTGAGTTGGACCCCCCCCGGAGTTAAGAATCTTTAGTAGAGGGTCCAGGGGGGTGCAGCACTCTGCAAGGGGGGAGTGGGGGAGGAGCCCCCACTGAAAAAAGAGTTATTCCACATGGCATAAATTGTGCTGTATTGGCAGCGCAATTTAGCCATGCAGCATAATGTCTTGCGACATTATGACCCCATGCCCCTATAATTTCCCACCTCCTCCCTCCCTCCTACCACTTTTGGGAAGTGGAACTACCTCTGCCCTTCTCCAGTCCCCTAGGTCATGCCAGTCTCCAGTGATATGTTAAATAGGTCTGCCAGAGGTGCAGCCAGTACCTCCCTGAGCTCCCTCAGCACCCTTGGATGTACCCCATCTGGCCCCACAGCTTTGTCCACCTTCAGTTCAGCTAGTGCTTTCCAGACGTTCTCCTCAGAAAGGAATACTACTTTTTTAACCATTACCTTTTCTGCTCCCTCTTTTGAGAACCATAGTGATCTCTTTCTTTTACTTTTGCTTACCTGATTGATGTGGAGGTTCATTGCCTTTACTATGCCCTCTTTTATTTTGTTCTACTTTTCCTGCATCCCCTTCAGGGCCTCACCTCCTGCCAGGTCATTCCAGAGGCATTCACCCATCTTAGTAAAATCAACCATTCGGAAGTCCAGGACCCTTGCCATTGTGTGGTTGGATTCCACACCTGTACTTATGCTGAGCCACACCATACAGTGATCACTGGTCCCCAAATGGCTTCCCACCCTGAGGTCCGCAACACTGTCCCCGTTTGTGAGCACTAGATCCTGTATTGTCCCATTACAAGTGGGTTCACTGACTAGTTGCCTGAGGAACGCCCTCTGCAGAGAGTCCAGGATGTCCCTGCTTCTGGCTGAAGCTGCTGCAATGAGGATCGAATCTACATCTGGCAGACTGAAGTCCTCCACTAGCAACACCTCCCCCTTTTTAGCCATTTTGTTAATTGCTTCTAACATTTCCTTATCTAAGCCCTCCCCCTGCACTGGAGGCCTGTAGATCATCCCAGTCTGAATAGTGGCTCCATTTCCAAACTCGAGGGTGACCCACAGCATCCCTGCTAAGTGACTATTAGCTTTGTTATAAAGGTCGCATACAGACACTAATGTACAGACTGGATACAGTGGTGATGGTAAAGTAACTGGTAATACTGGAACATATGAAAACAAATAAAACTGTGCACTCATTACCACATGTTGATGCTGACACCGCAAATATATTTTTAAAAGGCTTTATTTAATGCTAGTTACATGGCAAGGAGATAAAATGGCTGCATGACGCATTTCTGGTCTTACTTGAACCTTTCTCAAAGGCTGAGGCAGTAAAAAAACACATCATCTTTTATAGTGCCAAAAGCAATCATGACATCATAATGACATACATAAAAAGAACCAATCAGAACATCACATCAGTTTCTTCATTGCAGCAATCCATTACAACCATTAAGTACCATAAAAACACCCGTAAAGCATCAGATAAAATAGGAAACTGTTTAAAATAAACACAAAGATTTCCAGAATAAATAGTCTAATAGTCAGTCATGGGGGATGGAGCAAAACTGTATAAGGAGCAAAGCAACTGTTTTAATAATAAACTAAAAGTAGGAGGGGAAGGAAAGGGAAACTGATACTGAAAAATCCATAGTGCAAATCAATGCTTTTTGTCATCCAAGTAAGGTTTAATTTCGAAACTATAATTTAACACTGGATGAATGTTTGCCATTAAC
Source organism: Neoceratodus forsteri (assembly GCA_016271365.2). NCBI lineage: Eukaryota > Metazoa > Chordata > Ceratodontiformes > Ceratodontidae > Neoceratodus > Neoceratodus forsteri. The sequence continues at coordinate 559,514,601 of CM028138.1, forward strand.
TGCAGTATCCAGAAAGTTTCCCGTTTAAGAACCAAATTATTATAATCCCCATGTGGATTGGGATTCACTTTGTCACTATCCATATACTTGAATTTATGTATCTGGCCATCATTCTTTTTTTCTTGTACATGTAATGCTGTAGCATATGTCACATCCTACCGAGAAACAGTTCTTTCCTGCTCCCCAACCCCTACTTTGAAAGCCCTTGTAGTTTTTCCCACATAAAAAACTGTACAACTACATGTTGCTAAGTATATAACCCCATTAGAGCTGTAGGTAGGCATTTATCTAATCTCAAGTTCATTTTTACTATTTACAGTGCTAAAAGCTCTCCCAGTCTGGATTCAGTCACAATAAATGCAATTACTGGACCCAAAACACCCCTTAGGTCTTTTTAACTAGGTCTCATTTTCCTTATTGTCCTGGTAACCTACCAGGTCATAATGTCATATGCTTAATAGTACGTGACATTATAGCTAACCTGAAACAGCGCTGTCCATGACCACGAATGATGCAATACCGCGTATACTGCTGAACGCAGTATTGCACCATTCACACACTCCCAGGCAAAGGATAAGACCTCTGCTGGGCATGGGTTCCATTGAGCAGCTGCTGTGGCTCACTGGACTGAGCCACAGCAGCAGGAACCCAGGCACTGCATCTGGGACCAGGTTTGATTCCCAGTCCCAGGCATTTTATTTTTTTCCACAAATTGTGCTTTCCCTGAGTTGGACCCCTCCCCCACAGAGTTGAGAATCTTTAGTGGGAGGTCAGGCACAGCCCCCACAGAAAAAGACTTATGCCACATGGCAATATTGCACTATATTGGCATGCAGATTTTGCCATGCGGCATAATGTCTTGCGACATTATGACCCCGTGCAACCTGGTAAAGGCTATGGACCAAGGAATCTTTTAAACTCTTAGCTCTTCTGTACGCAAACCTAGGTTTGTTCTTCACAACTTCCCTTAGACCTACATCAGCAGCAAGAACCCTCCCCCCCAATGCTTTTCAATAATCCTAGACAAATGACCAGCATGTGTGGAATAAGTTGTAACCACCTTCATTCTGGAATCTTCTGGTGTCATTTCAGTGCTGTTGTCCAACAAAATTGATCTAGCCACATTATCCACTCCATCTCTGGCTCCCTTTACCTTATTAATATTGTACCCTCTGTCACAAGAATGTTGTTCTAAAAGGTCTGCCCTTTTCTTTCAACTCTCCTATATACTACAGTTATGCTTTGTTCTCAAAAATTCACCTTTTGGTATGCAGTCAATCACATACGTTGAGTGGCAACTTGATGCCATTAACACCGTGTTTCCATCTACTTGTTTACGGTAGATATCTGTATTTAGTTACCCGTTTCTTTCTTTTTTAATCATGATATCTAGGTAAGCCACCTGTTCATAACTGTCCTTATAGGTGAATTTGAGATTTTCATTCGTTGAGTGCAGCTATGTTACAAAATTGTACCAACTCCTGTTTAGTACCTTGCCACAAAATTATAACATTATCAACAAAGCGTTTGTACAAAATCATTTTGTCATGAAATTTATTCTTTGTGGCGTTGTGTACAAACTGTTCTTCCCACCAGCCACATACAAATTAACCACAGAGGGGGCAGATGTTGCCCCCATGGCCGTTCCTTTTTTTGGCAATATAAAACTTTGTCAAAAGTAAATACTTTTAACTTCAAAATGCATTTCAGCAGTTTAAATAAGAAAATTTAACTGAGAGGGGTCTCTTTCCTCATGCCTTTTATTAAGATAATATGCTGGTGTAACCCTCTATAAATGGGGGTTCCCGAAAAGTCTTCCCAGAGCTTGCCTAATTGCTCACAGCCTGATTGGTGTTCGGCGCAAAGCCATTTAAATGTTGTTGCCAGTGAGTGCTTTTAAAGCCTCCGTGTACTGTCTCTTTAAGGGCTGCCCATTTTGCAGTGTAATTAATCTGAATGGGGGGTCTGTGTGTTTCTATGCCCGAGTCCTACCAGGGCTGCTAAAGAATTGTTTCGTTTCTGCCATCGTTAATTGTGCAGAGGGAGCCCTACTGAAAGATGTAACTATTTGCTGGTAATCATTTGGAGTAGTAATGAGAATGTAGTTTGTTCTAACCTGCCTTTCTTGCAGCAAAGACTGTTCAGTGTAGCTCCACCATTTAGGTCCCGAACTGCCGAATTGGACCAATCAGTACTGGGGAGCTCTAAAATAGAGCCTGCTGAAATGGGACTGTATGGATTACCAGTTGGGATTTGTAGTTTTAGACTGCTGGTGCCTTTTTGCAACAGGAGGGGGAGCTCTTACTGTGATTGACAGCTAAACTGCCCAACCGAACCTTTTAGATCTAAGGGAAATCCCCTGAGCTGTCTGCTGGCAAGCCAGATTCGAGTTGGAAGTTGAAGAGGAAAGAGCTCGCATAATCGAGTGGCCGTGTAGTGCAGTAGTTCGCGTGGGAGACAGTGGAAGGCCCGAAACTCGACCTGTTGCCATTTTGCTGAGAGAGAGAGATTGAGAGAGAAAAATAATCGGACAGTGATCCGCTTGAAGTGCTGCGAAGTAAGCTGTTGAAAGAATACCAGGCTCACCTGAAGAAGACTGAAGATTTTGCTAAAAGCGATCGGCCTGTCAGGAACTGTAGCTACCATAGTGCTCCCGGGTTTAGCAGTGATTTTGCGATCGGGACCGAGGAGTCCCGTCTGGTGCAGTAAACTTTCTTTACATATAAATGTGCTGCAAACTGGAGGGGGTCGCTGCCTGGTTCCCCTTCCGAACTGGGCTGTGTGTGGAAGGCTGGAAGCTGTCCCCAGCTCCATCAGACTAAATCCGCTTGCTTTCACATGCTGTTAGGCCTTGCCACGAGGGTCTTGTCTCCCTACCCTGCTCCTTCTGGCAATCCAGAACAACCATCATCCATCTTGTCCTCAGCATTGGGTATCGTGAGTAGTACACAGGGTAGCTCCCTGCAACATATCTTTTAAATCAACAGTGTGTCATCTGATTACTGTGTTGTTTCCTCGAACTGAGCCCTCCGGTTCCGGATTACAATTCGGGGGTGTGCATGTTGTTTCTTTCTCCATAGGGCCCCAACCAGCTGCAATGCCGGCCTTCCCCAGGCAACGGTCCTGGCTAGCCCTTTTTCCCATCCTGGGTACCCAGCAGTGTGATTAAGCCAATTAACCTGATTGCCCCCATCCTTGTTATAGTCCCCCTGAATAAATCAGATCTACTTTTTTCTGCAATTTACATTGACTGTGGTGTCAGTTTATGTTGAAGGTATTGCACTGTTTCTTTGGTATTGCATCACCTTGTTTTACAGGGGGTTCCCGGAGCCAAGCTGAAGGAACCAGTCCTGGGGGTAAGTGTTCAGCATATGTGTGTGTGCCAGACTGATCAAGAGTATTGGGAAGGTGTACACTGTATACTGTGTGGGCCACTAGTAGGAGACAAGGGGGTGTCACAGTGTCTCAGAGGGCTGTGGCCTGGTTATTCAGACTAATACCAACCCAGACCTTTGGGTGGAGGCACCCGTCACTGAACCTAGGCCCCTTAACCTGTCACTAACCGCGCAGGCGGGGTAGAAGCCCAAGGGACAGCGCCACCTAGGGGTTACACTATTGTGCCAACAGCCCCCTCATGTGGTACATTGGTATATAAGGATTCAATATCCAATGTTACTGAAAGCACATTTTCATTTAATTTTAACCCTTGAATAATGTTTAAAATATCTTTAGTATCTCTCACACATGCAGGTAAAACTTCAACATGCTTTCTCAAGAAAGACTCTAAATAGTTAGATAAAGATTCCGTTAATGACCCGAGGCGTTAACTATGGGATGGCCAGGTGGGTGGTTAAGGGTCTTGTGAACTTTTGGTAGCATGTAAAATGTTGCCATTACTAGGGTGTCATTTAACAAAAAATCTTGAACATATTTACTAATGTGACCCCATCAAAGGCAGCATTCACTAAGTCATCTACAGCAGATTTAAATTCCCAGATGGGGTTATGGTTTAATCTTTCATAAAATGTAGCATCTTCCAACTGTCTTAATGCTTCAGTAACATAATCGCTTTTATTTAAAATAACCACAGCCCAGGGTTCAGTTAATTTATTTTTAGTGGAAGTCTAAAACTTCCATGAATTGAAATATGGAAGGCATTCCAATTTTTTTGAAGTCAAAATACTTCCAGGATCCCACTTTTGGAAGTCAATATTCTAGGAAGGACCAATTTGTGTATAATAATGTAATATATTAGTGGTTAAAAATGTTTTTTTTCAGGAAAATCCATCATTTCTGACTTCCATGCCTGCAACTGTTTTATTCGCTGTGGGTGCTACAGGCCCACGATGCCAAGCTGGACCACTACCACCCCTGCAAGAACCTGCTCTTGACAAAAATGAACTATATGGCACCCCAATGCCAACTGTGCGAAGGAGCTCCAGCTTTCCACCACCTGCATCCCACCTCGCCTGGGCACCCGACACCTGCCACGGTTATCAACATTACCATTTTCATGCCCATAAAGATCACCCTGGTGAACGCTCGCCTCCCCCACTGCAAGAGCAGGAGGCGCAAGATACGCTCCACCATTTGCATAAACCTCTCAGCCAAGAAAATAATATTCATGCTTCTTCTTCTATTGGGTAATGTCCATGCCAGTCCTGGCCCACCACCAGTATCAAACGCAGGGGGAAACACGAGTAAAGGCCTGAAAGTAGCTGCACTGAACATCTGCAGCCTCACAGCAAAGTTTGACCTACTCCAAGCGTGGATGTCCGACCATGTACCTGACATTCTGTGTCTGACAGAGACCTGGCTGTAAAGCAGGATAAAAGACAATGAAGTGATGCTTCCAGGATATCAAACATTCAGGAAAGACAGGTGTGACAAGAGAGGTGGAGGAGTCCTTATCTATGCCAGGGATTACCTATGCTGTTCGGTCCTCCCTGTTACCAGGGTCGAGGATGATCATGAACTACTAGCAATAAAAGCACAGGTCGGACGGCACGGCAAATCTCTAATCATAGCGTCGGTTTATCTTCCACCGACTAAAGCCAGGGATGGCCTCCCAAAAATACTGGATACAACTGCTACCCTTTCTCAGGGCACAGAGCTTCTCATAACAGGTGATTTTAACATCAGCTGGAAGGGCAGGGAATCCACGCCTTTCAAGGACATGGTCGCTACTTCCAATCTGACCCAACTTGTAGACAGCCCAACAAGGTGGAACCACAAAACAGGAAGAGACACCCTCCTCGATTGGCTCCTCTCGAGTTACCCTTCTCGGATCTCTGAACTTAAGGTCCTGCCTGACACCTTAAGTGATCACTCCCCGGTCACTTTCACATGGTCAAACAAATTGAGCAAGCCCCCGCCTATCATAATTAATAGTAGGGTCTTGGGGAAGGGCAAGCTTGGGTCCCTCTCCTCTGCCGTCTCCCAGTATGACTGGTCCCCCATCGATCATGCGCCTAATATTGACCAGGCCCTAAGTTTCTTTATAGAGGGCTTCAACAAGATTTGCGATATCTTTGCGCCCACTGAGGAAAAGAAAAATTCGTCAAGTTAATGGTTGGATCACAGGATCTCCTCGCCCAGATGAAGGAAAGGGACAATCCTGGGAAAAGCCAGGTCCTCTCACAGCAAACACAACTTCCAATGCTACAGAGCTGCAAGAAACCACTGCACCAACCTTATCTGCCAAGTAAAGGCCAACTTCCACAAGGAGCAGCTTAAAAAACTTGGGGCAATGGGAAGAATTTTGGGATAACATCCAAAACCTTCTTGGGAAGGATGAGAAGAAGATCCCCACTCAGCTCAACATTGACAACATCACGATTACTGACCCTCAGCACATTGCGGATTCTCTCAACACAGCGTTTACTGACCTGACCGGAATGCTACCCCCTTACTACCTGCACCCTGCTGGGGAACAAACCAACTGCACGCCTCAAGAGGGCTCAATCCCTGTCTTCTACTTCAAAAAAGTGTCCGTGAAGGAGGCTTACAAATACATAAAAAAAATACTAGGCAAGACCAGAATAGGGAGTGATGGAATCGATATGAAACTCCTATCCCTAACACTGGATGTCATCATCGTGCCAGTTACAAAACTATTTAACAAATCACTGGCTCTTGCACAGTTCCCCGAGATCTGGAAACAGGCTCTCGTGATGCCAGTGCACAAGAATGGTGATATGACATGCACCGCCAATTACAGGCCGATATCCATCCTCTCTCCCTTATCTAAAGCCCTGGAAAAGATTGTGGCCACCCAACTCACAGATTACCTCAACAAATACAACCTGTTATGTCCAAACCAATATGGCTTCAGGCAGAATCATAGTACCTCCACAGCTTTGCTGGACTACACTGACTACTTGCACAAGGCACTAGATGAAGGAAAGCTGGTGGGGTCAGTCTTCATAGACCTCACCAAAGCCTTCGACACTGTCAATCACTCTCTCCTCCTGACTCAACTACAGAACTTGGGGGTTGCAACCAATGCTGTCTGCTAGTTCAAGGACTACCTAACACACAGAAGCCAACGTGTAAAAATTGGGCACACAGTATCTAGCTCCAACGAGGTATCTTAAGGGGTCCCACAGGGGTCAATACTGGGGCCCTTACTATTCAGCCTCTTCCTAAATAATCTTCCTGAAGCCTGTAACACTAAACTGATACTTTACGCAGATGACGCTGTGCTTCTCACCAGCAGTTCATCAATAGTTGCCCTCCACTCCCAGCTGCAGGCATCCTTCTACAAGCTGGAAGACTGGTTCTGTAGCCATAAACTTCTATTAAACTACAAAAAAACCAAGGTGATGCTCACAGCCAGCCCACAGCACAAAAAGAAGCTCCCTACCCTCACCATCTCCAATAAAGTCAGTGAGCTGCTGGAACAAGTTCAGACCTTCAAGTACCTGGGGGTCACCGTTGATGACTGCCTCACCTTTACCCAACACATCGACACAGTGGTAAAGGCAGTGAACACCAAGCTGGGTGTACTATATAAGCATAAAAAGTATCTCACTCCAGAGGCCCTCCGTCTCTCAGTCTCCAGCTCCATCCTTTCTACCATGGACTATGGATTGGTGGTCTATGGCACAGCAACAGACACTGCACTAAAAAGGATTCACATTGCCCTCAACAAGGCATGTAGGCTCACAATGGCTGCAGATAGAAATACCCACACCTGCTCCTTATACAAGGAGACCAATTGGCTGCCACTAAAGAACAGGATTATATTCCAGACATGTCTCCTTGGAAAAAAAGGCACTAATGGGTAAAACCGCCCCATGCATTTCTAGCATCCTAACACCAAGTGCTACCAGCTATACCACCAGAGGCAGGATGAGGGGGGCCCTATCAACACCTTTCCGTCGAACTGTGCAGGGACAGCATGCTTTCAGCTTTAGGGCCCCTCAATGGCTCAATGAAATCCCAGTGTACATTCTAAACTCCCAATGCATCTCGCAATTCAAAAATGACCTAAGGCAACACCTTCTTACTAGGACAGTTTGTGACTGCCACTAGGACTCTAACACCCATAATGCCCAATCACCCACACTCTCCTTCCCCTTCCTTTTACACCCACTCTTCCCTATTGCCCTATCCTCTGTCTTCCTCTCCCCTGTGCCTTTTCTCCCACTGGATCAACCTTAAAACCAACATACTAACTACCTCCCCAACCTCCTAGACAAAGCCACTTCTGGCTGCCCTCCCCCGTCTCCCTCCCCTCACCTTGACTCCTCCTTGGACTCTCACACTAGGTGTCACACCTGTTTATCTCCTTCGCTACCTATAAACACTGTCCTTTACCCTAGTTGAATGCTCTTGACGCTGTACTATCACCATTGGTACTATGAATGACATTGTATTCTTACTGTATACTAGCTACCTACTATTCGAGTATTGTATGTAAACTGTTTGCTATTGCTGTCATTGTCACTGTTTGACGTGGAACCTTTGTAAAAGAGCTCTGAGCTCAAAGGTATGATCCGAATCCCTAAATAAATAAATAAAAATAAATAAATAAATAAACTGTGGACGTCATCTAATGTTTGTCTTTACACATGGAAGTCAATGACTTCCTCCCCCTTTATTTTGGAAGTTTTTGCCTTATTTTTGGAAGTCAAATACTCCAAAAATGGAGTTGACTGAACCCCTGATCACAGTCCCACCCTTATCTGCCTGCTTTATCACAATATTACTGCCTTCTTGCAGAGTCTGAATAGAGGCATGTTCTGCTGTGCTCAAGTTGTTAAAGCATGGCTTAGGCAGCGTTTAAAATAAAAGTTTAAGATCCCCTTCCACCAACTGTTTAAAAAACATTTACTGCTGGGCACGTGGGTGGACAAAATGCGGAGTTCAATCTGAAATTGTCATAATGCATATCGGGTACAGTTTCAACATATTATGAGCCAGTCTTGTGAAAAAACGTGGTCAGATTCACCTTTCTATACAGGAGACTAAGGTCTATTAGTGTTTGCATTCTGTCAATAGATGTTGAAGGGTCAAAGGTCAGTCCTTTCTTTAGGAAGTTTTCCTCCAGCATTGTCCCCTCAGTGAAATTTTCTTACTTAAACTGCTGGAATACATTTTGGAGTTTAATGTATTTACTTTTGACAAAGTTTTATATCGCCAAAAAAAAGGAACGTCCATAGGGGCAACATCTGCCCCTTCAGTGGTAAATTTGTATGTGGGGTGGTGGGAAGAACAGTTTGTACACAACGCCACAAAAAATAAATTTCATGACCATATGATTTTGTACAAAAGCTTCGTTGATGATGTTATAATTCTGTGGCAAGGTACTAAACAGGAGTTGGAACAATTTGGTAACATAGCTGCACTCAACTAATGAAAATCTCAAATTCACCTATAAGGACAGTTATGAACATGTGGCTTACCTAGATATCATGATTAAAAAAGAAATAAACGGGTAACTAAATACAGATATCTACCGTAAACAAGTAGATGGAAACACGGTGTTAATGGCATCAAGTTGCCACCCAACGTATATGACTGACAACATACCAAAAGGTGAATTTTTAAGAACAAAGCATAACTGTAGTAAGAGGAGAATTACAAAACAAATGCAGACCTTTCAGAACAACATTCTTGTGACAGAGGGTACAATATTAAGAAGATAAAGAGAGCCAAAGATAGGGTGAATAATGTGGATATATAAAAATATATATATATATATATATATATACGTGGAAAGGCAATGATCATGTAATAGAAGAGATTAAAAACTTTATTTGGGTGTTAATATTTGCTCTAGTACTAAACTGAATTCACATTTGGATAATGTAAAATAGACGGGTAGACAACCAGTATTAGCTATAAACAAATTTTCTAGGCACTATAAGAAAAAATTACTCACCTTAGTAATGTTGTTTCTTCTAATGGAGTCTTGCTATATTATGACAATTGCAGTGAGTCCCCATCTTCGAACTGCCCCGGAGGTGAAATAGTTAACTTTTCCATGAAGCATGGAACTCTGAGCGTGAGCTCGGTTAGAAAGCTCTGTCTGTTGTGCTTCAAACATAAACTGTCAGATCTTTACGAGCTAAAACTCACTAAGATTATGTGTGGAAGCTGTAAACCTACACTAGCCAACTGGCTACTAACCTAAACACACATTTCCTGGTCTCAAACAAAGACTCAAGTCAAGAGACCTAGAAAAAGAAAAACACAACACCAATTCACCCCAAAAAGAGGGTGTAAAAAAAAAACAACAAGGTGGGCATAAATGAGTGCCAACCCTGTAAGGCCCAGCCACAGCCCAAAACGGAGGTTCTGAGAGGGGCAGGCAGGGAAGGAGGTCATAATATAGCAAGACTCCATTAGAAGAAACAACATTACTAAGGTGAGTAATTTTTTCTTCAAACAACACGAAGTCTTGCTATATTATGACACTTACGAGACTACACAGCAGTACCCCCATGGAGGAGGGCAGAACCTACTTAGGAATAGGCTCTGAAGAACAGCTGTGCAAACCGAGCATCACTCCTAGCCTGGATGTCCAGGAGTAATGCTTAGTAAAAGTGTGAACTGTTTTCCAGGTAGCTGCTTGACATATTTCTAGAATAGGAATGTCTCTGGCAGCAGCCAGAGAAGCAGCTGTACCTCTGGTAGAGTGAGCCCTCAGGCCTGAGGGGGGAACTTTACCCAACTTTTCATAGCAGAATTGGATACAAGAGACAAACCACCTGGCAATGGATCTTTTAGTGGCTGGCTTCCCTTTACCAACCTCGCCGTAAGTGAGGAACAGTTGGAGGGAGTCAAACCTGTGACCCTTGGTACGCTCTATGTAGTAACTAAGGGCTCTCTTCACATCTAAGCTGTGCAGCCTCCTCTCACTAGAGGAGGAGTGGTCAGTGAAGTACACTGGAAGAGAAACAGATTGATTAAGATGGAAATCTGAAACCACCTTAGGAAGAAACTTCCTATTAGTCCGGAGGACCACCTTATCTCTGTGAAAGGAGATAAAATCCGGCTCCACTGACAACGCTTGTAATTCACTTATGCGTCTGGCAGAGGTGATGGCTACCAGAAACACAGTCTTCCAAGTCAAGTACTTAAGCTCAGCTGAAGACAAGGGCTCAAATGGGGGTTGCATAAGCTGAGCAATGCAAACATTAAGATCCCAGGCAGTGGCAGGGTCCCTGAATGGAGGGTTGGTGTGAAGCAACCCTTTAAAAAACTTGGAAAATACAGAATAAGCTGAAAGAGAAGAGGACTTACCTGCTGAAATAAAAGCAGACACAGCTGCCAAATGCACCTTCAGGGTAGCTGGTCTGAGCCCCAGAGAATTCAGATGGACTATATAATCCAGGACTGTGGGTAGATCAGCAGAGTCTGGGGAAATATGCTTTTTTCGAGCACCATATGGAAAACCTTTTCCATTTGGAATTCTAAGTAGCCCTGGTGGAAGGCTTCCTTGAGGCCTTCAATATATCCATTACACCTTGGGAAAGGTGTAAATCAGCAAACTAACTCTTCAAGAACCAGGCCTTGAGATTGAGAGATTTGAGATTCGGATACCAAACCTGTCACTGGGCACAGGTTAACAGATTGTGATTCCTGGGAAGGTACAGGGGAGGATGGACTGCTAAGGACAGTAGGAGTGGATACCAGGGTTGTCTGGCCCAATCTGGAGCTATCAGAATGACTTTGCAGGATTGGGATCTGATTTTGACTAACACTTTGAACAGGAGAGGGAAGGGAGGGAAGGCGTAGGGGAACTTCCCTTCCCAACTGAGGACTAAGGCATCCAGGGGGAGAGAGACCAACACTGGGGGCCTGCAGCAAAAAAGGGGAAGTTGGTGATTGTCTGGGGCTGCAAAAAGATCTATCTGCGGGGTGCCCCATCTGGCAAATACTACTCACAAGACCAGGGGATCCAGTGACCATTCGTGATGGCCCTGAGAAATCCTGCTGAGAGCATCTGCCAGGACATTGTCCTTTCCTGGAAGGTGGACTGCCATAGGGAGGTATTCAGGGGTAAGCCAGAGACCACAACCCCGTAACTTGATTGCACAAGGCCGTATACCGAGTGCCCCTTGTTGATGTACCACATTGTAGTGGTGTTGTCTGTTCTGACCTGTACAATCTTGTTCTGAACAGACTTGGAAAAAACTTGAAGTGCTAGAAAAATTGCTCTGAGCTCCAACAGGTTGATGTGAAGCAGAGATTCCTGGGGAGACCACAGACCCTGGGTGGTGAGGTCGCCCATGTGAGCTCCCCAACCCAAGAGGGATGCATCTGTAGTAAGGATTAGGGAGTAAGACTGAGTGACAAAAGGAACCCCTTGTCTCAGGTTGCTCTGGCCCTGCCACCACTGTAGGGCTTGGATCAGAGTTCGAGTTACTGGGATCAACTTGGTCAGAGGATCCTTCCTTTGGGTCCAAAAAGCTCTCAAATGGAACTGGATGTCCCTCATCTGAAATCTTGCTCCCTGCACAACTGCTGTGGAAGCAGCCATGTGTCCTAGGGCCATGAAAATGCCTTGCTGGTCGAGACCTGCAGGGTGAATGAGGAGGCCAGGGAGACTAGGGTCTTTGCCCTGTCCAGAGGAAGGAAGGCCCTGGCCTCCTGTGTGTTCAGTTCTGTGCCTATAAAGGTAAGAAGCTGGACAGGCTCTAGAACTGACTTCGAGAGATTCAGAAGAAAACCTAGAGAGGTAAGCAGTTGCTGCGTTATCTGAAGATGTAAAGTGACCTGTTCTGGGGGCTGGCCTACTATGAGCCAATCGTCCAGGTAAGGAAAGATGGCAATCTTTTGCCTTCTTAGGTAGGTAACTGCTACTGCCAGGCATTTGGTGAATACCCTTGGAGCAGAAGTGAGGCCGAAGGGCATTGCTCTGAACTGGTAATGGCCTGAGGGCAGCTCGAACCTGAGGTACTTTCAATGGGAGCTTCTGATGGGAATATGGAAGTAGGCATCCTTGAGGTCCAGGGAAGCTAGCCAGTCCCCTGGCCTTAGAGAGGATAAGATAATTCCCAGAGTCACCATTTTGAACCTTGGTTTTAAAAGGTGCTTGTTTAAGTATCTGAGATCCAGGATGGGCCGCCATTCTCCTGTCTTTTTTGGGGGTAAGGAAGTACCTGGAGTACAAACCTTTGCCCTGGTGTAGGGGAGGAACCCTTTCCACGGCTCTGAGAGCCAGGAGGGTAGAGACCTCTGCCTCTAGGGCGAGTGCCTCTGATGAAGATGCAGGTGGAAAAGATCTGGTTCTCAGCTTTGGAAATTTTTTGAAGCTGAGAACCAGTCTCTGGCTTACTACTTCCAGGACCCACTTGTCTGATGTTAGAGACTTCCAGTCCGGGACAAAGTAAGCCAGCCTGCCCCCTACAGGTAGAGAAGAATCACCCTGGCAACCCCATCAGGATGCCTGCTTGGCAGGGGCTTTGGGCTGAGGGGTGGGAGCAGGCCTGCTTGTACCCCATCTGCCTCTCCCTCTAAAGAATCCCCTCTGGGCATAGGCAGAAGAGGAAGCTTGGGTTTGGTAAAAAGGCCTATGAAAAGGCCTGCCCCTGCCTTTAGGAAGCTGCTTTTGAGGAGTGGCCTGCCTTTTCTTGGCCTGTGCACTCCTATAGGTGGTCCTATATTCATCCATTTTCTTCATGTAATTCTCTGTTTGCTCCCCAAACAGAGAATTGCCCATAACAGGAAAATCCATGGCCTTAGACTGGGTATCCTGATACAGGGCAGTACATCTGAGTCAGGCCATCCTGCGAAGAGCCACAGATATAGCCATGACTCTTGATGAAACATCATTAGAGTCCACTGCAGCATGAAATTGCACCTTGGATGCCTCAATACCATCCATAGCCACCTGTTCCAGTTCCCTGGCAAACTGGTCAGGGACTTGTTTTGCTAGAGCCAGCACAGTATCCCATCTGGATTTCTGGTACCTAGCAGCATAAGCCATATAATTTGCCTGTCTGAGTCCCAAAGATGCTGCCATGTACTGTTTCTTTGCCATAGCATCAATCTTCCTGGAGTCCTTCTCAGGCGGTGAAGCTAGGGGAATATTAGCCTTGTCACAGGCTGCAGCCTGCACTATCCCACATGGCTGCATTGCTGAGTGAGAAATCAGTGTCGGAACCTGATAAAGTATACCTCTTGTCCATCCTTTTATCCACAGGAGGTATAGTGTGAGGAGTTTTAAAACTTTACTGTCTGTTTCCGAAAAGATTTGTGTAAAGGAATAGACAGTCTCCTAGACTCTGGAATATCCAACATTTCTACATAGTCAGGCTCCTCTTGGTCATCTACAGCTTTCTCAACAGGGAGCTGCAGAGTATCAGCAACTTTCTTATAAAAAATGAAATGAGAAGGGGACTCAGAAAGCCTGGGAGGAAAAACCCCTAAGAGTCTATCTGGAGAGATGTCTGGTTCAATGGGCACATCCAGATCTTCAAAACCATATTCACTGTCCTCATATTCCCCTTCCCCTTCCTCCGGTTCATAAAAATCCTCACAATCATAAACTTGAACCGGTGGAACCGGCCGAACCGAACGCCTACCTGATGGTGACGGTTCGGTTGGATGGGAAAGAGACTGGACAATTTGAATTGCTTTAGCTATTTCTTCAGCAGTTGGGGAGAGAACTTTTGGCTCTACGCTAGCTGACTTTCTAGTCCTTTTTGCTGGAACCGGCTCCTCAGAACTGGCTCTTCGTTTGCTCGAGGAAGTATCACCCTGGTCAGAGGGCACTCCCTCGGGTTTGGTTGGTACCGAACCGGGCTGGCCATCTGGGTCAGCGGACTTTTTGGCCTCCCTTTCCCTGAGCTACGGTGGCAGCAGGGAAATTCTTACAAATCTGGCAATCTGAATTGAGGTGGTCAAACCCCAGGCAATAGACACATGTGGTGTGTGGGTCAGCCTTAGCAAAACTTCCCCATAAACACTACAGTGCTGAAACCCAGTGGGTCCGGTTTTTCTTTTGGGTTTCTCAGACATAATGCCAGCCTAACCAAACTTGGCCGTTTATGGCAATCCACCAAGCAAGACACCCTTATCGGATCCCAACCGTGTCACGGGTCGTGGAAAAAACCGTAATGAAATCCGTTTTTTTTAGAACAGATAAGAACCGGGAACCGCACTCTAAAAAAGGACTAGCAATTTTTCAAACAACCTGATCGGTTCAAACCGAACCGATAAATGTGTACAAGTTCCACACAGAAATTTCAATGTAAAACCTATCTATTACTTACGTTACCACAGACAGAGCTTGAACCAACTGGTTGCGGTTTAATTTCGGTTAATTTTCACTGAAAACCGATAAAATAACACTTTTTAAACCGACAAATGAACCGAGCAGAAGGAGAAATCTCCGGAGCGACTGTTCAGTGAGGCGGAGTAAAGAATCTGACAGTTTATGTTTGAAGCACAACAGACAGAGCTTTCTAACCGAGCTCGCGCTCAGAGTTCCATGCTTCATGGAAAAGTTAACTATTTCACCTCCGGGGCAGTTCGAAGATAGGGACTCACTGCAATTGTCATACTATAGCAAGACTTCATGTTGTTTGAATAATAACGTTACAGAGGCTTTGTTAAAAATTTATTAGATGAAAGTAAATTTTTTGTCTGCTATATGGGGCTGATATATGGGAACTGTACAAAAATGGAGCTGTATTAAAACCCATACAAAATGTATATCTAAGACTTATCTTTGATGTATCATCATTTATTCCAGGAGAATTACTCTGAGCAGAATGCGGATTATTGTCAGTGAAGGCTCTGGCTGAATCCACAATCGTTAACTTTTTCTGTATGTTAATTAAGAATAATGATGACTTACTGCATGCATGCTGGCAGGAATCAGATGACATTTCTCCTGAGGGCTTAATCCAAAGTATAAAATCATGGTCTTGGTTTAAGGAAGTGGATGATAGATTTTGAAAGTATTGTTTACAATCTATATTTAAAAATTGGGTAATAGAGGAACTTCAGATATAAAAATCTGAGATAAGACAAAGAATTGCAAATGTTTGCAGAGAACTGGACATATGGTCAGAAATACAAATAAATGTTACTACTTATATGTCTGTTAAACAAGTGCATTGTAGAGAATATTACTTAAATGGGTGTCAGAATAATGTATGTGTAAAGATGATAGCAAGATTAAGAATGAATGTAAATACTAGAACACAGTCTTGTTTTCTTAATTCGTTAACTTATAAAAAAGAATTAGCATGTAAGAGCAGTTGCTCAGGAAACTGGACAACACAGCGTATTCTGACAGAATGTACTTTACTGAGCTGGCCCAATGGTGCAGAGGGCTTAGCCGCTATGTGCCTTACCTCTCACCATGCCGGCGACCCAGGTTCGGGAAAGAGCTTGGGGCACCAGGGATCGGTGGGAGGGGAGAGGATCAAGCATACAATGGACTGCTCTCCTCTCTCGGTGGGGGTGCTGTCTCATTCCTTGGCTGCCACCTGGTGGAGGCCAGATGGCAGCGCCAGTGCACAAATGACACGGAAGGGAGCGGCTGCGGTTCCATAGTGTTTGTGCACCTCCACGCACACACGCACACATGCTCACATGCCTCCATGGCACAGGGAAGGGAGAAAAACTGGTAAATGGTGGCTTCAAGCTTTATGAAGCCTTGCCTGTCTGCCCGTACTCTGCACTGTCAGCAGTTCACAGCCCACAAATCTAGATGCAGGGTCACCAGGTGGGGAAAGGACAACCCTTCCCTTCCTGACCCCAACACGGGTGGGGGGGATCCGTGAGGGATATGGGTCTTGGTGGACCAAAATGGCAGTTGCCAGGTGGGGGAGACAGGGACAGGGCTGAGCAACTGCCTGTAACATGTCCAGGGGAAAACATGTATATAAAAAAAAAAAAAAGAATGCCCCTTTATTGGAAAATCTCAGAATGGAATGGTTTGAACATATTTAAAATCTTTTAAGCATTTCTCACTGGAAGATACTCTTGACAAGTTACTGAATTCATCTGATATCACAGTATTGTTTGCTACTGCCAGATTTACCATGGTGGCAAATTTTAAGAGATAATAATTGATATCTGTAAAATAAGTCATTAATTAAGGACATTGTGCAATATTAGAATATATTTTGATTGTTCAGTCGGTGTCTTTTTATGTGTATTTTTGTATGCCCAGCTTTTGATAGGCTATACATATTTTGTATTGAATAAACTTTGAACTCCGAACTACAAGGCAACAGAACTGGGGGTACACATGGTAACAAAACAGAGGGGATACAGGAACCCAGAAAACTGGAGACACAGCCACATAACAGAAGAGATACAGAACCACAGAACAGTAGGGGTGCATGGACACAGAACAAGAAGCTACAGGGCAAAAGAACAGAGGAGATACAGGGCCACAGAACAGAGAGGATACACAACATCAGATCAGAAAGGGTGCAGGGACACAGAAGAGAGGGAACACAGGGACACAGAACTGAGAGAATAGAGGGCCACAGAAGAAATGGGATACAGGGTCACAGAACAGAGAGGATACAGGGACACTAAACATAGGAGATACAGGACCACAGAACAGAGGGGATACAGGGACACTGAAGATAGGAAATACATGGCCACAGAACAGAGGGGATACATCGCCATAGAACTGAAGAAATACAGGGACACAGAACAGTAGGGACACAGAAGCAAGGAGATACAGGGTCACAGGGCCACAGAACAAAAGGTATATATTTCCACAGAGCTGATGCCCAACTGAGATGTACTTGATGTGCTGCTAAGGTTTAAAGAAGGTGTGCACCTTGGTACACCTTGAGGATTACACCTCAACTGTACCAATGTCAGAAACGTGTACTTGAGGTTCACCAACAGTGCAACTGCAATGTAATTTAGGTGTAGCTGATGTGTGTCTGAAAAATGTTAATCAGGTGCATCTCACTTGAGGTCATACCTCTCAACTGTACCACATTACGAGGAACGTTCCTCATTTTACTTCACAAAAGCTCCCTGTTCCACATTTTGAGAACTTGTCCCACATCCAGTGTTAACATTTTAAAGCAAAAATATATAGTGAATGATGCAAAATATATATTATTCAATTAATAACAGACTTTCTGGACATAAATGCAAACATTTTAAAAGTGTTCTGAGCTTCTTAGGTAAAGATCTGATTAAGTGGTCCACATTTTGCTCATTTGTTCCACATTCTGAGGGGCAATGTTCAACATTTAGGGGACAAAAGGTTGAGAGGTATGCTTGAAGTGTAAGTAAGGAATACAGTTGGATTACACCTAAGAATGTTAATTAGGTACACCTCAGTGAGGTGCACACCTCAAATACAGAGGCACAGTCAGGAAGTGTAAATGATATGTGTCTAACAATGCTAATTAGGTACACATCAGTGAGTTGCACACCTCGATTACAGAGGTGTAGTCAGGAGATGTAATTGATGTGTGTCTAAGAATGATAATTAGGTACACCTCAGTGAGGTGCACACCTTGACCAGAGGTGTAGTCAGGAGGTGTAGCTGAGGTGAACACAGAGCAGTGTAGAGGAGGTAACAAGCTCTAACTGCAGTGCAGAGATCTCGTTCAAATGAAAAAGTAAATACTGTTTGTTTAATTAGGAAGGAGGCCGATTGAGGGGTAATGTGAGGAAGTTCTTTTTCACAGAAAGGGTGGTGGATGCATGGAACGGCCTACCTCAGGAAGTGGTGGATATGAATACAGTGCAGGGCTTCAGACAGGCATGGGATAGGCATAAGGGAGCAATACAGATTAGTATGAATAGATAGGCCATTGACAGAGCAAAGGCCTATGGCACATTCAGAAGGTAGAAAAAAAAATGGGCAGACTGGATGGGTCTTGCGGTCCTTATCTGCCATCAATTTCTATGTTTCTATGGTGCTGCATAGGCACCTAACCTCCCTCTCCCCTCCCTTTCCTATTCCCAAATCTATCCTCATCACAATTGAGTCCCCCACCAGAAGTTGCTTCCTCTTTTTCTGGCATTCTCTTGTTCCCTCCTTGGGGTCTCCATTCTGAAGAACCCCCACATCCTCCCCAGCGACTACCATGGGTGCCTCTTCCTGGTAGTCCTGCCTTGCTAGAGCAGCGTAGAAATGTTGTAGTGGTACTGGTTGAGAAATGTGCCTCTGATCCACCACTCCCACCCTTCCAGAGCCCACCACAGTCCAGCCGTTCCTCCTTCCTGGCATCCTCTGAGATAACATTGTTAGACTTGGTGGCCCCTGGGTGAGGGAAGTGGTCCCCTGAACCTAGCCAACTCAATCTGCAGTCTAGTGATCTCCTCCCTCAGTCTAGAGAGGTGCACACAGATGGAGAAATGGTGCCTCTCCAGAAGGAATGAGTACCACTCAGTTAAATGATTATAGCAAAAACTATGGCTATGGGAGGTCTCAGGTGTCAGGTATCCATATACCCAGTATCAGTACTCATACCAATTTTCCCGGC
The DNA here is from genome assembly GCA_016271365.2 of Neoceratodus forsteri. Classification (NCBI taxonomy): domain Eukaryota; kingdom Metazoa; phylum Chordata; order Ceratodontiformes; family Ceratodontidae; genus Neoceratodus; species Neoceratodus forsteri. The sequence goes on from CM028138.1 coordinate 559,533,539, forward strand.
TGTACACCATCATGGCTCTGCCACCTTCACCATTTCTTTGTATCTTGTCTGCTGGGGGCAGGGCATCAGACCCAAAGTTTGCAACTACTCTCCATGGTCTGTTTCTGTGCAACTGGAACCCTCTCATGGAGGGAGACAAAGTGAAGCCAGCCCCCCCATCCCCAGTCCAGCTCCCACCCACCCACCCACTGCAGGTGCCTGTCTCCTGTGCATTGTTGCCATTTTCAAAAAACTTGTGGTGGGACTCATTTCCTGGCCTATATGGTGGTGTCTTTGCAAGACTCATACTTCACCAAGAAACTTCTCCCTGAGGGGCTGGGCAGATTACACTACCCTCCCACCTCAAATTCTGGCCCCTAGTCTAGATTATTAGCATTATTCTCTTCAAAGGTCTGTCCTTCTCAGCAGTGTGGCACCTTGCAGCATGGTTTGAGTCGGGGTTTCTGGACAGGGCATACACCCCTCACCCCACCCCACCAAGGACTTAGTCTGTGGTCAGTTGGGCAAACGTTAAGTACAAAGTGGAGACATTGCATGACTAAAGGACCCCTACTCACCCCTCACAGCCAATTCTGGATCCCATTCACACGACAAGACCTGCGACCTAGCATGCCTTATCAAAACAATTTTATAGATGTATACATGGTCATATTGATCTATCATATTTTAAACTCAATCCAAGGATAAATCATTAAAAAGAAATGATGAACCACCTTAATGTAAGTCCTCCATATTCACTGGCTGGGTGTGCAGTCTTTTTGTGAGCCAGCTAGAGATGGAGTCATCAAACTTTCAATTATTAAACAGTACAGCTATCAAAGGCACTGCACTCAAGTGCTGAAACATGGCTTGTGGGGTCAGCCGAGCAGCTACAGCAAGCAGTTCTGTGTGGTGGTTTGGAGGAGTGTCTCATCATACCGCAAATGTCTCATTAACAATCTGCAAGTACATGCAAGGGAACATTCACCTAAGTTCAACGTCCCAAGTAGCCCATTGTCTTAGAGTGAGATGTGGCATATACAGTAGTTTAGAGAAGAAGGAGGGTTCTGATGTTTGTTAAAGCCTCTTCATTCTGTTTCCTTTTCTTCAGCAGTTGCTATCGCTGTTGACCAGGCCCCCTTCTGCAGTGCTCGTCTGTCCACTAGTCCCCTTGCTTCTCTTCATGGTAGTGGTATATCTAGTTTCCCTCACCTGTATGTCTTAACTATTTTACTCTTCTAAGAGATATCTTGGGACAATGGTGTCGATAAACCAGGGGTGTAGCCAGGGATTTCAGAGCTGCACACCAAGTGGACTCACTGCTACCCCCCCCCCGTTAGGGTGAGCTACCACCCCCCCGGTATAGTCAGATGTACACCAGAACCATGTTTGTTGCCTCATTTGGCACAATAAATACAACTTTTGTATCTCATGACGTTGGTTGTTGCCATGCATGGGTAAATACAAATGCCATGCATTGTTCCCTAAGACAGCCACGTACCAGCTCAGAGCCTGTAAAGTTGTATTGTCTTTGGGATGCAAAGAAGTATTAGTGACCAGTTCTTCTAGTTTTGACTCCTATGAATAAAATTACAGGTTCAGTAATTTCTTTGTGAGTTTTCATGGAAAAAGGAAGCAGTTTAGAGCCTATTTGCTACCCCCCTAAATAAAATTGCACACCACGGAGTGCTTGGACTATGCCTGCCTACACCCATGCGATAAACCAGCAGACGTTAGGGGAACACTGCCACCAAGTGCAGCTTGTTTCTGGGAGAGGAGGAGAAGAGGATCACAACACTGCCACTGTGTACAGCTCATTTCCGGGGGACTGGATCAGTTACACTGTAGCTGAGCGCCGCTTATTTCGTGGCATGAATCAGTAACACTGCCACTGAATGCAGCTCATTTGGGGGGGCGTGGATAGGTAACAGCACCACTGAGTATAGCTCATTTCAGGGAGGCAGATTAGTGACACTGCCACTGAGTACAGCTTATTTCAGGGGGAGTGAATCAGTAACTCTGCCACTGAGTGTGGCTCATGTCTGTGGGGAGGGGGAGTGGATCAGCAACACTGCTGCTGAGTGTGCTTATTTCTGGGAAGGGGGAGTGGATATGTAGCACTGCCACTAAGTGCAGCTCATTTCTGGGGGGAAGGGGAGCAGATGGGTAACACTCCCGCAGAGTGCAGTTCGTTTCTGGGGGGAAGGGGAAACAGATCAGTAACATTGCCGCTGAGTGTGGCTTGTTTCTAGAGGGGAAGGGAGATTAGTAACACTGCTGTACAGTGCGGTTTGTGTCTGGGGGGAAGGGGAGTGGATCGGTAACACTGCCACTGAATGCTGCTCGTGTCTTGGGAGGAGTGGATTGGTAACACTGCTGCTGAGTGTGGCTCATTTCTGGAGGAGGGGGAGTGGGTCAGTAACACTGCCGTTGAGTGTGGCTCATGTCTGGAGGAGGGTGAGTGGAGCAGTAACACTGCCGCTGAGTGTGGCTCATTTCTGGAGGAGGGGGAGTGGGTCAGTAACACTGCCGTTGAGTGTGGCTCATGTCTGGAGGAGGGTGAGTGGAGCAGTAACACTGTCGCTGAGTGTGGCTCATTTCTGGAGGAGGGGGAGTGGATTAGTAACACTCCCGCTGAGTGTGGCACATTTCTGGGAGGAGGGGAAGTGGATTAGTAACACTGCCATTGAGTGTGGCTCATATCTGGGGGAGGGTAAGTGGACCAGTAACACTGTCGCTGTGTGTGGCTCATTTCTGGAGGGGGGTGTGGATTAGTAACACTGCCGCTGAGTGTGGCTCATTTCTGGGAGGAGGGGGGAGTGGATCAGTAACACTGTCACTGAGTGTGGCTCATGTCTTGGGGAGGGGGATCAGTAACACTGTCACTAAGTGTGGCTCATGTCTTGGGGAAGGGGAGTGGATTGGTAACACTGCCACTGAACGCCGCTCGAGTCTTGGGAGGAGTGGATCGGTAACACTGCTGCTGAGTGTGGCTCATTTCTGGGAGGAGGGGGAGTGGATGAGTAACACTGTCGCTGAGTGTGGCTCATGTCTGGGAGGAGGGGGGGGAGTGGATTGGTAACACTGTTGCTGAGTGCAGCTTGTGCCTGGGGAGGAGTGGATCAGTAACACAGCCACTGAGTGCAGGTAGTTTCTGGGGGGGAGTGGATCGGTAACCCTGCCGCTAAGTGTGGCTCATTTCTGGGGGGAGACAAAGTGGACTGGTAACAGCCAATGAGTGCAGTTACTTTCTGGGGGAGACAGAATGGATCAGTAACACTGCCGCTTAGTGCGGCTCAAGCTGAAAGTGGGCTGACTTTGCTAAACACAAACCAGGCGAGAGGTTCAGACCTGGATTTGGGGAATTGGTTTGGAGAGCTGAGCTGGAAGTGGGGGTTGGCTTTGCTGAAAATAGACTGGACAGCACACAGACAAACTGCTCAGCTGCTTGCTGGGCACATTATGTAGATGACATGAGCCATTTGCTGTCTGATAGAAGTGGCTGGCTCTTTTCAACTACAAGAAATTTCTGCCCCCACAAACACTGACCACTACCCTGATCAGCTTGGGTCATCATTGATCTATCACTTCTGAGCCCATTGCATCTTGGGCTGCATTGGACTCGACAGTGACAAACCTCCTAAATGAACTTATTGTAATAAGATGTTCACTTTGTGCTGCGCACACAAGCAAACATAAAAATGTACACCCTAGTAAGAGCTTGCCACTTCCTGTTACATGAACTGCTAATATAAACAAGGAATTGCCTGAGTCTGAAAAAGATTGGTTATTTTGCATTCACTGCTTTGCCAGATATACAGAGCTCCAACTGCTGCCTGTGATCAAACTACCAGAAACCAGGAAATACTCCAGGGAAGTTCTGCAAGGGCCAAAATCAGACCTGTCAATGGTGTCCCTATAAGGCCAAAAAGAGAGCTTTCCACTCGGTAATATAAGGCAGAAGTCAAGGTGCTCTCAAGGCATACACTGCTGCATTAAGTCTGTGAGGTGCAGAGGAGATGTATACAGAGCAATGTTGTGTTTTTAAGGTGTAGTTGATGTGCATACTGCTAAAAGTAAAGTTTGTAAGGTGCAGATGAGATGAGTATCAGTAGAAGTTTTTAAGGTACAGTTGTGGCACTCAGTATTTGGGTGCAGTTGATGTGCTCAGTATTTGGGTGCAGATGAGGCGCTCGAGGTGCTTGGTATTTGGGTGCAGTTGAGGTGCTCAGTATTTGGGTGCAGTTGAAGCGCTCAGTTTTTGAGTGCAGTTGAAGTGCTCGGTATTTGGGTGCAGTTGAGGTGCTCGGTATTTCGGTACAGTTGAGGTGCTCGGTATTTGGGAGCAGTTGAGGCGCCAAGTATTTGGGTGCAGTTGAGGCACTCTGTATTTGGGTGCAGTTGAGGCACCCAGTATTTGGATGCAGTTGAGGTGCTCGGTATTTGGGTGCAGTTGAGGTGCTCAGTATTTGGGTGCAGTTAAGGTGCACAGTATTTTTGTGCAGTTAAGGTGGGTGCAGTTGAGGTGCTCAGTATTTGGGTGCAGTTGAGGCGCTCAGTATTTGGGTGCAGTTGAGGCGCTCAGTATTTGGGCGCTCAGTATTTGGGTGCAGTTAAGGTGCTCAGTATTTGGGTGCAGTTGAGGTGCTCGGTATTTGGGTACAGTTGAGGTGCTCAGTATTTGGGTGCAGTTGAGGTGCCCGGTATTTGGTTACAGTTGAGGTGCTCAGTATTTGGGTGCAGTTGAGGTGCTCAGTACTTAGGTGCAGTTGAGGTGCTCAGTATTTGGGTGCAGTTGAGGTGCCCGGTATTTGGTTACAGTTGAGGCGCTCAGTATTTGGGTGCAGTTGAGGTGCTCAGTATTTCGGTGCAGTTGAGGTTCTCTGTATTTGGGTGCAGTTGAGGCGCTCAGTATTTGGGTGCAGTTGAGGCGCTCAGTATTTGGTTGCAGTTGATGTGCTCGGTATTAGGGTGCAGTTGAGGCGCTCGGTATTTGGGTGCAGTTGAGGCACTCGGTATTTGGGTGCAGTTGAGGCACTCGGTATTTGGGTGTAGTTGAGGCGCTCGGTATTTATGTGCAGTTGAGACGCTCAGTACTCGGGTACAGTTGATGTGCTCGGTATTTGGCTGCAGTTGAAGTGCTCGGTATTTGGGAGCAGTTGAGTTGCTCAGTAATTGGGTGCAGTTGAAGTGCTCAGTATTGGGGTGCAGTTGAGGTGCTTAGTATTTGGGTGCAGTTGAGCTGCTCAGTATTTGGGTGCAGTTGAGGCGCTCAGTATTTGGGTGCAGTTGAGGCGCTCAGTATTTGGGTGCAGTTGAGGCACTCAGTATTCGGGTGCAGTTGATGCGCTCAGTATTTGGGTGCAGTTGAGGTGGGTTCAGTTGATGCGCTCAGTATTTGGGAGCAATTGATGTGGGTGCAGTTGAGGTGCTCAGTATTTGGATGCAATTGAGGTGCTCAGTATTTGGGTGCAGTTGAGGAGCTCGATTTTTGGGTGCAGTTGAGGCGCTCGGTATTTGGGTGCAGTTGAGGTGCTCGGTATTTGGGTGCAGTTGAGGCACTCGGTATTTGGGTGCAGTTGAGGTGCTCGGTATTTGGGTGCAGTTGAGGCGCTCAGTATTTGGGTGCAGTTGAGGCGCTCGGTATTTGGGTGCAGTTGAGGGGCTTGGTATTTGGGTGCAGCTGAGGCGCTCAGTATTTGGGTGCAGTTGAGGCGCTCGGTATTTGGGTGCAGTTGAGGCGCTCAGTATTTGGGTGCAGTTGAAGTGGGTGCAGTTGAGGCACTCAGTATTTGGGTGCAGTTGAGATGCTCGGTATTTGGGTGCAGTTGAGGTGCTCGGTATTTGGGTACAGTTGAGGTGCTCAGTATTTGGGTGCAGATGAGGTGCCCAGTATTTGGGTGCAGTTCAGGCACTGAGTATTTGGGTGCAGTTGAGGTGCTCAGTATTTGGGAGGTGTGTGTAAGGCAGGGTTGTTTAGAATCTGCCAAATGGAGTCAGATTTGTTAGAGTCCGACCCAATTTTCAGAATTAGGATTTTTGGAATTGCCTTCCAAAATTGCTAATTCCTAAACTGAATCCTAAAACCTATTAATATATAGGGTGTTATGATTCCAAATCCAAATCTCATTCTGATTTTGAGGTCTTTTTAGGAACTGAATGGGACAGGGCCGGCCTTAGCTAGGTGCAAACTGTGCCCCTGCACCTTGGGGGCCCATACTTTATGCCTAAATTTTGTTAGAGATCAAAATGTTTACCAGCAAATGAAAGTGGAGGAGAACTGGCTCTGTTACTGTTACAAAAGGTGGGGGCAGCTTTGTTGCAGTGGAAAAGATTAGGTTAAGTAAGTGCTAATGGTGTTATTGGCCATACTTTACACCTCTCAGGTTGACTGCTTTCACAAACAAAGGGCTATATTGACAAGAGAACTTGTTTGAAACCTGGACATGTAGCTGAAACAATGAATGCTATGACAAAATCTGTTTGAAAAGCACTCAAAATGGCTCAAAAACCTGACTAGCATAGAGCGAAACTGGATTTTCTGATAGGGACCCTGAAACCTGATCAGCAGGTAAGAAAAAAGCTGACAGGTGGCAACCTTACCTTGTGTCCCATGATAATCCTCTCTCACTCACACTTCCAGAAAAATTAAGTTGTTTAACTTGTTTGTAAATCAGCGTATCAGAAGTGTGTGTCCAGTAATGATGTTCCTCTGTCCTTACAGAAATGAATACGTCAGTAGTACCATACTTACTTAAGTTCTTGCTCCAGGCTCAGTCAGATTAATTTCCAGTGGTGAAGTAAAATAATTCAGTGTAGTCAATCGCACTTATTGAAAGATGCTGGTTAAACTAGCAGACTTGGTACTGCTTTATTAATACAAGACAGGAGGGTTAGTTAAGTGTAAATGTTGGATGTGCGAGGGGCCCATGTGGAATGGAGTGGTGGGGCCCAGCAAGGGGCTGCACAGGGGCCCAGAATGGTTAAGGCCTGCCCTGGAATGGGAATCGGATTGGGAATCCTAAACTCCTTAAATTCCTAAACATTCCAATCAGATTGGAATCAATCAGTTCTAAGCACCTCTTGTATAAGGTGCAGTTGAGGCATACTGTACATACAGTGTGTACACCTCAGACAAGGTGTTCATCTTAGTTCAGTCAGGGATAAAAAAGCAGAATGGATACAGGGTCAGTGTCACAGGGCCACAGAACAGAGGGGATACAGGGTTGCAGGCAGGCCAGGAGAGGAATGACACAGTCTGGCATTCTGCAGTATGAAACAGTGAGACCCAGTTATTATGACAGAAGAACCATGAGACATTACCAAAGCAAAGCTAGGGAGCAATGAGACATTAGGACGGGAAGACGGTGAGACAGTGGGGCATAAGAACAGCAGATCAATGGGGGTACTAGGACAGGGAGGCAATGAGGCAGTAGGGTAGTAATACAAACTGGCATTCAGATAATGGTTATTTGGATGCCAGTGGCTTATTAGAGCATAAGAATAGCAGGGTACTGAAACCCTATGGGGCACTAGGGTAGGGATCCAATATTGCAGCAGCATATTAATGATGTGACTGGGTAACCGTGAGTATCAGTCCCTATATGAACTCAAATAAGGCTGAGGAGCTTGGGTCGATAACTCCTGCTTGGAAAGTTCTGTAATTGTATCCAAGATTTTATTTAAGTTGTATGGTGCTTCCACCCAAAGAAAAGTTGAAGTGAGCCAGGTGCCAAGTATAGTACCACCCCCCCACCCCCGGATGCAATTCCTCCCCCTTCCCCTGCAGAATCTCACCGCTCATGGACCAACACAATGCAGTGAACAGTTAACCCAATACTAGTTAGTACAGTAATAATAATAATATGCTCACAGACCATAAAAATGACAAATACTAGCTTGATTAGGGGTAGCAGGAAAAAGGTTATTTTTTCATACATTTTCTCCTTCTCCATCTGGGAGCAGCTAATCAGCCCAGACCCCACCTCCCTGAGCCAACTCCTGCCTCTCCAGGTACTACTCACCATGGTCTGGTTCCAACCCCTCTCATCGAATTCCCCTTCATGGTGGGGCCGAAGGGGGAGGAACATCCCCTTCAGTGCAGTAATCCAAGACAGACCAGCGGTAAGCCCCAGGTGATGGTGCAGGCTGGAACAGAGGTGGGTTGGGTTCATTAAGCCCCCAACATTCCATTTTTCCATTTTGTCCCTGTCCCTCACTGCACAGCGTCCAGACTTGTGCATGAAGGTGTACCTATCTGACATTCCCCATAGTGCGCTCCCTTTTTCTTTTTTTGCCACCCATGCTACACTGCCAGCAGGCCTCCACTTGGTGGCAGGCTATGACAAGGCAAATATGCCTCCCCACCCCCGGAGAGGACAGCTATCCCTCGGGCATGCGATCCTCTCCTGCCCTGGTCATACCCCGATGACCCGAGTCTGTTCCCGAACCCGAGTTGCTAGTGTGGCAAGAGGTAAGGTGCTAGTGCCTTAGCCCTCCACACCATGGACCAGTCTGGGAACAAGATTCTGGGGAAGAAAAATGGTTAAATAGAAGGAGATAGTAAAGTATAGTACCCGGCTGGTCTTCTGGTGGCTATCTAGGTCCAGTCTAAATTTTATATGCCCAGCCCTGGCTGTACTTGCAGAGGGACTGGAAGGAAAAGTATGCCTCTTGCAGATGACACAAAGACCTGCAACAGGGTTGATACACAAGGAGGCGTGGAAAGGATGAGAAGGGACTTGGCAAGGTTGGAGGAATGGTCAGAAGTATGGCAGCTTGAATTCAATGCAAAGAAATGCAAAGTAATGCACCTGGGAAACAAAAACCCAGGGGAAGATTACACAATGGGGGGGGGTAGTAACAACAACAAAAATGGAAAGAGACCCAGGGGTTATCATATCAGATGACCTTAAGGTTGGCAAGTTATGCGAGAAAGCGGTAGGGAGGGCTGGGGGGATACGGAGAGGTATCACCAGCAGAAAACAGGAAGTTGTTATCCCCCTGTACAGACAGTTGGTGAGACCCCATCTGGAGTACTGCGTCCAGTTCTGGAGACCCCATCTCCGCAGGGACATAGACAGGATGGAGGCAGTTCAGGGGAGGGCAATTAAAATGGTGCAGGGTCTGCAAGAGAAGCCATACGAGGAGACACTAAAGGAGCTTAACATGTATACCCTTGAGGAAAGGGGGGACATGATAGAAACATTTAAGTACCCCAGTGGAATCAACAAAGTCCAAGAGGTAGCATCTTTCAGAAAAGAGATATGCAAGAACAAGGGACATAATCTGAAGATAGAGGGGACGGCTCAGGGGCAATGTGAGGAAGTATTTTTACACAGAGAGGGTGGTGGACGCTTGGAACAGCCTTCCTGAGGAGGTTGTGTGGTCTAAAACTGTGGGAGAATTCAAGAATGCATGGGACAAACATGAGGCAATTTTTGTGGGGGGTAGGAAGAAATAGGCTGTTGGTTAAATTGGATCTGCAGCTTATCCTCTAGGTAGGGAAATGGGCAGACTAGGTGGTCCAAGCGGTCCTTATCTGCCATCAAAGTCTATGTTTCTGTGTTACTTCCATTGTCTTCCCAATCGCAGCCAATATATGAAGTGCAAGTGGTTGTTCTTCAGTTGCCCTCCCTGGCACAGACAAATAACTTACAAGGCAACCCACCCCAAACCACAAACATGCATAGTGCTGTTTGCCCAGCTGCAGCCAATGGTGTATGACCCATGCTGCACAGTGGCCATCATATTATAGGGATGTAGTTGTGCCCCTATAATTAGTGTTGTACCGGCACTTCTGTTAACTTCAAAATGTTGTACCTTAATAACGTTGGTATTAAAGAAGTCAATGGCAAGGACACAAAGTCAGCCCCCACTAACATTGGTGATGTTCCCACTACAGACCCCAATTCCACTGTGAATTCTCTCAATGAAGCCTTCTCAGACCTCAACGGCATCCTCCCCGCTGATTTTTTCCTCCAGTCTCGACTTCTAAATAGAGTCCTGTAGTCCTACTTCTTTCTCACCCCCCGCTCCACTTTAGAACCATCTCTCATGTTGAGGCTAGGAAATATCTTCAAAAGGTCCTGGTTAAGTCCTGTTTCAGTGGTGACTCCCTCAACCTCAAATTTGTGGCTCTTACCCTAGAAGACATTCTGACACTGCTAACACATATAATCAACACCTCACTCAGGCTTTCTCAGTTCCCACAGCTATGGAAAGCGGCCCTGGTGACACCCGTTTTCAAGAATGGTGATCGAACCTCACTAGGTAAGTATTGACCCATCTCAATACTCCCACCTTTGTCTAAGGCTCTGGAAAAAATAGTCACTGACCAATTAACTGAATACATAGAAAAGTACAATATACAGTGCCCACAGCAACATGGGTTCCACAAAGGACATAGCACCACTACTGCGTTGCTAGAGTTTACCAGTTATATTCACAGTTCCCTGGATCATGGTTCGCTAGTCGGCACCTCTTTCATTGACCGTGTTGTTTTCCAGTCCCCAGAGTAGGCATCTTTCACATCCACTCAATATAACAAATGAATCTGGGACTACATTGGAATTCGTCCAGCATTTCAAATATTTGGGGGATCACAATAGACAGCACTACGTCATATGCCTACTACACTGAAAATGTTGCAAAGGCTGTGAGCATCTGTGTTGGTTTGCTTCATGGTCATAAGCGAAGTTTTACCCCAGAGGCCCTAAATCTCACTATCCAGAGCCCAGTGGTCTCTCTTGTTGATTACAGCATCGTAGTCTATGGCTCAGCTACGGACACAGTCCTTCACTGTAAAAAAGTTGTCCTAAATAAAGTCTATCGACTCTTAACTGATTCAGATTCAGATTTCTTTATTTATAGATGTATAAAAATGAAAACAATTTGTTACATCAAAATATATTCAAAACAGATGGTACATATCACATATAAAAATACAATAATTTAAATACAACAGTAAGATTTAATTTAACCTAACCCATTCCAATAAAATTATCTTTTATCTTACAATAGTACCTCCAGAGCTTTTTATTACTTCAAAGAATTTTGCTAAAGCATACATTTTCTTAACTTGGTCTAATTATAGTAATTAAACAACTACTTCTGGAACTGCCTTCCCTCTAAATTCTAGGAGCTAGCCAGCGATTTCTTTCTGTTACCCATTTCTGACATTCAAAAATAGTATGTATTATTTCTATAGCTACATAGATACAGTTGCATTGACCCAGGCCCCATACCCTAAATATTTTCCAATATCAAAATACAAAATTGCCCAAACAATACACTCAGGCCCAGATATTCAAACTGCGCCCAAAAAGTGCACAACAGCAGGAGCAAGCGCAAGTCCACTGCGCCCATGCATAAAAAGTGCAATATTCAAAAACTGTGCAGGCCAAGATGCGCCTATGGCCAACGACTGAATATCGCATCACTTGCACCATAGCGCAACTAGGGATGTGAAGCTGAGCATATCTGATGTGCCATAGCGCTACAAGGAATGTTCAGCGGAGCAGTCCAGATGCGCCATAGCACAACCAGGGACGCCCCCTGCAGCAGGGAAGCAATGCAACAGCACAACCAGGGATGCAGGGACCCACCACCCATACCACAGATGGGCAGAGGAGCACACAGCAGAACAGACATTGCCCCCCACACCCCATGCACTGCACAACCAGGGGAGAGCTGGAATAACCACAGGCCAGTGGATACCAGCAACCAACCAAAGCCGGGCCATGGTGCCCCAGCACACTCCCTGGCAAGCTGTGACCAGCACACAAGGAGGGCCAACCACCCCATGCCACACCATCCCACCAATGCAGAGCACACTCTGCATCATGATCCCCATACACCCTGCCCAGGAGTAGCACCCAACAGTGCAGGACACCCCATGCATGCCACCACCCCCACTGTGACAATGCAACCCTGTGCACCATGGAGCCATGTAAGGCAGCTCCACCATGAGCACCCTGCAGCGGGCGGCAGCAGACAGCGATGCAATGACTGCATACACAGTGCTGCCCTGCACGTCCCCCCCCACCCGAGGTACAGCTGAGAGACCGACCATGCGTCAGCACACGAGGTACCCCACGTGTGACAGGGCATGCCCCGGACCCCACCTCCAGCAGTACAGCACCCTGCACACCCTCCCAAGGACACAACCCGTCCCAGCACTGGCCACAACAGCCAGCACAGACACGCATAGTGTAGCATGGAAGCATGCACCACAGAGGATGCAACACAGTGCATGGACAAACACCCACCCATACCCAAGGGCACACCAACGCAGGGACACAGTAGCGGGTCAACCAAGCCACTGGCGTGTGGCCATGGCTGATGTGTACACACGGCCAGCACCCCTACATTGCACAGGTGTGCCAGCCACCCTGCGCAGGCACCATGAAGCTGTATGCCACCAGCATGCCGCCGGAGCACAGGTGACAGACACTGGAGCACATCCCCTGCAACAGACACAAGTGACAGCATGGAGGGGGGACAACAACAGCGGAGGCCACAGTGCCACCGGAGGCAGAAGTGCACCATACTGGTGATGGAAGGCAACTTGATATTGTGCTGAGTACAGCTGTTATCCAGCATGGACAGCCACCACTGACACGCCACAGACTGTGCATATCACAGACATGCAAGGGTGTCAGCTGCACAGGCCAGGGATGGCCTGACAGGGATACCATGCACACAGTGCAGACCCCGTGGACCACTGCACAAAGGCATCCAGTGCACAGAGTACAACACACAAACCACAGACAGTGACTGCTCCCCCTGCCCACACCATAGGCGGTTCACCTCTGCACACACACACACACACACACACACACACACACACACACACGCCCATGCGTGCCCCACCCCTGACGCCATGCACACCACTGCAGCTGAGCACCTGTAGCCCGCTGCAAATCAGAGACCGCCACAGTTGTCATAACAAAATGCATAAATTTAAAAGATGTAACAAAAAACTATTTACAAATATTTATAAGAGGGGGGAAGGACCACATAACAGGTGGGGCGGTGTAAGGGCAGGGTGAACAATAGGGAGAGGAAGTAGGGGTGTGAGGATGCGTCAAAGGGGAAGGTGGTGGGGGCACGGGGACATCAACGTGCGTCCCGGTCCTCCTCATCATGGTGTCAACATCTGCTGCTCCTCACCCCGTGGCTGTGGATTCTATGAAGCAGCTCCAAAGTCTCCCTCACCACCTGGAGCAGCTCACGTATACCCCTCTGGATTTCCTGGCGTCACCTTCCACCTAGGACGAGGGAGCAGAGTCAATAAGTGTGACTGTCCAGCCCCCTGCAGTCCATCCATTGTGCATGGCATACAGCCATGTGCCACGCCCCTGTGATAGTGTGCAACCTCCCACAGTGACCATGTCCACAAGACCTGCCCACCCAGGCAGCCACAGCCATGTGGACCACTGCACACACCCACCACCCATGTCCTGCACAGCACCACCATGGCCATACAGTGACTTGGCTATGCGGTGTGAAGGCAATGCCACAGCCATGTGGACCACTGCACACACCCACCGCCCATGTCCAGCACAGCACCACCATGGCCGTACAGTAACGTGGCTATGCAGTGTGAAGGCAGTGCCACAGCCATGTGCCCGGTGCACACATGGACCATCATTGATGCACTCCCAGACAGGCAGTGCCACTGGACAGTGCTGACTGCAACAAGTTGCGTGCATGGCAGTGGTGTCAATGGATTGTGGCCATGCCCCGCTGCCCGCCCAGTTATATAGCATGCAATAGTAATCATGGATATAAGGCACTCGCCATCATCAGGCTGGTCCACGCGCCGCTAACCACCATCATCCTTCCTGGCCCGCTGCTCCTCCAGGCGGTGCCTCCGGTCCCGGTTCTGCCGACATTCTTCGGGCCCTAAGGTGCAAACATGGAGAGAGGAACATCAGTACAATATGGTAGCAAAGTCCCCCCACCCCCAAGTGTGTGCAATCCCACACAGCCATACCCATCCATCCCACACCCCGATACCAACACCACGGCCAACACTGGATGGCCCCCTCCCCATGTGCCGGACACATGCAATCGTGATACCCGTATGGACGATAACAGTGTATGGATGTTGCACCTACCTGGCCGTGGTACCGTGCCCCTCCTGGCACATGCCCGCAGGTGGGCAAGCAGGTCTGGGTCCCTGCGCCTCAGGTCCCCATAACGATGGTGGCACTGCTCCGCCATGCGCCCCATACCGGTGGCATCCTCCAGGGCATTGGCCACCTCCTGCCAGACCGCACTCCTGGCCCTGTCCAAGGCTACCTCTCCATAAAAAAGCCCCAGCATGGGGCTCAACTATTGCCACCAGGTTGGCTAGCTCAAGCTGGCTCCAAATGACTGCATGCCTCCGCACCATCTCTGCTGTGTGGTTGAATCAAAAGGGCGCTTGGCAGCACAGTCCTGCCACGTGCAGATGCTGCGTGGTACAGCACTGCTATTCCCTATCGCGTTGTCACTGAACAGCGCAATAGTGGTGCACCCATGCCTGACGCATGGTGCCTAGGGGGCAAAGGTCAGGCACAAGGTCAAGGGTCTCTGGCGCACAGACAGCCACAGCGTGATTGGAACCCAATGCGTGTAGCGAGATTGGGTGCCTGTGTGTCACCTCCTGTAGTGGCCTACAGCACTGTTGCCCCAGTGCGCCTATGACACCCCAGTGCCATATATGTGAACAGTGCTGTAACGCCACTGGCACAGTGGTGGCCATGCCCTGCATTGCCTCCCGTGCACAGCACATCAGCAGCGTGGCAGGCGCCTGCGTCATCAACCCAGGCATGCGCATTTGTGTACTGCGCATGTCACAGAACTGTGCCCTTGGCTCAGCAAGTTCAACACAATTGCGCAAAGCGCAACAGCGCAATATTCAGATGGCATATGCAAATCATCTAATCAGCCATTCAATGGCGCAGTCACTGCATTTGCATCCACTTAAAGATGCGCTTTGTCTCATTTGCATGGGTTGCACTATAAAAATGCGACATTGGGCTGCACTGGCCATAGTCAGTTACGGCAGTCTGTTGCGGTGAGTTGCATGCTGTTTGGGAGTGTGGACTGTGGTGTTTGGGACAAGCATGGGACTGCACAGTCACAGGTAACACCTGTCATTCTCACAGGATGAATCATGACTGAGCGTGAGGTGGAGAATGAGGAACAGAGACGTGGGAGGAGGAGGAGGCGAAACTTCACAAAGGCAGAGACAGATGCCCTGTTTGAGGCCTACCTCAACCAGGAGCCGCTGCTCAACAGATGCCAGGGAACACCACAGGCCCGTGCTGCTGCATGGGAGGAGGTGGCACGTGATGTCAACCTGCATGGCAGCCACCAGCGCTCCATGCAGGAGTGCAAAAAGAAGATGGGCACGGACAGGCGGAGAATTAAAGAGAAGGTGGCTGCCATCAGGGCAGCACGGTCTGCAACCGATGGAGGACAGCCGGAGGTGCAACGCCTGACCCCACAGGAGGGGCGGGTTGCTGGCAGTATGCAGCACTGTGCCATTGAGGGTGTTCCGGGTGGTGGATTCCAGACGGGTGGTAGCCCGTCACTGCATGGTAGGTCATGGTCTGTCTATTGGGGGGGGACAGGGTAGGTCACATGCAGTAATGCTACTGTTTTTCCCTTACAGCTCCTGAGCATCTACATGGGTCAGCAGTGGTGGGCTTCTCCACTGAGGCCAGTATCATGGAGATGGAGGAGGGCCCGTCCACCTACACAGGCATACAGGGGTCAGGGCGACAGTGGACGCCCGGACTGATGTTGGTGGAGCAGATGCAGAGGAGGCCCTGCTTGTGTCCCAGCATCCATGGATGCCAGCATGCTGAGACTCGGGCTGGTGCCGGATCCATCATCGATGATGATGGAGCTAACGTCATAGGCAGTGAGACGTGTGGGTCATAAGATGGCCACACAGCAGGTGACGTAGCGGCCATGGCTGTGGGTGGTGCCACCGTGGAGGCCTGCATGACATCACAGTCCCAGCCTGTGCCTGTGCCCAGCCTGTGCCTGTCTGCACAAGTGGGACAGCACTGGTGTGCGTCCAGGGCAGTGGGACTGTTGCAGTCACTGCTGCGGCACCATTGAGCCCTGGAGAGCGGCAGCTGGAGGGGCAGTATCAGCAGTCGGCCAATGGCAATGGGGGAGAAGTGTCAGGTGGCAGCGTCAGTGCACTGCCTGTGGATATGCCCAGGCCTGGCCCTGGTGTGCAGCGCCCACCCTGAAGGGGTGATGAGCATCAGGGCCGTGAACACCCTGAGGGATAGCATGCCGATCAGGCAGATGACCTCTTAGATGAGCACACCCGCATACTGCAAGCATCAGTCAATCAGCAGATGCAGCTTGTGACGGCGGTGGATGCACTGAGTGTGGCTCTGCGCCAGGCAGAGAAGCGGCGCAGCAGAGACACCGCTCTGCTCCTGGCAGGAATGGACTCGCTGCGGGAGTATGTGACCACTGCCATTGACAGGCAGACACAGGCATTCACAGCTGTAATGGCCACAATGGGCACACAGTTATTTGCCCATCGTCGCCGGGCTCCACGCAGATTAATGTCCACCTCGGCGCTGCATGCAACACCATCCTTGTCGACACCGGGTTCAGCTGTGGGCATCCCGAGTACGCCTGGCGCAGACATGTTCGGTGTGCTGCAGACCCCTGCGTGAGCACAGTCGCGTTCATGCAGTGGAACCCCTGGGGGACAGTCGGTGCCACCCCATGAGGCCAGTGGTTAGCCTGTCACTGCTGGTGGGTCTCGGCGGGGCTGCTCATGCATCCGTGGCAGCGGTGGCACCGTGGTGCATGACTGACCTGTCTCCTAGCACGGCTACTGTCTGATGCTGCCCTGTGTGCATTGTGTCATTCAGCGGGCAATGCATGGGTGGGGTACCCAGCCCTGCACACACATACTTTCCATCTGCACACCCTCCCGGCTGCTGTCCGCTGTGGCGTGTGCATGATGATGCCTGCGTTGCACTGTACACCACTGTGCAATGGTGCCCAGCGTCTGACACACGCACAATGACAGGTAGTGGGCGTTGTGGTCTGTGGACGTGTGTAGCTAGGGGTGGCAGTCTGGGTCGGCATGTCTCCTACCCTTTGTGCATGTCTTGTGAGGTATGTGTGTGTGTGTGTGTGTGTGTATATGTGTGTGTGTATGACTGCGTGCCATGTTAGACCTCACCCATCCCTGGCGGTGTGTGCAGTTCCATGCTCGGCCACCCCCCCTTGACAGCATGCACCCCTGGTGTGTGCCCATGCGTGTTTGTGGGTTGTGCCTTTGCCACTGGTGGTTGTACATGGCCCCATGACTTACCTGGGTTGGCTGAAGTGCTCCTCTGTGATGGTGTCCCGGTGCAGCTGTGCCAGCCGGAGCAGTCGGAGGTCCCGTCGCCATCACCATCTTCACCAGCGTCCTCATCGTCCCCATCGCTGTCCCCCTCTTCGACCTGTACAGCTATCCCACAGTCATTGGCCATGTTGTGCAAGATGCAACAGGCCAGGAATAGCCCACAGGCCTTTGAGGGGCTGCACTGTAGGGCACCGCCGGAGGTGTCCAGGCAATGGAAACGTGCCTTCAGCATCCCGAACACCCGCTCAATTACATTGCATGTGGTGGCATGTGCCTCACTGTAGTGTTGCTGCGATCAGGTTGCAGGCCGACGGTATGGTGTGAGCAGCCAGGGACGGAGTGGGTATCAACTGTCACCTGTGTGTAGAGGGTGGAGTTTAGTTTGGTGATCAGCGTCGCCCTGCCTTGGGCCACGTTGGCCAATACCCATGTCACCTCTGACCATGCCCCTCCCAAGCTCTATGTTTTTCCGCGTGGTTTGCATACTCACCCACTAAGTGGCCAGTGGGGATGTCCCCACACTCAAATCTGTGGCACAGTGCCAACTGGTGCCAGATGAAGGCATCATGTGCTCCCCCAAGGTGCGTGGCACAGACACTGATTATGCGCCCCCTGGCATCGCACACCACCTGGAAATTGATGCTTGCATAGCCCTTCTGATTGATATATGTGGCCCCCTCGGGGCCAGGTGGTGTGCGAATGGCCACATGGGTGCAGTCTATTGCCCCTAGCACACCAGGCTTATGTGCTACCCTGTGGAACCCCTGTATGTTTGCTGTGCACTCCGCCTGTGTGCTGGGGAAGTGGATGTACTCCACAGCATGTGGCAGCAGTGCACTGAGGAATTGGGTGAGGTGGCGTGACACAGTCAACTGGGTTATGTCTGTGGCATCCCCTGTTGGTCTCTGGAAGGTACCAGTGGCGAGCAGGCACATGCAAGCTGTCACTTTAGTCTCCACTGACAAAGCATGGTTCCTTTGTGTGGATGCCTGCATCACATCAATGCACAGCTCACAGAGCCGCCTCAGAATTGCCCCATTCAGGCAGTACCGGCCCACGATCTCGGTATCACTGTACAGCTCGAAGCTGGTGCGGGCTTGGTACTGCCTGTTGGGGGCATACCACCGATGGGCCCTTCCATGGCTGCGCTCCCCTGCTGCCTGCCTTCTCACCCCCCTCATTACTGCCTCCATCTGGATGGTGGCGCTGCCCATGTCCCTGGCTTGTGTCCCCCCGGCAGCTGTTTCTGTGTTCCCCCCGCTGTCCTGGCTGCTACTTCCCCTGCACCGGGAACACCTTCCTGTAGTGGCCTCAGTGCTTCACATTTTCCCTGTGCCTGTGGGTTCAGGGTGCCCTTTCCCTGTCCTGCCCTGTGTGTCTGTCCTGCCCTGTGTGTCTGCCTAGCGGTCAGCCACATGTGCCTTCCCTGTAGTGTTCTTGCGCCTCTCCCTTGTTTCTTTTTATTTTGGCTCATTTCCGCTATTGTGCAACTTCCGCTTGCTCCTCTATTGCGCATGGCGCATGTTGTTAGATATCACACTGCACCATTTATGCATGGTTCCTCCCCCTTCAGTTGCACATGCATTCATTATCATTGCGCTCTTGCTCAGCATGATTTGGGGGGTGCATCTGCCTCCCGCTGAATATCGCAGAATGGTGCATTTTCGGACTTGCGCTGGAGCAACCCTATTGCGCATAGCGCAACCCTTTTGAATATCTGGGCCTCAGTGTATATCTATGCCTTACATTCTCACATTTAACTAAGTAGGTTTCAATGCCCCAGTCTTGTTTCAGGGTGCAGTAAATTTCCCCAACTTCTATTTCATTACGCTTTCCCTTATCCAATTGCCTGGTATTATCTTGTAATCTAATAATAGTTTCACTAGCATATAAATCAACATTTGATACTGCGAATATATTTATAAGACCTATTTTTTTTGTGAAGTCATATAATCTGGTAAACCAGTTGTCCATTTTTTTCTACTTCTATTGACTTTAATGTTTCCAAACAACACAGCTTTCGTAGGCACAAATCTCCCAGCAAATTTATTCTTTTCCATAGCATAATTGCTTTAATTTGTATTTTTGTATTACTTGGAAGCATTCCGATCTCTAACCTCAAGAAACTCGCTGGACAGTCTCTTGGTAGATGTAGAGAATTTCATATAAATGTACTTTGAATTACTTCAGTGTTCTGCATTGCGCATTTAGATAGCCCCAAACCCCAATTTCACTACAATAGAGCATTTGTTTTTGCCTCAAATGTCTTTTTCATTGCAATAAATGAGCTATTAGCAAATTGTCTGCAAAAAGAAAATACAGCATTATCAGCCCTCTGTGCACTGGCTTTTAAATCCAAAGTTTGCTGTCTCCAGGATACCCCCAGTCAGAAATTACTCCCAAATATTTATATTCCTTTACAATCTGGAATTTCTTATCTAAAACAACCCATTCTTTTTCTACATTACTTCTGTTCTTACTAAATATCATAATTTTAGACTTCTCAATACTTAATGTTAAATCCAGAGATTCCAGAGAACTCATAATGCTAGAAAGTGTTCTTCTTAGTTCCTGGGGTGTTCTAGAGACAACAATTGCATCATCTGCATAAATGAATAACTGGATTTTTTCATTAATTATTACTGGGGGAAAGTGTCAATATTTTGAATATTTTTATTAATGTATCAATATATAAGTTAAATAAAAGTGGGGCAAGAATACAACCTTGTTTTATTCCATTTTGTACACTAAATTCTCTAGTTAATGCTCCATCCGTTGTGTATCTAACCTCTGTTGTGGTACCTGTATAAAGTAATTTCAATATTGCCAATAAATGGGGATCAATATTCATTGTTTCCACCATTTCCCATAATTTAAATCTATTTACTGAATCAAAAGCTGCTCTGATGTCAAGAAATCCAACATACAGTACCCCAGATCTACCCCCAAGTTACTTATCCAGCAAATAATTCAAGGTAAAATTAGATCCAATGTGCTATGATTTATTTTAAAACCACACTGGAATTTAGATATTAATCCATTCTCTTCCACCCATATCTCTAATTTCTCCAGAATTATTCTGGAGAAAAGCTTCTGTACCACAGGAAGTAATGTAATCGGTCTATAGCAGCTTGGGTCTTGCTTATTTCCTTTTTTAAACAAGGGAACAATAATTTCTTTATTTCAATATTCAGGAAGGACTAAATAACTAGCAATAAACGAAAACATAAAGGCCAAGATTTTTGCCCAGAAATCTGGGTTGTGTAAAAAAACTTCTGTCGGAATCCCATCTGCACCAGTTGCCTTATTCTTTTTCTGTCCCAGTATCGCTTGCTTCACTTCTATTTCAGCAATAGAAAATACTCGTTGATTCTTTATTTGCTCAACCATTATACATCCATAGTCCAGCAAATAATCTCTCCCATCTTGACTATTATATATCTTCTTAAAATAATCAACCTGTCTATTTTCTGTAATTAGGCCTAGCATATTATAACAAATATTGTTTTCATGATAACCACATGCCACCAGTGCCCAAAACATGTTAGAATCTTTATTTTCAATGCTGTCCTGTAGTTTCCCCCATAGTTTGGCTTTGTACATTAACTGCCTATATTCTTTTTTAAGCAGTCGTAATGCTGTAAGTACTGTACTTGTTGGAGATCTTACTCATATTTTGGCAATTCTTTGGATCTCTTTCCTCATTTTATAACAATCGGAGTCAAACCATGAATTGGCTAAGCCTATAGTACTATCAGTAATTACAGGTCTTTTTTTCTCTCTCCCAACTTTTCCTCCAACAAGCTCATAAGTGAGTCAAAATTATATACTATATTGTTTATATTTACAGAAGCCCCCATGTCTTGAGAAAACAGCCTGTCAACTACAATTCCCATTTCTTCACCATCTATAATATCTTCTATTAGCCCTTTTGTATATTCATTCCACTGAATCTTCTTTCCATATTTTATGCACATATTTTGGTTGGAATCACTTTCAAGCACCTTATTTCTACTTGGGATATTTAAAGCCAGTTTCCATAGTACATATTATCAGATAGTGGTCACTTTGCCAAGCTTTATACACCATAAAGTGTTTAATAAACTGCTATTCACTATCAGAGATGGAAAATAAATCTAATACCCCTCCACCTCTTACAGTGGGAAATGTGATTTGACGCTGCCAATCCCCCTTTGTATGACCATTTAATACTCTTAGGCCAGTTTCACCAAAAAATTTGAGAAGTCTTTCGCCACTTTTTGTAAGAGACTTATCTTCAGATTTTCTTATGGGGATGTTCAATGCACCATCAATACCCCATTCTATGGGGGTTTCCTCTAGCCCTGTTCCAATATGCGCATTATAGTCCCCAGCCATAATGGCATACGTAATGGGGAATCTAAATCTAACTGATGTATAGGAATCACTTATATCCTGTAGTATAGACTGATATTTAGTATCATTTAACCCTTGCGGAATATAAATATTAAACAATACCCATACCTTGACATCAACAACAAATATTCATTATACATACTTATTTCCAATATGTCCCAGTCTATTCTAGTGTTAATGAGGATTGCCAAACCTCCTTTTAATCTTCCGAATTTCTTTATTCTATGTGCTGGGATAGTCCAAGAGTTAAACCCTTCAGTTAGTATTTCCTTCCCTTTACCAATCCAAGTTTCTTGAAGGAACACTTGAAGGACTCTTTACTGGCTCCCCACGGCTTACACATACATGCGACCTATATGACCTGGCTAACTGGCTTCAGTTCACAGATTGGCTCAGGTTCCAATCGTGCCTTCTGGCCCAAAAAGTGAGCCTGAGCCCCATGCCAAAGGGCATCCAGAAGCTCCTTACTCCCTGTGATAACAGTCGTTCCAACAGAAGGTCAGATAGCACGGTCTTTACAATTCCTAGGTATCGCACCTCTCTTGGTCAAACAGCTTTTGCCTACCATGTTCCCATTTGGATTAATAGTCTTCCTCCTGCCATCTCCTCAGTAACAGCATTAGGCCCCTACAAACGTGAGCTCCGGAAACTTCTCAGTGCTAACGCTATCTGTGACTGCTTGCCTTAGCCCCTCAGTGCTGTTTTTCCTGTCCCTAAGCAGCTGTCCCTCATGACCACATGGCTCCTTAAATCCAGCACTTATTTCCCTTCGTCATGTGCCTTAATGCACTCTATCCCTCCCTCCCTTCCTTCCTTCCTTCCTTCCTCTGTCAAACTCCCCTCTTACCCACCACCACCCCTTTCTCTTACTATCCTCTCCCATCTGCCTTCAGCCCCAATTCCCCCCCCAAAAAATAGCTTCGACAAGGCCTTCCTGGGCTGATGCTTCCCCACTGCTTGAGTGGGTGTTGAGAGCTGCTGTAACACCCGAACATAGCCCTCCATCCTGACAACTCAGGCTGCTGCAGTACCTGCTTCTGCCTTACAGGCATCCCCCAGTCTGAATTGTCCTCTCTTCCTTAAACTGCCCTAACCCTCTCATAAACTCGTTGTACTTATAATAACATGTTGACTTAGTCTGTTTGTTTATGTTTATATTAATATTTAGACTCATATTTATTATTAGCCTGCACCTACAGCTCTATTGTGTACCTATATGTTTTTTTTTTATCACTGTTAGTGTAATTCTGATGCAGAACCTATGTAATGAGTTTGTTCTCAAAGGTGTTAATCTGAGATTACAATAAATAAATAAATAATTTTTGATGAAGTAGCCCACAGTTTGGCACATGCGGCCACTCTGCCAGTGTCTCAAGATGTGGAAAGTTTCATGATGGCATCTTGTAAGGTTTTTGAGATACAGAGTGGTAAAAAACAGAAAAAAACACACACTTTTTTCCATTGGTTAACATGGGATTTTTTTCCCTCATCTATAGCTCAGACGGAATTAAATTTTTTTCAGGGATGATGGGGTCTGTGCCAAGGGTGTGCCTTTGGATAGTGTGATGAGTTTCTATACTCCCTGGTAGTCCAGTGGTCCCTCCCCCTTCCCCGTTCTTCAATCTCTGTCCACAGTGTTTGTTTCTATACTTCTTGGTAGTCCAGTGGTCCCCCCCACCCTCATTCTCTGATCACTGTCCCAATGTTTGTTTCTATATTCCCTGGTAGTCCAGTGGTCCCTCCCTCTCCCCATTCTCCGTCGCTCGGTGTTTGTTTCTTTATTCCCTGACAGTCCAGTGGTCCCCCCCCCATTCTCCGATTGCCATCCCCATATTAAATCACATTTATTGGTAGTCTAGTGATCCCTCCACCTTCCCCATTCTCTGATCACCTCCCCGTGCTGCCTCATGTTCCTGGTGTCTAGTGGCACCCTCCCCCGGCCCCTGTGTCCATCCCTGAAAGAAAGGAAATTTTCCCTTTTTCCTGAAAAAAAAGGTCCCTCGCCGATCAGCACCACCTATCCCTACCTCCCACTCAGCACCCACTACTACACACCCCTCCGAGTACACTCCTACACACCCTTACTCATCTGAATAGGTCCCAGGTTCAAGATCCACTCTCCGATCAAAGACACATCTTGTTGCTGGAACTGGTGACTGCAATATGAGAAACTAAGGTAAACACGATTCAGTGTATTTCAATGGGGTTTTCAACTTTGATGCATAACTCAGCCATTTCTTGATATTTTGACTCCAGATTTTCAACATGACTCTTTGGGAACCACACCTCATGAACAAAATGACTGTTATTACATAACCCCTGCCCGAAAGGTGATTTTGCAGTCAGTTGGTGAATTCACCTTTCATAGATACATAGACAGTGTCGGCGGATAGGGGCCTACGGCCTACCCAGTCTGCCCATTTGAGCTTGTAAGTTCACTTTATGTTTTCCTAGAAGTCTGTTGCCCCTAAACCCTGACCTCCAGAATTCCTTTACGTCTATCCCATGTATTCTTAAATCCCATGATTGTTTCAGCCCCCACCACTTCCTCTGGCAGGGTGTTCCACTTGTCCACCACCTGTTCTGTGAAGAAATTCTTCCTCAAGTTTTCCTCTGAATCATCCTCCCTCCAACTTCATCCCATGCCCTCTAGCCCTGGAACATCTTTTTCACTTAAAAATAGTGTATTCCTGCACCCTGTTCCTCCCTATAAGATACTTTAATGTCTCTATCATATCCCCTCTCTCCCTGCTCTCCTCCAGGGAGTACATATTCAATTCCTTCAACCTGTCCTCATAGGACTTGTGATGCAATCCATGTACCATCTTTGTTGCACTCCTCTGAGCCTTCTCTACCTTGTCTATGTTCTTACGTAAGTAAGGTCTCCAGAACTGTACACAATACTCCAGGTGGGACCTCACTAGTGTCTTGTATAGTGGAATTATGACCTCCCTTTTCCTGCTGGCGATGCCCCTGCCTATGCATCCAGCATCCTATTTGCTTTACCTGCTGTCTTGTCAAACTGTTTCCCTACCTTGAGATCATCAGAGATGATAACCCCAAGATCCCTTTCCTGCTTGGTGCATACTATATCCTCACCCCCTAACTGATATATTGTGCCAGGGTTTTTATGCCCTATATACATTATCTTGCACTTCTTTGCACTGAATTTCAACTAACAAACCCCTGACCATTCTTCAAGTTTCTACAGGTCCCTTCTCATTCTGTCTACACCCTCTGAAGTGTCTACTCTGTTACAGAGCTTTGTGTCATCAGCAAACAGGGAAATTCTGCCTTCTAGGTCCTGCGCAATGTCACTGATGAAGATGTTGAATAGGACTGGTCCTAGCACTGAACCCTGTGGTACCCCACTGGTCACTCTTCCCTCTGTGGAGTGACAGCCATTTACCACCACCCTCTGTGTCATGCTGCCCAGCCAGTTACCTACCCACCACACTACTGTCCTGCTCACACCCATATTCCCCAGTTTGTGTAATAGTCTTCTATGTGGCACTGTGTCAAATGCCTTGCTGAAGTCCAGATAGGCCATGTCCACTGCCCTTCCTGATCCACCTCCCTAGTCACCCAGTCAAAAAATTCAATGAGGTTGGTCTGTCATGACCTCCCCCAGGTGAAACCATGCTGCCTCGGATCCTGTAGTCCATTGACAATCAGATGTTCCACCAATCTCTCCTTCAGTAGTGCTTCCATGATCTTCCACTCTACTGAGGTGAGGCTGACTGGTCTGTAGTTCCCCGCTTCCTCTTTTTTCCCACTTTTGTATAAGGGGACTACATCTGCTGTCCTCCAGTCTTTGGGTACCCTTGTTTCCAGTGATCGGCTAAACAGGATTGCCAAAGGTTCAGCCACCACCTCTCTTAGTTCTTTAAGGACCCTGGGGTGCACCCCATCTGGCCCCACTGCTTTATCAACTCTTATTACTTCCAGTTCCTTCAGGACCCTTTCTCGTGTAAAGGGATTTGTGTCCATTTCTGCACCATTCCCACCCCTTGTACTCCCTTCAGACCCATTACCCTCCTCTTCCTTAGTAAAGACTGAGCAGAAATACCTGTTCAATATGTCAGCTTTACTGTTGTCATCCTCCACGCAGCCCCATCCTCTCCCTTCAGTCTCACTATCCCTCCCTTTGCCTTTCTTTTTTCACTTATGTACTGTACCTGTAAAAGGTTTTGTCCCTTCTACCCACTGATTTTGCAATGTGCTCTTCTGTCTGAGCTTTGGCTTCCCTTACTGACCTCCCTTTGCTTCTCCCGGTACTTCTCCCTATCCCCTTCTGCCTGTGTCTTTTTGTATTGCCTGAATGCAATCTTTTTGGCTTTCACTTTCTCTGCTACCTCCTTGGAAAACCATAATGGCCTCCTCTTCCTTTTCCCCTTGATAACCTGCTTAATGCATAATTCTGTTGCTCTTGTAATCCTCGTTTTAAATACTGCCCACTGTTCCTCAATGCCTGTTTCCTGCCCCATTCCCCTTAATGCCTCTTTCAAGCATCTACCCATTTTCCCAAAGTCTGCCCCCCTTAAATCCAGGATACATGGTTTTTATGTGGTTTGGTTCTGCTCCTTCTGTGATTTCAAACCACAATGACTGGTGGTCACTGTTCCCCAGGTGCTCACCCACTGTTGCCCCCACCACACTGTCCCTGTTTATGAGTACTAGGTCCAGTATTGCCTTCTGCCGAGTTGGTTCCATGACCAGTTGCTTGAGGAAGGCACCCTGAAGGGAGTCCAGGATAAATCTGCTCCTAGTTGATGCTGCTGCTGGGATTCTCCAGTCCACAACTTGAATATTGAGGTCTCCAACCAGCACTACCTCACCCTTGTCTGCCATCCTTTGGATGGCTAACATCTGCTCCCTATCTGTTTCTTCCTCCTGGGCTGGTGGTCTATAGACCACACCTGTGCAGATGGCTGGCCCCATTTTCCTTTCCAGCTGAACCCACAGTATCTCTCCCCCATTTTGTTCCTCCTGGATCTCGGTGGCCCACTATTTCATTTTTCACATACAGTGCCACTCCCCCTCCCTTCCTACCTGCCCTGTCTCTTCTGAATATGTTGTAGCCAGGTATGGCAATCTCCCAGTCGTGGTTATCATTACACCAGGTTTCTGTGATGGCCACAATGTCCAGGTCTGACTGCGCCATGACAGCCTCCAGATCCTCCATCTTGTTGCTAAGGCTCCTGGCATTGGCACACATGGCTTTCCATGATTTGACCTCCCTAGACTGTTTAACTGTTCCACTCCAGCCCCTTCCCTGGTTGTCATTTATCCCTGGTTCTCCTTGCTGTCTGCCCTTCTGTTGAATTTTGCCCCTTTTCTGCCTATCCACCTCTTGGGCACTTATCTCCATCTTTTGCACACTGCTTTGTAGAGATATCCACTCCTCCGGTTCACTGGTTCCACTGCTAGCTGTTGAGGGGTGGGCAATTAGGTACCCTCCTTGCTGGCCTGCCACCCCGCTTGGCTAGTTTAAATGCTTGTCAATGTAGCATTTAAACTTATCATTGAGTGCTTGGATTCCCCTCCAGGGTGGATGCAGGCCGACAGGCTTGAACAAGCCTCCATCCCTCCAGGTGGGTCCCTAGTCACCAATGAATCCAAACCCTTCCTCACGGCACCAGTTCTTCAACCATGAATTAAAGTTCCTGGTGCATACACCCCTATGCTCTCCCATGCCTCTCGCAGGCAGTACTTCCGAAAAGGTGACAGAAGTAACAACTTGCTTGAGACCCCTTCCCAATAAGCAGGCAGTATAGCGCAGTGGTCTAAGGCTCTGAGCTGCACATCTGGTGACATCCAGCAGACCAGACCTGGGTTTGAATCCCACAGCTTCCACTTGCATACTGTGTGACACTGAGTAAGTCACTTAACCTCCTTGTGCTCCCAGGTTGCTCCTGTAAAAAAGCTTTCAGCTTAGTGTGCTATACCTGGTTAAACAACTAAATTAAAAAAAAAAAAATGTCCTAAACTCTTCCTGAACTTCTTCTGGCTCCCCATTTGCCAGGTCATTAGTACCTACCTGGATAATGACATCCAGCTCACCCTCCCATCTTGCCTTCCCAGTGATCCCCAGGATCTTCCTTCCATCCCTCCATGCCGTGGCACCTGGTAGGCACCTCACCTCCCTGTCCTCCACCTTCTGTGTTCCTAGCTGGATCCCTCTTATGATGGAGTCCCCCACCAGGATTCACTTCCTCCTCCTCCTCCTCTGGGGTCCACTGCGCTCCCCACTGAGGTCACCTCCTTGGCTAACCTCCACATCCTTTCCTTCCACTTCTCTGGGTACCTCTATTTGGTTGTCCCCGGGTGGCATTTTTGAAAATTATATTTATTTATATTATTTACTTATTTATATAATTTATTTAGTTATATATTTAAATTTGCAGATTACAAGTACCTTTGAGCTGAGGGCTCATTTACAAAGGTTCCAAGTCAGTGGGTAACAGAGGCAACATACATGATTTGGGAAGACAGTGGGTAAATGAACAGAATGTTCAGTTACATTAAATTTATGGACATCTATACAGCCAATACCATATATTACAGTTCATACATACAATTAAAAAAACTCCAGGTAGTGCAATTTAAATGAGAATGCTTACATACAACGTAGAATAGGCTATTAGACATCTTATGTAATTCTTATCAACTTAAGCTTCACAGCCAAGAGGCCTTGTCAGGAG
Source organism: Neoceratodus forsteri (assembly GCA_016271365.2). Lineage (NCBI taxonomy): Eukaryota > Metazoa > Chordata > Ceratodontiformes > Ceratodontidae > Neoceratodus > Neoceratodus forsteri. The sequence continues at coordinate 559,562,003 of CM028138.1, forward strand.
AGCCGGGCATGGTGAAGGAGGGCATAAGGACCAAAGGGAAAAAGCTGAATGTGAAAAGTGTAGGAAAGTATAAGGTGGGAGAGGGTTGAGCAGGGGACAAACTAGAGAGGTGTAGGGGTTGAACAGTGGTAGTTGGGAAGTAAAGGTGGGGGGTAAGTGCCTGGTGTTTGTCATATCAGCTAAGTGCAACAGCTGGGCAGTGTAAACAGGTCAGCCAGATTCTGATTAGGTTTGGCAGTCACAGCTACTGAGCGCAGCTCAATAAGTCCCCAGCTTCTGCTTAAAAGGGCCAATTTTGGATTCAGCCAGTATGTCACAGCAGAGGGAGTTCAGCCAGTTGGGACACAGTACTCAAATGATCTTTGCCCTTGTGAGGGGACCTTGAAAGGCTGGCTGATTGTTCCCCTGGTGTGGCGGCGATTTGTTGATGGGCACATGAGGTTTGGGACGCCTGAGGGGGTTAGGCTCAAGGATGTTTTCACGGCAAGCAGGAAGGTCTGGTACTTTGTTCTGCCATGAAGACTGAGACACCCAACTTGGGCATAAAACTCAAAAGTATGTGTGTGAGCCAGTGGGCCACTGTGACAACCCTACAGGCCTTATTTAAGGCTATTGAGATTCTTTTAAAGGTGGAGTCTGTCCCAGCACCATATAAAAGCAGGCCATAATCAGGGCCCTGTATTCACTGTGGCAAACTGGACCTACACTCTGCGGCAGGACCTCATGGTTGCTTCTGTCAAGCTATAAGCAATCCTGCGGTGATTCTGTGGCAGTTCTGTGATGGACTTTACATTCTTTGGCAACTCAAATGAGCCACACAAGAAAATCTAGTTACCCAGAAGGACTTCTCAGGAAAAGGCAGCCTGGGGCAGTTTGGCAGATGTACAGGAAAGGCAATGCAAAGCAATTCTGACACCATGATTTGGATTGGATGTAGGGCATGGGGCAATTGAAGGGTTATTTATTTTTTTACTGCAGTCTCTTTTATTATCCCATGGCTCCCTCCTACCTGCCCAATGCTGGTTTACCACAGCTGTGCTCCTGAGAATTTCTCCCTCTGCCTGCCGAGTTGCTTGAAGACCAGTATTGCCTGTTTGCAAAATGGTGCTGCTCCAATTGCACCCTCCCACCCACTTGCTTGAAGCCTGGTGGTGATGACTTGTGCTGTAACGCTGCTCTAGTTGCTTCCTCCTGGTCATGCAGTTCAACACCAGTGGTGTCATTTATGTCAATGCCACTTGGCTTCCATATCTTCTTCTCTCCCACTTTGAAAGCATGTATTGTGAGGTTAGAGAGTAACTGAACCATTTTACATTAGACAAAGGTCCAGAAAACCTCCCATTTTTTGTCTGCAATAATTACTAATACTTTTTCATTCCACAGTTCTGCAATTGGCAAATAGAACCACCATTTTTTTCTCATGAACTAGACTTCCTGAAGTTCCCTCAGTGTTTGTAGAAGGCCATAATGGTCATAAGCTTCAGGGCTGAGTGCCAGGGGATTGGAAAGTGGTGGCTCCCCCTGACTACTGCAACCCAGGGGGATGGATGTATAATGGAGCTGCTAACAACTCACACAAATGCCATTTTAAGCTTGTTCACAATCATTTTAGCCATTTAGTTGTGGTTTTCAGTGATGATGGCCATTTTTACTGCACCAAAAAATGCTGTTTGTGCAGCAGGACTATGTTTATGTGGCAGTTGCTGCTACTGCAGAATTGCAGAAAACACAGGGCCCTGGCCATAATCAATTATGGAGGTCACAGAGCTATGGACTGCAAGGCTGAGTGCTTCATCAGTCAAGCAGTGTTTGAGCCTATGAAGTAGGCCTATTTTTGCATTGAACACTTTGGCCACCTGATCGACATGGTTTGCATAGGATAAGTTGCTGTTTAGTGTAACCCATAAGTATCTGAATGTGTGGACAAGATCTAAAGGGGTGCCGAGGTTATTTCAGGTTGTGAGTCGATGTGATCTGTGCTTGTTATGTGGGGTTGCGAATATCATGGTTTTGGTCTTTCTGTAGTTCATGAATAATTTATGATTCATAAACCAGGTCTCAACTATGGAGAAATTCTTCTGAATCTGCTTTTCTAATAATATTGGGTCTGAATTACTTGTAAAGAGTACCGCATTGTCCGCAGAGAGGAGAATACTGCCTTGGCAAACGTTGGGAAGGTGATGCAGGAAAAGGCTGAAGAGCAGAGGGCCTAAAATGGATCCTTGCAGGGGCCCCCTTCACACTTGATGCACTCTCAGAAAATACCCTATTTATTTTTACCTGTCGTGTTCTGTCTGTGAGATAGCTACTGCACCAACACATGGTGTCAGGGGAGATCCCGGGGTGGGACAGTTGTTCAAGTAGCAATGCATGGTTAACCACGTCAAACACTTTGTTGAGGTCTATAAAGGATGCTCCCACCAATTGCCCATGGTCAAGTGCCTTACCTATGTACCCAATGAACTCAATTAAAGCTGTGGTGGTGCTAAGCTGGTCTGCCGGTACAGCAGCAAGGCGTCCGCTTGCAGCACGGACATCCCGGGTTCAGGGATGGACTCAGGAGTCATACAGCTGGCCGAGGGGAAGGATTGAGCATCCCAGGGACTGCTCTCCTTCTCTGGGGGGGAAGGGGGTTAACTGTCTGGCACATTGCTGCCCTCTGGCAGAGGCTGGGGGTACCGCCACAGCCAGCACCACCTGTCAGGGGGTGGGGTGGACGCTGGTCATCATTGCACATCTCTGCCTCAGGGATCCTTGCAGCAAAAAGAAAAAACGACGGCCCCTACGCATGACACCGGCTTTGCCGCCATCCCCACTGCCTATTTGTGTCCACCGGGGGGGTCCCACCCCTGTGGCCCCACCATGGGGGGGTAAGCTTGGTCTCACCTTACCCTGTGTGTCTTTTGGAGGGGGTGCCCACCCAGGGGGGTAAGCCTGGGCATGGAGGGACGGTGGACAGAGCTGGGCTGAGCTTCCGGGGACCAGGCAACAAAAAAAAAAAAAAAAGAAAAGCTGTTCTGGTGCTGTGTGACTTTCTAAATCCATGCTGTTGGGGGCATTGCATCTGGTATTTCTCCAGGTATTCTACAAGCTGATCAGATACAATGTGCTCAAGTGCTTTGGACGGGGTGGGAGAACAGATATGGGTCGATAATTTGTATGTGTGGCCCTGTCCCTGTTTTTATGGACCAGCGTTACCATGGCTGCTTTCCATTTATGGGGGAATTTGGCAAACTTTAATGAAAGGTTTAGGATATTTGTTAGTGGTGTAAGTATCTCGTCAAGGGTGAAGGCGACAAGTCTGAGATCTAGTGTGTCTCCACTGGACCTCGATTTACCTACTACCCGTTGTAGGTACTTTTTTGCATCTTTTTCAGTGACAATTTTGAAATAGAAGGGGGGCCAGCGGCTGGGGTTCATCAGCTTCATTGTTGATTTTATCTGTTGCTGCAAAGTAGTCAAGGGGGAGTACATTACTCCGGTCTGTAAATGCAGAGTTAAAAGTGTCTGCAATTTCTTTCTGGTCTTGGGTAATGACCCCCTTTATTTCTAACATGGTCGGTGATGTTTTATTAGATCTCCCAGTCAGGGCCTTCATATTGTCCTAGAAATGTCTGACATCACCCCAGGTGTTGGTCAAGTTCCTCTCTGAAGTGGTGACTTTTGGCGGTTCGGATAGCCCTTGTACAAGCATTCCTAGCCTTTTGTAGTTTTGAATATCAGTCAGTTTGCCTGTGACTCATGCCCAATGCCAAAGATTATTTCTGTTGTGCATCAGTTCAATTAGGGGTGGTGAGACCGATGACTTACTTGCACTCTTAACGTTGTATTTCCTGACAGGGGCATGAAGACTACAAGCTGTTTTAAACTTGTCAATGAAGTAGTTGACGGCTTTGTTAACATCTTCATAGGATTCAACAGGGGATCAGCATTGTTGCCTGAGGTGAGATTTTAGGGGTGCAAGTTGACCCTTTTTTAATATTTGACCCATAATTGTTTTGGTGTGGGGGGTCAGTTTTGTTGGACCAGGAACACTGGATAGGGGAGTAGTCACTTATTGAGTCCGGGAGAATGGTGGTATTTGTAATTCTGCCCGCATAGCTGGTGAGTAACCAATCCAGTAGTGTACATGTCCAAGTGTGGTAGTTTGTTCTAGTGGGGAATTCAACCAATTGTGCTACATTAATGAAGGAGATGGCATCTCTGTAGGGGACTGCCTCTGGGTACAACCAGTTAATGTTAAAGTCCCCCATCATTATAACCTCAGAATTGTGGTGTAAGCTGTTTAAATAGTTTAATACCACCATAAAGCCACTGGTTTGTTCCTTCGGTGGGATATAGACTGAAACTACAGTGAGGCCTTTGTTTTGTGCCCCAAGCAGTAGTTTAACCACCAGTGCTTGGACACTGTTAATTGTGTCTAGTGTGGGAAGGGTGTGTGTCTCTGGAGGGTGTTTTTGATATAAATGGCACATCCCCCCTCCCCACTTACTAGTCCTGACCTGTCTGAAAGGAGTGTAGCCATCTAATGTGATTGCTGTATCCGGGGCCTTAGGCATGAGCCAAGCTTCCACAATGGATAGTACATCAGGCCTGTGTTTGATAACCCAGATCTGGACTGCAACACATTTGGATAGCAGACTACAGATGTTGATTGATGCCGACTCAAGGGTGCCTTGCTTTTTACTTCGGCAATCTGTTTCTTGCCCTGGTCCAGGACTGAGGTGGATGTTGCCTGACATTAATAACAACAGCAAAGTAAGTCTCAAAATCTGATTCTTCAAAAGTTTTGGGTTTGCTGTACGGTTCCTCTTGCCAACACTCCCCAACTTTAACTTGATACACACTTTGGTCCGACTGAGGGTTGGAAAAGGGGGAAGGCAATTGGTGCAGGAAGTTCAGAGAAGCCCCTCTTTAGTGTAGGGAGCCCTGCAATGCTTAGCAACAATTGGGCTGTTGATACTGTGTGAGCAGTACTCATTAAAAACCAGTGTGTAGCTGCTGCTGTTGGCTTGCTGGGCTAGTCCATCTTCTGCTGAATGTAGCAGTATTAATAGGATAAGTGTTAGAACCACTGTGTTAGTTGCACCCAGTTACATTTCAGGGCCACCTAAGTGCCACAGGTTGGATGGACTGGACCGAATAGTTAACAGCTGTCTCACAACTAAGGTCCTGGTGGGGGGGGGGTACTGCAGATGAGTGTTCACCAAAAAAGAATGGGGTGGAAGCCTGATAAGTTAAGACTAATTAAAACCGCTTATGTATTGGTGTTGCCAGGATAGCCTAGTGATTAGTGTCATAGCCTCTGGGGCAGAGGGTTAGGAGTTAATTTTCCTGCTGGTGCCTAACGTTCGTGTGGAGAGGAAGTAGCAGAAGCAGGAGGTTAACACCAGAGGGCATAGGCAGTGTTCGGCCTTAGCTGGTGCTGCAATGGAAGAATTTGTAGTGGGAGAGGAAGGAGTTGGAATGGATCAGCAGTGACTCCTAGTGGCCAGTGGTGATAAAATGCAAATGGAGAAATGGGGGTGTTTGTTTCAGGCACGGCCAGTCATGATCATGTGACATAGGCTACCTATTAGGGTAAAGCTGAGCCACGGGGAGCAGTCACTGTGTAAGCAGTAACAGGCTAACACAGTTCCACAGTTGTTCTGTATAGTACCTGGGCTGTGCTGGTTGCTTTCTTGGCTGTGGGAGGGAGTTGTGAGGGCTTGCAGCCTGTGGGGAGGAAAGAAAGACAGAGGATTTAGGCAGGGAGATTGCTAGGACAAAAGGGAGTCAAGTTTAAGGCAGGAAGCTAGAAAAAGAGGGTGGAGAGGGGCTCCTTCTCCTGACCTCAGAGAGCTGAACCCTCAGACAATTGTGGAAAGTCCGGGAGCAGAGAATCACCCCAGGAGAGCTCCTTCAGTATCAGGATTACAACACAATAAGTAACTAGCACAAATCACAGCTAAGAAGTGTTAGAACATAGCCAGTCCGGTGGCACTGAGGGTTGAGGTGCTGGGTGCCACACCTCATGCCATGCCGGTGACCCGGGTTCAGAAACGAACTCGGGCCGCCGGGGATCAGCAGGGGAGAGAAGGGATTGAGTATCCAGAGGACTGCTCTCCCTTCCCGGGAAGGGATCCGAGGAATGCGCTGCTCCTGGGTGGCCCTTGATGGTGGTCGGGGGCAGCGCAAGGAACAGGCAGTGCTGCAGACGTAGGGCAGAGCTACAGCAGACATTGGCATGTAGTGCCTCTGATGTCATTGCACGTCCGAGCTCTGAGGTGCAACCACATCTCCGCTTGGTCTACAGAGGCAATGACGGCTCCAATGGCAGACACCAACATCCCCATCATCAGGCTCTCTCCCTGAAGGCTGGCTGAGCACCCTCTGGACAGACCCTCTAATCTCAGAAAGGAACGCCAGGTAGGAGATGTGGGCCCTCCTCCAGGGGGCTGGAAGTCTGGTTGGGGGGTGCTGGGGGGGAAGCTTCAGGCAGGGGAGTAGAGGTGTCCGACCGAGAAAGCACCTCTGAGAGATGCCCTGACAGAGTGGAGCATAAAAGAAACTGTACCAAGGGAAAAAAAAAAGTACTAGAACAGAGGCACAGTAGTACAGATAAAATGCTAACACAGTCTAACAGAGGCTTAGAGCAGGCAGTAAAACCAATGTGAGCACACAAAACTGCTGAAATGAGTGCAAACAGAGACCTCTTAAAGTAATACAGAGCAAATGAACTAAACAAGGCTCCTAGTGAGCAAAAACAGTGCATAACAAGCATTTGTCAATGCCGAACGTTCACTTGCAGGTATCTGCGGTGGTGTTTGGTACTGGCACTGGTTTCAGAGGAGCGAGGAGGCAGTAGTGAGAGCGGTGGGTGTCGCTTGGCAGAAGCTGAACTGTAAATGCAGGAAGGAGGTGAGCAGGACTGGTCCCAGGACTGATCCCAGAGGTGCCTCTCCAGTCACTATTGTATGTGACCACTACCCTCTCTGTGAAGAAACCTGTTCTCACATTTCCTCTTAATCTACCCAGTCCAATTTCATATCATGCCCCCTCATTCTTGTACTCCTTCTACACTGGTACCTTGAGGTACTTGAACTGCCTATCATGTCCCCCAACTCTCTCCTTTCCTCCAGTGAGTATATACAGTACAATCCACTTAAAAGGGACGTGGTTAATGGGGACGTTCGTTTAATAGGGACGTTTCCCCAGTAACCGATTTTTTCCTAATTGACTTCCATTATGTTCTAATCCAGTTATAAGGGACACATGGGCCGCTTAATTAGGACGTTTACATTAAATTTCCGACGTCCTTGTGCTGTATTGAGCTTGTCATCATGGCTTCTAGCGAGTAGAGCTCTGTTATCATGCGGAGCGAAAAGTAATTGAAGCTTTGTAGATCCCTTAAGTCTTCTGCTTTTGTGGCTAAAGAGTTTGGCATTTCTAAAAGCCAAGTTGGTCGCATAAGCCAAAACAGAGAGGCAATCATGACAGAGTGGCAGTCGAATGCTAACCTGGCAAGGAAACGCAAACGCGAGGGCAAGGACGGTGAAGTGGAAGAAGCCCTCCTTTTGTGGTTTAGCGGTGCTGTCTGTTGTGGTGTCAGATTGTCCGGCCCTCTGTTAAAAAAAAAGGCGAAGGAGCTTGCCACGCAGCTTGGACATGAAGAATTCGATGCTACCGACGGGTGGCTAGCAAGGTGGAAACAGAGGAACTCAATTGTTTACAAAAAAGAGCATGGCGAAAAATCAGACACTGACACAGGTGCAGCATCAGACTGGATCTGAGCCGTGCTTCCCGCCCTTCTGAAAGATTACAGCCCCGGTTGTGTGTACAATGCTGATGAGACAGGACTGTACTTCCGCGGATATCCTGATCGTGGTCATGTTCTCAGAGAGACAGAACTGTTTGGGGGATAAAAAAGCGAAGGACAGAGTCTCTCTATTGGTGTGCGCCAATATGGATGGGACAGACAAGCGCACCTTGCTTGTCATTGGAAAAAGTAAAAGACCTCGTTGTTTCCCCAGAGATCTTGCTACACTGCCGGTAGCTTACTATGCTTCTTCAAATGCTTGGATGACAAGGTGGATCTTCAAAGATTGGCTGGGCATGTGGGAGCGTGAGCTGAAGCGCAAACGGCGCTATGTCCTATTGTTCCTGGACAACTGCTCCGCACACCCTGCTGATGTTGTGGGGATGTACCCACACATTAAAATTATTTTTTTGCCTCCAAACACCATCAATCTGATCCAACCCATGGATATGGGTGTGATCAGAAATTTAAAAGGTCACTATCGTGCACTGATGTCAGCATGAATTGTGGATGTGATCGATCAAGGAGGAGAACTGACTGCATCTGCAATTGCTAAAGCCGTCAGTATCCTGGATGCCATCTACATGGCTGCCAAAGCTTGGCAATCTATCTCTCCAACTACACTCCTGCACTGTTTTAGAAAGGCAGGGTTTCTGAGTAGCGTCGAGGAACAGGTGGGCGGAACACATCAAACAGCAGCAGAGGATCCGCTGTATGATGTTCAGCCACCAGCTTACATGACTGCAGATGAGTTCTCTACTTTTGTGGACATCGACATTGATGTTGAAACTGAGGGGAGAAACAACAGATGGTGAAATCTGAGAAGCAGGCAAATGTCTGAGACTGGACACAGGAACACAGGAAGCAGAACAAGACTCCGAGGCAGAAGATCCAATACCCGATCCCATTTCTTATAAGGATGCTATTGATCACTGTAGATTGCTTATGACATGGTGCATGCAAAATGGTGACACAGCATCCTGGGGAGCACTGTCAGCTGTTGAGAGCCGCATTTCAAATAGGATCAGCACTGACTCAAAACAAAGTTCGATCACAGATTTTTTTTTTATCGAACTGAATGTCAACTGAAATGAATTTACAGTTCAACCTCGTTTATCCAACCCGCTTGTGGGACATCCAATATGGTCAGATAAGCGGGGGGTCGGATAAACGGGATTCCATCATAAAATCGGTCCTCATTCTCTCAGTAACACACTCACGATGCAGTAGTGTTAACAATTTTATTCCCAGTGCAAAATGTGAAGAATACAAATCTTTATTTTCATTTTTAGTGCTTTGTGCTTACTTTAAAAGTATTTTATATGCAGTACTTTAGTTTAACTTTTAAAACAGTCAGCGATTGACTTTTGTTTAAGCGCATCATGTTGCTTTGTTGCCGCACGCTGCTTAATGCTTCGTAGCAGCATGATCTGTATAGGGTCACAGTCCGGTTGTGATTCTTGGTAAAGAATCACCTTTTCAAGGTACTGTAATGCCTCTGTGTGACTTGGCACGATAGGAGCGGACTCTTCTTTATCTGACTCATCAGGGTATTCTTCTTGTTCCGGCTCCGTTTTTGTCATCATCTCCATGATGCCCTCATCAGACAGAATCTCCTAACCTTGTTCGTGGGCATCACTCAGCAACCACTCCTGCACTTCTTCTGCAGATGGAGGATCAGGGAGGTCTGCTGCAAGGATCTCTAGTTCTTGTACAGTGACAACAGGGGGGTCAGCTTGCACAGTGTCAGGATCATTTTCCGTGGCTTCCAGACTTGTTTTTATTCCTGATTTTCGCCAAGCTTTCTGTATAGATTCAGGGCGCAAGCTATCCCATGCCTCAGCAGCCATGTAAACCACATCCTTAAGATTTATGGCTTTGATAATGTGGGCCAAAAGAGTATCGTGGTTATCGCTAGCAAGCACGGTCTGTAGCAGTTTTTTTACGATATGCCCTCTTAAAGATTTCAAGGACTCCCTGATCACAAGGTTGTAACTTAGATGTTGTGTTGGGAGGTAAGAAAATGCAGCGGATTGTGCCATCTCGTGTGCACACATCAGCAATATTTGGGTGGGCTGGTGAATTGTCCACAAAAAGCAAGGCTTTCTGTGGTAACCATTTCCCTCGAAGGTAGTGCTTTACCTGAGGGATGAACTGACTTGAAAACCAGACCGAAAAAATGTCAGCAGTCATCCATGCGCTCCTCTGAGCCTCATACTGCACAGGGAGGGATGCCATGTTTAAATGTTTAAAGCATCTAGGCACTCTTGACTTGCCAATCAGAACCAGCTTCAGTTTGTGACCAGCAGCATTGACACAGCCAAGCACTGTCAGCCTGTCTTTCTGCTTTTTTATCCCCGGGGCATCTTTTTCTGAGCCATGAGCGAGTGTTCTCTCAGGCAAACCTCGCCAAAACAGCCCTGTTTCATCGGCATTGAACACTTGCTCTGGCAGTAAACCACCAGCCACTATCATATCCAGCAGCTGTTGAATAAAAGGTTCAATGTCATCATCTGCTGCGCTTAGTCTCTCGCCACAAAGACGAAGCTGGCGAATACCATGACGCTTCTTAAACCTGTCCAGCCAACCCTCACTTGCTGAGAATGGTCCCGAAATGGCAAGACGAGTGTGAAATTGTAATGCCTTTTCTTTAAGGAGCGGACCAGATATCGGGGTGCCCTTCTCCCTCTCCTGCCTGAACCATGTGTAAATTGCAGCGTCGCGCTGCTCCTCTTTACACATCCTGGCGTTTTTTCTGATATTGGATCCACAGCTGTCTCCATACTGACAGCAAAGTCCCTTATTTTTTCTTTTGCAGACTTAATATCGCTAATTGTGGACTTCCCGACGCCATACTCTTGTGCTAAACCAGCAGCATGCTCGCCACCTTCAAGCCTGTCAATGATTCTCAGTTTCTGGGACACGGTAAGGACAACTCGCTTTCTTTTCCCTGAGAGAGAATCCATCACTGCGCAGTATTGTATGCTGCTATTACACTGCATGAATCTTGAAAGAAAGACACTGCTCATTAAGGTCATCGGGTCACAGCTGCAAAGAATTAAAGTTAATTGCAGCGCATACTAATGACAGCTTTTGACAGCTTTTTGACAGCATATGATGAACTTACAAAAACAGTGGGGGACACATATCAGGTTCGTTAAATAGGGAGGTTCGGTAGTACAGGGGTTGGATAAATGGAGTTTGACTGTACTTTATTTTTGTCACTTTTGAGCACTTGCATAGAAAAAAAACAAAAAAAATAATGTATGCACGGAAATACACTAAAAATAAAAGCAGTTAACTGAATTTCGATCTCTGACTCGGATGTTTGCTGATTACATAGGGCACCTGTTAATCGGGATGATCGCTTAATAGGGACGATCACTCAGTCACGGAGCTGTCCCTATTAAGCGACTTCATCTGTACTGAGGTCCTTTAATGTTTCCTGATATGTTCTGTGTTGCAAGCCATGTACCATCTTGGTTGCCCTTCTGTGGACCACCTCCACCCTGTCAATGTCTTTGTGGGAGTTGCAGCCTCCTCCAGAATTGCACACAGTACTGTAGGTGAGGCCTCACTAGTGCATTATACGATGGCATTCCACCTCATGCCTTCTGCTAGTAATACCTCTGCCTATGCACCCCAGCATGCCACTGGCCCTCCTTGCAACATTTGTGCTCTGTTTTGACACCTTTAGGTCATCAGAACTGATAACTCCTAGATCCCTTTCTTCCTTCCTGATCATCAGCACCTGCCCCCATCTTGTAGCTTTCCCCAGGGTTCCCACTTCCCAGATGCATTATTTTGCGCTTCTTTGCATTGAACATCAGTTGCCACTCCTCAGACCATTTGTCAAGCCTCTCCATGTCCCTGCTCATTTTCTCCACCCCTTCTGGAGTATTCACTCTGTTACAGATGTTGGTGTCATCTGCAAACAGGCAGACATTTCCTTCTAGCCCTTCCACAATGTCTGTAATGAAGACATTGAACAGGACAAATCCCTGAGGTACCCCGCTGGTCACCCCCTTCTGCCTCCTGTCTGTTAGCCAGTTTCTAATCCAGTTTATCAGCTTGTGCCCCATGGCCAGACTACCCATCTTGTTAATCAGCCTTCTATGTTGGACAGTGTCAAAGGCTTTGCTGAAATCAAGGTAGATGACGTCCACCGCCCCTTCCTGATTTATTTCCTTAATAAGACATATGGGTTTCCAACCCTAATGCCCCACTCCCACCCTGCAGAGACTGACAGGCTTTGGGGGTGTGCCTTTGGGTCGCTGGCCATAATGGTCACACCATTCCACCCCACCCCCCACCCTGCAGACACTGACAGGCATCTCAGTGTGCCTTGGGGTCTTCGGCCCTAAAGCTCAACCCACTCCATAAGGAAATAAGCTGAGAGATGGTGCAGTATAGGAGAATGGGGTGAATGTTAGGGCTGAAGACCCCAAGATACACCTCGATGCCTGTTAGTGCCTGCAGGGTGGGGGTGGAATGGGGTGAGCATTTTGGGTTGAATGTTAGGGCTGAAGACCCCAAGGCACACCCCGAAACCTGTCACTGTCTGCAGGGTGTGGGTGGGAGTTGTATGGCTGGAGCACTGAGGCCAATAACCCCAAGGCACACCCACACCTGTCAGTCTCTGCAGGGTGGGGGACTGTTACGTTGAAACCATAATGCCCCTGGCGTTTGTTGGTATTTTCACTCCAAATTTTCAACATGGACTTTTTGGGACCCTGCCTCATGAACAGTGGCACTATCATCTCGTTACTTAGTCCTGAAATGTGATTTTTCATAGCAACTGCGCTATTCCATGTCACAGGTGCGAAAACACATTTCAGGCAAGATGTGAAAAAAGACACCTGTACTTTTCATGAGGTGGTGTGGAAAAAGGGCTATGTTGAAAATTTGGAATGAAACTATTGGAAATTACCAAAGTTACGCACATGTGTAGGAAAATTTTAATGAACCTGCGTAACATGACCATTTTTAGGAATTTTTCCACCAGATTTTTAACATGAGCTTTTTGGTACCCACCCCATGAACACTGGCAGTGTCACTTCCTTAATTGATCCTGAAAGGTGATTTCGCACAGTGACTGCGCAATCCTGTGCCAGAGGTGTGAAAACACATTTCAGGCAGGATGTGAAAAATGACAGCTGTACTGTTCATGCGGTGGTGTAATAATTTGTGCATGTTTAAAATTTGGAGTGAAAATGTTAAAAATTGGCAAAGTTACGTGCTTGCATAGAAACTGCGCAACGCACACATGTACCGCGGCCATTTGTTTGCATTTTTAAACCAGATTTTCAACATGACCTTTTTGGGACCCCACCTCATGAACAATAACACTGTGATTTCATTAATCCATCCCAAAAGTTGATTCGCACAGTAACCGCACCATTTTGCGCAACAGGTACGAAAACACATTTTGGGAAGGATGTGAAAAATGACAGCTGTACTATTCATGAGGAGGTGTGAAAAAATGGCAATGCTGAAAATCTGGAGTGAAAATATTAAAAACTGGTGAAGTTAAGAGTGTGCATAGAAACCGCACAATGCACGCTCGTAATGCAGTCATTTTTGGTCTTTTTTGCACCAAATTTTCAACATGGGTTTTTTGGAACCTCCCCTCATGAAAACTGGCACTGTCATTTTGTTAGCTCATCCCAAAAGGTGATTCTGTGGTTGCTGCACGGAATCATCTTTCAGGACCAAGTAACAAAATGACAGTGCCAGTGTTCGTGAGGTGGGGTCCCAAGAACCCCATGTTGAAAATTTGGGGTCAAAATTCTTAAAACTGGCTGAGATATCAACATAAGTTGAAAATCCCATTGACAGCTGTTATACAGTGCTCACCTTGATTCCTCAGTTTGCAGTTGGGCTTTGAAGAGTGTAGACGTGTCTCGGTACAGAGAAGGTTGCAGCCGCCAATCTCAAGAGGTAAGTATGGGATGGGGGGGGGTGCAGGGAGATGGGTATGTAGAGGGAGGGTCAGGATGGGGAGGGGGAAGGGGAGACAACGAGGGACAGTTTTCTATTTTTCAGGTAAAAAAAAGGATGTCAGGGGACTGTTTTTTTTTTTTTTTTTACAGCAGGTACATTCAGAAATGATTTTTGGGGACACAGGGAGTGGGCTCCCCAGTGTCAGGACTATTAGGGGGATATAGATATTGGGACACTGGGAATGGGCTTCCCAGTGTCCCGAACCATTGGGAGGTACAGATATGGGGACACTGGGAGTGGGCTCCCCAGCGTTCCTTAGTGGCAGCGCGGTGGGTTGTATTGATGACATGGGGACTGGGCACCCCAATGTCGGCTAAAGGAAAGCTGTCTTTATTCACTTGGTAACTTAATTTTAGGTTGCAAAAATCCACAATCCCAAAACATGGTGGATGGTGTGAGGCTCCATTTAGTTTTAAAGTGTGGCACTGCACCGCTCACTTCAATGCATCTGTTTTGAAGTGAGTGGTGCGGCGCCACACTTTAACACCAAATGGAGCCACACCTCGTCCGCCATATTTTGGGATTGCAGACTTTTGCAAACTAAAATTAAGTAAGTTACCAAGTGTAAAAATGTTTTTCTTGCAGAAAAGCCTAATGGGTGGTAAAGCTTTTGGGGATGGGGGGTGTCTGAAAAAGCTGTGAAAGCCGCATCACAGCTAATATTGAAGAGGGGGGCTGAGGAGCAAGAGAGAAAGCATGCACTGCAGCTAATGTTGAAGCCTTGGGTTGAAACAATGGGCAGGGGGTCAGAGGAGCGAGGACGGGGGGAGAGAGAGAGAGAGAGAGAGAGAGAAAGAGAGTGTGAGAGAGAGAGAGAGAGAGAGAGAGAGAGAACAGCAGCCATAATTCCAGCCATGCACATTAGTGTGAACTGTAATGCACTGGAGTTACATCTACAAAAAGAAATGAAGCGCTCCCATTGGAGCAGTTCATTTCTTTTAACTAGACAACATGCCACATCAGCAAAGCTGAACTAGTGTCATGACCAGAGTGCCTGGTCATTGCTGTACACTGCCAAGCCCATTGTAGTTTCAGCTGTAATTGGCTCTGGCAGTGACACACCTCTCAAATGCTGAATTGTCAGTGTCAGTGGCTCAGTAGGTAGCACACTCGCCTCTGAGGCTGGGAGATCAGAGGGCTGTGGGTTCAGTTCCCACATATGGCACTTGGGTTAATATCCCAGTACTGACACTGTAGTGCAGCATGAGGAGGATGCTGCACTTCTGAGGTGCCGTCTTTCGGATGAGACGTTAAACCGAGGTCCCATCTGCCTGGATTGGTGGTAGTTCAGGTGGATGTTAAAGATCCCATGGCACTTATCAAAAAGAGTGGGGGTAGTTTTATTGAAATAACATTGCATACAGAATTGAAATGCACCAATAACTAAATATCATTAAATACATACAAAAAGAGAAAAAATATTCCTTATACATAGAAACTATAATTAAACCCTAATGTAAATACCCTCCCCTTCTCCCCACATCCCCCTATTTAAACTGATTCCATAATCATAATCATGTATCAACTTTATCTGGTTCCTTATAGGTCACTATGTCTTTTACTCAGTGACGTATTCCTTTATATAATTAAATGTTTCATAACATATATATTTTTTTCTTTTTCTCCTGCAAAAAAATGTATTTATACTTAATAAAAAATGAAAACCCTTTCCACCACCTTCTTAACACCTGAGGTGTTGAACTTTTTATATCTGTTTCATATACCTGTCTCATAGCTTGATATACCAAAACCTGCACAGTGTCATATGACATCATACTCTGGTTCAACACCCACCTACATCTAGCCTACCATAAATAGAATCGTATGTAACAAAAAAAAAAAATCATTAATGTATTATAATGAAACCTGGATCCAAATGAGGAATATTGACCTAAAACAAAAACTTCATATGTCATAGTAGTAAGCCACGCCATATTCCATTTTTCTGACAAAAAAATCCACAAGTTACGCGAATAAGAGCAAGTAATTAAACAAGCATTTGTCAATGCCGAATGTTTGCTTGCTGGCATTGGCAGTGATAGTGTAGAAGTTACAGAGCTGCGTAATAGGAATGGCAGTGAAGTATTGAACTGAAGCCAACCCCACCACCACCCTGCAGAGAGTGACAGGCATTGGGGTGTGCGTTTGGGTCGTCAGGCAAACGGCCACGCCATTTCACCACACCCCACTCTGCAGAGACTGACAAGGTCACGTGTTCCTTGGGGTCTTTGGCCCTTATGCGCACCCCATTTCATTAGGAAATACGGTGAGATGGGTGTGATATAGGAGAATGGGGTGAAGTTTGGGGCCGAAGAGTCCAAGGCATACCTCGATGCCTCTCAGTGACGGCAGGGTGTGGTATGGTATGAGCATCACAGGCAAGAATCCCAAGTCACACCCCTGATTCTTCTCATTCTCTATAGGGTTGGGCGATTTAGTTGAAAAGCCTAATACCTCAGGCATTCGTTGGTATTTTAACTCCAAATTTTCAACATGTTTGTGTTGTGACCCCACCTCATGAACAGGGGGAATATCAGTTTGGTAGCCGAAAGCTGCTTATGCACAGTGACTATGGCATTTAGCACCACAGGTGCAAAAATATTCCGAACAGGATGTAAAAAATGACAGCTGTACTCTTTCATGGGGAGGTGTAAAAATGGCTATGTTGCAAATGTGTAGTAAAAATAGTAAAAAAAATGGTGAAGTCACGAGCATACATAGAAACTGTGCAACGCACACCCGTTATATAATTAGGTTGGGGATTTGTTATAGCAGATTGTCAACTCAGGCATTTTGGTGCCTCTGATCATGAACAGTGTCACTGTGATTTTGTTTATCTGTGCCGAACAATGATTTCCCACAACGACCACGCATCTCTGCACTGAAAGTGTGAAAACACACTTCGGCCATGTTGTGAAAATGGCAGCTGTACTGTCATAAGGAAGTGTTGAAAATGCCACTAGTGAAAATCTGGACTGAAAATATTACAATGTCATGAACTAACGAGGATCGTGGAAACTGCACAATGCTCACTCGTAACAGTCATTTTATGGACTTTTGTCACCAAATTTTCAACATAGCCATTTTAAGACCTCTGCTCATGAACAGTGTAACTGTGATTTTCTTAATCTGTCCTAAACATTGCTTTTGCACACCAACAGCATTATTGCGCTACATGTGCGATAACACATTTTGGGTGACATATGAAAAATTGCAGCTGTACTGTTCTTAGGAAGTTTAATAAAATGGACATATTGAAAATCTAGAGTGAAAATATTAAATTTGCAAACTAACGAGCATGCATAGAACTGTGCAACGACCTCAGAAAAGTCATTTTAGGAATTTTTTCACCAAATTTTCAACATAGCCATTTTAAGACCTCTGCTCATGAACAGTGTCACTGTGTTTTGTTAATGTGTCCCATACATTGAGTTTGCACACCGACTGTGCCATTGTGCGCCATATATGGAAACATCGCTTGGCAGGATGTGAAAATGACAGCTGTACTGCTCCATAAGGAGGTGTGGAAAATGGCAATGTTGGAAATCTGGAGTGAAACATTGAAAATTCACAAACCTACGAAGAGTGTGGGAACTGTCAGAACGACACTGTGAAACAGTCATTTTTAGGAATTCTGTCACCAAATTTTCAACATTGCCATTTTAAGATCTCTGCTCATGAACAGTGACACTGTGATTTTCTTAATGTGTCCCATACACTGAGTTCAAGATAACCTGCGCCATTGTGTGCTACATGATGAAACACGCTTTGGGTGAGATGATGAAAATGACAGCTGTATTACTCATAAGAAGGTGTGGAAAAATGGAAATGTTGAAAATCTGGAGTGGAAATATTGAAAATTCAAGAATCTATGAGCGCATGAGAACTGCATAACGCACGCCAGAAACAGTCATTTTTAGGAATTTTTTCACCAAATTTTCAACATAGCCATTTCAAGACCTCTGCTCATGAACAGTGTCACTGTGATTTTCTTAATTTGTCCTGTACATTGATTTCAAGATACTGACTCGCGCCATTCTGCGCTCACATGGGCAGAAACACATTTTGGGTGAGATGTGAAAATGACAGCTGTACTGCTCATAAGAAGGTGTGGTGAAATGGCAATGTTGAAAATCTGGAGTGAAAATATTGAAATTTCGCGAACTTACGAGCCTGCGAGGAACTGCGTAACGCACGCCGTTAAAGTCGTTGAATTTTTAGACCACCAACATATGAGTGGTTTCTTGTCGATGACTGTCATTATGGTAGTTCTGTGCGGGTGATTTCGCAGTCACTGCGAAATCACCCTTTCGCCCGAATAACGCCATGACAGTGACATCATTCATGAGAAAGGGTCCTAAAAACCCTATGTTGAAAATTTTGTGCAAAAATTCCCAAAAATGCCTGAGATATACAATAAAGTTGACCCCCCCCCATCTAGCCCATTATACAGCTTACCGGTATTTCCTCAGTTCATGGGTCGGCTTTGAAGTGTGTGACGTGTTCCCGTCCACCAAGATCGCCGCGCCGAGTCCGGAGGTAAGTATGGTGGGGGTGGGAGGTTGCGCGAGTGGTGGGTGCGGGTTGTAGGAGGGGGTCGAGACGGACCGATGGACCGCTTTTTCTTACAGGTAAAAAAAAAGACGTCAGGATTGCTTGCCACGCTGGGATGGCTCCCCAGCGTGGCACAAGGACTTTGGGGTTATTCAGCCGACGGGGATTGGGCACCCCGCCGCAAAATAAATAAAAACCTTGCGGATGATTTGCCACGCTGGGTGGGCTCCCAGCGTGGCACAAGGACTTTGGAGGTTGTCACGGGGATTGGGCACCCCCGCCGCAAAAAAAAAAAAAATCGCAGGATCGCTTGCCACGCTGGGGTGGGCCCCAGCGTGGCACAAGGACTTTGGGGCGCTCAGCCGACGGGATTGGGCACCCCATCGCAAAATGACTGATTGCCACGCTAGTGGGCTCCAGCGTGGCATCAACTACTGGGAGGGGAGGAGACAGATGCAGCTCAGCCGATGGGGATTGGGCACCCGTCGGCTATACACTGCGCAAGTGGGCGCGACGCCTGGCGGGGGAGGAGCTGCGTAGAGCAGCTTCTTATCACTGCTCACTCAAGCGTAGCTCCCCCTTTCAACTGTATGCCACTGCATTTTGGAGCGTGTCATAGACAGCTCCAAAATGCATTGGCTTACAGGGGCCACGCCTGCCCGCACACTGCCTGAATTGGAGGAGGAGGTGACACACCTCCGAAATCTCTGATGATGGCACTATGTTTCTTGCACATGCGTGCAAGCAAACATAATAATGCTCCATCGTCTCCTCTAAGTTGATACAGTCAGTGTAGGGACAATGTCGTTCATCCAAAGTTTTGTGCTTTGCATGTCCCCTAATTTGTATTCTCCCATAGACTGAAAGCCAAAGATGTTCCCACATATGAGAGGGAATCCTAGGATTATTCAACTGAGCAGTTACCAGTTTAATTTTGTCTGGCGTGCAGTGCTTAAAACTAGGATCAGTAGGGAAACATTGTGCCATTACCGTCTGATACAAACCCCGACCGGATAGGGATTTTACCTGCTGTTTTGTTAAGTTCCACTTATATATTTCAGAGACTGCAGATTTAAAAAACTCTGGAACATGTAAATGGGTTCCCATTCTAGGAGGCACTACCCCCAAGCTTTAAAAAAACGAGTTAAATCTGACTTACAATAAAGAGTTTGAGGGGTATCTTCCACCCCAATCCACATTTCACTGTTTGTGATATAAACAGTGTGTAAAAGAATATCACTGGATCAATCATACCCAGTCCTCCTTTACTCATGGGGAGACACGTGAAACACCACTTTACAGGGTTCAACCTACTGCCCCACAACATTTGAAAAAAAAGACTATTCAGCTGTGTTTCTAACGTCTGGATCCTCAGGATCACGAAAACAGCTGCACGGGAGTCTGAGCTGGACGTCATTGTCCACCTAGGGACAAATGACTTGGCTCAACATGAGATTAGAGCAGTGCAGAAGGACTTTGTAGAACTGGGGAGGGGCCTCAGACAAGTAGCACACACAGTATCCTTCTCAGAGGTGCTGCCTGTCAATGTCATGAGTGAGGCAAGGGTACTTTGCACCATGCAGTTTAATGAATGGTTGAAAAAATGGTGGCGACAGGGGTTTGGCTTCATTGGGGATTGGGGTTCCACCTGAGGGACACCAGCTCATACTGGCAGGATGGTCTGCATCTGTCCAGGAAGGGAAGGAACAAGTCTTTGAGCAATTGGTTTAAATGCTTCGTTGGCAAGCTTTTAAACTAGTCAAGGGGAGGCACTGATAAGCAGGAGAAATCTCAGCCTCCTACAAAACAGGGTACTAAATGAGAAAAAGACCGAGGTAGAAAGGTCAGTGGGGATGCTGAACAGAAGGTAAAGCCATCAAAAAATGGAAAGCAATGAGTACCAATGCCCGTAGTCTGAGTAACAAGCTTCCTGAATTAGTGGCCTTGATGGAGGAGAAACATCTGGATATCGTGTGAAGTCACAGAAACATGGTTCACACAAAACCATGACTGGGACGAAACATACCAGGATACACTATCTACAGGAGGGACAGAGAGGGTAAAAGAGGAGGAGGAGGAGCTCTTACATAAGGGAAGGAATCAAAGCAACAGAACAAAAGGGAAAACAGGAGGAGAAGAAGCACTGTGGGTAAATTTGGAGACCGCAATGGCACCACAATCTGCAACAGGGTTGTATACAGACCCCTTTCTCAGGGAGGAAATGGACAAGGAAATGATAGAAAGTATACTTAGTATGGCAGAAAAGGGAGATATTGCTGATGGGCGATCTGAATATGCCAGATGTTAACTGGAGTGCAGTTGCAGCAGCCACTGAAGAGTGGGGTTATTCTAGATGCCCTACAGGGGGCATGCCTTAGACAACTAGTATTGGAGCCCACTCAAGAGGGAGCAATTTTAGACCTGGTTCTCTCAAATGGAGATGAAGAGAGGATCACAGATGTAGAAGTGGGTAGCCATCTGGGAACTAGCGACCATCGAACAGTATGGTTCACAATAAACACAGCAATAGAGTCAAGCCATACAAAGGCAAAGGTACTGGACTTTAGGAGGGCTGACTTTAAAATGGATGAGTGCCTAAGAATGCACTAGCAAATGGGCAGGAAGGAGGGTGAAGAACAATGGGAATAATAAAACTGCCATCACAGAGCTAACAAGCCTTGTGAAGCAAATAAACAAAACTAAACAATAAGAAACCACTATGGTTCTCAAAGGAAGTGGTGCAGGTTCAAGAGAAAAGAAAGCTCTCAGGAAGCACAAGGAATCACAGAAGGAGCAAGACAGAGAACTGTATCAGTTAATCAAAAGGAAGCTGAAAGGCAGTCAGAACAGCAAAGGCCCAAACCAAGGAAAAGATAGCCAACTCAGTTAAGAAGGGGATAAACCTTTATAGGTACATCAGGATCAAGGAAGACCAAGGGAGGATAGTGAGGCTTAATAAGGGGGGACGGTGAGAGGGTGACTGTGAAAAGGCAGAGATACTAAACAAATATTTTTGCTCAATATTTACAAAGGAAGAGGGGGAGGTACTTAAAACAAACAATAGAAACACTCTGGCTACAGAAGTTGATACCAGCCCATTTACAGAAGAAAGGGTTCTGAAAGAACTCTTAAAACTGAAGGTGGACAAAGCAATGGGGCCTGATGGGATTCATTCCAGAATTCTAAAAGAACTAAGGGTAGAATTAGTGACACCACTGACTACCCTGTTTAACAAATCATGGGAGGATGGGGTGGTACCCGAGGACTGGAGGAGGGCAGATGTGATTCCCCTTCACAAAAGTGGGAGCAAGGCAGAAGCAGGAAACTACAGACCTGTTAGTTTAACCTCAGTGGTAGGGAAAATGATGGAATCACTTCTCAAGGAAAGAACTGTCGAGTATCTAGAGGCCAGAGGGGCACAGGACCCAAGGCAGCATGGATTCACAGCAGGAAGGTCATGCCAGACAAATCTGATAGATTTCTTTGACTGGGTGACCAAAGTAGTAGATCAGGGAGGGGCTGTGGACATGGCCTACCTAGACTTTAGCAAGGCATTTGACACAGTCCCACACAAAAGATTAATATACAAGTTAGCTAGCCTGGGAGTGGGTCCCAAGATGACAGCCTGGATAAAATATTGGCTGGAGAATTGGACACATAGAGTAATAGTAAATGGAGTACACTCTGAAGAAAGGGGGGTTACTAGTGGGGTACCGCAGGGTTCAGTATTAGGACCGGTCCTCTTCAATGTCTTTATAAGCAACATTGCAGAGGGACTGGAAAGAAAAGTATGTCTCTTTGCAGATGACACAAAGATCTGCAACAGAGTTGATGCACAAGGTGGGGTGGAAAGGATGAAAATGGACTTGGCAAGGTTAGAGGAATGGTCAAATGTATGGCAGCTTAGATTCAATGCTAAGAAGTGCAAGGTAATGCGCCTGGGAAACAAAAACCCAGGGGAAGAGTACACAATGGGGGGTGAGATACTAACAACAACAAAAATGGGAAAGGGACCTGGGGGCAGTCATATCAGATGACCTAAAGGTGGGCAAATAATGTGAGAGGGCAGCAAGGAGGGCTGGGGGGATACTGGGATGCATAGGGAGAGGCATCACCAGTAGAAAACAAGAAGTTATTATCCCTCTGTACAGACAGCTGGTCAGACCCCATCTGGAGTACTGCGTGCAGTTCTGGAGACCCAGTCTTTGCAAAGACATAGACAGGATGGAAGCTGTCCAGAGGAGGGCAATCTAAAATGGTGCAGGGTCTGCACCGGAAGACATATGAAGAGAGACTTAAGGAGCTTAATATGTATAGCCCTCGAGGAAAGGAGGGAGAGGGGGACATGATAGAAACTTTCAAGTACCTCAAGGGAATCAACAAAGTCCAAGAGGGTAGCATCTTTCAAAAAAGAGGTGTGCAAGAACAAGGGGACACAATTTGAAGATGGGGGCTCAGAGGTAATTTAAGGAAGTATTTTTCACAGAGAGGTTGTGGATGCATGGAACAGCCTTCCGAGGAGGTCGTGGAGTCAAAAACAGTGGTGGAATTCAAGCATGCATGGGACAGTCATAAAGCAATTCTAGGGGTGGGGGTAGGAAGAAGTAGGCTGCTGGTTAACTAGGATCTGCAGCTTATCCAGTAGGCAGGGAAATGGGCAGACTGGGTGGGCCAAGCGGTCCTTATCTGCCGTCAAATTCTATGTTTCCATGTTTCTATGTGGTGGGGGGAAAAGCATAGCAACATAAAGCAAGCCAGAAATCAGAATTTTTTTTATAATTTGAACTCTTTTCAGCTTTGACATACACTACCAGTCAAAAGTTTTAGAACACCCCCATTTTACCAGTTTTTATTGAAATTTACGCAGGTTAATGTCTCAATGTACTCTAAAATTAAAGCATAGAACAAATAAACAATTGGAGATAAAAAAGAAATCATAGAATCATTTTGTTTAACAAAATTTAATCTAAATTTTTGACTCATTAAAGTAGCCACCTTTGCAGATATACTGTAACCTGCAACACACTCGTGGCATTCTTCCTACAATGGACATCAAATATTGTTCGGAAGTTCTTCCCAACACTGTTGCAGAAGTTCCCACTGATGTGTTGCACTTGTAGGTTGCTTGCTTTCACCCTTCTGTCCAGTTCATCCCAAACCAGCTCGATGGGGTTTAAGTCTGAGACTGTGTTGGCTATTCCATGATTTGAAGCCTACCATCTTGTTCTTTTCCTCGAAGGTAGTTCTGACATAGCCTGGAGGTATGTTTTGGGTCATTATCTTGCTGTAGGATGAACCCCTGACCAACTAGGCATAGACCAGAGGGTATTGCATGGCGCTGCAAAATGCTGTGGTAGCCCTTTTGGTTCAGGGTGCCAGTCACTCTGTGCTGTTGTCCTGTGAGCCGCCTATCACGCAAGCTGTCGACTCTCAGAAACTTGTCTTCTGATTCTGTTGTGGCTTTGGGTCTGCCAGACCTCTTCCCGTCAGAGTTTCCTCCAGTTTCCAAGTGCCTTTTGATGGTGTAGGAAACTGTACTCACTGACACCTTGGCTTTCTTTGCAATTTCTCTAAAGCAGTTTTTGCTAATGTAAACTTTTTTTTAACCTCTAGCAGTTTACCGCTTACCTTTGTACCATTTCAGGTTATTCACTGGACTGGAATTGCTTAAATTTCAATAAAAGCTGGAAAAATTGGGGTGTTCTAAAACTTTTGACCAGTAGTGTACTCCATTTCTTCCATTTATTAACTTTAAATTCAATTTTAGATAATGATTTTTCCCAATTTAATAAGGCCAAATTCTGAGGTCCAAACACAATTCCAAGGATTTTCAGGGGTTCGTTGGAAATCTGAAGTCCTTCCAACTGCAGGGAGTCAGGATATCCTACTCCAATAAATAGACCTCTACTTTTATTAATATTTAGTCTAGAATTTGACACATATGCAAATTCAGACATATACTGTAAAAAAATAGGGAACTAAGTATAATCTGAAAAGAAAAGGCACACATCATCTGCATACACCTGAAGATGTAAACGTTTATGAATTCCAGTACCAATAATCCCCTGCCATCTAGGTACATCCGTTAAACTTCACAAAAAGAGGTTGAAGGCAAAGATATAGAGGAGGAGGAGACTTAGTGGGCACCCCTGCCGTATCCCGACCCTTGTTTGAAAACCACTAGTAACCGATCTTTTTATAATTGGAACACTAAAGTGGAAGAATATAATAATTGAATAAAGTTTATTAATGCTACCAGTATACCATAATAACCCAATACTGAAAATAAATATAAATGTGAAACCCAATCGAATGCTTTCTCTTGATCCACCGAAATAATGGTACTATGTTTCCCAGAAAGGGATAAACAGTCAGTCACATCCCTAATAATCATCAGGGCATGCTGAATCTTTCTAGAAGGAAGTCCACAGAATTGTAATGGAGAAATAACCCTGTTAGCAAAATGTTTCAATTTATTATTCAAAATGTGGGCCAACATTTTATCATCAGTATTGAGAATAGTAATTGGTCTCCAGTCAGTAATTAACTGTCTATCTCCAGACTTGTATATATACATTATAAGACCTTCTAAAAAGGGGGGGGGTGATATTACATTTTGTCTAAAAAAATAGTCAAACTCTCTAAGCAATCAGAAAGATCCGAAACAAAAGACTTGTAGAATTCTATAGGCAAACCATCTAACCCTGGAGATTTACCTGATGGAATGGTTTTAATAGCAGTTGCAATATCTTGTTTTTGAATTTAAATAATTTCATTCTCAGGATTCAAAGGAATATTTGGAAGGGTTATTCGACCTAAAATGTGGCAATTTCTTGAATGGTTGGGGATACTTCAGGCTCCAGGGTAAAAATATGATCTCTTATAATTCTATGCAAATCGTGCTCTGAAGTACAAACAACCCCTAGGGAATCCAGTAAAGAATCTATTTCTGTGTTATCCCGAAAAGTTTTACAAGCCTGATAAGGATCTCCCACCGAAGTTTTCTTTATGCCATTTTGAAATAAAATTTTCATGGTCTTTGCCCGGTCATATTGGTAAAGCAGCATTTCACCTTTTATACATTTAATTTGCTCAGAATAATCATATTTAGTCGTGTTAGACCATGAAAATAATGTAAATAATTGCTGCCTTAAAGATAGGTATTTCAGAAAGTTATTTTCTTTACACTTCCCATATTTTTTAAGCCAATTTTGGAAATCTACTTTAGTATCAAGCCACCACTGACCAATGTCAGTGTACAAAAAACACACTTAACTCCTAGCTTTAATAATGTCCCTTATTCCTTGCTGAACCCAAGTTTCCTCTAGTACTGAAATTATTTAATTTCCATCTGGGCAATGGCTTCCTTGTTTTTGGCATGTCTGAAAAGGTAACTAATAAAGCCAAATGGTCTGAGAATTCTACCGGGTATGTTTGTAATGTAGCAGAGGGAAGAGTTTTGGAAATAAAAACATGATCTGGCGAGGTCATATGTTTTCCTCGTTTAAATGTAAACTTTGGACCTTTCACTTGAAAATCTGCACAGTGCAACAAATCTGCAGAAGCCACCATCTCAGACACAGCATTAGAGTCACAATACACTTTCCCATTTGGTTTTGACCTAATCACTTGAGATTTTACCTCACAATTAAAATCCCCACATAAAAAAATTTAATTAGAAGTCACCAAATATGGTCGTACCGCATGAAACAATGATACCCTATCTGCTTTAGACTGAGGTCCATATACATTGATCAAGCAACAATTCATAGTCTTCCATACCCCATCCAATAACAATACCCTTCCAGGTATTAAATCCACCAACTTCAGAAGTCTAAATGAAAATGAGGAAAATAAAATGCCTACACCATCTGCGCTTGCTTGGCCAAAAGACCAGTATGAAGGTCCCCAGGACCATTCCCCCTGAAAACATCTTATGTTATCAAAAGAAACAAGCATTTGTCAATGCCGAATGTTGATTGCGTTGGTCTGTTGAGCTCGCTCAGTGGCCCTGTGTCACTGGCTCAGTGTGTTTGTCCCGGTGCTGCAAGCTACTCTTTTGTACTGGGCTGCTGCCTGCGTTGGCACCTTGTTCTGCTGAGGAAGAAATCCGCAGCTGTCCCAACAGAGCTCCACTGAGGTTGCTCACTCCCCCTCTCTCACTCGCTCATTCTGTTTCTCCTGGCACTGCAGGCTGCCCTTTTGTACTGGGCTCCTGCCTGTGTTGGTGGCTTTTTCTACCCATAAAGAAATCCACAGCTGTCCCAACAGAGCTCCGTTGAGGTGGCTCACTCCCCCTGTCTCACTCAGTCATTCTGGCTCTCCTGGCGCTGCAGGCTGCCCTTTTGTACTGGGCTCCTGCCTCTGTTTGCGCCTTTTTCTGCCCGCAAAGAAATCTGCAGCAGTCCTGACAAAGCTCCATTGAGCTTGCTCACTCCCCTTCTCTCACTTGCTCATTCTGTTCTGCCGGCGCTGCAGGCTGCCCTTTTCTACGGGGCTCCTGCCTGCATTACTGCCTTCTTATGCCCACAAAGAAATTTGCAGCAGTTACAATACAGCTCTGTTGAGCTCACTCACTCGCTCATTCTGGTTTTCCTGCCGCTAAAAAGGCTGCCCTTTTGTACTGGGCCCCTGCATGCATTGCTGCCTTTTTCTGCCCACAAACAAATCTGCAGCAGTCCCAACAGAGCCCCGTTGAGCTCACTGACTCCCCCTCCCTCACTCGCTCGGTCTGTCTCCCCTGGTGCTGCAGGCTGCCCTCTTGTACTGAGCTCCTGCCTGCATTGGCGGCTTTTTCTGGCCAGAAAGAAATCTGAAGCAGTCCCGACACAGCTCCACTGAGCTTGCTCACTCCCCCTCTGTCACTCTCGCATTCCGTTTCTGGCGGCGCTGCAAGCTGGCCTATTGTACTGGGCTCCTGCCTGTGTTGCCACATTTTCTGCCCACAAAGAAATCTGCAGCAGTCACACTAGAGCTCCGTTGAGCTCGCTCACTAATGCTCTGTCATTCGCTCGTTCTGTTTCTCTTGGCGCCGCAGACTGCGTTTTTCTATGGGGCTCCTGGCTGCATTGGCACCTTTGTCTGTTCACAAAGAAATCCACAGCAGTCCCGACAGAGCTCCGTTGAGGTCGCTCAGTCTCCCTCTCTCATCGCTCATTCTGTTTGTCCTGGCGCTGCAAGCTGCCCTTTTGTACGGGGCTCCTGCCTGCATTGGCGCCTTTTTCTGCCCACAAAGAAATCCCAGCAGTCCTGATAGAGCTCCGTTGAGCTCACTAAGTCCCCTTGTCTCAATCGCTCATTCTGTTTCTCCCACCGCTGCAGGCTGGCCTTTTGTACTGGGCCCCTACCTGTATTGATGCCTTTTTCTGCCCACAAACAAATCCGCAGCAGTCCTGACAGTGCTTCAGTGAGTTCGCTTACTCCCATTCGCTCTTTCGTTCTGTTTCTCCCAGTGCTGCAGGGTGCTCTTTTGTACTGGGTTCTAGTGTTGGGACCTTTGTCTGAACACAAACAAATCCGCAGCAGTCCCAACAGAGCTCAGTTGAGCTCGGTCACTCCCCCCTCTCACTCGGTCAATCTTAATCTGTGCCAAACACTGATTTCCCAGAGTGACCATGCTATTGTCCGGCAGAAATGCAAAAACATATTTTAGCCAGGATATGAAAAATGACAGCTGCAGTGTTCATAAGGAGTTGTGAAAAAATGCCACTGTTGAAAATGTGGCGTGACAGTATTACAAATTTGTGAAGTTACAAGAGTGCGTGGAAACAGTTCAACGCACGCTTGTAACACAGTCATGTTATGGACTTTCGTCACCAAATTTTTAACATACGGATTTTAGGACCTCACTCGTGAACAGTGCCACTGTCATTTTCTTCATCTGTCCCGAACACTGATTTCCCACAGTGACCATGTTATTCTGCGCCGGAACTGTGAAAACACATTTTGGTCAGGATGTGAAAATGGCAGCTGTACTGCTTATAAGGAGGTGTGAAAAATGGCACTGTTGAAAATCTGGTGTGACAATATTACAAATCTTGCGAAGTTACAAGGTGAGTGGAAAGTCACGCCAAAAGCGCCGCCCTTAACACCAGTCAATTGATGAGGCTATCACCAAAATTTCAACATAGGCATTTTAGGACCTCTGCTCATGAACAGTATCATTGTCATTTTCTTAATCTGTCCCGAACAGTGATTTCCCACAGCGACCGCTCTATTTTGCGCCGGAAGTGCGAAAACACATTTTGGCCAGGATGGGAAAAATGACAGCTATACTGTTCATAAGTAGGTCTGGGAAAATGGCAATGTTGAAAATCTGGAGGAAAATATTATAAATTGCGGGTTATGAGTTGCAGTGCAAGCACTGCAGCAACGACACTCGTAACACAGTCATTTTATGGAGTATCGTTACCAAATTTTCAACATAGGCATTTTAGGACCTCTATTCATGAACAGTGTCACTGTTATATGAACATAAGAAATTTGCCAGCAGATAAAGGCCTAGAGGTCTATCAAGTCTGCTCGAATGTGCAGCTAGCATCCCTTATTCTGCAGCTGCCCCTCCCTTCCACCCTTCCCCTTCATTAACCCTCCCCCTTGTCTTGTCCCATCCCCTTTTGAAGCAGTCCACTGTTCTACTAGATACCACTTCTGCAGGTAATGCATTCCACCCAGCCACCACCCTCTCTGTAAAAAAGTGTTTCCTCATCTCCTTCCTGAACCTTTCTCCCTCCAGTCTCATATCATGGCTCCTGGTGGCCCTCCCCTCCCTTACTTTGAACAGCCCCTCTGTACCCGTCTTGTTTATTCCTTTCATGTATTTAAAGGTTTCAATCATGTCACCCCTGTCCCTCCTCTCCTCCAGTGAGTACATGTTCAACTCCTTCAGCCTCCTCTTGTATAAGTCCCCCAGCCCCTTGATCATCTTTTGTCCCCGCGCTGCACCCCTCCAGTAACTTAATGTCCTCTTCAGATATGGGCACCAGTACTCACACGCATAATCCAGGTGTGGTCTAACTAATGACCTATACAGTGGCAGAATCACCTCCTTCCTCCTCGAGGATATACTCCTTGCAATACAACCCAGCATTTTGTTGGCCTTTGCAGCTGCCTTCCTACATTGTGCC
This sequence comes from Neoceratodus forsteri, assembly GCA_016271365.2. Lineage (NCBI taxonomy): Eukaryota > Metazoa > Chordata > Ceratodontiformes > Ceratodontidae > Neoceratodus > Neoceratodus forsteri. The sequence continues at coordinate 559,591,484 of CM028138.1, forward strand.
GAGTTGTTCATTGACCCTGTAATGAGCACCCCCAGATCCTTCTCCTCCTCTGTCTGGGCTAGCTGCACTTCCCCCAGCTGGTAACTCCTTCTTGGGTTCTTCATCCCAAAATGCAGCACCCTGCACTTTTTGGCATTAAACCCCAGTTGCCAGGTAGTCTGACCAGGTTTCAAGCTTTGCCAGATCATCCTGCAACCCCTGCCATCCCCCTAGGTCATCCACCACCGTGCCTACCTTGGTATCATCAGCAAACAGACTGATCTTGCTCTTGATGTCCCATGATATGTCTGCAATGAATATCCCAAACAACACTGGTCCCATCACCGAGCCCTGTGGAACACTGCTCGTCACTGCCCTTGGGTGTGAGAGCTCCCCACCCACCACCCTCTGTTGCCTTCCCTGAAGCCAGTTTCCTACCCACTGATTTCCCACAGCAACCGCATTATTCTGCGCCGGAAGTGCGAAAACACATTTCGGCTAGGATGTGAACAATGACAGCTGTACTGCTCACAAGAAGTGGTGACAAAATGTCACTGCTGAAAATCTGGCGTGAAAATATTGTAAATTCACAAAGTTACGAGCGTATATAGCAACTGCACAATGCACGCTAGTAAAACAGTCATTTTTTGGACTTTTTCCACCAAATTTGCAACATAGGCTTTTTGAGAGCCCACCTCACGAAAACAGGCACTGTCGTTTCATTAATCGGCCCTGAAGGGTGATTCCGCACAGTGACCGCGAAACCACTTTTCGGGGCCGATTAACACCATGACAGTTCAAGAATTCATGAGGAGGGGTCCCAAAAACCCCATGTTGAAAATTTGGTGAAAAAATTCCCAAACATGCCCGAGATAGGCACTAAAGTTGAAAAACCCTATTTATTACATTATACAGCTTACCGGCATTTCTCAGTTCGCAGTCGGCTTTGAAGAGTGCAGACGTGTTCCTGGTCCACTAAAGATTGTCGCTACTGAGCTCTGGAGGTAAGTATGAAGTGAGGGGGTGTGGGGAGGCAGGGTACGAGTGGGTGGGTGCGGTGGGGGGCAGGCGGCGCTGAGACAGTTTTCTTTTCAGGACAAAAAAAACAAAAGACATCGTGGGAACTTTTTCCTTCACAGGGTATCTGGCACGCTGGGGTGGGCTCCTGGCATGTCAGCAGAGGCTTCAGTTTGGGGCAAGCAGTAGCCGATGGGGGATTGGGAACCCTGTCAGCAGGAACAAAATGGGGAGTTCATTATGCTGACGGGATTGGGCACCCCGCCGGCAGGAAGAAAACGGGGGTTGTTATGCCGACAGGGATTGGGCACCCCATCGGCAGGAACAAAACCGGAGGTTACAGAATGCCGACGGGGGTGGGCTCCCGTGGGCAACAATAAACTGCGGTGGAGAGGAGGGTTATATTGTTTGTGAACAGGCAAGCCACCACCATGTTCACAAACAATATCAGGGGTTTTCATCCCACCCTGCAATGACGGAGTCGCCTCCCTCATTGCAGCAGATGGCTGACGCTGTATGACGAGGCAGCCCCGATTGCAGCGGCTACTTTAGAAGGTTGTGGCATGCTGGCTGAACTAGTGTCAGCAGCAGCATGCCACGGCATTGGGGGATGGGGGACAATCCTCTGCAGGCTGTGGGGGCATTGGGCAGAACAGTGCCACGCCTCCATCAACCTGCTTGTGAAGAAAGCTGACGCAATATGTTTCTTGTGCATACGCGCAATCAACATAAAAAAAAACAAGTCTCCTGAAGGAAACAAATATCCAGTTTAGCAGATTTTATAAAATCAAAAACTACCTGACATTTCCCAGTATTTAATAAACTATGTACTGTACATTTAATGTACCTAATTTAAAGGATGCCAGGAGTTATGTTTATTGCATAAAATCTAATTTTTTTCCCTCTTTTGTTTCTTCTTTCCCCTATACCCCATGGAATCTAGATTCTGAACTTCCATTGCCAACTCCCTGGGCTGGGTATCTCCTTCATCATGTTCCATTTCAGAATCCCCCCATTCATGGTCCAAAACTGCAAATGGATTAGGGGAATTTATTTTGTCTCCAGAGGGGGATGGAGGAGGAGGGACAAAAGCAGATCTAATATTTCTAGAAGATCTACGCCTTTGCTTATGAGAATCAGGAGTAGGGGACAGCTCTATAGGCTGTATAGGGTCATTATAGCAGACAGGAGTTAACTGTTCCTGACCAGGAATGACTAGAGGTTCCTGTAGAGCAGAGGGGATTACTTTTTCCTGTTCCAGGCAAATTTCTTCCTCTATTATAACCTCCGTTAGATTGGGAGGTGTAGGATGGGGCTCTTGATTTGGGACCTTTTGTTCAGGTATCTCCTGCCGTACTGCTGTGTCCTGATCTTGTTGTATAAGCAACTCAAGACTCACACATGTGGCAGCATTCTTGGCGGCCCAAGGACAATCTTTGAATGCATGCCCCAAATCCTCACAGAGGTCACATTTCGTATGTGAGGCACACTGGAAGGAAACGTGGCCTACCTCTCCACAATTACTACACCTAGGTCTATCACAAATACTGGAAATATGTGTTCGGGATCCACATTTATAACACGCCCGAGGCTGTCCTGCATAAAAACATACACCCCAGTCCCATCCAAGCATAAATGAATTCGGAATGTGAGTTATACCCATCTCAGTACTCCATAATTTAACTTTATATTTCCACCCCCCTGTCCAAAACATTTCAACATCAAGAAAGGCCTCAGGATTCCCCAATAAATCACATCTTTGAGATAACCAATATGTGATATCAGCCACATGCACACCCTCATTTCTAAACATAACCGTTACAAATTTAACTAAGGGTTTAGATAATGGAATAACTACAAATGGAGTCCAAATAGGAGAATATTTTACTTGGGTGTAACGTTCCCAAAACAAATCCAAAAAAATGAGCCGAACAAAAGCTCACATCAAAGTTGTCTTCCCCGAAGACGTTTATAAACGTAAACACCTCCCGAGGGGAAAATTACAACGAATCTTTCAACAAGATTTTTCCTACAAAATGTCTATCGGGTCTGTCCTCCATGCCCCCCTTGTAATGAATCCGAACCACATTCCATCTACGGGCTGCTTCTTTTTTTATGTTGGCAAACAATTCAGATAACTATGGTTGTTGGGACTTTGTATAGTCTTGGGGCATATCAGTCTTTCTGACAGGATCTTCTTTTGCATCATTCTTAATTGTAGTAAGGTCCTCAGGTTCTATCCCCACCACATGGGATGATATAGGCTTAGGATCTCCCCCGGTTTTTGTCTCCTGACCAAGTTTAGTATCTTTATTTTTTTGTCCCTTGAGGTTAACAGTCTGTGAAATTGAAATGTTTGAAGGCCCTGGAGCCCTGGTAGCCGAATTTGGGCTGAAAGGTAATTTCGCATCCCAGGATGGATCCGGAAGCCAACCTCCACCAGGGTTTTGTTTCCATCCTGATTCACTTAGGGCCTTATCAGGAGACCAGACCTCATCAGAAGAAGCAGGGCCAGAACGTAAAGCAAAAGCCTGCTGCATTGCAGATGTAGTCGATACATGCTCTACATGGTTTGTTTATAAATCTCTTGTTTCAAATCATTATTCTCTGGGAGCCCCATATCTATATGGCATTTCACTAAGGCTAGTGCTAGCCTTTTCTCCCTTTTATCTTCCTTTTGTCCAAATTTATTAGTTTTTCCTCCAGTAGGAAATAAAAACTGAGTGGCCATAGCCTGAGACTCCTGTTTATCCAACTGAAAAACAATTACTCGTGAACCTTTCAAATTATCAATGATAGGCGCAGTGGGAGGTGACACGAACCCAGATATTTTAGACAGGGGTTTCATTTTTATTAGACATGGAGTATGTGGACCTGGGTTGTAGCCTACATCAGCAGTACTGTTTACTTTAGCGATATCGGGGGGGGGGGGGGAATTAGTATTTTTATTTTTTTATTTTTCCGTAAGCAAAACCAGAATCTTAGGGTTTGGCTGTAGGCACACGCTATTGTCAGCGTTAATACTGCCAGCCAGCTTACTTTCCCCAATTTCCGCATTCGTTAGATGGTTACATGTTGAGTTAGCTGATGACTCACCCGGCCCTGACAGGGCCTTTGATCCTTCCACGTCAGCGGTTGTTCTGTCAGGTTTCCCCACCTCACTGTGTTCCAGGGCTTGACCTCGCAATTCCGCCAGCTGGGCTTGCAACTGGAGTTTCTCCTGTGCGTGCTGAACTTCTTCCTCATTTATTTTAAGTCGCACCGCTTGCTCAGGATCATCAGAATTGATCGTATTCTCTGCACTAGTATCTCCAATATCCGTTACCACAGTTAAATCTTCGGTAGAAAAAAATTTCCCTGGGGTTCCCCCCGTCTTCCGAGTGCAACAATGACTCAACAATAACATCCAAATTAGTTGTGTCGTCCGAGTTAGAAACAATCTGTTCCCCTGCTTCTTGCACATACATCCTCACTGCCGTCAAGTTAGGACTGGCCATTGCAGTAGCCATAGGTTCCCCCTACTGACGAGTAGGGGAATTTCCCTGGTGTCCTGGCCAAATTTCCCTCATTCACTAGAAATACCACCAACAGCTTAATCTGGTTCAAGGTCAGTTGGCATTCATCTGTATCCCCCTCCCCCAGGTCATGCCTGAAAATAGGCTGGATTTGTCCAGTGCACTTACCCGGTCAACAAAAACTAAACAAAAATATTCCTTGAGCAAGTGAGTGAAAAATCAATCAGTTGTTGTCTGCCGACTTTAAAGTAAGTTCATACAGTTCCACAGTTGCTCTGTACCTTGGCTGTACTGGCTGCTTTCCTGGCTGTTGGAGTGAGTGGTGAGGGCCTGCAGCCTGGGCTGTGCTGGTTGCTTTCCTGGCTGTGGAAGGGAGTGGCGAGGGCTTGCAGCCTGGGCTGTGCTGGCCACTTTCCTGGCTGTGGGAAGGAATGGTGAGGGCCTGCAGCCTGGGCTGTGCTGGCCGCTTTCCTGACTGTGGGAGGGAGTTGCTTGCAACCAGGGCTGTGCAGGCTGAGGGAGGGAGTTCTGAGGGCTTGCAGCCTGGGCTGTACTGGCTGCTTTCCCGGCTGTGGGAGGGAGTTGTGAGGACTTGCAGCCTGGTCTATGCTAGCTGTTTTCCTGACTGTGGGAGGGAGTTATGAGGGCTTGCAGCCTGACCTTGTTCATGAGGTGGGGTCATAAGAAGGCTATGTTGAAAATTTGGGGTCAAAATACGTAAAAATGGCAAAGTTATGCCCATTCGTTGCAATTTTGCTATGCACATTCGTAACATTGGACATGTTTTAATATTTTGGCCCCAAGTTTTCAAGAAAGCCTTCTCATTACCCCATCCCATGTACACCATAGCCATCATTTTTCAAATCCTGGCCAAAATGTGTTTTTGCACCTGTGGCATGAAATGGCATTGCAGTTGCACAGAATTACGTTCTGGCAGGGATTAAAAGATTTTCTGTACCGGGTACATGGGGTGGAGTAATAAGATGGCTATGTTAGCAATTTGGTCACTGTTGTCTTATAAATGGAAGTGCAGGGCCCTTCCACAGCTACATATATATACACATCTATGGAGAGATGGGAGTGCAGGACCCTTTAGGCCCTGTGCACCCACAGGCAAATAAGGATACAATTACTCTATCAAAAAACTCTAGATGGGTTAGTGCGCAGGGCCCAGAAGGCCCTGCACTCCCACATGTAAACACACCTACAATTACACTATCTCAAAAAGTAGGAGATTCTTTGCAAAAATCTACATCAATGAATCAGTTAGGGTTCAGGATAAAGTGACAAAAGTAAGAAAATATGATGTTAAGGTTTCCAACCCTAAAACTCCTGCCCCACCACTGAAGTGAATGAGGAGTGGAGTCTTCCTTGGAGTTGTCAACCCTAATGCTCACCCCATTGTATGCACTCATGAAACATACAGTACACACGTCCCCATCACAGCTTAGCTTTTCTGTTACTGCAATCAGGTGAGCATTAGGGTTGACAACCCCAAGGAAGACTGCACCCCTCATTCACTTCAGGGGTAGGGCAGGGGTTTTAGGGTTGGAAATCCTAACGTCATATTTCCCTACTTTTGTCACTTTTTCCTGAACCCTAACTGATGCATTAACATAGTTTTTTGAGAAAACTATATAGATAAATATGTAATAGATAACCCACTACAGGGCATGCAGTCATGCTGTGATATACACATGCCTTAACCCACTAGAGGGCGTGCAGTCGTGTTTGATATACGCGATGCCCCTTGGTGCGCGCTCAGTCACTCAAGGTATGCATATATCAGAGCATGACTGCACGCTCTGTAGTGGGTTATCTATCTTATAAAATGGCCACAAATATTGGGGGGGTGCAAAAAGTAGTCCCTGTGTGGCACAAATAAGTGTATTATTTACAGTAGATAATCTGGTTAATCCTGTTATAATTGTGATGGGCTTAAATTGTAGGTAATAGTTATCTGGTTGATCCTGCCATTTCAGACTGTCTTACCAGTAGAAACACTTTCACTTTTATTACTGTAATTTAGTGTGACCAAGCACTGGCAATACTGGTAAATAACATGCTGGCAGATGTTTAAGATAAGCCTGTCTGTGTTGAAAAAGTAAGAAAACTTAATTTTTTTTGCATTTACTTCAGTCAAATTTGTATGAAAGGAGGTGACATCTGTATGGAGAGAAGAGCGAGCATGGAGCACTTTCATTTTTATTGCTGAAATGCAGCGTGACCAAGCTGCGTCAATAGCAGTAAGTGACAGCCTGTCAGAAGTTGAAAATAAGCCCCTTTCTGTTCAAAAACTAAGAAAAGTGTGTCCTTTATGTTAACTTTACTTAGTTTTTTGTAATAGAAGCCACCAACTGTAGCGAGAGCCAGATATTCAAAACTTTACCCACTGGGCAAAGTGACTGCATCCTGTTTGCCCGGAGTTTGCACCCATGTGTAATATTCAAAGGGGTTTTTTGCACATGCTAACAGGGATAGCGCATGCAAAAGAAAATAATGTATGTGATTGGCAAAGGGGGGGGTTGGGACAGGAATACTGGTGCAGCACAATATTTAGCACATTTGTGCAGTGCAAAAGGGTTAGCGCAGGCCACTTGGCACAGTGCAATTACCACTGATCAAAACCCTGATTTATTCTGGGCAACCATAGCAGTCACTGGAGTCACCGCAGCCAAGCAGTTGTGGAAGAATACTTGCCCCCTGGCATCTAGTGGCACCCCCATACACTGATCGCCTTCCCCAGTAAAGTACAAAATGTCCCTGGTGTCCAGTGCTCCCCCCCACACTCTGATCACCATCCCTGTTTAAGTAAGATCCTTACCCTGGTGCCTAGTGGTCCTGCCACCCTCTGATCACCACCCCATAGCTCTCACGTAATCCCTGTTGCCTACTGGTACCCCTACCCTCCAATAACTAGCCTTGTAGCTGTCACAATAATCCCTGGTGCCTAGTGGTCCCCCACTCTCCAGTCACCAGCCTTGTAGCTGTAATGGTAATCCCAGGTGCCTAGTGGTCCCCACCACCCTCCGATTGCCATTCCTGTAGCTGTCACATTAATTCCTGGTGCCTAGAGGACCCCTTCCACCCTCTGATCACCAGCTCTGTAGCTGTCATGGAACTCCCTGGTGCCTAATGGTTCCCTCCATCCTCTGATCGCCAACCCCATCTATAAACAATTATTCCCTGGCATCTAGTGGCACCCCATTGGCACCACCAATACCAACAAACCCACCCTGCCGACCACCCCCTTACCTTATGCCGGTGCCATGGATCCCATATGGTGACCAGTACAGCCTTCCTCTCACCTCCTCAGATGGCTGCCATATGGAAAGACAGGGAGCATGTGTCTAATGTACAGTAAAGGGTGTGCATCCCCTGTATTATACAGGGAGACCACCTTGTGTACTGTACAGGAAGTACGCAGCCTGTAGGAGAACACTTCCTGTATAGTACATAGGCCACACGCTCCCTGCACAATACAGGGGATGCACACCCTGTACTGTACATTGGACATGCACTCCCTGTCCTTCCATGTGGCGCTGGCTAAGGAAATGACAGGAGGGCAGTGCCAGTCGCCATATGGGGTCTGCAGCACCAGCATAAGGTAAGGAGAGGTTGGCGGGGGGTGGTTGTCGATGCCGGCAATGCAGGGGGGGGGTGTCACTAGATGCCAGGGAATAATTGGGTTCCATGTCATAATAGCGACTGCAAAACAGCGATCACTATTATGGCAACTGTATATCACCGAAAAGCAAATCAGTGATATACACACTACAGCGACCCGACTTCCGGAACGAAATAAAGTGCTTTTGTTGGGGCTGCACCCCTTGTGGAGGGCTTTGCCTCGCACTTCAGACTAAGATTGTCAACTGCAGATGGGTGCATGTCGGAGAAGGGGCAAACCCATACCTGGCAAAAATTAAGTGCCGCAGCAAAACGTAACCCGCTCCCAGATTCGAACCCAGTACCTGCACTGCCAGAGCTAGCCTCCCACACTACCACGCCTAGCTCACCAGAGGCAGGTACACCAGTGCCTGACAACCCTTCACTGTCCCTCCTCTTCCCTTCGCTATTCCTTCCTTCCATTTGCCCTCAACCCTAGTCGCTTTCGCATAACCTTGCTACTCTGCAGGGTAGCCCACAACAAAAATGACCAAAATGAGTGGCTATAATTCTAGTCACTCATTTTGGGTCGCTCATATGACATGCTACCAAATAATTGTTCATAGATGAGGTTGGCGATCAGAGGGTGGGGGGATCACTAGGCACCAAGGATTACCATGACAGCTATGGGGCTGGGGATTGGAGGGTGGGAAGGACCACTAGGCACCGGGGATTACTGTGACAACTACGAGGATGGTGACTGGAGGGTGGAGAGGACCACTAGGTTCTAGGGATTACTGTAACATCTATGGGGATGGCAATTGGAGGGTGGTGGGGCCCATTAGGCAACAGGATTTACCATAACAGCTACAAGGATGGCAGCTGGAGGGTTGGGGTACCACTGGACACCAGGGAATACATGGTTTGTAAAGAAGCGGGCAATTGGGTGGGGGCAGAGCCGGACACAGTGGCACTAACCTGCCACTGTTTCCCATGCAAATGTGCCCATAATGGGTGTGCAAATGGCCCCTTAGTGCCTTGCATGCCCAATGGGCTCATTTGAATGGGGCTGTCTGAATATCGCACCAGAAGCTACCGGCACTATCGGGTCTGGTGGTGCTGTTCCCTGCACTGGCGGAATCTATGTCAGGGCAGCGTTACTCAGCTTAGCGTGGTGCCGACATGCCCCTATATTCCATTGGATAGCGCTGGAGTACTATGCAACTGAATATACCATTCTCAGGGTCGTGGGCACTGGGCAAGCACAACGTAAAACTCTGCGTTCCGCTTTGCTCATTTTTGAATATCAGGCCCCTGATGTCAGCGGGTGAGAATGGCTGTCCTCCAAAGTTCGGCCAGGCTTTTCCTATTTTTTTAAATTCCATATATTTTACTGTAAGGTTTTCATATACATGACACAAACATTGCAACATACATTACATACATACACATATCCCCCTCTCCCCTCCCCTGGCAAAGTTCCATTGCATTTATCATGTTATAAGCATTGGTCCAAAGTACAACAGATACACAGTAAACTCTTCTATTGAAGCATAACAAGGCAAAGTTAATACAATTTACTTTGGGTAAATCTCTGAGACGTGCTAGCACCTTACTTCCTGCTCCCACCCCTCCACATTCACTCTTTTAGTGTTCTGCTACTGGCACAGTATCCAGAGCTAACAGAGCGTGGAGCTTTTGCCATTCCTTTCAATAACTGCCAAACCTGTTAGTAGTGCTGGTAATGATTTTTTTTCTGTTCTGAGGGCCGCTAGTATTTCACTGTCCCATTCTGAATAGGCAGGAACTTTGTCATCTAACCAATGCCTCAAAATGATTTTTTTGGCCTCTCCTGCTATCAGTGCAATACGATGTTTTTGGGATGATAGGATTTGTGTGCCATAATGTCCTATCAAGCAAATTAGTCACGCTTTTCCTGACTTGCACATGTAGCAGATGGTCCTCTTCTCTCCTCTCAGAAGGCAGCTTCAGCCTGTGAAGACCGAATCACATCAGACTAGCACACCATATCTGGTATCCCGTCCCTAGTGTGGTGCAGTGGCCTGTACCAAGTAGTGGTGCTGGCTGGGCAGCTTCCCACAGAGCTGCACTCTGCCACAGTTTGCTCAAGTGCTACAAACAGCACAATATCTCTCTCTTTCCATTATGAGTGTGTACAAGACAGCTTCCCTTGCCAATCCTTCTCCTGCAGTTTCACTTTATGATCTCACAAGGCCACACCATACAAGCCAGCAGTTGCCTTCAATTGCACTGATGCAGGAATTTTGCTTGACTCTGGTAGACCTGTGGTTGGTCTCCTTCATGTCCTCAAGTCCAGCTAATCCTAGTCTTCTGCTCATTGCAGTCACATGCTGACTGCCCCAGTTTGGGAACAGTCTATGCTCTTCACTGGGGAATTCCAGCTCTCCATTGCTCCATGAAGTTGTCAGTAGCCCTGGGACAATGCCTGAGGTCTATTACTCGATAAATGATTGACCAGAAACTCACACCAGTATTGAGTCTTCCTGTGTCCCATAAGCCTTTCTGGCTCCCTTTGCAGGCTTCTGCAGCCTGGTTGACTGTGATGCAACGCCTGACCTTGCAGCTGCTGTGATGATGGTGAGGCAGGGTAAACAATGATGGTGGCACCCTTTCTGTTGTGGGGCACTGGCCCAAGGTCTTTATTTTTTAACAGGGCTCCTGCCCTTGAAACAGTTATTCTGTGCCCCTACATGTGCATGTGATTGGGCTTAACCGCCCGGTTGATCAGGGTGGTGGATCAGGGAATCCCTACTGTTGTTGGAGGTACCACTGTACTTGGTCCATCGGAGGCAGGTGGCCACATTGATGAGTGGAGGAGCCTCTGTTGACTGACACCAAATGCACCGAAGATTCTCCTAGCTCCCACTCTCCACTCCCATTCCCCATCAGCATTCCTGGGGGATGGAGAACAATAGTGCTAATGGCTGGTGCCACAGAGTGGGCTCTATGGAGATGAACAGGTAAGCTCCACAAGGGGGGTTACATTACAAAATGGCTTTATGGCAATTTTTATTAGGATGGCAGTGGCTTATTAGGGCATTAAAGCAGCCGACCATTAAAGCACTGGTGTATCGGTGCAGCAGGATAATAGACAGAAATGACAGTAGTGCACAAAAGAGTCACCAACAGCTCTAGGAAACTTTTGTATTTAAACACAATTCAGTCTTTGTTTTATAGGTTTTCTAGTTCTAAAAACAGTTCTTTCTAAATCCTGTCTCATTCTGAAATTTAGAACAAATTGAACCTCAACATAAAAAAAGAGCCACCCCATGGTCCAGTGGGAGTGTTGGTGACCTTGGTTCAAGAGCAGACTTGGGATGTTGGAGTCAGGTGGTCAAGGTTGGTCTGGCAGCATGTCCCAGCCTAGGAGGTGGTGCTATGTTCTGCCACCACAGTGACCCTAGCCAAGGGCCAGAGATCATGCTCCTCTGGAAGGGGATGTTGCATGCATCCATGTCTACACACTCTCTCGCTCTCCTCTTTCTCTGGGTTCCCCACACTTAGACTAGCTGGCAGCAGTCCTGAGAGCCCACTCAACCTCAGGAGCACTGAACAGCTCCTCTCAGCCGAAGACTGACACCCTATGATAACCCTCTCTGAGTGCTGGGTAGAACCCAGAGAGTAAGGAATGGCCCCAGGTGTACATTCCATGTCTAGGGGTATACTGAGGGTGTTAGCTTGCTGGAGGCCTACCATGTACAGTCACTCTGATTCCCAGACTATACACATGGCATTACTTTCTTCATGATTTACAACAAAGTGATCTTTCTGACTTGGCTCTGTGGAAGCAGAAATCAACACTCTAAAGGAAATTAGCTTTGTTGTCACATTTATTAACATATTAAATATATATTGGGTGATGGGTGACCAGGGAAACAGAGCAGGGGACGGCAGTGGACATGGCCTATCTGGACTTTAGCAAGGCCTTCCGACACTGTGCCGCACAGGAGACTGATAAAGAAATTGAACAGCATAGGGGTGGGATCCAAAATGGTGAAGTGGGTTAAAAACTGGTTAACGGATAGGCGACAGAGGGTGGTGGTTAAGGTTTTATGAGACATGGGCGAGTTTTTTCAGTTGCTGACCAAATTGAGCAACTCAAAAACTGCCCCAAGTCACTAGAGTGAGCAGCAATAGATCGCCCGCCCCAAACAGTGACGGACGAGAACTTTAAACAAACGGACCAAAAACAAAACTTCTTTATGCATGGGCTGTGCCCCACGCACCTGCTTTTGTGGAGGGCAAGCCCTCTGCACCCCCCAAATTAAAGATTACCAACCCCGGGGGGGTGAACTTAGGAAAAAAAAAAAGAAACTCCAGGGCAACAAAAATTTTGTCCTGCACCAGGACCCAAATCCAGGTCCTTCTGCTCCATAGGTGGTGGCTCTAGCCACTAGGCCAAATGGCCAGCTTGGCAGGGTTTGGCCAAACTATTCCTCATATCTCCTAGCGAGTGCAGCTCACTGCTACACTCGCTATAACCCACTCCTCAACATTGTTCACCACTCGCTCTTCCTACGGGCGGTATTATTAAGTCACTCAAACTGAGCTGCTCAATAATACTTGCTCACATCACTGTACATCTGGTTAACGGCACTCACTGTAAATTTTTTTTTCCAATTATTTAACCAGGTGAGACACACTATGCTGAAATCTTGTTTACATGTGCAACCTGGGAGCACAAGGAAGTTAAGTGACTTGCTCAGGATCACACAATATGCAAGTGGGGGCAGAGGGATTCAAACCCCGGTCTCCAGATTTGCAGCTCAGAGCCTTAAACCACCACGCCATACTGTCTCCTTAATGAGGGGAGAGTGACCAGTGAGGTGCCGTAAGACTCAGTACTGGGAAAGGTCCTCTTCAATATCTTCATAAGTGACACTGCAGAAGAACTGGACAGGAAGGTATGCCTAGTTGTAGAAGACACCTAAATCTGTAATAGGATGGACACTCAGGAGGGGGTACAGAGAATGAGTAGGGATCTTGGGAAACATGAGGAGTGGTTCAAGAGCATGGCAGATGAAGTTCAATGCCAAAAAGTGCAAAATCATGCACCTAGGGCATAGGAACCCATAAGCTGAGTACTGGATGGGGAGGTACTGACAGTCACTAAGCAGAAAAGGGACCTTGGGGTCATCATAGCTGATGACTTCAAAGTGGCAGGTAGTGTGTCAAAGCAGTGGGTAGGGATAATGGGATGCTGGGATGCATAGGGACAGGTATCTCCAGCAGGCAGAGCGAGGTGGTATTGCTACTATATCGCTCACTGGTGAGACCCTACCTGGAGTATTATGTCCAGTTCTGGAGGCCACACCTCAGAGAGGACATTGACAGGGTGGAGGCAGTCCACAGGAGGGCAACAAAAATGGTGCAGGGGTTGCACCAAAAGCCCTATGAGGAGAGACTGAGGGATCTCAACATGTACACCCTGGAACAGAGGAGAACGAGAGAGAACATGCTAGAGACCTACCAGTTTCTCACAGTGGTGCACAGGTTGCAGGAGGGGAGTCTCTTTCAAATGAGAAAGAGCACCAGGACCAGAGGGCATGTGATGGAGCTGGAGGGGAGGGAGCTTATGAAGGATGTGAGGAAGTATTACTTCACTGAAAGAGTGGCGGATGCCTGTAACAGGTCGCCAATGGAAGTGGTTGAGGCAAAAATAGTAGGGGGTTTCAAGCATGCATGGGATAGACATAGGGGAATATTAGTAAATAAGCAGAGGAGGGTAACTGGAGACCTGTTATGGTGTACAGATACAAACTAGGCAGGGACCATCTGGGCAGACTGGGTGGGCCAAGCGGTCCTTTTCTGCTGACAAATTCTGTTTCTGTATTTATAGACTCACTGTTGGGAACATGGTCCTTCAAACAGTCTCCTTGTCAGTGCCACTAAGTAAGGCTAGATTCTGACCCCGGACATAAGTCAGAACCTTACAGTCCCTTTCACAAAAGGCTGTACCCTTTTCACACACTTTCATGGAGTCCATGACTCTGGTTATTCCATATAATTCACCAGTGCATGAGATTATACCTCAGGTCAGAGCCTCTCTACACTGCGAATCTGAATTTATCAGATATGCCATCTTACTAGTCACTTTGGGTCACACTCATTTTCACACGTACTAGTGACACCTTGGCATCTATATAGCTGGCATGCAGGAGGCAGACTTGCTGTTGGGACTTTTATTTATTTATACATTTATTTATTGAAAACTTTGGAGATTACCTTTGAGAACAAGTGCTCATTTAAAAAAGGTTCCACATAAAATACACAGTCACAAAGCATGCATTACAAGTACAATGAGCAGTTCTACAGGAAATGCAGTTGAATGAGGTTCCAAGCACTTAAGGCAGAACAATTACATACAGTTCTAAAAAAATTGATATAGATTGTTATATAAAAAGTAACAAGGTTATTTACAGTGAGAGGCCAGATAGATTTTCACTTAGTCATGACCGGTTAAGGGCCACCCTATCTCTGGGCACCTCTCCCTTGCCAGATTTCTACTCTTACTGGACAGTGTGCTGGGCATCATCATGGTGGTGCGTACCTCAGGCTGCCCTGTGGCAGCAGCTGGCAATCTCCCCAGACTTTCTGCCACAGGCAACATCTCTGATTGGGACTCCCCTGAAACATCAGTAGACCCAAAGGGTAACACCCATTTTGGTGAGATCCTCTGTGTACTACAAGATCACCAGAAACGTCAAGTGGCAGCACCTTGGGATACCCTCTCCCTCTCAGCGATCCCTTGCACTCTCACTAGAATTAATGATGATCCCCACTAAATGGCCTCAGGCTACAAAATCCCCAGAGTCTTCACCCCTGTCCTGGTATCTGCACCTAGAGGCTACCAGACAACCAGACAATGAGATCTGTTGTTCTCACTTACAATGGATCTACAGACAGCTGCTGCTTCTAGTGAGTTGCCCCGACCTCTCAGGTGGCCTGCCAAGTGATCTGAGGCAGTGGCACCCCAGAGGTACACCTGTACCCTCTTATCACTATGCAATCCCGACATACATCTGCCAGCACCCAACAATGGGTTCTCTAGATCCACCCACTGGCTATCAGAGACTCCACAATCAGTAGACTCCATGGTCTGGCTTTCTAGTAATCAAGCCCTCTCCACCTACTGTACAGAGAGGGTTGTTACACATCCAAGGCCATCAGGCAGCACAGTGGCATCAGAGGCAATGGGAAGACTGAGAGGGGAGCAGGAAGAAATGTACAGGTGGAAAATGGCAGTTACCATAATGATGGTAACAATACACTCCCACCCAATCCCCAGGTCTCAGGGAGATGGTAAGTGGGGTTATCACAACTGGGATGTGGCCAGTCCTATGCAGGGCATACAACCTTGGTTTAAAAAAACAACAACAAAAAAAACAGTTCTTGTAATTTGAAATGCAAATTAGGTATTAGGTTTTAGCATAAGATTTGAATATAATTATTGTAATCTGTAATTATATCTGCACATAACCAGGTTTGAAAAGAGGCTCGAAAACAGGTATCTTCTTGGATTCTACTAAGAACCAGTTCTAAACAGACACAAAAGAGGTTAGGCCATCCCTGATACAGAGATCCTTTTTAAGACATTTTCAATAAGATGTTGAATAGTCCATTAATTACTGAGCACTGCTCCTCACTGCATTCCTAATGTTAATCTCTCTACACACATCACCACCACCAGCAGCATTAGGTTAAAAGGGAAATTACTATCATTTGCTGTTTAGCCAGCATCTAGTTGCAGCTCATGTGAAACAGATATGAGATTTCAGTATAAATAGTTAATGCAACTGGCGGTTAGACAGCTCTGTGCCAGAGGCGGGAGGGAGGGGTGTAGCTACAGGTGTCAGGCTGAAGCCTCACTGTCCCTAAGGGGTCCCCGTCCTCCGCTCTCCACCCTGTTTGGTGTAACCTGAGAACCACAAAATGCTGTTGAGAACAAGTCCGACATCAACCAACTGCCGATAAATGTTAACCCTTGCTACACTGTTTGCAAAGGCAATATCACTATTCCCTCTGCAAAAAGATACTTTTGTGTACAGTACCTGTACTTCTTCTCCTAGTAAAAGTCAGAGCTTTGTTCCTCAAGGAAGGTACTTGCAGCTGTAACCCAGTGAAGTATAAGAGATTGTCAGCCATATGGGAATAAGAAGGACAAGAAGAAAAAAAAACAAAATGACTCTGGTTGAAAATAATGCCTTTCATAAAAACTGTATTCCTAGCACTTTACAGTCCAGTAAAATGAAGAAAAGAAATTTCGACCATAAGACTCACTGGGAGATTCAAACATTTCAGAGATAGATAAGAGAAAGGTTATGGAGTGGTTTGACATAGGGAGGTTAAATGGTTTGCCCAGGGTCATATAGGGAGTAAGTGGCAGGGATGGGATTCAAACCTGGGTTTCCAGGATCACAGATCTGCTCTGTAAAAGTAAGGCCAAACTGCCGCCCAGAAACAGCTGTTAGGTTTTGCTTCTACCCTGGCACTCCATCAGGATTATAAAAGCATTGGTGCATAAGATAAAAAGCAGATAGCATTTCAAAGTACAGCCTCGAGGTTAGAGTAACGAGCTGTGAATGAGCTTGGTATCTCCAGCAAACAGACCTGGGTTTGATTCCCACAACCTCCACTTACACACTGTGTGACTTTGAGCAAGTCACTTGACCTCTCCAGTGCTCCTGGGTCACCTCTGAAAACAGGCACCTGTGCCTAGTGGGCCTTACCTAGTTACCAAAGAATAAAATAAAGTCAGATAGCGTAGCCACATGCAGGATGGCATAGGTCAGTCAATAAAAGTCTAGGATAGTGGGTATTTGTGTGGTTTATTTGCCCAGTATAGACCAACTTTGGTACAGTACATTTTGTTTTCAGTGGTGCTGTTTCTGCCTAATTTTACAGCTGGGAAGTCTGATGCACAGGGGAAGGGGGTGTCAAATGACATGAGCGAAGTCACAAAAACATAGACTTTGATGGCAGGTAAGGACCGCTTGGCCCACCTAGTCGGCCCATTTCCTTACCTAATGGATAAGCTGCAGATCCTAGTTACCCAACAGCCTACTTCTTCCTACCTCCCACAAGAATTGCCTTATGTCTGTCGCATGCATTCTTGAATTCCCTCACTGTTTTTAACCCCACGACCTCCTCAGGAAGGCTATTCCATGCATCCACCTCCCTCTCTGTGAAAAAATACTTCCTCACATTGCCCCTGAGTTGTTCCCCCTCTATCTTCAAATTGTGTCCCCTTGTTCTTGCACATCTCTTTTTCTGAAAGATGCTACCCTATTGGACTTTGTTGATTCCTTGAAGTACTTAAAAGTTTCTATCATGTCCCCACTCTCCTCCTTTCCTCAAGGGTATACATATTAAGCTCCTTTAGTCTCTCTTTGTATGGCTTCTGTTGCAGACTCTGCACCATTTTAGCTGCCCTCCTCTGGACTGCCTCCATCCCGTCTATGTCCTTGCAGAGACGGGGTCTCCAGAACTGTACACAGTACTCCAGATTGGGTTTCACCAACTGTACAGAGGGATAGAAACTTCTTGTTTTCTACTGGTGATGCCTCTCCCTATATATCCCAGTATCCCCGAGCCATCTCTACTGCAGTGAGCCACTGCCAACTATATATGTAAGCTCAGTTCTACACCTCATTTAAAGCAGCAGTATTTGTTCTTCATGTCTTTTTTTGGTAATGTGTTTCTGGCAAAAACATCAATATATAAATATTTTATGTCCGCTGATGTGCATGAGTAAGCAAACATATTGGTGCCACTCTGGCAGTGTAGGGACTGTGGAGGCATGTGCTGTAGCAGCCAATGCAGCTGAGCCTACAGGAGGTGTTGAATCAATGCCCAGTCCTGACAAGGCGGCAGCTTATGCTGCTGAGCTTGTAGATGGGCCGGAACTTCTCACCTATGAAGTTTAGTTTATTTACTTATAGAGCGCACTTTTTCAATTGCGACTCAAGGCGCTGCACACATGAACAAGTTAATTAGGAGAAACTAAAAAACACAGATAATACCCATAAAATGCAACAATTCAGGTTAATTAATTTAAGGGAAAAGCTTCCCTAAAGAGAAGTGTCTTCTGCTCCCTTTTGAAGGCATTTACTGATAGGGCCGCTCTACTCTGAGAGAACGAGGAAGTGAATTCCATAGGGTTGGTGCCACAAATGAAAATGCTCAGACACCAGTAGATTTTAAGCATACCCTAGGAATCACCAGAAGACCCTCATCGGCTGACCAGAGGGGACAGAGTGGGCGATAAAGCTACAGGAGGTCTTGCACGTATCTGGGCTTGAGTCCGTGCAGGGCCTTGTAGATCGGCAAGCTGACCTTGAAGGTGATCCGCCACCTAAAAGGGAGCCAATGCAGAGCGTGGAGCACAGGTGTAATGTAACAAGACCTTAGAAGGCTAGTCAACAACCTAACTGCCGCATTCTGCACCAGCTGCAGGTGGCAGAGCTCAACCCCCGATATCCCCAGGTAAAAGGCATTGCAGTAGTCAAGCCAGGATGTCATGAAAGCATGGACCAGTGATGGTAGATCATCCCAGGCGATCATGTGTTTAATCCTGGCAATGTTGCAAAGATGGTAAAATGCACTCTGACACCTGAGAGTCGAGCATCAAGCTGCAGTCCAGCACCATGCCAAGATTCCTCACCTTGACCAAGGTCAGCAATTGGAAGTCCCCAAGCCTAAGCCCGGAGACTCGACAAGATTATGCACCAACATTCGGGCAACCAGATTCTACCACTAGTACCTCCATCTTGTCCAGATTTAACCTCAACCAATTGACTCTCATCCAGTCTTGGATCTCAGCAAGGCACTGATTGAACCTTGAGACAGCATCCTGCCGTTACGGTGCAAAAGACAGATACAGCTGAGTATCATCAGCACAGCAGTGAAAACTCAGTTCATACCACCTTACAATGTCCCCTAGTGGTAGCAAATACACTGCAAACAACATGGGCGCTAAAATGGAACCCTGCAGGACCCCACATGGCAGGGTGCAGAGGATAAAGTTCCTAATACCACCTTGTGCATCCAGCCCATGAGGAAAGAGTGGAACCAGTTGAGGACTGCATCAGTCAGCCCACAACGAACCCGCAGGCGTTCCAACAGCACTCCATGGTTCACAGTGTCAAATGCAGCTGAGAGATCAAGGAATATTAAGATGGCATGCTTTCCAAGGTCCCTCACCACCAGGAGATCACTGAGCACCCAAACCAAGGCAGTGTCAGTACTGTGCCTTTTCCTAAAACCCGACTGGAGAGGGTCGTAGATGTTGTGGGTTGACAAACAGCCCTCCAGTTAAAGAGCCACTACCTTCTCAATAATCTTTCCCACAAAGGGAAGGTTAGAGACAGATCTGTAGTTAGCTAGGCAGTCTGGGTCTAAGGATGGTTTATTTAAGAGGGGTCTCACCGGCCCAGGAAAGACCCCCCTCTCCAAAGAACACCGGACTATCACAGCCATGACCAGGCTGATGGAATCAATACACCTTACAAGAAGGCGTGTTGGGCCAAACTACAGTAGTGGGCCTCAACTCCCAGATGACCTTCATGACATCTTTGTCCATCAACTGGTCTAAGTCAGACCAAAGGGGTGAAGTACCTACGACCTCCAGCTCACCACTGCATGCCCCCATAGAGGGCGTCAACTGGATCCCAGATCTGATTAAGGCAATCTTATCAGCAAAAAACAAAGCAAACTCATCACACTTCAATTGTGAAAATGCTCTCATGGACTGAAGACAGGTCAGATTACATAGCCTATGAACAGTCTGAAAGAGATGAGCCCATCTGTTGATTGCTGCAGCAGTCTCCCTTGACAGGAATTCTGTCTTCTTACAGGAGATTGCTGATTGATAGTCTCTGTAATGAGACATCAAAATAAACTTGTCCCAATCAGACCGGGACTTTTGCCAGCACTGCTCCAATCTTCGACTCATCATCTTCAACTCCCTGAGACTCCTGTCAAACCAAGGGGAACCCTGGTGTGAAGTGAGGGGTCAAACATGGACCGGTGTGATCAAGTTGAGGGCCTCAGTGACTACCCTGTTATAGGCTGACACCAATTCCCCCTGGCTCATTGCAAGCACTCATTACACCTGATAGGTTCAGCATCACCATAAGACCTTCCGGGATCAAACCCTTTAAAGGGTGGTACTGGACCATCTCCACAGGGGAAGGTCTTTTAGGGGGGCTTCAAATGAGAACCTCACAGTATGATGGTCTGACTAAATGATCAGCTCCACCATAAGGTCAACGACCTCCACTCCCAGTGAGAAGACCAGGTCCAGTGAATGGTCATGTATATGGGTTGCAGAGGCAACTACCTGTGCCAGGCCCAGTGAATTTATCAGCTGGAGGAAGTTTTGTCCAAATGGCGAGAGTTTGTCATTGACCCAAGCATTGAACTCACCCAGAATAATCCATCTGGATGACTCCAACATCAGTTCAACAATGAAGTCCACAACTTCCTGTAGGAATTCCCTCTCATTACCTGGGGATGGTAAATGAGAAGGACCCTGCAACCTGCAAACCCTTGAACTGCCACACATTCAAAGGATCTGGTTGTTTCCACCGGGAGGGCTGTGAGGTGCAAACTTGATTTAAAACAAACTGCCACACCCCCATCCCTACAATCCTCTCTCAGGCAGTGAATTACCGAGTACCCAGCGGGAATTGCTGATTCCAATATTGGTCTGGTACTATCATCCAGCCAGGTCTCAGTGATGCATGCCAGGTCGACTCTCGAAACAAGATCAGCTATAATCGCCATCTTGTTCCTAATCGACCTGGCATTACACAACACTGCCTGAGAAGGATAGGTGAATGAGGTTGGTCCATTGGATACCTGCCCACCAATGGCGGAGCCTTGGGGATGGGCACCAGACAGAGAGGACCCCTTTCCTGCACCCATTTCATCCCAGGGCACCTCCTAGAGCCCACCACACCAATCCGCCTTCCCTCGTCCATATTCCCCTCCCCAGGCTCCCCCAACCTCTGCCCTCTTCCTCCCTGAAAGAATGTAGCCACATCTATCACAGTGTGGCTGCATCCTTTCATATTGCTGCCATCAGGCAACAAAGCAGTGTCCCCCAACCCACCTCATCCAGCTTTGTAGCACCAGTGGTGGGTACTCAATCCCACCACAAGTATCCCACCTCCTATCCCACCCAGTCTTCAAGAAATCTGGCAGTGAGGTACCCAACCCTGCCAGCAGAAACCACAATAACTTCCCCTCACTAAAGTTTGACGATTGGGTGCCTGAAACCACCACCAGAAATTAGAATACCTCCCCCCCAGACCAATGGTCAGGTGCTCAACCCTGCTGCTGGAAACCAGAACAAATTCCCCTCCACCACCACCACCAAAGCCTGACAGTTGGATGCCTAACTCCACCGCTGAAAATCACAACAACTCCACCACCACCACCAAAGTCCAGTGGATAGGTTCCCAACCCCACTGCTGGAAGCCAGAAAATACTCCCCTCTACCACCACCACCAAAACCTAATAACTAGAAATAAATTAATTAATAAATTAAAGTAAAACTGGTTATGAATCTAAAGATGACAGAAATACATTTTTGTAAAAAAATATTATATGATGAAGTTTTCTGCCAAATAACAAAACTGTTGCTTTAACAGACCTTTTTATGGACTTTTAAAGCAAGAGGGACACTGTTTATGAATGCTCCCCTTTGAGCTGGGTAGCTTATGGGGTGACATGGGAGCAACAGGAATGTTAAGTGACTTGCTCAGGGTCACAGAGTATGCAAGTGCAGATTGTGGGAATCGCATCCAAGTCTTCTGGATGTACGATGCTCATTCTCAGCTTGTTACTCTAGCCTCTAGGCTATACTGCCAGCCAAGCAGGGTAGCTTTTTCACCATGGGTTCCTGCCCAAAGCTGGGTTATAAACACATTATAATACACTGTCTGCCCTATAGTGATACTATGTTGCCACCAGTTTTTAGAACCTTGCTACGTCAGCAGGGGTGATCTGCACACAACCACATTGTAGTTAGCCATAGTTTCATTCTCATTGCACTAAATAGCTCAAAATATAGGGCCAATGTCATAATAATATACTACAGGGTAAACTATGTCTGGACTGCTGCCAGCTACAGTTAAGCCCAATACCACATTTAAAAGAACATTTTATGGCATTTCAAACAATGATGGACACTGTTAAGAAATGTTTCCCATTGATTGAGCTATTCCATTGAAATAACATTTCAATAAACAGCAGTGTTGTGTGAGTAACTAAAACACATTTTAGGGCTATGGGGTACTATCTCTAAACTGAGTCTTATTTATTTAGTTAGTTCTTATTTACCAGGCAGGCGCACCAGACAATATATGCCTATTCAAACAACATGAAGTCTTGCTATATTATAGACATTAGCAGTTTGATCCAGCTCTAGAACTGCCCCGGAGTGAAATGGTTAAAACCATTCCAAAATAGAATTTTGGCACGAGAGCAGCTCTATCTGTGTCATTTCAAACTTGAACTGTCAGATTCTTTACTCCGCCTCAGTGAACAGTCGCTCCGGAGATTTCTCCTTCTGCTCGGTTCATTTCTCGTTTAAAGTGTTTTCTCGGTTGATTTAACCGAGAATAGTTTTATTTAACCGCAAAACCGCTCGGGTTCAAGCTCATCTGTGGTAAACTGTAAGTAAATGAAGGTTTTGTCTGTGTGGAACTTGTGTTATTGAGCTCGGTTTTGAACCGATCAGTGGGTTTAAAACTCATTTAAAACTAAAAGTTACTATTTTAGAGTGCGGTTCTCGGTTCTTATCGGTTCTAAAAAACGGATTTATTACGTTTTTTCCAATACCATGTGACACGGTTAGGAACCGATAAGTGTGTCTTGCCTGGCACTGCCATGTAAAGGGCAATTTTTGGTTAGGCTGGCATTATGTCTGAGAAACCCAAAAGAAAACCGGCCCATTGTTTCAACACTGTGATGTTTGTGGGGAAGTCTTTGCCAAGGCTGACCCAACACCACATGTGTTTATTGTCTGGGGTTTGACCACCTCCAGTCAGACTGCCAGGTATGTAAGAATTTCCCTGCAGCCACCCTGGAAAAAAGATTGGGCAGGCTCAGGGAACGAGAGGCCAAAAAGTCCGCTGACCCGGATGGCCAGCCCGGTTCGGTGCCAACCGAACCAGAGGGAGTGCCCTCTGACCAGGGCCAGACTTCCTCGGGCCAAAGAAACGCTGGTTCTGAGGAACCAATTCCAGTAAAGAAAACAAGAAAATCAGCAGGTCTGGAGTCCAAAATTCCTTCCCCAACTGCTGCAGAGATAGCAAAAGCCATACAAATTGTCCAGTCACTGTTCAGGGTCCGGCCCGAACCACCACTATTTCTGGTAAAAGTGCCTGTTCGTCCGTCCCAGTGGTTCAGGATTATGATATTGAGGAATTTTATGAACCAGAGGAGGGGAGGAGGATTATGAACAGTATGAATGTGGCTGGGAAGGTCTGGGTGTGCCCATTGAACCGGACATCTCCCAGACAGACCTTTAGAATCTCCCTATGCTGTCTGAGTCCCCATCTCATTTTATGTTTTATAAAAAGTTGTTGAAACCTCCAGCTTCCTTTTAGAAGAGGCTGTGGATGAGCAAGAGGAGCCTGATTTTGTAGAAATGATGGATATTCCAGAGTCTAGGAGATTGTCTATTCCTTTACATAAGTCTTTTAGGAAACAATTAAAATTTTAAAAGCTCCTAATTCTGTGCCTCCTGTAGATAAAAAGATGGACAGAAGGTATACATTGTCAGGCCCTGATACAGAATTCCTTCTCAGTAATGCAGTCATGTTAGTAGTTCAGGCTGCTGCCTGTGATAAAGCTAATATTCCCTTGGCTTCACATCCTCCTGACAAGGATTCCAGGAAGATTGATGCCATGGCAAAAACAGTATATGGCAGCCTCTCTGGGACTCAGGCAAGCAAATTATATGGCTTATGTAAGCTAGGTATCAGAAATCTAGATGGATACTGTTATCAATTGGCCAAGCAGGCCCATGGCCAGCTGGCTAGTGAACTAGAACAGGTGGCTGCTGATGGCATTGAAGCCTCTAAGGTTCAGTTTCATGCTGCTGTGGATGTTAATGATGTTTCCTCTAGGGTCATGGCCACATCTGTAGCTTTCGTAGGTTGGCCTGGCTCAGGTGTACTAGTTTGTCACAGGATACCCAGACTTAAGGCTATGGATTTTCCTGTGGTGGGAAATTCTCTGTTTGGAGAGCAGACAGAGAACTACATGAAGAAGATGGATGAATATAGGACTACTTACAAGAGTGCCCAGGCTAAGGAGCCGCAAGCCACCCTCAAAGGCATGCCCCAGGGTAGGGGTAGGCCTTTTCACAGGCCTTTCTACCAGACTCAGGCCTCCTCTGCCTATGCTCAGAGGGGCTTCTTCAGAGGCAGGGGCAGACGAGGGGTGGGCAGACCTGCTCCCACCCCCCCAGCCTAAAGCTCCTGCGAAACAGGCACCCTGATGGGGTGCCCAGGGCCGATTCTCCTGTACCAGTTACTGGCTTACTTCAGTCAGAATTGGGCTTCTTTAACCTCAGACAAGTGGGTTCTGGAAGTAGTAAGCCAGAGTCTGGTTCTCAGCTTCAAAAAGTTTCCCAAGTTGAGAAGCAGACTTTTTCTACCTGCAAGTGCTTCAGAGACCCTCGCTCTGGAAACAGAGGTCTCATCCCTGTTAGCTCTCAGAGCAGTAGAAAGGGTTCCTCCCCTGCATCAGGGCAGGGGTCTGTATTCCAGATACTTCCTTACCCCAAAAACAGGAGAGTGGCGGCCCATTTTAGATCTCAGATATCTGAACAAGCATCTTTTGAAATCAAAGTTCAAAATGGTAACTCTGGCAATGATTTTACCTTCCCTAAGGCCAGGGGACTGGCTAGCCACCCTGGACCTCAAGGATGCCTATTTCCATGTCCTAATCAGAAGATCCCATCGAAAGTACCTCAGATTCGAACTGCCCTCAGGTCATTACCAGTTCAGAGCAATGCCCTTCGGCCTTACCTCTGCTCCAAGGATATTCACAAAGTGTCTAGCAGTGGCAGTGGCCCACTTAAGGAGGCAGAGGATTGCTGTTTTTCCCTATCTAGACGACTGGCTCATTGTAGGCCAGTCCCCAGAACATGTAAAATCTCTCCTGCAGGTCACCCAGCAGCTTCTCACCTCCCTGGGTTTTCTGCTAAACCTACCAAAGTCGGTTCTGGAACTAGTCCAGGTACTTACCTTTATAGGGGCAGAATTGGACACAAAGCTAGCCAGAGCCTTTCTTCCCCCAGAAAGGGTAAGGAATTTAGTGGCTCTGGCCTCTTCCTTCACTCTGCAGGTCTCTCGACCAGCAAAACACTTTCTGCAGCTCCTGGGGCACATGGCTGCATCCACAGCTGCTGTGCAGGGAGCCAGATTTCAGATGAGAGACATTCAGTTTCACTTGAGAACCTTTTGGTCTCAGAGAAGAGACCCCTTCCAAGTTGGTCCCAGTGACTCGAACCTTGATGCTAGCTCTCCAGTGGTGGCAGGATCAGAGCACTTAAGAGGGGTCCCTCTCATTTCCCTTCTCACGACTTGACTCTCACTACAGATGCTTCCTTCTGGGTTGGGAGCCCACATGGGCGACCTTTCCACTCAGGAGTTTGGTCCCCCAGGAATCTCTTGCTCCACATCAATTTGCTGGAACTCAGAGCTGTCTTTTTAGCTCTTCAAGCTTTTTCTGCATCTGTCCACGACAAGGTGATACAAGTCAGAACAGACAACACCACAACAATGTGGTACATCAACAAACAGGGGGTCACTCGGTCTTCGGCCTTGTGCACCGAGGCAATGAAGTTGTGGTCTCTGGCCTGTTCCCTGAACATTTCCTCATAGCAGTTCATCTTCCAGGGAAGGACAATGTCCTAGCAGATGCCCTCAGTCAGGATTTCCCAGGGCCATCACGAATGGTCCCTGGATCCTCAAGTGCTGGGGATAGTTTTTGCCAGGTGGGCATCCTCAGATAGATCTTTTGCAGCCCCAGACAATCACAAACTTCCTCTGTTCTGTTGCAGGCCTCCAGTGCTGGGCTCAGTTCCCCTGGATGCCCTTCTTCTGGATTGGGAGGGGAAGTTCCTCTATGCTTCCCCTTCCTCTCCTATTCAAAGTACTAGTCAAAATCAGATCTCAGCCTTGCAGGGTGATTCTGATTGCCCCGGATTGGGCCAGGCAGCCCTGGTACCCACTCCTTCTGTCTCTGACAGTCCATCTTCCCCTGTGCCTCCCCAGGAATCACAATCTGTTGACTTGTGCCCAGGGAAGGGTTTGTATCCGGACCTCAATCCTTAACCTCAAGGCCTGGCTCTTGAGGAGTTAGAGTTTGCTGATTTACACCTCTCTCAGGGTGTTCTTGAGATCCTAAAGGCTTCAGAAAGCCTTCCACTAGGGCTACTTATAGTTCTAAATGGAAAAGGTTTTCCATTTGGTGTGCTGGGAAAAATATTTCCCCAGAATCTGCTGAATTGCCCATTTTGTTAGACTATGGTACATCTAATTCCTTGGTCTCAGACCAGCTACCCTGAGAGTTCATTTGGCAGCTGTGTCTGCTTTTGTGTCAGCAGGAAAGTCATCCCTCTTTCCTCTCATCCTGTGTTTTCAAGTTTTTAAGGGATTAGTCCATACTAATCCTCCTTTCGGGAACCGCCCCTGCTTGGGACCTTAATGTTTGCATTGCCCAGTTAATGTAACCCCTTTGAACCTCTGTCTTCTGCAGAGCTTAAGTACCTAACTTGAAAACTGTTTTTCTAGTGGCTATCACTCGCCAGACGATAAGTGAATTGCAAGCCTTGTCAGTGGAGACTGACTTTATTTCTTTCCACAGGGATAAGGTAGTCCTTAGGACTAATAGGAAGTTTTTGCCTAAGGTGGTTTCAGATTTCCATCTTAATCAATCTATCTCCTTCCAGTATTTTCACTGATCACTCCTCTTCGGGTGAGAGGAGGTTACACAGCCTGGATGTTAAAAGAGCTCTTAGTTATTATATAGAGTGCACTAAAGGTCACAGGTTCGAATCCCTCCAACTTTTCCTTACCTATGGTGAAGTTGGGAAAGGCAAACCTGCCACTAAGAGATCAATAGCCAGGTGGATTGTCTCTTGTATCCAATTTTGTTATCAGAAAGTGGGCAGAGCCCCCGGTTTGAGGGCTCATTCTACCAGGGGTACAGCTGCGTCTCTAGCTGCTGCCAGAGATATCCCTTTATTAGAGATTTGCCAGGCTGCTACTTGGAAAACGGTACACACTTTTACCAAGCATTACTCCCTGGATGTCCAGGCCAGGAGAGATGCTCGGTTTGGCACAGCTGTTCTTCAGAGCCTATTCCCTAAGTAGGTTCTGCCCCTCCTCCATGGAGGTACTGCTGTGTATTCTGCTAATGTCTATAATATAGCAAGACTTCATGTTGTTTGAAGAAAAAATTACTCACCTTAGTAATGTTGTTTCTTCTAATGGAGTCTTGCTATATTATAGACCTCCCCAACCTGCCCCTCTCAGAACCTCTACTTGGTGGAGTGGCAACTTAGTGTGGGCACTACTTATGTCCTGTTAGCATTTTGTCCCTGGGACTCTGTGTGTGTATGTGTGTAATGCTGTGTGTGTTTTATTATACTTATGTTCCATTTTCATATTATTAGAATGGTGTTAGTATTTCTGGTCCCCTGACTTGAGTCTTGGTGTTGGGACCATCAATGGTTGTTATTATTTAGGTAGCCATTTGGCTAGTGTAGGTTACAAGCTTCCACACAGACCTTAGTGAGTTTGGCTCATAAAGATCTGACAGTTCAAGTTTGAAATGACACAGATAGAGCTGCTCTCGTGCCAAAATTCTATTTTGGAATGGTTTTAACCATTTCACTCCGGAGCAGTTCTAGAGCTGGATCAAACTGCTAATGTCTATAATATAGCAAGACTCCATTAGAAGAAACAACATTACTAAGGTGAGTAATTTTTTCCTTTTAGGCACAACCTGGGAGATCACAACACTGGAGGTACACAAACAATATACTAGACACTGGAGGGTCTGTACATTTGCCCAGCAATATACAGAGTAATAATCAAAGAAAACAAAACACAGAATACAATAATCAATAGACAGGATTCAGGACACAGGGCAGTATACGTTAGTAAAACAAAATTATACAATGGCAAGAAGAAATCCTGGACTCTGATTGGTCAGTCTTGGGCTGGACCCGTGATGTTATCCCAGTACAACATCACGGGTCTAGTCTCAGCCTCACTGTGAACCTGCAGATGAACTTTTGCTTGATTATGCGCTGCTTGATGTGCTTGATGATGTGCTTCATTGTTTCATCTTCTTTTAAAAAACAAAAATATTTTTCCACACAAAAACATCTTTAAAATGATTTTTTTTATTCTGTATAACAACGAGCCATTGTATAATAGCAATAATGCCCTCCAGGGTGTGTGTCGTTTGGGATAACGTCACGCCTCAGTTATTGGACGCACTTGGCCTGCAGCCTCATGCCCAACCACCTGAGGCATGAAGTTATCCCAGCATGACACACACCCTGTCGGGCATTATTGCTTAAATAACAAATACAAGAAATAGGTTACATACATTAGAGTTGATGATAAACGATACCAGCAAGTGTGACAGCTCTGAAAATGTACTGTTGTTCCGAGGCAGCCTACAGACAAGTACACGCAGAGGCTTGGAAAGGAGAGAGCGATACCCATTCTTGAAGACATGACTGGATGTACACAGTCAGACCATAGCCAGGATGGAATTCCAAAGTTTAGGGGCTGAGTAGGAGAAGGACATTTCCCTTAGCTTAGTTCTCGTCTCGGGGATAGACAAACAACCAGGGACATAAGACCTTAGGGGACAGGACAGACTGCCAGTTATAAAAACTGCAGAAAGGAACAAAGGGCCTGTTTAGTCACAACATTATGTACTACCCCACCCGATGGTTAATCTGTGCAAGGCAGGAGGAGGAAGCCAACCATATGTGGAACAGAGAGTGCAATGGTATGTTGTACATATTAGTGGCCAAGGCAAACCTGCAGATATTGTTACAGACTACATCCCACCTTTGCAGGACAGTTTTGGAAGCTGAGAAGTAGACAGCCATCTTGTAGGTCTATTTGGGTAGCAGAATACCGCAGACGATGGCAGTACAGGATTTAGGAGTAAGGTTGTCTCGGAGTTTGAAGGAGAGTCCCAACCTGGTGTTCAGTGCCTTACAGGCCGCAGTGATATCTGCTGAGAAGTCCAGCAATGCGTTGAGTGGGACACCAAAGTAGTTGGAGAAGAAACTATGGTAAGTCAAGATCCAGTCTCATAAGTGACTGTCATGGGGGTATGGCACATTTTTACTCTTGGGGCTGAGCCATAAAGCATGGCTTGGAACTTAGCAGTGTTCATAAGGAGCCTACTTCAGCAGAGCCATGCCTGCACTGACTGCGGATCGAATGAGAGTTGGCTCTTTAGGTCAGAGTTGCTACAAGAAAAGTTGAAAAGGGCCAGGTCATCAGCATATGGATTGGTGTACTATGCAAGTTCAAGTTTATTGATCAACAATTTTTGTCATTACAGATTTATACTTTAAATATTAACAATTTTTCACATCAAGTTTAAGCGTAATAATGTGACTGTTCTTGCATGTTATTAGTAGCCATGTACAAGGACTAAGCTCTGGGAGGGACTTAAATGGGGCTCCATGAAAGGAACGCATGGCTAACATATCACCAGGAGTTCTAGGATCAATACTGGCATCTTCCTGGACTTTATAACTTAAGGGTATATCAGCTTATGCAAGGAAGAAACTTCATCCAACCAAAAGAGTAGCTAGTAGATTCAACCACTTCCCTAAACAGTATATCATGGCTGATACTTGTGTTTTACTGCATGAAGTTGTGAGAACACTATATGCTTTGTATGGGGTGGGCAGAATGAGAAGAGATCTGGATAAACTGGCAAAATGGTCGGAAGAGTGGCAACTGAAGTTTAACGCAAAAAAGTGCAAGATCATGCACATAGGGAAGCCTCCTATAGGTTGGGAGGGGAGTTGCTGGCAATCACAAGGGAAGAAAGAGACTTGGGAATCATCGTCATTGCCAATGACATGAAATCATCCAAGCAGACCGCTAAAGCAGTAGGTAAGGCTAGGGGGATGTTGGGGTGTATTAGTAGGGGTATCACAAGTCATAAGAGGGAGGTAATAATCCCTCTTACAAGACACTGGTTAGGCCCCATCTGGAGTACTGTGTGCAGTACTGGAGGCCGCACTTGCACAAGGACATTAACAAAATGGAGGCAGTTCAGAGAAGGGTAACCCAAATGGTGCAGGGACTGCATCAGAAAACATAACAGGACAGATTAACGGAGCTCAGTATGTATACCCTTGAGCAGAGGAGGGAGAGAGGTGATATGATCGAAACATTCAAACACCTTAAGGGGATTAACAATGTGAAAGAGCCTAACATGTTTCAATATAAGAAAAATAGCAGGACAAGAGGACATAGCATGAGATTAGAAGGAGGCCGATTAAGGGGTAATGTGAGGAAGTTCTTTTTCACAAAATAGGTGGCTGATGCATGGAACAGCCTACCTCAGGAAGTGGTGGATATGAATAGAGTGCAGGCTTCAAACAGGCATGGGACAGACATAAGGGAGCTATACAGATGAGTATGAATAGATAGGCCATTGACAGAATACAGACCTATGGCACATTCATAAGGCAGAAAAAATGAACAGATTGGATGGGCCTTGCGGCCCTTTATCTGCCGTCAACGCCTATATTTCTATGTATGTTCTATGAAAATCTCAATAAAGATATGATACAAAAATATTTTTTCATGTATCAAAAAAACAGAAAAAGCTACATATAAAATACATATTTGTACTGCAATAAACTTTAGCTAATACATAATGAATACTTCTTAAACATAATACAGTATATAGCACTGTCTGACAGTAATCTACATTTTGTGCAATAATCTCCTATAATCCATAGTTAGTGGGTTACACTATCGAAACTTTTCCTATCTTCTATGTGCAGTTTTTTTCTCTATAATACTGAGGAGGGAAGCCACAGATTCCAATATCTCCAAAGAACAAGTTTTTAATAAATGTGGCGCCATGTTCTTTGGTTCCAATTCCAGAGATTCTAATATTTCCCTCACAATTTCTTCCCTATATCTACTGTAAAGTGGCCATAATGGGCCCTATGCACTAATGCACAGAGCAGCTATGAGCCACGGATACATGTCACGTAGCCACTCCACACCCGCTGTGCCCCCCCACGCGGGGTGCACAACCCAGGGCATGCAGCCCCATTTGCACCCAACCTTCTGGCCGCACGGACAGCAATATGCCAGGGGGTGTGCAAGCACTATGCGCCATGCACTACAGCGCACAGTGCTGCCCAAGGGGGTGCAGAGGAGGGTGCAGGTTATGGCAGGGGGGGACCATGCCATAACTCCTATACACGCCAGTGCACACTCAAGATCCTGCCCAGTCCAGGATGGCAGAGGAGGCCCTACGCCCCAAATGTAATGTCCCGCATGCCTCCCCACACATGCCTACAGTGGTGCCCCTTCCTCATCTGAACTGCAGTAGCAACCCCCCACACCACACACTGGTGCCATGTTCCCATCTGTGCAATGGCCCCCCATCACAGCACTGCCCCAAAGGCATGAACCCCACCCACACCCCTGTGGCACGACCCCCCCCCGTCCTTTCACTGGCTGGTTGGTGCTGCAGCTTGGGATGGCTGCCAGCACTGCCCTACACACACACCTCCATGGCCACCAGCCATCTGACATCCACAGGGGCACATAGCCAACGCACCCTGCCACATAAGGGATCCACTGCGGGACCCACGACAGGCATCCAACTGGATGCCCAGCTAGGTCTGCAGCTCCGCCCATCTGCCTGTACGAACCTGCCCCGTGGGAGGCAGGCCACGGACAGGTGGCCGTCTGTCGTGAATGCCGCTAGGTGTGCACCTAGCCACAGATGCAGAGCTCCGTGGGTGGGATACATGCCTCTGGCACGTTATTCCCACCTGTATGTGCATAGAGCCCAATATAATTAAATGTACAAGGTCATCTTTGCCCTTTAGGCATCTACACATACTCGTGGTCGACTGGCCCTTCCTAAACTGGCCAGTAAGCCACTGTCTGGTAAAAAAATTCAAATCTATACCTCGTGATTAATTTCCCTCTACAGGGGTTCTTCATTGTTTTCAGATTTATTTCCTCTCCCCTTGCCTTATTATTTTCTCCTTCATTGCCACTAGATGTTCTCCTTTTTCCACTTCCTTATTCATATTTTTGTCCAGATTCCCTCCTCCTTTTATTTTGGAAGACTTTTCCCCTCTTCTTACCTACCCCTCTCCTTTTTTATGTCGGCTCACGCATGCGCAGCTAACATATTGCATTAGTAGCAGATTCGGAGGCGTGGTCACTGTTGGGCGAATGCAGGGCATGCATCAGTAGATGCGTCCTTCATTCCCCAATAAGTTTGCATGCCGACGCCACACCATGCATATATAATGTGGCGAGCACATCTAAGGAAAGGTCTGCTGCAATGCGAGCAAAGCTCGTCATATGCAGCGGACCTCCCGACGTACTTTCCCTGGTGTTGAAAAATAGATTAAAAATGGTGGCATAATGCTGACTTCGAGGGTGCCCAATCTCCCCATCGGCATTGTCGTGACCCTATGCATGTGCCGATGGGGGAGCCCATTCCCCATCGGCATAATGCACTCCCCCATTTGTTATGTGCAGAGGGTAGTGCCTACCTCCTTGGCTCTTGCCCCCTGCTTTCGCAGTGCCGATGGGGTGTCCAACCGTCGGCTACAGCATCCTCCCCAAAAACATTTAGGTGGCATGCTGGGAGTCCACCCCAGCATACCAAATCCCCTGAAAAATAAAAACTGTCCCGCAATGTTTTTTTTTTTTCCTTTTAACCCAGTGAAAGAAGAAAACGGTCCCTCGCGGTCTCCCTGCCCCCTCCCACAACCACCCTCTGCGCACCCTGCCTCCCCACTCCTCCCTCACCCCCACTCCCCCCTCACCTCATACTTACCCCAGAGTCTGGTGCGACGATCTTTGGTGGAACGGGAACATGTCTGCACTCTTCAATGCCGACCGCGAACTGAAGAAATGCCGGTAAGCTATATAATGGCGTAAATAGGGTTTTTTCAACTTTGGTGCATATCTCAGGCATGTTTTAGAATTTTTGCACCAAATTTTCAGCATGGGGTTACTGGGACTCTTCCTCATGAATTCAGTCACTGTAATGGCATTATTCAGTCCCGAAAGCTGATTTCACAGTCACTGTGCGGAATCACCTTTTGGGACTGAGTAACGAAACAACAGTGCCGCTGTTCATGAGGGTGCTCTCAAAAAAGCCTATGTTGCAAATTTGGTGAAGAATATCCCAAAAATGGCTGTTTTACGAGCGTGCATTATGCTGTTTCCACGCATGCTCGTAACTTCGTGAATCTGTAATATTTTCACTCCAGATTTTCAAAATTGGAATTTTTCCACACCTCCTGATGAACAGTACAGCTGTCATTTTATATATTGTGGCTGAAATGTGTTTTCACACGTCTGGCGCAGAATAGCGCAGTCGCTGTGTGAAATCAGTTTTTGGGGCAGTTTGAGGAAATGACAATGACACTGTTCATGAGCAGAGGTCCTAAAATGCCTATGTTGAAAGTTTGGTGCCAAAAGTCTATAAAATGACTGTGTTACAAGCGTGCATTGCGCAGTTTCCACGCACCCTTGTAACTGCGCAAATTTGCAATATTTCCATGCCAGATTTTCAACACTGGTCTTTTTTCACACCTCCTTATGAACAGTACAGCTGTTATTTTTCACATCCTGCCCAAAATGTGTTTCCACACCTGTGGTGCACGATGGCGTGGTCGCTGTAGGAAATCAACTTTTGGGACAGATTAACAAAATCACAGTGCCACTGTTCATGAGGGGAGGTCCATTTAAAAATGTGGCTAACAAACTCCCAAAAATAATTGGGTTACGAATATGTGTTGCGCAGTTTCTATGCATGCTCATGACTTCACCAATTTTTCATATTTTCACTCCAGATTTTCAACGTTTCCATATTTTTATGCCTCCTCATGAACAATACAGTTGTCATTTTCCACATCCTGCCCCAAATGTGTTTTCGTCCCTGGGTCGCCAAATGGCATAGCTGCTGTGCAAAACCACCTTTCAGCTAACAAACTGATTGTGCTGCTTTTCATGAGGTAGGCTCACAAAAAGCCCATGTTGAAAATTTGAAGTGAAAATACCAACACATGCCAACGGTGTTAGGGTTTCTAACTGTAGCACCCCAACCTGTAGACACTGACAGGCGTCAGGAGTGTGACTTGGGATCATCGGCTGTAATGCCCACACCATTCCACCTCCACCCCCACCCTGCAGCCAGTGACAGGTATCGTGGTGTGCCTTGCACTGTTTGCCACAAAGTTCACCCCATTCTCCTATACTGCACCCACCTCAGCGTATTTCCTTTTGGAATGGGGTAAGTATAATGCCCAAAGATCCCAAAGCACACCACAGCACTTGTCAGTGTCCACAGGGTAGGGTAAGGTACAATGCCACGAGCATTATAGCTGACAACCCAAAAGCACACCCCAATGCCTGTCAGTCTCTACAGAATGGCGTTACCTAAATACTTCACTGCCATTCCTATTATGCATCTCTCACTCCGGCACTACCAATTCCAATGCCAGCGAGACAACATTCGGCATTGACAAATGCTTGTTTATTTTTGCTTTGTTTATTACTCATAGCAGGAGGGACTTCACTTGCCTCCAAACTGCTGTTTTCCACACTTCCTTGGGTATTGCTCACTAAGCCTTGGATTCATTTTTACTTCTCTGTCCTTTCATTCTTGTTCTTTCTCTTCCTTTCAGGATCTTTTTTTCACTTTCTCATAATAATCCTTTGCCTGGTTTTCCTCTCTTTCCCATAGTGATAAGATTCCCTCATATTCTTCCAAACTGTTAAGTACTTCAGAAAATCTATGCATGCATCCCTTGGATCTTCAACGGACCCAACTGAATCTTTATTCTCATATTCTGTATTAATTTCTAAGAAAAGTTGTGAGAGGGTTGGGAATCTTTCCATTTCTTCCCTGTCTTTACCCTCTACTTGTTTTTTTTTTCTTTTCTGTTTTTCCTGAGAGTTTGGTCCCCCCTTTAATTCTTCAATGGATATTAAAGGGCTGGACATTAATTCCTTTATCTTGCTCTTTTTTTTCTTTGATGTTTTATTCTTTCTTCCTTTTCTTTCCCTTTTTTCCCATGGTTTGCATTTTACATAATGCTTTTAATGCGATATAGCTGAGTGAGCTTGGTTCATTAACTGATGCTCTTTCCATACCTCCTTCTTTTGTCCTCCCACTTTTTAATACTTTCCCACTTCTTGTTGTGGTAGGCATATTGACTTCCCACTAAAATATTCTCCTGCCTAAAACTGCTTTTCACTTGTGCTCACTTGGGATCTATGTTCTAGTTTTTACAATATTGCTTAAAATTTGCAGTGCAGATAGATACACTAGCACACCTTAAAATTATACAGTAAAATATATCATTTGAATAGGTAATGACCTGTATGTATTGTCCAGCTTTAAATAAATAGCACCTTAAACGCAATTAATAAGCTTTCCCTGAAAATGTTCTAAAACAAAAGCAAACCAGTCCAAATTTCATGCTTATTCATGCCCGTTGATCTTGTCCTTCTTCGCAACCTGTATCCCACAGCTACCGCTCCAAATCTCCTTTCTGCCATTCTATCATTCCGAATTTCTCCAGCTAAAGGACAGCGATACAGGGTTGTAGATCTCTTTTTTCTTCCTTTTGTTGCAACAAATCAGCCTTGTCACTCTCCTCCATTCTGCTTCTTACTGTGTCCCTTTTACCATAAAATATTTTTTTCCTTCGGATTTCTTTAAACCCCTTCTCTCTGTCCTTGGATGGTCCCAATACTGTTTGCCTGCTGTAATGTGGTTTAGGCTGTGGCCTATCTTGCTGTTAAAAAGGGGACAGTATTTAATAGCAACTCCTAAAAAAACTGTTTGTATATTCCTAGAAAAATCGCTACTCTCTATTTCCAATATTATTTAAAGTGCTATAAGGATTTAAGGAATTATCCACATATACCCCTCCTCCCATTCCTAATATACACTTTTTAAATTGGTTTTCAACCCCTTCTACCTACTAAATCTACTAGACTGCTTAGCTTACTAGACCTTTTATTCCTTTCTTATATCATGTGAGACTTTCAATAATTCAACAGTTCGGTAAATCATATTCACTTACTTCAGTTCTCATTTTCTTTTTCTTTTTGTTTTATGCAGAACCTGCCCCTCATGCTAGAGATCTAAAGTCTGAGCGAAGCTTAGCAGTTCTTTACCAAGAGGCTCCTTATCATTTCCATTTCTCGATTTCTTGCTGTTTATCAGTTCGGTTCTATTACTAATTCCTGTCGCAGCTTTTTTATTGGTATCTGATACTTTTTTCCTAATATCTCCCTTTTTTGTAATCTGTTTTTCTTTTGACTTATCTTCTTCTCCCCCGCTGAGGTTATCACACTAGCTGTGCGTCTAGTGGTGCCGGTGAAAAATACCGGCACCTGCGCACAACTAATACCTCTGTGTTTCTTTGATCATGTGATTAACTAATGTCTAATTTAAATGGATATTCTTACTTTTAAATTTACTTAGCTAAAATAACTAATTTTTCTCCCTTTCAAAAACAGAATATTCTATTATACTTTAAAACTCAAAAACAGTCCCTTTATTTGTTCTTCTCAATATGATACGACTAATTTGGAGACTGGATTTAATACTTAGCTATTTCCTGCTTTCTCCATTTTCCCTCTATCACATATTTCCCATTTTTACAGATTTTACTATTTCTTTGGTGACTTTCCTTCTTGTTATTCCTTTAAAGCTTGTTCCTAAATTCTCAGAAGACTTTTCGTAGTCTGGCATCCCGTGCTTTTGCCCCCCCAGAAGGCTCTCCACCTCCCTCCCTCTCAGGCCTGCTCTGCCACCATCTGCGTCTTCCCCCTAAGAAAAAGTAGAACACCAGATGCTACATTTCATCCTGAATGATTTGCACAAGATCTGCTAGACAGATTTAATTTTCTATTCTGGCAACAGTGGTTCACCTGTTGTAGTTTTAAAATAGGCCTTAAGCACTCCTACTACTAGCTTGCACAGTGGCATGGAGGGCTGAGGCAGCAATGCCTTACCTCCCACTATGCCAGCAACCCATGTTCATGGTGCGAGTGGGCTGAGGGTCGGCCGGGGTTGGAGAGGACTGAGCATCCAGAGGACTGCTCTCCTCTCCTGGGGAGGGTGGGGATCAGTGGCCAGTGTTTGCCTGACACCTAGCAGGCTAGGTGTTGGCATGCCAGGCCAATACAGTGGGACACGGAGGCAGAGCAGCTGGTGGGCACACTATGTGTGGATTCACACGTGGCATGCAAACCCCATTGTCAGCACTGCATGCTCTGCTCCGAGAAAAGCAGAAAAATGGCAGCCACGGTCGCACGGCTTGATGGCCATCCACCTAATGCCCTGTTTCCGAGGGTGCCTCCCATACTAGATTCGGTCCTGGTGGAGAGTTGGGGGCTCCCTGACACCTTGCTACAGGAGGCAAGCTGTGGGGGTAGCAGGGTGGTGGCCCGAATAGGAGACTGGTGCAGACGGGTGGTGGCTGCAGGATGAAGGGGCTGCCTGGACACAGTAGGTGCCAACTGGGAGCCAAGGGGAGAAAAAGCACTGTAAAAAAAAAAAAAAACTGTTACTGAGGTTACTCCACAACTTCAGTAGTCATTCAGGAATCCCAACAGAGTTATCAGAAGGAAGTCAGCTCTGGACAAAATGTATTAATTCAATGAATCAGCTTTGGCAACTGGTGTACTAAGCAAGAGACCAGCCTGAACTCAGTTTATGTGTGGCGAGAAAGGGAGGAGCCTCAATGTGCATCCTTGGGGGACCCTGCCTGAGGTAGCAGCAGGGTTACACAGAGAGTGGTCAGTATTGACACACTGATACTTGTTTCCCAGGTAGCTTTTAAACCATGACAGGCAGAACAGGAAACACCTAAATCATTAAGTTTTCCACAGAGATTAAAGGCTTTGTGAGGATGATGAAGACCGCACCTGTGAGTTCACCCTTATCCACAGTAAAGACAATGCAGGAGGTGAGTGGAGGAGGGCAGTAGTGGTGCTGTGGTCTTTCTTGAAACCAAGTTGTGCAAGTGACAAGAGGTTATAGTTGGCAAGGTACTCAACTAATTGGGGGGGGGGGGCTACCAGGTTTTCAATTTTATTCAGGATAGATGAAGGTCTATACTGGCATGATGGTCTGCATCTGTCCACGAAGGGAACCAAGCTCCTAAGTGACAGGTTTAAATGCTTCCTTGGCAAGCTTTTAAACTAGCCAAGGGGGTAGGTGATGATAAGAGGCAGGAAATTTCAAGCCTCACCCCACAAAACATGGCAGGTAGTAAGGTAAACACTGAGGTACAGAGCTCAACAGAGGGCAGGACGGGGTAAATGGAAAAATAGACAAGGGCAATAAGAGCAGAGATGGGGGAAAAAAGGATAAAGCCAACATTAAATGGAGGGCAATGAGTACCAATGCCCGTAGTCTGGGAAACAAGCTTCCTGAGCTAGTAGCCCTGATGGAAGATGAAAAATTGGATATTGTGGCAGTCACAGAAACATGGTACAAGGAGAACCATGACTAGGATGTCAACATACCGGGGTACACAGTCTACAGAAGGGACGGGGAAGGGAAAAGAGGAGGTGGAATAGCTCTATACGTAAGGGAAGGAATCAAAGCTGCAAAACTAAAAAGTAAAGGTGGAGGATAACAGGCACTCTGGGTCACCTTGTAGACAGGGAATGGCATCACAATCCGCACAGGGGTTGTATACAGACCCCTGTCTCAAGGGGAGGAAACGGACAAGAAAATGATGGAGGACATTCTCAAAATGGCTGAAAAGGGGGAGATACTGTTGATGGGGGACCTGAATATGCCAGATGTTAACTGGATGACATGTACTGCAGCCACATCCAAGACCAGGGTCATTCTCGATGCCCTACAAGGGGCATGCCTTAGACAGCTAGTGTTGGAACCCACTCAGGAGGGAGCAATACTAGACCTGGTACTCTCAAATGGAGAGTGGATCACAAATTTAAAAGTCAGTAGACCTCTGGGAACAAGTGACCACTGCACAGTGTGCTTCACAATAAGCACAACCATGGAGACAAGCCATACAAAAACAAGAATACTGGATTTTAGAAGGGCCGACTTTGGCAAAATGGGTGTATACCTGAGGAATGCACTAGCAAATGGCCAAAAAGGAGGGGTGGAAGAACAATGGAGAAAAATCAAAACTGCTATCATTGAGGCAACAAGCCTTTGTGTGAAACAGATAAAGAAAACAAAGCGGAGTAAAAAACCACTATGGTTCTCAAAAGAGGTGGCAGGGAAGGCTAAGGAGAAAAAGGCTGCATTCAGAAACTATAAGGAATCACAGAAGGAGCACGACAGGGAACTGTATCAATTAAAGCAGAAAGAAGTGGGGAAGGCAGTCAGAATAGCAAAGGCCCAAACCGAGGAAAAAATAGCCAACTCAGTTAAGAAGGGGGATAAAACCTTCTATAGGTACATTAGGGAGCATAGAAAGGTTAAGGGAGGAATAGTGAAGATTAATAAAGGAGAGGGGAGGTGGGCAGAGGGAGACAGTGAAAAGGCAGAGATACTGAATGAATACTTTTGCTCAGTATTCACAAAAGAAGATGAGGAGGAGTTACCTAAACCAGACAATAGAAGCACTCTGGGTAGGGGGGTTGACACCAGTCCATTTACAGAAGAAAGAGTCCTGCAAGAACTCCTAAAACTCAAGGTGGACAAAGCAATGGAGCCTGGACGGGTTCACCCCAGAATCCTAAAAGAACTAAGGAGGACCTAGTGACACCACTGACCACACTTTTAACAAATCATGGGAGGATGGGGTGGTACCTGAGGACTGGAGGATGGCAGATGTGATTCCCTTCACAAAAGTGGGAGCAAGGCAGAAGCAGGAAACTACAGACCTGTAAGTTTGACCTCAGTGGTAGGGAAAATGATGGAATCACTTCTGAAAGAAAGAATTGTTGAGTACCTAGAGGCCAGCGAGGCACAGGACCCAAAGCAGCATGGATTTACAGCAGGAAGGTCATGTCAGATGAATCTAATTGATTTCTTTGACTGGGTGACCAAAGTAATAGACCAGGGGGGCTGTGGATATGGCCTACCTAGACTTTTAGCAAGGCATTTGACACAGTCCCGCAAAAAGACTAATAATCAAGTTAGCCAGCCTGGGAGTGGATTCCAGGTGGTAGCCTGGTAGCAAACTGGCTGCACAACAGGACACAGAAGGTAATAGTGAATGGAACACATTCCAAGAAAGGTGGTTACTAGTGGAGTACCTCAAAGCTCAGTACTGGGTCCAGTCCCTTTAACACCTTTATAGGTGACATTGCAGAGGGTCTGAGGAAAGGTATGCCTTTTGCAGATGACACAAAGATCTGTAACAGAGTTGATACACAAGGGTGGAAGGAAGGATGAGAAGGGACTTGGCAAAGTTGGAGGAATGGTCGACATATGGCAACTTAGATTCAATGCAAAGAAGTGCAAAGTAATGCACCTGGGAAACAAAATCCAGGAGAAGAGTACATAATAGCAGGGAGGTACTAACAACAACAAAATGGAAAGGGACTTGGGGGTAGTCATATCAGATGACCTAAAGGTGGTAAGCAATGTGAGAAGTCAGTAAGGAGAGCTAGGGGATACTGGGATGCATAGGACAGGGCATCACAAGTAGAAAAAGGGAAGTGGTTATCCCTCTGTACAGACAGTTGGTGAGACCCCAACTGGAATACTGTGTGCAGTTTTGAAGACCCCATCTACGCAAGGACATAGACAGGATGGAAGCAGTCCAGAGGAGGGCAACTAAAATGGTGCAGGGTCTGCATCAGAAACCATATGAAGAGAGACTGAGAGAGCTTAATATGTATACCCTTGATGAAAGGAGGGACGGGGGACATGATAGAAACTTTTAAGTACCTCAAGGGAATCAACAAAGTCCAGGAGGGTAGCATCTTTCAGAAAAAGAGATGTGTAAGAACAAGGGGGCACAATTTAAAGATAGAGGGGAGACGGCTCAGGGGTAATGTGAGGAAATTTTTTTTCACAGAGAGAGTGGTGGATGCATGGAAGCGCTTCCTGGGGAGGTTGTTGGGTCTAAAACAGTGGGGGAATTCAAATATGCATGGGACAGACATAAGGCAATGGTAGTGGAGGGTTACAGGAAGTAGGCTATTGGTTAGCTAGAATCTGCAGCTTATCCAATAGGAAGGAAAATGGGCAGACTGGGTGGGCCAAGTGGTTCTTATCTGCCGTCAAAGTCTATGTTTCTACAGGTAGTATAGCAATTGAGCTATAGTTGCTAATGTTCTTACTGCCACCTTTCTTGTACTCTGGAACAACATGTGAGATGTTCCAGTGGTCAGTAACTGTATTAGATGTTAGGGACAGGTTAAAGAGCCTGGTGATAGGTAGAACTAGTTCCATAGCAGCAATCTTCATTATTTTTAGCTCAACTTCATTGGAGTCAGTGGACTTAGATAATGGGATCTGCACAAGATGTCTATACACCTCGCCAAGTGTGACCTCTTTGAGATAGAAGGGGGGGTGATAAGGGCAGATGTTATAATCGGAAGAGTCAAGGGTGAGGTGGGGGAAGAGGAAAGCCCCAGTACAGGATGAGAGGTAATTGAAACTATGGTTGAAGGCACTGGCTATCGTAAGTAACAGGGTTATTGCAGTTGACTTACTCAATAACTAAGTTGGGCATAGGGTAACAGGATTTTCCTAAGACTTGCTTGAAGTGTTTCCAGAAGTAGCTTGGGTACCAACTGAGGAATCAAACATTAAA
Source organism: Neoceratodus forsteri (assembly GCA_016271365.2). Lineage (NCBI taxonomy): Eukaryota > Metazoa > Chordata > Ceratodontiformes > Ceratodontidae > Neoceratodus > Neoceratodus forsteri. The sequence continues at coordinate 559,633,706 of CM028138.1, forward strand.
ATGTAGACGTTTATTATGCCAGATGGCCCTTTTGCATTCATATATGAGCGCTCTGTAATTAGCTCAGTCAGTGGAAGACTTGGAGGCTTTAAATGTCGACCAGGTTGTATGCCTTTGTTTAATCAGGGCCAGCAGGGGACGATCCACCTAGTTAGAGACTGGGCCACATACATGCCAGGAGGTCACAGATGCATATTTATTCTAGATACCTAGTAGGATGACTCTGATGGCAGAGAGGGTCTGATTTATATTATTAGTATCCCACAGCCATCACCAAGCTGTGTACACAATCTCACTCTCCTGTTTAAATTTTGAAAAAACATAGAATATGACAGCATACAAGGACCAATAGGCCCATCCAGTCTGCCCTTTTTTCCCTATCTACTACATAAAGCCGTTGATCCTTGCACTATCTCCACCCTTATCTCCTCTTTTGCACTGACAGGATTCCCCTATGGCTATCCCATGTAGTTTTGAACTCCCTCACTGACTCTGCCCCACCATCTCTGCTGGGAGGCGGTTTCATGCCTCCACCACCCTTTCTGTGAAGAAGTACTTTCTCATGATGCCCCTTTAGTCTACCACCTACCAGTCCCATGTCATGCCCTCTTGTTTTGGGGTAACTCCTCTTTTGAAAGATGCTACCCTCTGCAACCTTGTTTATTTCTTTAGGAATCTGAAGGTCTCTATCATATCTCCATCCTCTCTCTGCTCCTCCAGGGTATACACATTGAGTGCCTCTAGCTTCTTTATGTACGACCTTTGGTGCAGGCCCTGTACCATCTTTGCTACCCTTCTTTGAACTGCCTCTACTCTTGCCTTTGTCTTTATGGAGATGGGGTCACCAGAACTGGACACAGTACTCCAAATGTCACTTTACCAAAGATTTGTATAGTGGCATCACCACCTCCTTTCTTCTGCTGGGGATACCACTCCCTATGCACCCTAGCATCCCGCTAGCTTTTCCCACTGCCTTAGTACATTGTTTGGCCACCTTGAGGTCATCAGATATGATAACCGCCCCCCCAGGTCTCTTTCCTGTTTTGTGGCCGATAGCAATTCCCCTCCTACCATGTACTCCACTGGATTCCTGCACCCCAAGTGCATGACTTTGCACTTCTTAAAATATATCTAAAATGTATACCGAATCTTAGCTGCCACACTCTGGACCATTGCTCCAGTTTATCCCAGTCTTTTCTCATTTTTTCCACCCCTTCTTGTATATCCACCCTACTGCAGATTTTTGTGTTGTCTGCAAAGAGGCATACTGTACCTTCCCCTCCAGTCCCGCTGCAATGTCACTGATGAAGACATTAAACAGGACTAGCCCAAGAACTAATCCTTGTGGCACTCCACTGGTCACCCTCCCCCTCCTCAGATCTAGCTCCATTTACTACCACTCTCTGCTTTCTATCCCTCAACCAGCTTGCAACCCAGTTCACTACCTTTTGCCCCAATCCTAGGCTGCCCAGTTTATTTACCAGCCTCCTATGGGGAACAGTGTCAAACACTTTGCTGAAGTCCAGGTAGGCCACATCTATCGCTCCCCCCAATCTACTTCACTGGTCACCCAGTAAAAGAAATCTATCAGATTCATCTGACATGCCCTCCCTGATGTGAATCCGTGCTGCCTGGGATCCTGTGCTCGGCTAGATTCAAGGTGCTCCACTATCCTTTATTTTAGCTGCATTTCCATAACTTTCCCCGCCACAGAGGTCAGGCTGATGGGTCTATAGTTTCCAGCCTACTCCCACTCTCGTGGACAGCCAAGTTTTCAGTATTGGAAGTGTATAATTCTGGGGAAGGCCACAGGGGTCTTAGTCCTCCAAACACAACAGACGGCAGAGTGATCACTTATAGCACTGGGGAAGATACAGGAGCAGAAAATTCTGTCAGGGCTAGGAGTAAGTATCCAGTTAATTAGGATGGAGATCTGACCGTTATTTGCCCTTCAAGTAGGTTCAAAGATTAACTGTGCTCATAAGAATGGGGACAGCCTGTTGGCTAGCAGCTGGAGGGATACAGACACAGAGAATATGCAGCTTTTTCAAGTTCCCCAGTAGGAGGACAGTATGACAAAACTCAACCTGGGGACTGGAGATGAGGAGGCAACTAGAGGCAGTGATGTGCAGGCGATCCTTGTAATAGATCATAGCCTTCCCACCCCCTCTTGGATGCAGTATGGTCAAATTTGATAAAGTTGTAGCTTGGCAAAGCACACAAGTTATCAGGGATGTTTGAATTTAGCTAGGTTTCGGAGATGCCAAGTATGTCTGGTTTGTAATGATTAACCCACACTGTGAGTTCACTAAAAATGTTTGTTAGGTTCCTTTATGTTAGGTCTGTAATGATTAACCCACTCTGTAGTTCACTAAGATTTTTACTTGGACTCCTTCAGTTAATGTGGGTAATTCTGAGTTCCTTGACACACTGCCAGAGGGGGTGGTGTTAGGCTGGTGTGAGTGGCAAGTTGGGGGCCAGGATTTGGTTGTATGTCAGCAGCAGTCAGAAGGAGGGACAGAGATAGTTGGGCGATGGAGCAGAGCTTGAGTGACAATGATATAGGGCAGCCCCCCCGGCGTAGTGAAAGGAGGTATGCTATTGCTTGAATCAAAATCCTGAACATGAGGTGATGGCAGTCTCCACATCATCTCCAACTTCATATTTTGGTCAATAAGTACATTAGATACAGTACAATGAAATCAGAGAGGTTTGAAGAGGCAGCATTTTGTACAAGATTGGGAGGGAGTGTGTCAGCCTGCCTGCAGGCAGGCAAACACTGTGGTGAGGACCAGAATCCAATTAAGGGATCCAATGATACCAGAGAAGATTTAAATGTCAAAGTGCAAACTACTCTTTTCTTATTTGAGATTGATATAATGGTGCATATACTCCCTGCGTAGTATTATAAAATGCAAAGGTGGACAAGATGGCAGTCGTACCATCGATGGATGCAGAAGGCTGAGATACACAGTGACAATAGTAACCAGTTTATCCAGTACATGGATAATTAATCAGCAGGTGCCTAGGTAAGTTACCAGTAATAAACTTTCATAGAAACATAGAATTTGACGGCAGATAAGGACCGCTTGGCCCACCTAGTCTGCCCATTTTCCTACCCAACAGATAAGCTGCAGATCCTAGTTAATCAACAACTTACTTCCTCTTACCCACCACCAGGACTGCCTTATGCCTGCCCCATGCATTCCTGAAGTCCCCACTGTTCTTGACTCCACGACCTCCTCAGGGAGGCTGTTCCATGCATCCACAACCCTCTCAGTGAAAAATACTTCTCACATTACCCTGAGCCGTCCCTCTATCTTCAAATTGTGCCCCTTGTTCTTGCACATCTCTTTTCTGGAAGATGCTACCTCTTGGACTTTGTTAATTCCTTGAGGTACTTGAAAGTTTCTATCATGTCCCTCTCCCTTCTTTCCTCAAGAGTATACATATTAAGCTCCTTTTAGTCTTCTTCAGATGTCTTCTGGTGCAGACCTGCACCATTTTGTTGCTCTCCTCTGGATAGCCTCCACTCTGTCTATGTCTTTGCAGAGATGGGGTATCCAGAACTGCACACAGTACTCAGATGGGGTCTCACCAACTGCCTGTACAGAGGGATAACAACTTCCTGTTTTCTACTATTGATGCCTCTTCCTATGCATCCCAGTATCCCCCAGCCTTCCTTACTGCCTTCTCACATTGCTTGCCCACCTTTAGGTCATCTGATATAATTACCCCCAGGTCCCTTTCTATTTTTACTGTTGTCAGTATCTCACCCCCATTGTGTATGCTTCCCCTGGGTTTTTGTTTCCCATGTGCATTACCTTGCACTTCTTTGCATTGAATCTGAGCTGCCATACATTTGACCATTCCTCCAACCTTGCCAAGTCCCTTCTCATCCTTTCCACTCCATCTTGTGTATCAACCCAGTTGCAGATCTTTGTGTCATCTGCAAAGAGACATACTTTTCCTTCCAGTTCCTCTGCAATGTCACTTATAAAGACATTAAAAAGTACCGTCCCAGTACTGAACCTCAGTGTACCGCTAGTAACCCTCCTTTCTTCACTGTGTACTCCATTTACTACTACCCTTTGTGTCCTGTTGTCTAGCCAATTTTTCATCCAGGCTACCACCTTGGGACCCACTCTAAGGCTGGCTATCTTGTGCATTAATCTTTTGTGTGGGACTGTAACAAATGCCTTGCTAAAATCTAGGTAGGCCATGTCCACAGCCCCTCCCTGATCTACTACTTTGGTCACCCTGTCAGAGAAATCTATTAGATTCGTCTGACACGACCTTCCCATCGTGAATCCATGCTGCCTTGGGTCCTGTGCCCCACTGGCCTCTAGGTACTCAACAATTCTTTCCTTCAGAAGTGATTCCATCATTTCTCTACCACTGAGGTCAAACTAACTGGTCTGTAGTTTCCGCCTCTGTCCTGCTCCCACTTTTGTGAAGAGGAATCACATCTGCCTCCTCCAGTCCTCGGGTACCACCCCATCCTCCCATGATTTGTTAAAGAGAGTAGTCAACGATGTCACTAGTTCTACCCTTAGTTCTTTAGAATTCTTGGGTGAATCCCATCAGGCTCCATTGCTTTGTCCACCTTCAATTTTATTAGTTCTTTCAGAACCCTTTCTTCTGTAAATGGACTGGTATCGACCCTTCGCCTTCAGAGTGTTTCTCTTGTTTGGTTTAGGTAACTCCCCCTCCTCTTCCTTTGTGAATACTGAGCAGAAATATTAGTTCAGTATCCCTGCTTTTTCACTGTCACCCTCTACCCACATTCCCTCCCCTTTATTAAGCTTCAATATCCCTCCTTTGGTTTTCTTCGCTCTCTAATGTAGCTATAAAAGGTCTTATCCCCCTTCTTAACAAAATTGGCTTTCCTTTCCTCGGTTTGGGCCTTTGCTATTCTGACTGCCTTTCCAGCCTCTTTCTGCTTTAACTGATAAAGTTCTCTATCCTGCTCCTTCTGTGTTTCCTTATATTTCCTGAATGCTGTCCTTTTCTCCTTAACCTTCCCTGCCACCTCTTTTGTGAACCATAGAGGTTTTTTCCTTCATTGTGTTTTACTGATTTGCTTTACACAAAGGCTTGTTGCCTCTGTGATGGCTGTTTTGATCACTCCCCATTGTTCCTCCACCCCCTCCTTCTTGCCTGTTTGCTAGTGCTTTTCTGAGGCACTCTCTCATTTTCCCAAAGTCAGCCCTCCTAAAGTCTAGTACTCTTGCTTTTGTATGGCTTGATTGTATGGCTGTGTTTATCATGAACCACACTGTTTGGTGGTCGCTTGTTCCCAGATGGCTACCCACTTCTAAATCTGAGATTCTTTCTCCATCCCCATTTGAAAGTACCAGGTCTAGGATTGCTCCATCCCGAGTGGGTTCCAGTACTAGCTGTCTGAGGCATGCCCCCTGTAGGGCATCAAAAATGACCCCACTCTTGGATGTGCCTGCAGCAAAGGTACTCCAGTTAACATCTGGCATATTCAGGTCCCCCATCAACAATATCTCCCCTTTTTCTGCCATTCTAAGAAAGCCTTCTATCATTTCCTTGTCCATTCCCTCCCCCTGAGATGGGGGTCTGTATACAACCCACATGCGGATTGTGGTGCCATTTCCTGTCTCCAGGGTGACCCAGAGTGTCTCATCTGCTCCCCTGTTTACTCTTTAGTTCTGCTGCTTTAATCCCTTCCTTTACATAGAGAGCTACTCCTCCTCCTCCTCTTTTACCCTCCCTGTCCCTCCTGTAGATTGTGTATCCTGGTATGTTGACATCCCAGTCATGGTTCTCTGTGTACCATGTTTCTGTGACTGCCACAATATCCAGGCAACCCTCTTCCATCAAGGCCACTAGTTCAGGGAGCTTGTTACACAGACTACGGGCATTGGTACTCATCACCCTCCACTTTTGATAGCTCTACCCCTTTAGCCCCATTTCTGTCCTTACTGCCTTTGCCTTTTTTACATTTAAATCTGTTCTGCTCCCTAATAACTTCTGTACCTTGGTGTTTACCTCACTAATCACCATGTTTTGTGGGGGAGGCCTCACTTCCCTGTTTCTTTTCAGTGCCTCCCCTTGGCTAGTTTAAATGCTTGCCAATGAAGCATTTAAACCTCTCACCTAGGATCCTGGTTCCCCCCCTGGACAGATGCAGACCATCACACCGACTTTCAACAAGCAAGTGCCTAGATAAGTGGCCAGTAATACACTTTCAACAAGTAGGTGCCTAGGTAAGTGGCTGGTACTACACTTTCAACAAGCAGGTGCCTAGGTAAGTTGCCTGTAATACACTTTCAACAAGAAGGTGCCCAGGTAAGTGGCAAGTAATACTCTTTAAACAACTAGGTGCCCAGGTAAGTGGCCAATAACAGACTTTCAACAAGTAGGTGCCCAGGTAAGTGGCCTGTAATACACTTTCTACAAGCAGGTGTCCAGGTAAGTGGAAAGTAATACACTTTCAACAAACAGGTACCCAGGTAAGTGGCCAATAACAGACTTTCAACAAGCAGGTGCCTATGTAAGAGGCCAGTAATCCACTTTCAACAAGCAGGTACCTAGGTAAGTTGCCTGCAATACACTTTCAACAGGCAGGTACCTAGGTAAGTGGCAAGTAATGCTGTTTCAACAAGCTGGTGCCTAGACAAGTGGCCAGTAATACACTTTCAACAAGCACATGCCCAGGTAAGTGGCCAATAATACACTTTCAACGAGCACGTGCCTAGGTAAGTGACCTGCAATACACTTTCAACAAGCAGGTGCCTAGATAAGTGGCCAATAATACACTTTCAACAAGCAGATGCCTAAGTAAGTAGCCTGTAATCAGGGTGTGAAATTCCTATACCTTAGGTGCCCCAGGGCAGGCACTTTTGTCTCAGGACTCCTAATGTTGTTTAGTGCCTGCCCTGTGGGGCACCTAAAGTAGCTGTGCAGTGAGCAAGTCCTATTTCTTCTTTTCCCCGATGTCTCATTTTTCCCCAGATGGCTTTCATTTTTGTTTAAAGACCATCCTTAATGTCATTATCTGGGGATGCGGGGAAGCTACCGGAGGACTGGTGCCAGCTATGATCATGAGACACACTCTAGCGTGATCAGTTAGGGGTTGAGAGTCAGGAGAGGCAGACAATGATGTGCTGGCTGACAGTCCCCTCTGTTGATGGACAGAACCACCAGCAAGTGAAGCTGCGAGGGATCAGGTCGTCAGGCTGGGAGGCAGCTCGCAATGAACAGACACCAATAGGAGTGTCCTTAATTGGTCTGCCCACCCCCTTCTCACAGTACGATCATGTGTGGGCTCTGGAAAGCGCGCCACTTCAGCCTGTTCAATTGTTGAGACAGGTTGTGCGAGTGGTGCGGTTTCAGGGTGGAGACTAGAAGACATTCAGTTGTGGTAGGTACACACTGCAATCGGTGACTGCGATCGAACTATCAAGTCCTAACTCCTGATTTATGTTTTGAAAAAAAAAATACAAAAGCTCTTTTAAGAGCGTGATTTAAATCTTTGATCCAACTTCCCAGGCTCAACCCTACCTCTTGCAACTTGGAGGGGCAGGGTGACGGCAGGGAAGGGTCTCTTACGTCTCACTGGGCGAGAGAAAGAAAAAGACTCAGAGCCATAGGCTCCAACTTTTTGAATGAGCACTGCTACTCAGAGTTGGAAAACTACTTTTCTAGGAGGAGGGTGGGTGTTTTATGCTGCTGAATATACGCGTGTGGGAGGGACTCTGAGCAATTGAGACAGTGAGCTAAATTCACACTACAAACTGCTGTCTCAGTCACTGTATACTGAAGAATAAGGAGGACTGACTGAGAGAGACATTATTAAAATAAAAATAAAATAGACTGCAGGGGAAGGGGGACTCGACCACCAGGGGAAACTAAAAGCAACAGGGACCCATTCTTGCAGTCTGCAGTCACAGACTCAGTTATTGGGAGCTCACCTGAACTACCTAAAATCAAGAAATAAAAAAAAAATTGCATTATCTCATCCTCTCCTGTCCTGCCTCTCATAAATAAAAAGCGCTCTTTCACTCAACTATCTGAATCTAAACTATCAAAAACCTAAAAAAAAGAGTTACTGGGAGCTGAAGAAGCTATCTGAAACAAAAAAAGCTCTTTCACTGAACTGGAATCTAAACAAAGAGCTACTGGGAGCTGAGAAGCTATCTGAAATTTAAATAAAATTTATAATTTAGAGGACCTACTAAACTGTGTTCTTCTAAAGGACCCAAAATCCAACTAAATAAAGCTCTTTCAAGGACTGCTGTGAGCAGTTAGCTGAAAACTAGCTAAAAGGCCTTTTAAAAAGCTACTGTGTTCGGGACTACCTAAAATCTAAAATAGAAAAAGTCTCTTTAAAGCCTAAAGGGCAAGTGTGAGCAAAGTTTGCTAAAAAAAATATATAAAAACCTCCTTTAAGAGCTACAATGTCTGTGGCCAGAAGTAACTAAAATCTGAAAAGGAAATCTCTTACAGTCTAGATGAGATACTGCACTGTTGACTACTTGAAATCTAAAACAAATTCTAGTTGTTAAAGCCTTAAAAGGAAAATGTGGGAGCAAATGTAGCTAAAAACTGAATATAAACACCCTGTAAGAGATAGTCTGGCCTGTGGGCTGTACTAACTAACATCTGAATAGGAAATCTGTTCTAGACCCTGCAACAGTATTTTGGAATATCTGATATCTAAATATAAAGGCTGGGGCAACAGTGAGACAAGTGAGTTAAACTGAACTAAGTAATACAGTAAAAATCTCTAAGAGCCTAGGTACTGTGGTGGTAGTGTGGGTGAACTAAGTGTAAGTATCCATTTTCTTGGAAAATAAAAACTCCTTACAATTTACATTCTGATGCTGGATAAGAGCTTATTAGGTCATGCAGCCAGGCTTTAAGCCACTTCAGTATAAGTACAGTAGCAGGGCCCTTGACAGGAATTCTGGGGCCCCTACCATCTTGCAGCCTCATCCCTGCACACAGTATGCTGGGCACTGGCAGCCTGGGCCCCTCTTGGCACTGGGAATTATCCCCTGCTCCAGCACCTTCTCAAGGGCCCTGATAAGTAGGAGTTAACAACTTACTTAAAAAGAATTTGGAGTGAACACTTTTGCCTAGACTCTGCCCCTAGTGCTGTGTTCCTGTATCTTTCTATCTTTCTTGACCTTACTGAAATAAATAAGACAAACACACAGTCACTTTTCATTATCTTGTGTTTATTACTAACAACACAACAAATTCAACATTTCAGAAAAAAGGGGTGGCACATACAAAGTTTCTCTGGTGCGTACGTTTACTGTTTACATGCCTCAGTGGGCATGTAATTTTTTCACGAATTTCATGCCCTGCCTGTAATACACTTTCAACAAGCAGGTGCCCAGGTAAATTGCCTGTAATACACTTTCAACAAGCAGGTACCTAGGTAAGTAGCCTGTAATGCCTAGGTAAGTAGCCTGTAATACACTTTCAACAAGCAGGTGCCTAGGTAAGTGACCTGCAATACACTTTCAACAAGCAGGTGCCTAGGTAAGTGGCCTGTAATACACTTTCAACAAGCAGGTGCCTAGGTAAGAGGCCAGTAATACACTTTCAACAAGTAGGTACCTAGGTAAGTAGCCTGTAATACCTAGGTTAGTAGCCTGTAATACACTTTCAACAAGCAGGTGCCTAGGTAAGTGGCCTGTAATGCACTTTCAACAAGCAGGTTTCTAGGTAAGGGGCCTGTAATACACTTTCAACAAGCAGTTGCCTAGGTAAGTGGCCTGTAATACACTTTCAACAAGCAGGTGCTTAGGTAAGTGGCCTGTTATACACTTTCAACAAGCAGGTACCCAGGTAAGTGGCCAGTAATACACTTTCAACAAGCAAAGGCCTTGGTAAGTGGTCTGTAATGCACTTTCAACAAGCAGGTGCCCAGGTAAGTGGCAACTAATACACTTGCAACAAGCAGGTGCCTAGGTAAGAGGCCAGTAATACACTTTTCAACAAGTAGGTACCTAGGTAAGTAGCCTGTAATACCTAGGTAAGTAGCCTGTAATACATTTTCAACAAGCAGGTGCCTAGGTAAGTGGCCTGTAATACACTTGCAACAAGCAGGTGCCCAGGTAAGTGGCCTGCAATACACTTGCAACAAGCAGATACCTAGGTAAGGGGCCTGCAATACATTTTCAACAAGCAGGTGCCTAGGTAAGTGGCCTGTAATACACTTGCAACAAGCAGGTGCCCAGGTAAGTGGCCTGCAATACACTTGCAACAAGCAGGTACCTAGGTAAGTGGCCTGCAATACACTTGCAACAAGCAGGTACCTAGGTAAGGGGCCTGCAATACACTTTCAACAAGCAGGTGCCTATGGTAAGTGGCCAGTAATACACTTTCAACAAGCAAAGGCCTTGCTAAGTGACCTGTAATACACTTGCAACAAGCAGGTGCCCAGGTAAGTGGCCTGCAATACACTTGCAACAAGCAGGTACCTAGGTAAGTGGCCTGCAATACACTTTCAACAAGCAGGTACCTAGGTAAGTGGCCTGCAATACACTTGCAACAAGCAGGTGCCTAAGTAAGAGGCCAGTAATACACTTTCAACAAGTAGGTACCTAGGTAAGTAGCCTGTAATACCTAAGTAAGTAGCCTGTAATACATTTTCAACAAGCAGGTGCCTAGGTAAGTGGCCTGTAATACACTTTCAACAAGCAGGTGCCTAGGTAAGTGGCCTGCAATACACTTGCAACAAGCAGGTGCCTAAGTAAGAGGCCAGTAATACACTTTCAACAAGTAGGTACCTAGGTAAGTAGCCTGTAATACCTAGGTAAGTAGCCTGTAATACATTTTCAACAAGCAGGTGCCTAGGTAAGTGGCCTGTAATACACTTGCAACAAGCAGGTGCATAGGTAAGTGGCCTGCAATACACTTTCAACAAGCAGGTACCTAGGTAAGAGGCCAGTAATACACTTTCAACAAGTAGGTACCTAGGTAAGTAGCCTGTAATACCTAGGTAGTCGTAATACACTTTCAACAAGCAGGTGCCTAGGTAAGTAGCCTGTAATACACTTTCAACAAGCAGGTACCTAGGTAAGAGGCCAGTAATACACTTTCAACAAGTAGGTACCTAGGTAAGTAGCCTGTAATACCTAGGTAAGTAGTCTGTAACACACTTTCAACAAGCAGGTGCCTAGGTAAGTGACCTGCAATACACTTTCAACAAGCAGGTGCCTAGGTAAGTGGCCTGTAATACACTTTCAACAAGCAGGTGCCTAGGTAAGAGGCCAGTAATACACTTTCAACAAGTAGGTACCTAGGTAAGTAGCCTGTAATACCTAGGTTAGTAGCCTGTAATACACTTTCAACAAGCAGGTGCCTAGGTAAGTGGCCTGTAATGCACTTTCAACAAGCAGGTTTCTAGGTAAGGGGCCTGTAATACACTTTCAACAAGCAGTTGCCTAGGTAAGTGGCCTGTAATACACTTTCAACAAGCAGGTGCTTAGGTAAGTGGCCTGTTATACACTTTCAACAAGCAGGTACCCAGGTAAGTGGCCAGTAATACACTTTCAACAAGCAAAGGCCTTGGTAAGTGGTCTGTAATGCACTTTCAACAAGCAGGTGCCCAGGTAAGTGGCAACTAATACACTTGCAACAAGCAGGTGCCTAGGTAAGAGGCCAGTAATACACTTTCAACAAGTAGGTACCTAGGTAAGTAGCCTGTAATACCTAGGTAAGTAGCCTGTAATACATTTTCAACAAGCAGGTGCCTAGGTAAGTGGCCTGTAATACACTTGCAACAAGCAGGTGCCCAGGTAAGTGGCCTGCAATACACTTGCAACAAGCAGATACCTAGGTAAGGGGCCTGCAATACATTTTCAACAAGCAGGTGCCTAGGTAAGTGGCCTGTAATACACTTGCAACAAGCAGGTGCCCAGGTAAGTGGCCTGCAATACACTTGCAACAAGCAGGTACCTAGGTAAGTGGCCTGCAATACACTTGCAACAAGCAGGTACCTAGGTAAGGGCCAACACACTTTCAACAAGCAGGTGCCTATGGTAAGTGGCCAGTAATACACTTTCAACAAGCAAAGGCCTTGTTAAGGACCTGTAATACACTTGCAACAAGCAGGTGCCCAGGTAAGTGGCCTGCAATACACTTGCAACAAGCAGGTACCTAGGTAAGTGGCCTGCAATACACTTTCAACAAGCAGGACCTAGGTAAGTGGCCTGCAATACACTTGCAACAAGCAGGTGCCAAGTAAGAGGCCAGTACACTTTCAACAAGTAGGTACCTAGGTAAGTAGCCTGTAATACCTAAGTAAGTAGCCTGTAATACATTTTCAACAAGCAGGTGCCTAGGTAAGTGGCCTGTAATACACTTTCAACAAGCAGGTGCCTAGGTAAGTGGCCTGCAATACACTTGCAACAAGCAGGTGCCTAAGTAAGAGGCCAGTAATACACTTTCAACAAGTAGGTACCTAGGTAAGTAGCCTGTAATACCTAGGTAAGTAGCCTGTAATACATTTTCAACAAGCAGGTGCCTAGGTAAGTGGCCTGTAATACACTTGCAACAAGCAGGTGCATAGGTAAGTGGCCTGCAATACACTTTCAACAAGCAGGTACCTAGGTAAGAGGCCAGTAATACACTTTCAACAAGTAGGTACCTAGGTAAGTAGCCTGTAATACCTAGGTAAGTAGCCGGTAATACACTTTCAACAAGCAGGTGCCTAGGTAAGTAGCCTGTAATACACTTTCAACAAGCAGGTACCTAGGTAAGAGGCCAGTAATACACTTTCAACAAGTAGGTACCTAGGTAAGTAGCCTGTAATACCTAGGTAAGTAGCCTGTAATACACTTTCAACAAGCAGGTGCCTAGGTAAGTAGCCTGTAATACACTTTCAACAAGCAGGTACCTAGGTAAGAGGCCAGTAATACACTTTCAACAAGTAGGTACCTAGGCAAGTAGCCTGTAATACCTAGGTAAGTAGCCTGTAATACACTTTCAACAATTAGGTGCCCAGGTAAGTGGCGAGTAATACACTTTCAACAAGCAGGTACCTAGGTAAGTAGCCTGTAATACACATTAAACAAGCAGGTGCCCAGGTACGTTGCCCATAATACACTTTCAACAAGCAGTAGGTGCCTAGGTAAGTGGCAAGTAATACTCTTTCAACAAGCAAGTGCCTAGGCAAGTGGCCTGTAATACACATTTTATAAGCAGGTGCCCATGTAAGTGGCCAGTAACACACTTTCAACAAGTAGGTACCTAGGTAAGTAGCCTGTAATACCTAGGTAAGTAGCCAGTAATAAACTTTCAACAAACAGCTGCCTAGGTAAGTGGCCTGTAATGCACTTTCAACAAGCAGGTGCCCAGGTAAGTGGCAAGCAATACACTTTCAACAAGCAGGTGCCTAGGTTAGTTACCTGCAATACACTTTGAACAAGCAGGTACCTAGGTAAGTAGCCTGTAATACCTAGGTAAGCAGCCTGTAATACACTTTCAACAAGCAGGTGCCTTGGTAAATGGCCAGTAATACACGTTCATCAAGCAGGTGCCTAGGTAAGTAGCCAGTAATACACTTTCAACAAGCAGGTGCCCAGGTATTTGGCGAGTAATACACTTTCAACAAGCAGGTGCCTACGTAAGTGGCCAGTAATATACTTTCAACAAACAGGTGCCTAGGTAAGTGGCCTGTAATACAATTTAAACAAGCAGTAGGTGCCTAGGTAAGTGGCCTGTAATACACTTTCTACAAGCAGGTACGTTGCCTGTAATACAATATAAACAAGCAGTAGGTGCCTAGGTAAGTGGCCATTAATACACTTTCAACAAGAAGGTGCCCAGGTAAGTGGCCAGTAATACACTTTCAACAACCAGGGACCTAGGTAAGAGGTCAATAATACACATTAAACAAGCAGGTGCCCAGGTACGTTGCCTGTAATACAATTTAAACAAGCAGTAGGTGCCTAGGTAAGTGGCCAGTACTACACTTTCAACAAGAAGGTGCCCAGGTAAGTGGCAAGTATGCTCTTTCAACAAGCAGGTGCTGAGGTAAGTGGACAATAACACACTTTCAACAAGCAGGTGCCCAGGTATGTGGTCAATAACACACTTTCAACAAGCAGATGCCCAGGTAAGTGGCAAGTAATACACTTTCTACAAGCAGGTACCTAGGTAAGTAGCCTGTAATACCTAGGCAAAGAGTCTGTAATACACTTTCAACAAGCAGGTGCCTAGGTAAGTAGCCTGCAATACACTTTCAACAAACAGGTGCCCAGGTAAGTAGCCCGTAATACATTTTCAACAAGCAGGTACCTAGGCAAGTAGCCTGCAATACACTTTCAACAAGCGGGTACCTAGGTAAGTGGCCTGCAATACACTTTCACCAAGCAGGTACCTAGGTAAGTGGCCTGTAATACACTTTCAACAAGCAGGTGCCCAGGTAAGTAGCCCGTAATACATTTTCAACAAGCAGGTACCTAGGAAAGTAGCCTGCAATACACTTTCAACAAGCAGGTACCTTGGTAAGTAGCCTGTAATACCTAGGTAAGTAGCCTGTAACACACTTTCAACAAGCAGGTACCTTGGAAAGTGGCCTGCAATGCACTTTCAACAAGCAGGTGCCTAGGTAAGTTGCCTGCAATACACTTTCAACAAGCAGGTACCTAGGTAAGTGTCCTGCAATGCACTTTCAACAAGCAGGTGGCTAGGTAAGTGGCAAACAGGACCTAATGTGTCTTAATAAGCAAGAATAGCAATATACAGTACACAAAAGAGCTAAGGTCCACCTCAGTAGTACTGTAATAAATATTAATGATAGCAGCAGTATTACAAACTGATGCTCATCTATCTAGGGAATAAAGCAGAAAAGCGACACACATATAGAACTTAGGAGTCCAGCTAGACAGGGTATATGCTGGAAGCAGTGATAAGCAATAGACACCAAACATCCACCTTACTCAGCACCTGAAGGTGACATACCACACGTTAGCAATAACTCACGGCAGGGTATGGGGTTATAGGCATTTAATCCATGTTTGGGGGCATTGTGAGACATGAGGCCCAGGTCAAGTGTCCTTACAGTGCCCAAGGCATGGATTAAATTTCCTATATATAGTGTCAGTGGCTCAGCAGGTAGCACACTCACCTCTGAGACCAGGAGATCAGAAGGCTGTGGGTTCTATCCCCACACCAGGCACTTGGGTCAATATCCCAGTACTGACACTATAGTGCAGCATGAGGGGGGTGCTGCACTCCTGAGGTGCCGTCTTTCAGATGAGACGTTAAACTGAGGTCCCATCTGCCTGTTCTGGTGGTTGCTCAGGTGGACGTCAAAGATCCCATGGCACCTCTTGAAAAGAGTAGGGGAATTTTTTATTAGAATAACAAAAATCAACGCAATACAAAACAGTGTTACTTCACACAAAGGAAAAGTACAAATCATAACAAAGTAAATAAGTATTACAGTCATACATAGTCTAAAAGGTTGTCTAATACAAAAGTAAAACTTAAATCTAAGCTCCAGACAAAAAAGCAACCCCCCTTCCCCATCAAAAGAGTAAGGGAATTTTTTTTTTTAATTTAAGAAGAAAAGAAATTACATATTTAATAGTGTTACTGCACACAATATTTTTTATGAAAAAAATCAAAATAAACAAGGATAAGCATTTCAATCAAACAAACAATACAATCTTTCCATGTCAGAATCCTAGAACAGAAAATATAAGCCTCCCCCCCACACTACGTGTAGAGGAAGTTTTTGTTGAGTTACAATAATCTAAATACAAGTCCAAAGATACATTAAACATAAACCATAGAGAGAAAGAAAAAAAACGTAAAAAAAAAAAACAAAAATATGTATTAAGTCATACAATATTACTAAACAAAAAAAAAGTTTATAAAAATAAAAAAAAAAAAAATTTTGAAACAAAGTAGAAGCATGAATACATACGGAATCTCTAACCCTCCACCCCCCTTTCCCTCGGTCCACTACCTCTCTTCCCTTAAAGCCAATCAAAATATTTCCAATTTAACTCCCATTCAATTAAAGAAAGATCCAAAAACTCCTTACGTTTCAAAATACATAATGCCGTAACTATTATAGAATAAAGATCCCCACCTGAAATTTCCGTTTGTTGAAGTGCCAATTTGCATCTAATTATCCATATCCAATATAGAAAGTGTACCATGATTATCCATAATGTACTATGTGAAATGTGGTGTAATGAAACCGGAATAATACCATAAAATAATAATCTGTCATCTGGAGGGAAGTTAAATGACCATTTCCCTGTATTAACAATCAGATCCCAAAAGGCCTGAATATAGGGACAATCAAAATACTGTATAAATGTGACATAGTTTTGATACGTTGTATACAGGAAATTCTTGGGCAATATCGATCTTTAAGCTGTTTATGCTTATGATTCCCGTTCACATTCACCTTTCCATGAACTGCCAACCATACTGTGCCCCACATTTGCTCTGGGATTCTAACATCTAAAATTAATTTAGAAATTGAGAGTTGATCTCTCTCTGTAAAATCTACAAAGGGATAATCCAAGAAAAAACCCTGTATAATATCTGCATACAACATTCGCCTTTGAATGTTCCAGAACTGAAACAAATGTTACTTTCCATTGTTTTATTTTATCAAAAACTTCAGCCCATTGATTATCCAATCATGGAGATCTTTTATTTTTATGCAAAAATAAATTCCTATTCCATTCCCCTATAACACCTTGTAATTTTGGCAATCTCCAAAAAAACCCATACTTTTGAAGAGGGTTTTATTAAATAAAGAAAGTTATTATAAAGATCGTAAAAAAAACACCAATGGATTAAGCAAATCTAAACCACCATCCTTTATAGGTTTATAAAGCAGATTGCGCTTAATGGGATTCAAACGGCTACCCCATATACAGGAAAAAAAACATGCCAATAACTTCGCTTCCAAAGACCTGGGTTAAGGAAATATAGTAGTAATAAATAAAAAAACTGGTACAAGAAAAGATTTGATTAAATAAATTCTCTTTTTTTTTTTACATTCTCCAAACGTTCCAACAGGCAACCTTATCCATTCCTTTATTTAAAGCCCTCGTCCAGTTCTCCTCTGCTAGATTCTTCTGGCCAAAATACATTCCCAAAATCCTACTTGTTTTTTTTTCAATGGGTATATCCCTAATCTCTGATAGTGGGACATCAAACCCTTGAATAGCCAATAAAATAGATTTCTGAGGATTAAATGCACCCCAATTTCTGACCCTATGATTCGAATTAATCATATGCCTTGAGAAGAGACACATCATCTTGTGCTAATAAACAAACATCATCTGCATAAGCAATAACCTTGATATTCTGTGCTACTTCAAAGCCTAAATCTCTAGTTAAAGATGATTTTTGCAAAATCCAAAGTAGTGGATCAATATAAAAAACATACAGTAAGGGGCTCAATGGACACCCCTGTCGCACTCCTTTCAAAATTTTACAAGGGTTACCAATATGACCATTCTCATATGGACGTACAAAGGCTAAAGCATAGCATAAACGCAACCATTGAATAAAGGGCTCAGGAAAACCATAAGATTGTAAACATAACCATAAAAAAATTATGTGAAACATTGTCAAAAGCCTTTGCCTGATCCAAACTCATAACAAAACCACCAGTTAAGCTGGAAATTGTCGTATTCTGCCCATACTCCATAATTTCCCTTAGTAAGCATACTGCATCTAAAAGACTTCTTCCTGGTATCCCGCAATATTGTGCAGGATGTATCAAGGAGTTCATTACTGCCATTAATCTATTACCTAATAGTTTGGAGAAAATTTTAAAATCTACATTCAATAAAGTAATTGGACGCCAATTAGTAATGTCTGACTTCGATCCTGATTTAAACAAGAAAATCAGAAGCCCCTCGTATATCTGCACAGGTAGACAAACATCTTTTAGCATAAAAATTGTAGACATCCAAAAATTCTGTTGGCATATATTCCCACACTAATTTATAAACCTCTCCTGGTATACCATCAGACCCCGGGGAAGTATTGATTCTTAAAGACATGATCACATTTGTCATTTCTTCTGATGAAAACAGAGCTATTAACATATCAGATTGTTTAGCCATAAGTTGTGGTAAAGCAGCTGCCTGTAATATCAACCCCAAGGCTTTATGATCCAATAATACTTCTTCATACGTTTTAGAAATAAAAGATTCTAAAAACTCCATCACATGTGCATTATCCACCAGTAAATCTCCTTGTTCATTTACTAAATTCACAAACCCTTTTTTCTCACTCCTTTTCTTACAATCTATGAATGGATTTGTTTGATCTACTTTCCCCTGTGTTCCAAAAGACTGTTCCTTCTGTAGGGACGCTAATCGATTATACTGATATAGGGACATTTCTGCACGAATCTTACTAATATCCTGACCATAATCTACCTTGCTAACTGCCTGTTTTGATATTAAATAATACAAACGTTTCCGAAGCTCCAAATATTTGGTATTTAAAGATGCAGCCTGTACTGTAGTTTTAAACTGAAAATATTTTGTGAAACAATATTTCACATCCTCCCACCATTGGCTAAGCTGGTCTTCATATAGAAATATTGTGGAACATTTATCAGAAAGAAGCAACCGTAAATCATTTTTAACAACCTCATCCACTAATAAGGATGTATTCAATCTCCAAAAACCCGGCCCAGACACTCTTGGGGGTGGAATTGCAACATGAATCCCCAACAACATATGATCTGTAGTTTCAATAGGTAATATTCCTGCAAAACATATTCCAGCAGTTGGTTTTATAAATATGTAATCAATTTTTGAGGCCAAAGTCCCTCTATGATAGGTAGCCTTGACCTTTTGACCTCCCGGTAAAAGTGCGTCTTGTAAACCAGCTTGCTAAATCATTTTAAGCATAAAGGTTTTATCACAATATTGTTTACTACCAGAACGAGTTTGCAAAGAATTCACATTGAAATCCCTTCCCCAAAAAAGTTGCCTAATAGTATATAAGAAAGGCTGAACTTTAAGCATTAACTCTATTCTTTGAGCTTTGGATTGCGGGCCATAAATATTGAGTAGTCGACAGGAAAAGGACCCTATCGCAACATCCAACATCAATGCCCTACCTGGCTCTATATCCACTAACCTGAATACCTTAAGATCACATTTCCTAAAAATAATACCCACACCACAACATGAATCAGAACTGATAGACCAATATGTGGGTCCCCAAACCCAATCTTTGGTGACCAAATGTAAGTCTAATGAAGTATGGAATCGAGTGTCCTGTAAAAAAATAATGTCATACTGTAAATGCTGTAGAATGGAAAAAGTGGTAGCCCGTCAAACATGGGATTTTAAACTATTGGCGTTCAGACTAGCCAATTTAAGATTCACAGGCTCAGGGTGGGTTCTTTTTTAGGCGAACACTAGATCTTGTTCGTCTAGAAGGTAATATAGGTATTCCGGAAGATAACTCCATAGCTTGGGTAGCTCCCTGTATACTTTGTGGGGGAGGGAGCTCCACAACTATTTCTGATGGTTGTTCTTCCTCAACTCTATCACCCCAGGAGGAAAAAAACGAAAACCGGTTTGAAAGAGGTAATGGGGATATCTGTCCCGGATTTGGACAAGTAGCCATATCTTCTGCAATAATGACATCCGTACTGAAAGTAGAATCTTCCGAATGTAGAGATGGACCCAATGGTATGGACTGATCAGAATCTACAATGGGACACGAAACCTCAACCGTTTTAGATATAGATCCACCAGGCTGAAGTAGATGTTTAGAAGGTAATACTATACCATCCAGTAAAGGAGAAGGGATAATGGAGGGTTCAACCTGAGATGAAGAAATCAGAGAGACCAACTGAGACTCCACCTCTACTTGGGTGGAAAAAGCAATACTACTAGTATGTCGGGAGAGTAGAGGAGCCGTCCTTGGTATACCCCTCTGGCTTCCACTACCACCTCGCCCTCGACCTCGTCTCCTGTTAGGTAATAAAATCAACACCCACTTCCTCATTCCTGGCAAAGGAATGTCGAGCTCGAGAAAGTAACACATCATGATCAGAGGCCTCCTCTGAATTATGAGCAGCCCAAGGGCAATCTTGAAAGGCATGTTCATCATCCCCAAGAGTGGCCCCAAGGATGAACCGGGAAACTACAGACCAGTGAGCCTCACATCCATCGTGGGTAAGCTAATGGAGACTATCCTGAAGGAGAGGCTGGTGGCCCTCCTAGAGGCCAAAGGACTACAGGACAGCAGACAGCATGGCTTCATACGTGGCAGATCCTGCCAAACCAACCTGGTCGAGTTCTATGACTGGGTAACTAGGCAACTGGACAGGGGCCATGCAGTGGATGTCCTGTAGCTGGACTTCAGTAAGGCATTCGACTCAGTGCCATGGAAGGCTGGGAAGGAAGTTAGTAGGCACAGGGCAGGTGCAAAGCTGGTGAGATGGGTAGGAAACTGGCTGCAGGAAGACAACAGAGGGTGGTGGTGGTGGGGAGCTCACACCCAAGGGCAGTGACGAGCGTATTCCACAGGGCTCAGTGTTGGGACCAGTGTTGTTTGGGATATTCATTGCAGACATATCATGGGACATCAAGAGCAAGATCAGTCTGTTTGCTGATGATACCAAGGTAGGCAGGTGGTGGATGACCTAGGGGATGGCAGGGGTTGCAGGATGATCTGGCAAAGCTTGAAACCTGGTCAGACACCTGGCAACTGGGCTTTAATGCCAAAAGTGCAAGGTGCTGCATTTTGGGATGAAGAACCCAAGGAGGAGTTACCAGCTAGGGGAGTGCAGCTAGCCCAGACAGAGGAGGAGAAGGATCTGGGTGTGCTCTTTACAGGGTCAATGAACAACTCGCACAATGTAGGGAAGGCAGCTGCAAAGGCCAACAAAATGCTGGGTTGTATTGCAAGGGGTATATCCTCAAGGAGGAGGAGGTGATTCTGCCACTGTATAGGTCATTAGTTAGGACCACACCTGGGTACTGCGTGCAGTACTGGCGTCCGTATCTGAAGAGGGACATTAAGTTACTGGAGGGTGCAGTGCAGAGCGACAAAGATGGTCAAGGGCTGGGGACTTATCATACAAGAGGAGGTTGAAGGAGTTGAACATGTACTCACTGGAGGAGAGGACAGACGGGGTGACATGACTGAAACCTTTAAATACATGAAAGGAATAAACAAGACGGGTTCAGAGGGGCTGTTCAAAGTAAGGGAAGGGAGGGCCACCAGGGGCCATGATATGAGACTGGAGCGAGGAAGGCTCAGGAGGGAGATGAGGAGACACTTTTTTACAGAGAGGGTGGTGGCTGGGTGGAATGTGTTACCTGCTGAAGTGGTATGCAGTAGAACAGTGGACTGCTTCAAACGAAGATGGGACAGGACAAGGGGGAGGGTTAATGAAGGGGAAGGGTGGAAGGGAGGGGCAGCTGCAGAATAAGGGGTGCTAGCTGCACATTCGAGCAGACTTGATAGACCTCTAGGCCTTTATCTGCTGGCAAATCTCATATGTTCGTATCCCCACAGAGATTACAGAAAGGGGGGCTGCACATTGCGTAGCTGTATGGCCCAAAATACCACATTGGAAACACCGCAGAGTATCACAATCAGTATTGAGGTGGGACAACGACCCACACCGATAGCAACTCTTAGGCTGTCCAGCATAGAAAAGAATTCCTCTATCTCAGCCTAAAAAAAGTAACTTGGAAGATGTTGTATACCGTGTTCAGATTGGTTCAGCTGAACCCGAAAAGTCCACCCCCCAGTCCAAAAACCATCATCATCCATTATACGACATGGATGATCAAATATGGTACATCGTTTTTCCAACCAAAATATTATATCTTTAATATCCACCCCTTCATTTCTAAACAACAATGTGACCGTTTTAATGGTTGGTTTAGTTATAGGTATAGCCAAAAAATCCTTCCAAACTTCTGTAGGCTTTTCTTCATAATATAGCTTCCAAAACGTATCCAATGAAGACATAGTACAGAAACTGATATCATACATATGGTCACCCGGTGCATGGATAAAAGCATATACCTCCACGGGCGTAAAGCCCATGGAGTCCATTAATAATGATTTACCAACCCATAGTCTATCAGGTACAATCGGAGCCAAACCTTTATATCAAAGACAAACCAAAAATCTCCTTTTAGCCGCTGTAATAGGTTTCTGAAATAAACCTGCATAGGTAGTAGATTTCCTGTTTCCCAGAGGTAATTCAGCCTGAACTGCGTCTTCTACAACCGGCCCCACCGGCTCCTTCTCACTCCCCTCAGTGCGCTGTTTTCCCTGCGCAATGTCGTCACCACCTACACTGGGTTCTGGAGCAGAGACGTTATCTAGAGCTCCCTCAGGTACTGACTCGACATCGATGCTCACTGGCTCCAGCGCTCATCGCAGGCGCCAAATCCTTTCTGACAGTGACTTTTCTATTAAAGGATCATGATATCCAACTTTGTCAACCTCTGCAACAGTAGATATTTGTTCAGATAGGTCAGAATTCTTGGTACCAGAAATTGGGAAGCTGGGGATAGGAATAGCGGGGTCCAGTAACCAACGGCCACTGACAAACACCCAACCCACCTGATCGAGTGCTTTCCCCGGTGTCCAGTCTGAAGGAGTCCCCTCAAACACCATAGCCTGGGATACAGTTTCTCCATACAAGGGGTCAGGGATAGGCACGAATTCAAGCAGATGATGCCTCAGACCCCAGTAAACATTGCCACGTCTTGTTGTGGACTAGCCATCAATCGTTTTCATTTTTCCTTCGTCATCCAGTTGAGATTTCTCTTTAAGGAGTTCCTGCTCCACTGCCGATAGCATAGACAATAATTGTTGCTTTTTTTGAAATAATCCAACCCGCAGTAACTCTTCGACTTTCGTGTTTTCTTCCTCTGACATGGGTACTAAACTTGAAATACCAAGACCTTCAACTGTGGATTCCATACGCATGGGGATCTACTGACTCCCTTACATCGTGCTCTCCGTTTCCAACAGCATGACCGTCTCCATTCGAGTCCAACAGCAGACTGGGAACCTCCATCCCTGCAGACAGACGGACAGTGCCACCTGCCTACAGAGTAGGGGAATTTCCCCGGTGTCCTGGCCTAATTTCCTCCATTCACTAGAAGTACCAACAGCTTAGTCTGGTTCAGTTTCAGTTGGTTACCATCTGTATCCTCACCCCCCCCCCCCCGGGTCGCCCCTGCAAAAGGGACTTCTGGTCTCAGTGGGCTTACCCAGTCAACAACATTCAATAAATAAATATAACTCCACAGCCTGTTGTGGGTTATTGCACTTTTCTAACTTGGGTTATGTGCAAAACAAGAGGAAACCCACACAAAGGGGGTCTTCCCCTGTTTAAACAGCAAGAAAGGAACTTAATCCTGCCACCATGCAAAATAGTCCCCAACAAATAATGCATATTTCATTGCTGCTATGCACATAGAAATGTCACACATACAGTACTCGGATGATTTGTGACATTTCTTGTGCCAAATATTGTCTGTCACCTTGCCTATGACCTGTAGGTTATGCCACCCCCCCCAACCCCAGACATTTACTTGAAGGTCGGATATCAAAGGGAGCTGCCCACTCGCTGTCAACATACTTTGTGACACTTTAAGCAGCTGCTTTTGTCCAGTTGCCCAGCACACACACACACACACACTACTGTGGCTGATCACAAACAGAGACACAGAGAGAAACTAACTTCTGTGCTGCATGTCCACCTCTGACTGCTGAGCCATCATGTGTAATCACCTGGGTGGCTGGTAGAAATTTCGAGAACCTCTGCTGGGCTCCAGCTGTGGCTGAGGAAGATGTGTGCCAAAACGTCAGCTGATCCTGTGCATCATCACGCACATGGGCTGGCTGCCTGGTCTAATTTTTTGCTACGGCTACACCATAATGGTGTCTACAGGGTTATTGTTTTAATTGGCCAGTAGCTCGTTCGCCTTGCACTTTACTTACTATGGTTGGTAAGTTATATATGCACTATAATAAAACTGGAGAAACAGTAAGATTTTTTTCCTACTCTTCTTGTTAATAGTGCTTTAAACTATTGGGTTGAGTGCTGCAGGTTTTTGCTTGATAAGCAATGTTTTTGAATCCCAGGACTGCCTCCTGGTCCTGGACCTAGATGTCACACACAGAGACAGACATCATGAACTCCGGGACTTTCGCAGTGTGCAGCACGCAAGATGGTAGGAAACACTATATGTCGTCTGACTTACTGCTGTCACATGCACGGACAACAGACTTCACCCCTCGGGTGGGCAGCTCCACAGTTCCCTCTCTCAGCCTGGGAACTGCACAGATGCAGCAACATGATGCTGGCGGACGGGCAGGTGGTGACCGAACTCTGCTGGGCTCTACTCTGAGGGGCCACTAAGCTGCTTCACAACAGGAAAGACAGAGGACATTGTAGGAGCCCTGAGATTACAATTAGCAAAACAAGTCTGCTGGCTCACTGCAGGGACCGAGCATCTTTCTTTCAACGGAGCTTTTACTTGCAGGGCAGAGATGTGACAGACAGCCATAGGACAGATGCTTTCACAAATGAAATGCGCTGTCTGTCTCATTCTCTCCCTCAGTGTGCCACTGTCTACTGAATGACCGCACAGAGTACCAGGATCAGTGAGCTAGAACAGTGCTCATACTGTGGGGGTTGGGGGACCTGAAGCAACACATAGACATTTGCATTTCCCTGGACTCCATGTGGGATGGGGATACAGCTGGCAGTAGTGCTTCCTACAGGAGCTACAGAACAATGGGGGAATTTTCTACAAAACCGACAGGCGGCCACCAAGTTACCGGTGCGCCTCTCTCTCTCTCTCTCTTGCTTAGCTGCATTTTTAATGGGTGCCTGTCAGTGCTGACTTTTCCCACAGATAAGAAGTCCGACTCTGCCCAGGGATCTACCTGGCCAGGCATCTCACCCCAACTGTGGATTAAATAGTGAATTTAATCCATGGTAAGGTGATGCTGTTTGCCCAATGAGCTTCCCCCTTTTTGTCAACCCATGTTATAAAGCCTGACAATGTAGCTAGCACAGTGGATTACGAATAGCAAAGTGCTGGGAAGATTAAGTAGACACACTCATTGCAGAATGGGGTAGCAATTATATCTCGCACCCCTTATAGAACTCTGCAGTCAAAACCAGTGGGTATTCTTCGTCCTTCCCATAGGGTGATGCACGATCCAGTCAAATCAAAGTGGGCGAGGGCATCCTCCTTGGCTCATCAGAATATCTCCAGTTTACTTCGTGCATCAAGATAGGTTAGTCACACCCCACAGCTGCTCCCAACAGCTTTTATTTTTTCTACAGGTACACTCTCCTTTTAACTACTGAACAACTTTATAAGCAGCCTGGTAGCCAGCATTTTAGTAACTAACTGTATGCACCAGAGTCAGAACCAGAGACAGTAGGCAGCGTCTATATTTGCTTCAGGTATTTTCTAGTCAGAAAGAAGTTTAGGGAAGCTGGCAATAACGCAGGTAGGGGAAGGTACCCCCTCTTGTAGTGGGTCCTGAACCTCCATCAAGTATATCACCCTTCTGGCACCTATTCTGAACCTTGGGAGGCTCACTACTCCAGTCCCCTACACAGCATCTAGGCTCAGGTCCCTCCTGCTGCGATCTCTGCCTAAACACAGAAACCCACAGCCATAGCGCTCACTCTTTGACTGAGGTCCCTCCTGTAGTGACTTCCCCAATCTTCTGCCATGGACAACCCTGCCAAAACCCACAAGTTCCAGCCCCAGGCACCCAAAGGGAGCAAAGCATGGGATGAGAACCTCCCACAGCTCGTCACACATATGCTGGAGTTCTCAGTCCAAAAACAACATAGAACGCACATTTAAATACCTGGGGCTGATAGCTGCATCTCCAAGCGCCTTCTGTCACATCATAGGGCAGATGAAACCAACAAACCTCTCTTGCTGTCCTCCCATGTCCAGGAAGAAAATCACGCCTTTTCCTAGCGAACTCTCCTTATAGCTTCTTTGTCAGGGGGCAATAAATCCTGTACTCTGCCCACCGAGACAACTGGCAGCCATCTCTCTCTCTCTCTCTCTCTCCCCCCTCAATGTTCCTTGAAGCCCCATGATGCTCTGCAGCTCCTGCGAGACTCAAAGCCACAATAGCTGGGGAACACTTGCAGATCATGTGCATAATCCCACAAGATTACGGCGCCATCTTGGATGAGACCCGAGAGAGTGTATATAGTACTCCCAAAACTCATGGTATCCCATGAGAACTGGCGGCTGCCATGTTGCCTGGTACTACATTATGCCTGTGCATTTGTCAGTTGTTTCCCTTAAAGGGGCAGGCTACAAACATAACACATTGCAGCAAATCAGAGGCAGTCGCTTTGAAATATGTGGCCTTCTACTACAGAGTCCTTATCTGATGCAATCATGAGGAAATGCGTGGAATGTGGAATCCCTTTTATAGCAATCGAGGAAGAGGACACAACTTGTGCTGTATACATTCTGATACCCAGCAGAGGCCCAAGAGGGATGAAAGAAGGGGCATAAGACACTGAATCCCCACCGCCACCAACTGCACCAACAGCACTGGATGCTAGCCAGGCACAGCTTCTCTTCCTACTCCTGGACTCCCTGAAGGCAGGCACCCCCATTTCGGTACCACGCACGCTGAAAGACCTAGGGGATGAGTCCGCCATGAAGCATCCTAGGCTAGAGACGGACAACTCCACGACTGAAACACCAGGGGATCCAGAGAAGGGCACTGCGGACAAGTCCAACAGGATGTGCCACGGTGACAACGTTGATGAGCTCATTACAATGGTCAGAATGGTGCTCAAAATAGCTCAGCAACCCGAACGACCATCCACATCCGAGGACCACCTACTTTCCATGGGAGAACCGGAGGAAAAGGTCCACTTCCCAACCTGTAAAACCATTGAGACCCTCCTTAACAAAGACTATGATGCATCTGACCCCACCAGACTACCCGAAAGGAGCATGGTGAATAAATGGTACCCCCTGCCCAAATAAGAGGCGAACACTGGGGAAAAGTACCCAAAGTTGATCAGCCTGTCTCCAAACTCTCTAGGTGCATGACTATATTGATCAAGAGCACAGCAGCCCTCAAAGACCTCATGGATAAAAAGATCGACGAGCACCTCAGAAAAATACATGAGGTCTCGGGCATGTTATGGTCAGCGGATATGGCCATGTGGTTGACGTGCAGAGCCCTCCACAGGTGGCTAGACACACTCACTGAGAACATACCGGAAGATTCCCCCCAGGCTGATGCAGCGGAGTGCACAATACAAGCAGTAAAATACATAATGGATGCCTCCTCGGACATCCTCAGGTTTGGCCCCCGAACAACTGTCCTAGTGAACAGAGCCAAGAAGGCATTGTGGCTTAAGCAATGGCAAGCAGACAACAAATCTAAGAATGCCCTAATGAAGCTTCCATTCAAAGAAGGAACACTGTTCGGAGATGGCCTAACACCGTAACTTAAAAACAGAGGGGGAAAGAAAGCCCAGGGAGATAGACGTCTACTTGCCCTCGGACAGGCCCTTCTGCCTCAAAAGCAAGTTTTCCAAACCAAAAAGACAGACCAACAACCCCCGGGATCCAAACAGTAGAACCAGAGGCCCAGATTTCAACACAGGTCTTATGGCAACAAACCAAAAAACAACGTTGGTGGGCAGTATGCCAATGGAGGTCACAAACCAAATTTCAGAGCCCAAGGTAACAAAAAATTAAAGCTTGTGGGCCCAAGCAAACCTGCCATTGGCAGGGAGACTGCAGGGGTTTGCACAACAATGGGCACAGACATCGTCGGACAGGTGGGTGCTAGAGGTGGTGACAAGGGGTTATGCAGTCAAATTCAACTGCAAACCAACACAACACGGGCCTTTTGTTTCCCCTCTACTGAGGTGCCCAAAGAAGGCCCAGGCAATAAATGAGGCAATACAGGACTTACTAAAAAATGGGGCTATCACATCCACCCCTACAGAGGAAAAAGACACAGGGGTCTACTCCTTATTCTTTGCCATCCCAAAGAAAATGGGGGGAATGCGACCTGTACCAGACCTCAAGTACTTTAACTGGTTCATAACATACAAAAAGTTCAAACTGGAAACCCTGCAGTCAACCTTGCTGGCCATACAAGTAGGGGACTACTTGACCTCGCTAGATCTCAAGGATGCCTACCTCCACATTCCAATCCAGAGATCACATCACAGATATCTCCGGTTGAGCATTCAAGGGGAACATTATCAATACAACCTGCCTGCCATTCGGCCTGGCATCAACACCCCGAGTATTCACCAAGACTCTGGTGGTCTTAGCTGCACACCTGGGGAAGCAAGGGGTGCACGTTATCCCCTATCTGGACAACTGGCTAATAAGGGCAAGAACAGCGGAAAAGGTGCAATACAGCTCCTAACTGGCCATGCATTGTCTCCAACAACATGGTTGGATAATCAACACAGCAAAGAGCCAGCTGACCCCCTCACAATCCCTCACGCACCTAGGCGCAGTGATCGACATGCAAAACAACAGAGTAACTCCAATAAAGGAGAAAGTCCACAACATTCATACACTGGTGACAGGCCTAATCAGCAGACCCAACAGAGTGGTATGGGACTACCTCCAAGTTCTGGGAGTCATGGCGACGCTAACAGATATGGTGCCGTGGGCCAGACCACACATGCGAATCCTACAGAGATACCTAATAGAGTCATGGGATCAGACAACACAAAACTTGAATTTCCAAATAACACCCCCAACATGGATACTCGCCAGTCTGAGATGGTGGACCCTGAAAAGGAACATACTGGAAGGATGCCTGTTGATGTATACTCCCATGGAAGTGATCACTAAGAATGTGAGTTTGTCAGGCTGGGGTGCAACATACATGAACCACGTCACCCAGGGACTGTGGAATCAGAGCGAGTCCACACTTCCGATAAATGTTCTGGAAATGAGAGCTGTACATCTAGCCCTGTCTTTCTTCGCACTTCTCCTTACCAACAAAGCAGTCCTAGTGAGGTGTGACAATCAAGTAACAGCTGCATACTTAAACAAACAGGGAGGCACCAGAAGAAAGCCCATGATAAAGGAATCGCTCCAGCTTCTACTCTGGGCAGGCACATCCAATGCCTAGGCGGACTGGCTGAGCAGAGTCACCATCAACCAGGTGGAGTGGAGACTCGATGAACAAATTTTCCAGCGGCTGCAGGAGAAATGAGGACTGCTGCAAGTGGACCCAATGGCATCACAGCAGAATGCGCAGCTGCCCAACTACCACTCCAGATTCTCAGATCCCAAAGCGCTGGAAGTGGACACACTCTCAGCCCCATGGAGGTTCAAGTGGGCTTATGCATTTCCACTCATTCCCATGATAAGCAAAATTCTCCACAAAATACAATGCATGGGGGCATCAGTAGTCCTCGTGGCCCTGAACTGACGCAGAAGACCATGGTACTCATTCATTCAAGCAATGGCAGTGGAGCCGTCGATGGACCTGCCCCACTGGCCGGACCTCCTGAACCAAGGCCCAATTCTTCATCCCAATCCATCGAGCCTGAGTCGGATGGTCTGGTTACTGAAAGGAACAGACTGTTGACACTAGGTTATCACACCTGAGTGGTGAATTGGCTGCTACAATCCCGGAGACAATCTACCAACAATACTTACCATAGACGATGGCAAATCTTTCACAAATGGTGCAAAGAGAAGGGGACTTCACCATCAGTGGCAGGATTGCCACAGATTCTGGACTTTCTCAATAAAGGGGTGAATAAGGGCCTCAGCCTGGCATTGCTCAGAGTTCAGACCTCAGCAATTTCTTCCATAATGGGTCCACTACCAGGGGTAGGTCACATTAGCTCACATCTAGACACAGTCAGGCTACTTAAGGCAGTCGCATAAGCATCACCAAGAGTCAGGCCAAGGTGCCCACCTTGGCAACTCAATACAGTGCTAGATGCAATACAATCTCCCATTTTTCAACAAGACACACTTCACTGGTGTAATCTTAAAACAGTCTTCCTGCTGGCAATCTGCTCCATTAGGAGGACTGGGGTGATACAAGCTCTGTCAAGCATGGAGCCTTTCATAACCTTTCACAGTGATAGGGTCACACTCAGAACGGTTCCTTCTTTCCTCCCCAAAATAGCCACTCCATATCACATGAATCAAAATGTCCTACTACCATTCATAGATGTAGACCAAACTCCAGACACAGTGGAGTTTCACCCTTTGAATGCAGGCCATCAGCTGAGGAAGTACCTCAGCATGACAAGCAGCCAACACAAGACAGATAGGCTATTCATACTGACCACAGGGCAGATGGTAGGGCAGGCAGGCTCAAAGGACACCATCGCTAGATGGATTAGGCAGAGCGTTATCGAGGCTTGCAGAGCAGCAGGTCAAGAGCCACCAAAAGGGATCAAGCCACACTCTACCAGGGTCGTAGCAACATCCTGGACGGGGAGGAGAGGGGAGGTATCAGTACCGGACATTTGCTGAGCAGCAACTTGGTCCTCAATTCACACCTTCACTAGGCATTATCGGCTAGACGTGGCGTAAGCCGAAAGGACCATATATGCTAGGACAGTACTAAGGGTGGGAACTCAGTCTACCTAGTAACAACCTGATCTGCCTTTTTTCACCCACCCAAAAGTAATCTTTCTAAAACTACACTGCTACTAAGGGCCACTGGTTTTGACTGCAGAGTACTATAAAGGGTACAATATATAATGCTGTTTACTCACCTGGCAAAGGTGATTATTTGAATACCCTTTATAGTACTCCTCAGCCCCACCCGGGGACAGCAGATTACTTCACATGCTGGGTTGACGAATATGATTAGTATTACTACATATGTGCTCAAAGAAGGCATTTGTAAATAATATCAGCATATAAACATATAGCATTTAAGTGTTTCAAGCCTAATTTTATTACGATACAATAAGGAGCAAAGAATATGTTGCAATAAAGAGTAAGGCATACTGAACAAGGTCTGGAGACATCTTCTGTTATAACCTACAGCATAGTAAGGGCTACCAGGCACTAATCAGAGGGGGCATTGCACAAAGGGTGATGTTACTGTTTTTGCCTTCTCTGTTTTCCTATTTTGGCTTGTAGGTCTATTCATTTTTTATTGCTAAGGAAGATTCACACTGGGGATATTCTGATGAGCCAAAGGGGATGTCCTCGCCCACTTTTATTTGATTGGATCGTGAATCAACCTATAGGATGGATGAGGAATACCCACTGGTTTTGACTGCGGAGTACTATAAAGGGTACTCAAATAATTACCTTTACTAGGTGAGTAAATACCATTGTTTCTTAGTGGAGTTCAGCATACCCCAGAGCTACAGCAAGTGGAGCTGCTTATGGTACTCACATGGACCTGGGAAGGAGCAGCATGACTGGCACCCTGCTTCCTCACATGGCTGACTCCCAGGTAGACTACCTTGTTGTCCTTTGCACTATGGTCCTTCACATGGAGGAGCACAGCACAGAGAACCACACAGGGTTAGTGTTCTTGTGAAGGAGGAGGAGCCTGCTGATTGGGTGGAGGTTTTGCAGGAGGCACGGCAGTAGCAGGGCCACCCAAAGGTCTGTGGAGCCATCTAGGAGGCGACTGTCAGTGGTGAGTGGGCTGTTAGATACTCAGAAGTCCTCTCGACCCCCTTGCTGGCGATCTAAATGGCCTACAGCAGCAAATGATCCCTTCCTCGAAATAAGTAAATGGAAATGTTGTATGAATTAATGTGGCTCACTTCAGAGCCATGGAAAGTGTTTGCCTATAAACTATAATAAGTCTTGTCCTGCTCTGAATATACGTAAACAGCAGTGTCAGGAGTTAATGGGGCCCATGCCCCCTCTCTGAACATACTGTATAGCAGGAAATATTAGCGTTCAGTTTAATTTTGCTATAATAGCTAAATTGCTCATAACGCTAATTCAAGCTGATTTGCTAATATTTCATGATCATGAAATGAATTACTACGGCTGCAGGAATTACTGTACCAGAAGTCTTTATTAAATTTTTTGACTAAAAAATACAGTAATGCGGTTGCTTTAAAAAATCTGCAGTGCATTCTTTTCCACTTCTAAGCCTGTTTCTTCCTCATCTGTAACCAGAAAAAAAAAGAAAAATGTACAGTGCCTTTTTCTGACTCTGATACGGACTGTAGTACTCATACTCACACTGACATACTGTAATTACAGACTGTTATGCTTTTTTATGCTGTTCAGCATCGATCGTTCTTAAACCTGTGCACAATGAAATCGTGAAATGAATTACCACAGCCAGAAGTCACATACACACACACACACACACACACACAAAGATCTGTTACTGTCAGCAGTGCTTATAACGGGTGCATTTGTCAAAGCCACATTTGCACGTTATACACAATGGATGGTTTATTGTTTCAGTAAAAAAAAAAACACAGCCAGACAATGTTGCAGTGAGTAGGTGCTTTAGTATAGTAATAAGTGTGAAAGTGCAAGCAGTGCTAAACTAAAGGGTCTGCTGATCAGGACATCATGCCCGTGGTCATTATGAAACCAATGGAGGAGAGCATTCTCTACCTCCAAATTCTTCCCCTCCCACTTCCTCTTCCGATTAGGATTGGCATTTTCATGCCACTCTTGTAGGATCTCATCCCGCTGACGCTGCAGGTTGGCAACAGTGGATTTTGGCTTATTCAGCTGCCCGGCTAACTCTCGCTCTCTCTCTCTGGTTAAGTTATGGTAAAGCAACCATGCACTTAAGCATCTCTACCTTCTCAGTGAGAGTTAAAGCTTTTCTCTTCTGTGACATTATTTTCTCACTGTGCAAATTAACACTACACGGCAGAGTGAAGAGACATCAGTTAAAAGGCCACTGTGCACCTGTTAACAGTTAAGCACTTTCGCGAGACGCGGCATAGGCAAGAAAAGCAATAAGGAGGTGTTACTCACCACTAGCCGCTACCCACTGAGCGCTTGTTCAGAGCTTAACTGGCTTTGGCTGGCTTAATTGCCTGAAATAGGCAGCAGCCTTTGATCACTATAAGTGGCTGCATTTGAACAAGGTGAATAGGAAATGGCAAATAGTTTTGCCCAGTATATCAGGCTGCCCCCATTATGCATGTGCAATATAAGTGGCACCCACTGTACTTACTGGGGTTCTGTTCAGGCAATTTGTGTGTGTGTAGAGTGTAACCCCCAGGTGGCGCTATCCTAAGGGCTACTACCCCTGCCTGTTTGACTACTGACAGGTTGAGGGGGCCTAGGTTTTATGGCGGGTGCCTCCACCCAGAGGTCAGGGTTTGTAATGGTTGGTCTAGTTTGGTCACAGCCCTCTGGGACACTGAGACCCCCTTCTAATCCCTCTAATGGCCCACACGATGCACAGGAGTTACAGTACCAATACCCCACATGTACATACTGTTCATTCATAAGGTACCACTTACCCTCGAGACTGATTTGCAGGTTTGTCTCTGAGGACCCCTGAAAAATAAGGTTAAGCAGCATACACAAACCAATACAGTGCTTGGCATGAAGGTACTGACACTTCAGACAGTTTAAAGTTTAACAACAACAACAAATCTGATTTATTTAGGAACAGTAACACGGGAGGGAAATCAGGTTAATTAGTGGCATTAAATCACAGTACTGTGCACATACAAGGGTCTGAAAAGTCACACTCTGGGTACACAGGTCAGGGGGCTAGCCAGGTCCGTTACCTGGGTTGGCTAGCAGGTGCAGATGGATAGGGCCCTGCAGAAGAAAATATATGCACAACACCCAATTGTAATCTGGAGCCTGATGGCTCAGTCCATGAAGCAAAGAAACAACAAGAATTAAATGACACACTTGTGATTGAAAACAGGCTGCAGGGGAATACCCTGATTTGTACTCACAATTCCCAAGCTGAGAACCGGATGGTGGATGTTCTTCTGGATTGCCAGAACAACAAGGCATGGGGACAAGGTCCTTGTGGCTGGACCCCACTGCAGCTGATAGCAAACAGATTTAGTCCAAGACAAGCTGGGGTTTGCTTCCAGCTTCAACACACAGCACACAGCACTGGGGATTGGAAATAGAGATTCCCCCCACAAGCACTACGCACATTCATATGTAAAAGGAAAGTACTATACCAGGCAGACTGCTCCTCGATCCCGATCGCAATTACTGCAAAATACCCAGGAGCACACACAGCAGCTTCAGTTCCTGACAGACCGAGCGCGATTCAGCAATTTCTCCAGTCTTCTACAGGGTGAGCCTGGTTTCCACACTTTTAGTGCTTCTTTCTCCTCACAACTCGGATTCAGTCCAAACTAGCACTTACAAAGGCTGCAGACTGAAACTCAGGGCCTCACACGCGCTTTCTGCGCGAAACTATACACCGCAGAAGCACAGAGCTCCTTTCTCTTCACAGTCACAACTGATCTAATCTTTCCAGTCACAGAGCAGGGCATTTCCTTTAGCTCCACACCATTCTGTTGGCTGGTTCAACTGTCACTCACAATAAGACTCCCTCTGTTGGTGGAAAAAGGCATCAAGGTTAAAACTACATTTCCCAGAGTCACTGCTCGTACAATCCCCTTGTGGCTGGCTCAAAATTGAGAGTCCAAGTTCCGATTCGTCCACATGCTCCATTTTAGGGTCTCCCTATCATCCTGATTGGTCCAAGTCAACTATTCAGGACCAAAATGAAAAAAGTTACACTGAAACAGTTTGTGCTGAAATGAAAACAGGTTAAACAAACTACATTTTCTCAGTCACTCTAAATGATTTCTGGCAAAGTTATATCTTTCAACAAGGCTCCCTCTGCACATGTAGCAACGGCAGAAACGGAGCGAATTAACAGCAGCCTGGGCGGGATTCGAGCATTAAATACACAGTCCACCCATACAAACTAATTAAGTCTGCAAGCAGACAGCTCTTAAAGAGACAGTACGTGGAGGCTCAAATAGCATTCACTTGGAACCACATTTAAACAGCTCAGACGCTGAACACCGCCCAGACTTGGAGCATTCAGGCAAGCTCCTGGAAGACTTTTGGGAACCCACATTTGCAGGGGGGTTACACCCTTCCTGGCCTGGAAAACTTGGTGTCTGCGTCAAATAAGTACCCCCATAAGTTTCAATACAACCATATACATTTACATCAGTATCACATTAGGCTTATACATGTAATCATCAGTCAACATATCACCTTACCAGAAATACATTTCTGAAACTTTTCAGTACATCACTTTTTTCACAGTATTATACACACATTGTACCATAACTCAGGTTATTACCTCCTGTACATGAAACCTGAAGAGAGGGGGCCCTTCCTTATCAGCTACCTTGGGGCTGGATGGGGCAAGGGTACCATACCTAGAGGGCAACACAATTAACTTGGAGGTAGCACTTATGCTCAGTTTGGGCAATGAGCTCGGGGACACATACGCTCCTTTATGGACAACATTGAGAGGCAAGTCCACAGGCCTCCCAGGGGAATCATAGCTTAAGTGCATTACAAGCTTTACAGTTTGACCAGTCTGTCTAGGGGGCACTGTTAAAGTCTCTGCACTTTTGGACTCACTTTCAGCACTGTCTTCACTTGCCAGGGGAGTCTCCATGGGGTTAGAGAGGCTAGAACCTGGGGCACTTTCAGCTCCATGATTTGCAATCTCAGAGTCCACAACACTTGGCTCACATGGGGAGTTTTCTGACACTGGCAGTGAACCATCAGGGCACTCAAAATACTCTTCTTGTTCTGGTATATCACCAGTCTGTACCAGTTCATCATTTTCCTCCTCTGAAAGCTCAAACAGTTCAACCATACACAATGATTCCATGTCATCGGACTTGATGCTTTGCACTTCACTTTCTGAGAGCATTGGATCCAGGGACAAAGCTGGGGGCTTAGACAGTCCAGAAGGCCCAGCTTCATCTCCAGGGTTGACTAGGGGATTGCCCCGAAACAACTGACTCAGTTCGTAAGAGGGGTAGTACCCAAAGTTGCACTTACTTTCCTCTGACATGGATTGGCAGTCATTTTCAACTTGGACTTGTTGTGGGGAACACTTTAACTCAGCATCTGTAGGTGCAGACTTTCTTTGCTTTTGCTTAGCAGCAGCTCGGGTCACTGGTCCAGAGGAAGCACTTTCTGGGGGCTCAGACTCAATCAAGATTTGTCCAATGGGCAGTAAATGACTTCTATGCATTGTTTTAACATCTTTTGAATTATTCTCAGGCCTTACTTTGTACACAGGCAGATCACCTAGTTTGCCCACTACAATGTGAGGGAGATGGTGCCATCTGTCAGCAATCTTATGTTTGCCATGCAGTCCCAGATTTCTTAGCAATACCCAATCTCCCTCCCTCCTGGAGTTCCTGTGCTTTCACCTTTTTATCATACATTTCTTTGTTGGCCAGATTTTTTTTGGCAGCCATGGTTTGAGCCACTTGGTACACATGATTTAGCTGGGCCTTTAACTTTTGCACATACTGTAAATAGTTGTCAGCTCAAACCCCATCAGGAGAAACGCCAAAACATACATCTACCGGCAGTCAAGCTTCTCTTCCAAACATCAGGCGGTAGGGGGAGAACCCAGTGGCATCACTTTTGGTGCAGCTGTAGGCATATACCAGGGTGCTAATTTGTTGGCTCCATCTAGGCTTGTCCTTTGGGTGGAGGGTGCCTAGCATATCTAGCAAAGTACGATTGAAACGTTCAGGCGGTGGGTCCCCCTGAGGGTGGTAAGGGGTGGTTCTGGACTTTCGCATTCCCCACAGAGAAAGCATCTCTTTGATCAGATGACTCTCAAAGTCTCTCCCTTGATCAGAATGGATTCTTTCTGGAGCCCTATAGTGAACAAAAAGGTTTCTACAAGTACTTTTGCCACAGTGGATGCCTTCTGGTCCTTGGTGGGGAAAGCTTGGGCATATCTCGTAAAATGGTCAGTGACCACCAACACATTACTAATGTTTCTTTGATCTGACTCCAAACTCAGAAAATCAATACAGACCAGCTCCATGGGTGCACTGGTGGTGATGTTAACAAGGAAGGCAGCCCTCTGGAGCAAAGCTTTCCTCTGTAAGCAGCGACTACAAGTTCGAATGTGTTGCTCAACATCAGCCCCCATCTTAGGCCAATAGAATCTGGATCTCACCAAGTCAAGTGTTCTGTCTATACCAAGGTGCCCCATGTGGTTGTGTAAGGACCTCAGTACTGAGTCTCGAAAGGCAATGGGCAGCACTAGTTGTTTGTCCCCCTCTGTCTACTGTTTCTCTGTATAACAGTCTATTAATCATTTTCAACTTAGGACCTTCCTTGTATAACAATGCAGTTCTCAAATCAGTGGAGCATAATTTGGACACATCTTTCCCTGCATAGAGGGCTTCTAAAGCTGATTTGATCTTGGGATCTCGGGATTGAGCCCGCTGAATACTGTCATTGTCCAGCTGAGGCAGTGCACCAATGTCTATTGCAGAAAAGTGGCAATAAGCAGCAGGTATGCAATTCTCAGAGGGTCCCAAACAATCCACCATACAGTCCACTACGTCCATGGACATTTGTTCCTCCCTGCCAAACTTCTGGCAGAGTGCTCGAATATCAGGTTCTGACAGTCTGACTCAGTCATTCCGGGGAACAGGCCTCCGGGAGACAGCATCAGCATCTATGTGGTTCAGGCCTGCTCTGTATTCAACAGCATAGTTGTATGTAGATAATGCAGAAAGCCACCTATAGCCAGTGGCATCCAACTTAGCTGAAGTCTACACATAGGTCAAAGGATTATTGTCAGTTTTTACTAGTATCTTAGCCCCATACAAGTACTCGTGGAACTGGTCAACAATAGCCCACTTCAAAACTAGGAACTCTAACTTACGTACAGGATAGTTCTTTTTGGATGGGGTCAGGCTTCTACTGGCAAAGGCCACTGGTCTCAGGCCAGTCTCGTGCTCTTGGTACAATACAGCCCCCAAGCCTTGCAGGCTAGCATGAGCGTGCAAGACATAGGGCTTCGCTGGATCTGCATAGGCAAGGACAGGAGCGTTGGTAAGTTGATATATAATCTCATGAAAAGCAGCTTCACACTCAGGTGTCCATCTGGCTCCAAATACTTCATTGGGATGGAAATACACTCTCTCAGGCTCAGTAGAAACTGTCCTCTTGTATTTTTTTGTGGGTAGGAGGGTAACTTTGAGTAAGATTAAGTAAAGGACAGATCACTCTTGAATAGTCCTTGATGAAACGGCAATAGTAGCCACAGAATCCCAGGAATATTTGCAGTTCTTTTAGATTGTGGGGCTGTGGCCAGGTAGTCAAGGCTTCAACTTTACTTGGGTCGGTCTCTATTCCTTCAGTGAAGACTATGTGTCCCTCATACTTTACAAATGTTTGGAAGAATTGACATTTATAGATGGACAGTTTTAGGCCAAAGTCTTCCAGTCGGTCCAACACCTTGAACAATCTGCTCTCATGTTCCTCCAGTGAGCTGCCAAACACAATAACATCATCCAGGTACACCAGGCACTCTAATAAGTTCATGTCCCCCACTGCACGCTCCATCAGTCGTTGAAAAGTGGCTGGAGCACCTGAACTCCCTTGAGGCATCCTCATGAATTCATAGAAGCCAAGCGGACAGATAAAGGCTGTCTTCTCATGGTCTTCCGGGGCCATCGGGATCTGGTAGTACCCACTGCGAAGATCCAGCACGGAGAACCACTTGCTACCATTCAGGCAGTCTAAAGCATCCTGAATGCGGGGCATTGTATACTGAGCAGGGATAGTCCGCCAGTTCAAAGTGCGATAATCCACGCACGTCCTTACTGTCCCATTCTTTTTTCTCACTACCACAATAGGTGAAGCAAAGGGACTTCTGGATTCTTGTATTACACCAGCAGCTGGCATCTCTTGCAGATGCTGTCTCACATCATCTATATCAGCACGTGCCAGGCATCGAGACCTCTCACGAAATGGCCTTTCATCATGCAGCCGGATGTGGTGCTCAGCTCCTTGCACACATCCTACGTCCCATTCTTTGAAAGAAAACACCTGGTCTCTCTGGGCAAGCTTTCTACTGATTCTTATCTTCTATTCGGCTGGCAACGCGGGGTCACCAAAATCAAACAAGTGGGGCGTCACTCTGTCATTCTCCCCCGAACACTTGTTACTAGGCAACACTGCAGTATCCACACAATGCACATTAGCCAGGATGCAACCTCTATTTACTCGAATCTCTCTATCAGACACATTATGAACTTGGACCATTACCCGTCTGGCATAAGCATGGGCTCTGGCAGGCAAAATACTTGGCTTGACCAGCAGTCCCTCTGGGAATTTCCCATCGCCTGGAGCATCCAGCATGAGGAATTTATTCTTGACATCCTTTCTGATACGGACCTCTCCCTGTAAGGCACACTGGGCATTTGGCACCGGGATCAGAGACTCAGGATCCTTTTTCCAGACAATTCCAACCGGTTCCTCTGGTTCCACTTTGTCGGCATCTCTCTGGGCATCATAGACCTTCTTGATCAATGCCGGAATTCTTAAAGCTCTACCAGTCTGTGACCCCTGTTTCTCATAACACAACTGCACCAACCGTCCAAACATATGCGCATTCATCCCAATTAGTAGCGGAACCCCATCATACAGTCCAGTAGGGGGACACACTAAGGCCAGGGTCTCTACTTGCTCTGCCACTCCAGCCACGGAGGTGGGGAAAGACAGCCAAATTTGGATATACCCAGAGTAGGGGTAGGCCTTCTCACTTAACCCCCATACATGCAGTCCTTCCAATGGTTGTAAGGGTACGTCTGATAAATGCTTCTGATACCATTCCTGGAACATAATTGTCACTTGGGAGCCGCTGTCTAATACGGCTCTTGTAGACACTCCATTCACCTTTACAGTGGTCTCCATGGAGGGACCCACTGTTCTGGACCAGTCTGGATAGGCGGTAGCGGAGGCCTGGGCAACTGACCTTGCCACAAAGGGATGTGAGTTAGCAATTTTGGGACCCTTACTTGGATCATTTTGTGCACCTCTTAACCACTGATTTGTTCTCCGAAGCTCTCCTTGTAGCCAATATACAACTTTGTCTGTGTCTTTTGGAGACCGGTATTCTCTCTTCATGTGCCCATCCTTCCCAAAATTATAGCAAAACATATTTTCTAGAGCTTGAGCAGGCCAAGATGTCACACTGGGAGCCAGGACGGGGGTACTACTAACTGGACACCTTAGTGCCATCTCTGTCTGCGGCGCGATAAGCATTTGGAGGCATCTCGTCAATTTCCCCACTTCCATGGTCAAGACATCGAGTTTTGAGATGTTGTCAGCAGGAAATGCCTGGGTGGGTACCCCACCCCCATAGCAGATGCAGTCGGATATAGGTCAGGGCCTGTACTTGCAGGTGTGGCCTTCATAAAGAGACTGTTTTTGAATTCCCTGATCTTTCTCAGCAGTTCACCCCATGGTGGCACACCCTCATTGGTCCCCACTTCACAAGGACCTTCTGATGCTGTGATCACTTGGGCTGCACTCACCCCCAGAATTAGAATCCCCCTCCTCATCTTCCACCTCCCGAAGTTCTTTTATTAAGTCACAATAGTCCGGTGAGTTACCCCTTCTGTCTGGGAGCCTTAATTGAAGGAACTGCAATTTAGAATGCTTTGCATGCTGTAGTAGGTGCTCCAACCTTACACGGTTTAAGTCACTGGCGGCTACCCCACCTTTTCGGTAAGCCTTCTGCAGAGCTCTTTCCAGACAAGTAACATATGCAAAAAATCTTTCCCCCTGCCCACTGTTTTGTACCTTGAAATTTCCACATCAAGCTCTCCCCTGACTCAGTGCTCCCAAAATTGCCTTCAAGCACAGATAGGTACTTCTGGGCAGATGCATCAGGATTTGTGGACCTCAAAAATTTAATGGCCTCTAGGGCAGGACCCCTCAGACTTTCTATGATTCTTTTTCATTTCTCAGCCTCCACACATGGCCATTCAGGTATCGGGGGGGCAACACAATCTATCCAGGTGTCCCAATCATCCTCCCCCTGGTGGGTGGGGAAGGTGCCAGAGAAGATTCTCAACCTTCGGTAAGAGTCGTGACTAATGGCAGGTGCAGAAATAGGAACCTGCATTGGTTCAGCCACCATAACGGGTACTGGAGCGGGAAACGGTGTTGGGGGAGGAACACCCCCAGGTGGCAAGAATAGTTTCTTCAAGTCCTCCACAGTTTTCCCTTCCTCCAGCAACAATTTAGCAAATTTCTCCTCAAAAGTTTCAGATAGTGGGGGCTCATTCCCCAGGTCTCTACTGTCTTAATTATCACTCTCACGCGAGTGAGGGCTCCCTCTGGGGTAATAGTCTGTGGCACTTTGGAGCTATCTATGGGGTCCTTATACTCTACTAGGGCCATGAAAGTGTGGGTGAGCAGATCAGCATGTCGACCCACCACCACAGGGTTTTGTAAACCTTCCACCTTGGAAAGTACTCCCTGTACAGTGTCTGTATTTATACCCAGGGGGATGTCCAGGATAAGCATAGCATTCTGGGGGTTGATCTCCTCCCCAGTACACCACTCCACCAACCGGTGCACAGCCACTTTTGCCGGGGTACCCATTTATTTTTTTTAACAGTGGTTCGTAAATGTGGCCACTAGAGGACACAAAATCCCAGCGGTGAGCCTCCAAGATGTAACCCCCAGGTGGCGCTATCCCAAGGGCTACTACCCCTACCTGCTTGACTACCGACAGGTTGAGGGGCCTAGGTTCTATGGCGGGTGCCTCCACCCAGAGGTCAGGGTTTGTAATGGTTGGTCTAGTTGGATCACAGCCCTCTGGGACACTGAGATCCCCTTCTAATCCCTCTAATGGCCCACATGATGCACAGAATTTACAGTACCAATACCCCACATGTACATACTGTTCATTCATAAGGTACCACTTACCCTCGAGACTGATTCGCAGGTTCATCTCTGAGGACCCCCTGAAAAATAAGGTTAAGCAGCATACACAAACCAATACAGTGCTTGGCATTAAGGTACTGACACTTCAGATAGTTTAAAGTTTAACAACAACAACAAACCTGATTTATTTAGGGAACAGTAACACGGGAGGGGGAAATCAGGTTAATTAGTGGCATTAAATCACAGTACTGTGCACACATACAGGGTCTGAAAAGTCACACTCTGGGTACCCAGGTTGGGGGGGGGGCTAGCCAGGCCCGTTACCCGGGGTTGGCCAGCAGGTGCAGATGGATAGGGCCCTGTAGAAGAAAATATATGCACAACACCCAATTGTAATCAGACCTGATGGCTCAGTCCATGAACAAAGAAAAAGAAGAATTAGATGACACACTTGTGATTGAAAACAGGCTGCAGGGGAATACCCTGATTTGTACTCACAATACCCAAGCTGAGAACCGGATGGTGGATGTTCTTCTGGATTGCCATAACAGCAATGCATGGAGACAAAGTCCTTGTGACTGGACCCCACTGCAGTTGATAGAAAACGGATTTAGTCCGAGACAAGCTGGAGTTTGCTTCCAGCTTCAACACACAGCACACAGCACTGGGGATTGGAAATAGTGATTCCCCACAAGCACTACGCACATTCATATGTAAAAGGAAAGTACTATACCAGGCAGACTGCTCCTCGATCCCAATCACAATTACTGCAAAATACCCAGGAGCACACACAGCAGCTTCAGTTCCTGACAGACCGAGCGCGATTCAGCAATTTCTCCAGTCTTCTACAGGGTGAGCCTGGTTTCCACACTTCTAGTTTTTCTTTCTCCTCACAACTCGGATTCAGTCCAAACTGGCACTCACAAAGACTGCAGACCGAAACTCAGGGCCTCACACGCACTTCCCGTGGAACTATACACCATGAAGCACAGAGCTCCTTTTCTTCACAGTCACAACTGATCTAATCTTTCCAGTCACAGAGCAGGGCATTTCCTTTAGCTCCACACCATTCTGTTGGCTGGTTCGGCTGTCACTCACAATAAGACTCCCTCTGTTGGTGGAAAACAGCGCCAAGGTTAAAACTACATTTCCCAGAGTCACTGCCCATACAATCCCCTTGTGGCTGGCTCAAAACTGAGAGTCCAAGTTCCGATTCATCCACATGCTCCATTTTAGGGCCTCCCTATCATCCTGATTGGTCCAAGTCAGCTATTCAGGACCAAAATGAAAAAGTTACACTGAAACAGTTTGTGCTGAAATGAAGACAGGTTAGACAAACTACATTTTCTCTGTCACTCTAAATGATTTCTGGCAAGCAGTTATATCTTTCAACAAGGCTCCCTCTGCACATGTAGCAATGGCAGAAACGGAGCGAACTGACAGCAGCCCAGGTGGGATTCGAGCATTAAATACACAGTTCCCCCATACAAACTAATTAAGTCTGCAAGCAGACAGCTCTTAAAGAGACAGTTTGTGGAGGCTCAAATAGCACTCACTTGGAACCACATTTAAACAGCTCAGACGCCGAACACCGCCCAGACTTGGAGCATTCAGGCAAGCTCTTGGAAGACTTTTGGGAACCCCCATTTGCAGAGGGGTTACACGAGTATGCCAGCTTCACGAAACCTATGAATTACATTTTCTTTACGCTCACACAGCTGCAAAAAGCTGGCATGCAACCACTGTGCACGACGTTCTTTTAGGCTTTGCATTGTTAAGTCCATTTTAAGCTCACCCCAGTCTCTAGCTGTCTGGACACAACATCAGCATACCAGATGGTGAACTTTTGCTTGAGGAAGTCTTTTAAAATCGTGTTCACCAAGATATCCAGAGGTTGTAACGTGTCTGTGCAGGACGCAGGGATAAAAATTGGTATGATACCACATATTTTTCAGTTTTTTCAGTACAGGGGAGGTTGTGTGCCCACAGAAAAGATCAAGAATTAAAAGTGCCTTTTGTTCTGTGGGCAGACCAAGCACTTCACAAGTTGCTACACAGTAGACCACTATAACATTTTCTATGCACTCTAACATGGTCTTTTCATTAGCCCAGTGGTTTTCTGAGTGAGTGACATCCTGCTGAGTTGGAAAGTTGTACTGGGGGCGACAGGCAGTGGTTCTTCCTTTATACATCACTTGGCAAGGTAGGAATTCTCCGAACAATGTACAAGTAAGCACCAAAGAAATCTGGCGCTTGTCCCTCAGTCCCAGCACCACCACCCGTTTTGATCCAGAAGTGGCCATTGTCCATTCTGAGGCAGGCACCATGTTGATGCCAGTTTCATCTAGATTCATTATCAACTGAGGTGGAATCAGCTCTTGATTGCCTTGCCATGTTCAGAGTATACAACCTTACTGCAGCCGTGACCCTGTTTTC
The DNA here is from genome assembly GCA_016271365.2 of Neoceratodus forsteri. NCBI lineage: Eukaryota > Metazoa > Chordata > Ceratodontiformes > Ceratodontidae > Neoceratodus > Neoceratodus forsteri. The sequence continues at coordinate 559,678,039 of CM028138.1, forward strand.
CAGTGTATGTTTGCCAAATTCAAAACGAGTCTCTGGTGTGTGGAAGGTGTAAGTGGACTGACAGCATTTTTTGGGAGAGGGTGATAACAGCCCACCGAGTTCATCGATCACAGACTTGGCTACAGCAGGCTCAACACCGGACTACTCAGCCAGTTTGTTTTCAAATGGGTACTTTCTTTTTAGTTGTTTGCTGTTTGCTATCCACCGAAGAATTTACATTATGGTACAATGAAGTGACTTTTGTTTTGCTCTGTGTTTTGTTTGGTTTGGTGGTTATAGGCATCTACAGGCAATCAGTGACTTGCCTTAATCACCTGTCTCTGCCGGTATGCAAATCTGAGTAGACAGAGTAGCAGCAGATTACTGGCTGATTACAAACAGCTTGATGACAAGTGCTGTAAGTGCTGTAAGGTACATGTAGCTGACGTACGGATTCAAACGGACACTGAAAAGTTCTGTACCCTGCTCCATACTGAATAAAGATGGCATGAAAATAAGCTGCTATACAGTAAGTAAACAGCAGTGTCAGGAGTTCCTGGGGCTCCTTTTAGACTCTTAGAATATAAGTAAACAGCAGTGTTAGGTGTTACTGGGCCCACTGCCCCCTCTAGTGATATAAGCAAAGATCAGTTTCAGGAGTTGCTGGTGCTCCTTCCCCACCTCTGAAAATAGAAATATAGACTGATGGCAGAAAAAGACCACATGCCATCTAGTCTGCCCTGAATTCCCTATCTGCCCTGTGACCTATTATCCATGCAGGGTTTTAGCCTTCTCTGTCCACCCTTCTTTGTCTCCTCCCTACCATTACCAACCTGAGCAACCACCAAACTCTTCACTCTGTCCCAGCCCTGCTTGAAACCATTTATTGTCTTGGCACCCACCACCTTCTCTGGCAGACTTTGCCATGGCTCCACCACCCTTTCCATAAATCAGAACTTCCTCACATCCCTCCCAAATAGGTTCTGCATGTTCATATGTTCTTTTGTATGATTTTGGACATGTATTGTAATTTACCCAATGTTCCTCTACTGTTTATTGTAAAATACCTTGTGTTCCAACTGTTGCATAATCTCACAATGTTGTATTGTTTGTACTACCCACATACTATTGTAACTGATCATCCTTCACAACCCTATGTAACCCCTCCCCCCAGGTCGCACCGTCAGACGAGCAACTTGTTGTTCAGTGTGCCCTCCTGGTGAAACATTTCAAGAAATAAAATAAATAAATAAATAAACCTCCCCCCCATCAGTTTCCATTCGTGACCTCAGGTTCTTGACTATACTCATGCTAAATACTTCCCCCACAGTTCATCTTCTTTATTTCCTTCAAGAACTTGGAAGGTCTCTGGCATATCCCCCCTCTCTTGCCTGGTCTCCAGCAAGTACATGTTCAGTACCTTGAGACAATCTTCATAAGATCTGCCCCACTGGCCCTGAATCATCTTGGTCACCCTGCACTGCACTGTCTCCAGGCTGTTCCTGCCCTTCCTTCGGTGAGGACTCCAGAACTGAGCACAGTATTCTAGGTGTGGCCTCAGTACAGATTTAATAGAGGTAGCAGTACCTCAATTTCCTGCTGTCAATACCCCTTCCAATACGCCCCAGCATCCTATTAACCTTACTATAGCCCTTGTTACACTGGTTTGATTGTTTGAGGCAGTCACTAAAGATGCCCCCATGTCCCTTTCCTCTGTCGCAGTACTCAGTTTAGCCCCTCCCATCTAGTACTCTGTCCTGTTTTTCCCCCTCTGTGCATAACCTTGTATTTTTTGGCACTGAAATTCAACTGCCAAATCCTAGACTATCTCTCTAGTCTTTGTAGATCCTGCTGCATCTCCTTGATCTCTTTGTTACTATCTACCCTACTACAGTGCTTCATGTAATCTGGGAAAAGAAACATAGAAACATAGAAACATAGAAGTTGATGGCAGATAAGGACCGCAAGGCCCATCCAGTCTGCCCATTTCTTTTTCTACCATATAAATGTGCCATCGGCCTTTGCTCTGTCAGTGACCTATCTATTCATAGTCATTTGTATTGCTCCCTTATGCCTATCCCATGCCTGTTTGAAGCCCTGCACTGTATTCATAGCCACCACTTCTTGTGGTAAGCCATTCCATGCATCCACCACCCTTTCTGTGAAAAAGAATTTCCTCACATTCCCCCTTAATCGGCCTCCCTCTAATCTCATGCTGTGTCCTCTTGTCCTGCTATTTTTCTTATATTTAAACATGTTAGACTCTTTCACCTTGTTTATGCCCTTAAGGTGTTTGAATGCCTCGATCATATCGCCTCTCTCCCTCCTTTGCTCAAGGGTATACATATTGAGCTCTGTTAATCTGTCCTCATATGTCTTCTGATGCAGTCCCTGCACCATTTTGGTTGCCCTTCTCTGGACTGCCTCAATTTGGTTAATGTCCTTGTGAAGGTGTGGCCTCCAATACTGCAAGCAGTACTCCAGATGGGGCCTAACCAGTGTCTTGTACAAAGGGATTATTACCTCCCTCTTACGACTTGTGATACCCTACTAATACACCTTTACCCTCTAGCCTTACTGCTTTAGAGGTCTGCTTGGATGATTTTAGGTCATCAGTGATGATGATGCCCAAGTCTCTTTCTTCCTTTGTGACTGCTAGCAACTCCTCCAGCCTATAGGTGGCTTCAGGGTTTCTCTTCCCTATGTGCATGATTTTGCACTTCTTTGCATTAAATCCCAGTTGCCACTCTTCTGACCATTCTGCTAGTTTATCCAGATCTCTTCTCATTCTGTCCACCCCATCTGGATCATCTACTCTGTTGCAGATCTTGGTGTCATCTGCAAACAGACAAGCCTTACCCTCTAGTCCATCTGCAAGGTCACTAATGAAAATGTTGAAGAGGACTGGCCCCAGGACTGATCCCTGAGGTACCCCACTTGTGACTTGCATCTCTTCTGACTGTATACCATTTACCACCACTCTCTGTTTTCTGCCCGTCAACCAGTTTTCCACCCAGTTGACCAACTTCTGACCCACCCCGAGCCTACCCAGCTTATTTATCAATCTTCTATGTGGAACAGTGTCAAAAGCTTTGCTGAAGTCAAGGTAGGCGACATCAACTGCTCCCCCTTGGTCCACCACTCTGGTTACCCAGTCAAAGAAATCTATGAGATTAGTTTGACAGGACCTTCCTTTTGTAAACCCATGCTGTCTTGGATCCTGTGCCCCTATGGAATCCAGATTTTGCACTATTCTTTCCTTAAGGAGTGCCTCCATAATCTTGCCCACTACTGAGGTAAGACTGACCGGTCTGTAGTTCCCCACCTCCTCCCTGCTACCACTCTTGTGGAGCGGGATCACATGAGCCCTTCTCCAGTCTTCTGGGACCTCTCCTGTGCTCAGAGACTCACTAAACAATTCTGCTAATGGCTCTGCTAGTTCCTCCTTTAGCTCCTTAAGTACTCTGGCATGTATGCCATCAGGTCCCATTGCCTTATCCACCCTGAGCAGCAAGCTCTTGTAGGACCCTTTCTTTTGTGAAGGGAATTGCTCACCTCCCTCCCCTGTGTCCATGATGCTGGAGCTGTGGGCCCTGCCCTACCTTCTCTTCAGTAAATACTGAGCAAAGTATCTATTTGGGATAGATGCCTTTACAGGTCCTCCTCCTCACATGCTCCCTTTTCTCCATTAAGCTAGCAATGCCCCTCTGGACTTTCTCCTTTCACTAATGTATCTATAGAAAGTCTTGTCACCTTCTTTTACTGTTTGTGCTAGTGTTTCCTCAGTTTGGGACTTTGCCTGCCTTACTGCCTTACCTGCTTCCCTTAGGGCAGTTTGGTATGCCTCCTATCTTCATCCCGCTGTGTTCCCTTATATTTCCTGAAGGCCAGCCTTTTGGCTCTGACCTTTCTGCTACTGTATTGAGAACCAAAGTGGTTTCCTTCTTCTTTTGCACTTCCTTTTCTGTCTAACACAATGGGATGTTGCTTCCAAGTATTGCATCCTTAATGCTTGCCCACTTGCCTGTACCCCTCACATGTGTTTCTTTTGCCAGGGCTAGCTTAACTCTGTTGGTCATCTTATCAAAGTCAGCTCCTCTGAAGTCCCATATTTTTTGCCTTGGAATGGGATGATTTAGATGTAGTAGCCAAATTGAACCATACCATGTGATGGTCACTGGCCCCAGGTGACCTTCTACCTGGATATCTGTGATCCTTCTTTGTTAGTCAGTACTAGATCTAGGATAGCCCTGTCTCTTGTGGGTTGCTGTACCAGTTGTTTGAGGCCCTCCCCTGCAGGAATCCACTATGAGTCTAGTTCTGGCAGATGTTCCTGCTGGTATTGACCAATCTGTATCCGGCATGTTGAAGTCTCCCATTATCAGAACCTCCCCTTTAGCTGTCATGTTTTGTATATCTTCTAACAGTAATGTGTCTATGTCCTTCCTTTTCTGGGGGCCTGTAGACAACCCCCAGTTCTTATGGTTGTCCCATTTCCTGTTTCCAGGGTGACCCACAGTTCTTCTGGCTCCTTATGTGTATTCTGAATTTCTGTAGCTTTGATATTTTCATTAACATACAGGCCACTCCTCCCCCTTTTGCACCTCGGTCTCTTCTGAACAATACATAGCCAGGTACTGAAGTCTCCCAAGTGTGGTTACTGGTAAACCCGTCTCACTAATTGCTACTATGTCCAGTTTAGCCTCTGACATTGTTGCCTGCAGGTCTGGGATCTTATTCCCAGGCCGTGAGCATTGTAGCATGATTTTCCATTGGCCAGATTTTGGTGTGTTAGTTGTTGGGTGAAGTTTGGCATTACCCTTGTGCGTCCGTATGGGAGACAAACCTTTTTCTTACCTGGTGATGCAAATGAACGGCAAACATGCTGAATTCTGTTTGACCACTAGCTGAGGGGAGGGGTGTTCTTCCATTCGACATATGGGTGCTGCACCCTCTCCCATTTGCTAGTTTAAATATTCTGCAAAGGCGTCAAACTTCTGCCCCAATGCACTGACTCCCTCTTTAGTCAGATGCAGTCCATCAAATTTAAGAATTCGCTCCCAGAACTGTTGCCAGTTCCTACAAATCTGTGTCCTTTTTCTGGCACCAGCCCTTGAGCCACATGTTTGGCTCCCTATTCTCCCTTCTCCGACCTTCCGTCCATCTGCTCCCCTCTCCCAGACTGGCAGGATCTCAGAGAAGGAGATGTCGGATGAAATAGATGATAGTTTGTCACCCAGCCTAGTCAGGTGTTCCTGGTCTCCACACTGACCGCTGGCAAGATCAATAGTCCCTATGTGTACTAGGACATCAATGTTTTCTCCTGCTTTGTGAACACAATTTTAGCAATGTGGTCAGTGTCTCTCATGCTGATGTACCTGGCAGACATCTGACCATCACCCTGGCTGGAGATGGGTATCAACTCCCGAATCATGGAGTCTCCTATGATCAGAAGTTTTTTGTTTTCTTTGTGCTTGTTTTGTTTTGGTTCCTGATTTGGGTGAGTTTTGTTGTGCTAGCTCCTGTGCCGTAGTGTCCCTGCTCTGCAGTGTCCTCTGCCTCTTTATTTGATTTCAGAGATAGAGGCAGATACCTGTTTGTAGTGTTTATATGGTTTTGGAGGTAATGTGTTGGAGAGCAGAGAGTGATGGGGCACCTGATTTGCTCCTCTAACCACCTGCCAACCTCCTGGACCAACTACCTCTCTGGGTCGAGGTTTTTCTGTTGGATGCTGGGGAAATGGCGAGTGGTTCTTATAATGTATTTCCTCTTCAATATGAAATTTGAGGCGTGCAATCTCTGCCCATGCTGCCCGGAGCTCAGCCCTAAGATCTCCAAAGGCCCAGCATGTAGGACAGTGTCCTAAATCCTGTAAGACTGTCCTTCTGAAAATTGTTCCACAGTACCTGCAGTTAAAGAAATCCATTCCAAATAAGTTGCTGGGTTTGTAACCTAGTCAGAGTAATTAGAAGGAAAAAAAAAGACACAACTTGCCCCAGATGCCCTTTCCAATCTCGTTGATGAACATATTGAAGAGAACAGGACCCAGCACAGATCCCTACAACACCCCACTCGTGATCTCCCTCTACCAATCTGACCCTGTTTACCACCACCCTGTGCTGTTGTTCCTTCAGCCAGTTTCCTATCTATCTAACTATGTCCCTAGCCACACCCAGGTCCTCCAGCTTCTTTAGCAATATTCTGTGTGACACCAAGTTGAACACCTTGCTGAAGTCAAGTAGAGTATGTCCACAGCATGGCCCTTATCTACCTTTGTTATCCAGTCAAAGAAAACTATCATGTTGGTTTGACAAGATCTCCCTTCCACAAATCTATGCTGTTTACTGTCCTGTAGACCACTGCTCTCTAGGTAATCCACAATGTACTTTTTGATCAGCGACTCCATCAATTTACCCACTACAGGGGTTAAGGCTGACAGATTTGCAACTCCTTGGTTGCTTTTTGTCTCGACCTCCCCTTACGTAATGGGACTACTATGTTCACTACCCTCCAGACTTTCTGAACTATCCTGTCTAAATTTATGGTCACTGGACTCCAGTGGCTCCCATACCCTCACTCTACCCACCATCTACAAGTTGCTGAGCACTAAATTGAGAATGACTACTTGTCTAGTGGGTTCCATAAACAGCTGCATCAACAGGCAGTCCTGCAGGTCTCTAACAGGGCCTGACTTCTGGTGCACCTGGCCGCTGGAATGTCCCAGTCAATATTAGGCAGGTTCAGATCACCCACCACCGCCACCAGTCCCTTCTTCACTCTCCTTGCTAGCTCTTCCCTAAGCTCCCTATCTCTCTCTTCCCCTTGTCCAAGTGGTCGGTTGGTCACCCCTACCTGTATTTTCTTGCTTGAAGGCATCATAAGATGAACCCACAACGACTCTGTTTCCCCTTTGCTTCCCCTGATGTGCCCATCCTCCACAGCCTCTGTGTCCTCCTGACATATAGGGCTATGCCTACCATTGGTTATCCCCCTATCCTGTCTAAACATTGTGTAACATGAGACTGACAAGTCCCAATCATTATTCTCTGCGGCCAAGTTTCTGTGATAGCTATGACATCCATCTCACCCTCTGCCACCAATGCCTGGAGCTCACAAATTTTATTACCCAAACTCCTGGCATTAGGCAGACCCCCCCTTCCAACTAACTCCGGATCTTCTCTTGCTGTTTTTTTGATCCTACACCTGCATTTCTTCTCATTCTCCTTACAATATTATTTTTCCCTATTGTTTTCAGACCATGACAGCCTTCTCCCCTTTGCCTCTTCCACTACTCCTTTTTGAACGTCAACCACATTTTTACCCACAATACTGCTACCACTCCCCAGTATAGGGTGAGCACTAGTAAGTTCCCCTCCCTCACTTCCCTTAACATGGTTCCCCTGGCCTCAGTGTTCCCCGCAGTCAGTTTAACTGCCTAATGTAGACATCAAACTTCTGCCTCAGCACACTAGTGTTCTCTCTTGTCAGGTGAAGGCTATCACCTTTGGAAAGCCTTCTGTCCCAAAAGCCCCCCAGCCCCCCCACAAAATGGTACCCTTTCTCCTGACACCATCCCTTTAACCACCCATTTCATTCCTCTATCTCTTCCTTCCTTACTCTATCTTTCCCTCTCCTCCTACTACACACGGGGAGGACCACAGAAAAGGCCAGAGAGGCTGAGTGTGCCTGCAATCTGTCCCCCAGCCTCTGATAGTTCCCCTTCACTTGCTTCAGAGGCTGGTTCTTCAGATCATTGGTGCCCAAGTGTACCCAAACCCCCAATCTCCCCTCCTACCCTATCCTCCCTATTCTGTGTATGTCCCAGGTGGCTGATGCCCCAGGAAGGCACCTGACCATTCCAAACCTCTCCTACCCAATCACCAACCTCTCTACTCCCCTGATCATAAAGCCCTCAACTACTAAGACTCTTCTTTTTACGTTTTTTATTTTAGTCTTTGGTAATCGGGTAGGGCCCACTAGGCACAAGTGCCTGTTTTCAGGGGCGACCTGAGAGCACTGGGCAGTTAAGTGACTTGCTCAAAGTCACACAGTATACCTGCTGGATGTACCAAGCTCGTTCACAGCTCATTACTCTAGCCTCCAGGCTATACTGCCACCTTATTTTTACTTTCACCACTATGTGCCACCAGCTCATCACTCCCACTTCCCCTGACTGACACAGGACCCCCCCCCCCCGAGGAGTCAGGCACCTGAGTTGTCTCCTCCATGGGAGCAAAGCAATTTGCCATTGGGATGGTGTGGGGTTGGTTGACTTCCATGTGGCTGTCCCTTCCCCTACTCCCATCCCACCACTCCCCCCCCCAACCAGTGGGCCTCTGAGGGAGTGGGGGGGCTGTGGGCTCTATCTGAGCAGGTGCCGCATGAGAGTTATTCTTCCCTCCCTGCCACCAGCTGAGCACGGATCTCTGTAACGGTACTGCAGAAGGAGCAGTGACCCCTCCTCCAGAGCACAACGCTGGAGAACAGCAACCCACAGTCCCTGCAACTCACTTGCTCCCCACTAAACCTCATCCCTATATTGATCCTTACAATTATCCTTAAAGCTCTGCTACTAATATGAATTCTACTATACTAACATATAATATATAATACTACCATGAATATTAATACTATGACTCTTGTACTGAATATTACTAAAAAGAGTCAGGAGTTAATCGGGTTTCTTCCACCTCTCCAAATACAAGTAACAGCAGTGTGAGGAGTTACTGGGGCACCTTCCCTTGTCTCTGAATATAAGTAAACAGAAGTGTCAGGAGTTGGGCAGGTATGTGATAATAAAGGGCATTCTTCACTCCCAAGAAGTGACACTGGTTATTGTCTACTTACCACCTCAATCCACCTGCCCGATACTGCAATCCTTTATACATAAGGTTCTAGATATGTTACAAGGTACATTAATAAATGGGGGATGACTTTAACATAGCTGTTTCTGCTCAGTTAGACTACTCCAATCCATAGGCCTATAGAACCTCAAGCGCTGTAAAATACCTAAGAGGAATGTTAGCGCAATTGGGCATGGAAGAAAGCTGGAGGAAGGTATTCCCTTCCGTACCAGGTTTTGCATTCTATTCAGGATGCCATCAGACTTATTCCCAATTAGACTATTTCTTTATAACTTGTGAACATCTTACTCTAGTCCAAGATATATCTATACAGCCTCATCTCCTATCTGACCACCATCCACTGATTTTAAAAATAGACTTGGGGAAAACTCAGAAATTAACTCTGGTGCTTTAACCCTTACTGTTACGAGATCCAGAATACATGGACTATATGTATAACCACATTCCTCAAGTCCCGAGTGACAATAACACTGTAGATGTATCCAACCCTATACAATGGGATACATTAAAGGTGGTTATATGGGGCAAAACTATTGCCTATACATCTTGTAAGAGATGTAAACTAGATGCCTTGTATAACTTTTTAATAGAACAACTTCAAGCTTAGCAACTCCTTTATAGGGAAGGGGACAAAGACCTACAAAGAAAAATTAGGGAACCAAAAAAAGCTATACAGAAAATAATAGACTACAGATTTCTCCATACATTAACATGCTTGAAACAATCTAACTATGAGGGGGTACCAGGGGAACCCACTTACTGGCTCGTAAACTTCGCGTACAAAAACAGGTGGCAACAATCCTAAAAATCATACATCCTATTTCAAAACAAATCTTACATAAAGTGGAACAAATCCACTCAGCTTTTTTTTCTTTTTACCAATCCTTATATACAGCTTCACCTTCATCCAACTTGACTGACAAAAGAGCAGAATTTCTGTCTCGCCTCCCTCTTCTGAAACTCCCAGAAACCCAATGAACAGCCCTGGAAACCCCAAAAGTGTAAATGAAGTCCTGAACCACATTCAGACATTGAAGCCTTTAAAATGTCCCAGTCCAGATGGCTTTACAGCCCAGTGGTATAAAACATTCTCAGGAAAGCTTCTTCCCATCCTGCTGCCTACTTTTAGTGCAGTTGCGGAGGGAGAGGCTCCTCCCCCCCCCCCCCGGGACTATGTGGTTATATCCCCACTTCCTAAACCTGAAAAAGACATCACTGATACAGTCTTTTACCACCTGATTTCCATGTTAAATGTGGATTACAAAATTTATATGGCTATATGGGCCACAATATTAAAATTACTCCTCCCGACACTTATCCACCCTGATCAATCTGGCTTTATTAAACATGGGAGTACAACAGATAACATCCGACGAACCATGTTATTATTAGAATATATTCATTCAAGACAGATCCCAACTGCCATGTTGAGTTTTGATGCCGAAAAGGCATTTAACAGGGTGTCTTGGGACTTCTCTGGGACACCCTGTTGACTTTCTCATTCCCCAAATCATCCTTGAAATGGCTCCAAAACATCTATTCCCATCCTCAGGCCTATATCCATATAAATGGCACCCTGTCCTCTCCAATACATTTATAGTGCGGGACATGGCAGGGTTGTCCTCTGCCCCCCTATTATCTGCCCTTTATATGGAGCCCCTCGCAGCAGCATTGAGGATAGGTGACAGGACTGAAGGTATCCTCCTGGGACAAAAATCTTACAAGGTTTCCTTGTTCATGGACAACATCCTTCTGTCTGTACTGTCTCCTGAACAATCAACACCGGCAACATGGAAGATCCTACAGGAGTTCGAGGAAGTGGCACATTTTAAACTCAATATCACCAAAACTGAGGTACTACTACTACTACTACACTTCTAGCCATCCCAGACACTAAAACAAACTTTCCCCTTAAAATGGTGCTGCACCAAAACTAAATATTTAGGGATACACATTCCTACAAACCTGGATCATTTAGAGTTGATCAATTATGAACCATTATCTGTTCTTCTCCAAAATGACCTAACCAAGTGGGGGAGGTTGAACCTTACTTTTTTCCAACGCATAGAGACTGTTCGGATGAATATTCTTCCTCGCCTCCTATATCTGTTCCAGAACATCCCTATTTTCCCATCTGAATTTTCCTTTAAATCCTAGAACAGACTAATATCTAATTTTATTTGGGTGAGACAGAGGCCCAGAATATGTCTCTTCTTACTTCAGCTCTCAGTGGCTTAGGAAAGCGTTAATCTACCCAATTTGAAACTTTATGCAATGGCGGCATTCCTAAAATAAATTTTTCTGTGGTTGTCCCCCTCCACCTCGGCCCCATGGAAGGATATAGTGTTTTTAATAAATGATTTATATGATATTGAAAAGATCGCATTTGCCTCAGAGGGGATGGGCACCCCAACTCCGCCATTTCACCGACTATACAGCCCAAATTTTTAAAGTATGATATACGTTAAAACAAAATATGACTCTTGAAGAAATTATCTTTTTCCATACATTATTATCAGAAGATGAACACTTCCATCCCTCAAGACTTGATGTAACTTTTGCCTCCTGGAGGAGGGTGGGGCTTAACTACTTCCACAGACACACTCTGGAATTATACCCTTTGTCGAATTACAAACAAAATACAGACTCCCCAAATGGGACACCTTCCGCTGTTTCCAAGTAGGAAATTATATATTACGGCAAAGGGATGTGGCCCCTAAACTACCTGCTCCCTTGCCAATAGTTTATTAAAAGACACTTTATTGGGCCATCCCTGGGGACGACTCATAGGCCACCTATATAAAATGTTAAGACTTTTTATAATTTTATAGTAAATTTATAATTATATAATTTTATAGACTTTAGCAAGGCATTTGACACAGTCCCACACAAAAGATTAATATACAAGTTAGCCAGCCTGGGAGTGGGTCCCAAGATGACAGTCTGGGTAAAGAATTGGCTGGAGAATAGGACACAGAGAGTAATAGTAAATGGAGTCCACTCTGAAAAAGGGGGTTAGTAGTGGGGTACCGCAGGGGTTCAGTATTAGGACGGTCCTCTTCAATGTCTTTATAGCGACAATGCAGAGGACTGGAAGGAAAAGTATGTCTCTTTGTAGATGACACAAAGATCTGCAACAGAGTTGATGCACAAGGTGGGGTGGAAAGGATGAGAAGGACTGGCAAGGTTAGAGGAATGGTCAAAGTATGGCAGCTTAGATTCAATGCTAAGAAGAGCAGGTAATGCACCTGGGAAACAAAAACCCAGGGAAGAGTACACAATGGGGGTGAGATACTAACAACAACAAAAATGGAAAGGGACCTAGGGGTAGTCATATCAGATGACCTAAAGGTGGGCAAGCAATGTGAGAGGGCAGCAAGGAGGGCTGGGGAATACTGGGATGCATAGGAAGAGGCATCACCAGTAGAAAACAAGTTATTATCCCTCTGTACAGACAGCTGGTGAGACCACATCTGGAGTACTGCGTGCAGTTCTGGAGACAATCTCATAAAGACATAGACAGGATGGAAGCTGTCCAGAGGAGGGCAACTAAAATGGTGCAGGGTCTGCACCAGAAGACATAAGAAGGAGACTAAGGAGCTTAATATGTATAGCCCTCGAGGAAAGGAGGAGGAGAGGGGACATGATAGAAACTTTCAAGTACCTCAAGGGAATCAACAAAGGTCCAAGAGAGTAGCATCTTTCAAAAAAGAGGTGTGCAAGAACAAGAGGCACAATTTGAAGATAGAAGGGGCGGCTCAGAGGTAATTTAAGGAAGTATTTTTCACAGAGAGGGTTGTGGATGTATGGAGCTGACCTTCCAGAGAGGTTGTGGAGTCAAAAACAGTGGTGGAATTCAAGCATGCATGGGACAGTCATAAGGCAATTCTAGGGGGTGGGGGTAGGAAGAAGTAGGCTGCTGGTAAACTAGGAACTGCAGCTTATCCATCAGGTAGGGAAATGGGCAGACTGGGTGGGCCAAGCGGTCCTTATCTGCCGTCAAATTCTATGTTTCTATGTTTAAGGGACTATCTGGGGAACACATCTCAATCAGTGGTGGAAGGCTGTAATAAAGATTTGGATTTGGAGATCCCCGCTATCCTTGTGGTGGGACTCATTCCTAAAAGCAATTAAAATATATTCAAATATATGGCGCAAATTCACTTGGAAGTGTCACGCCAGATTATTTCACTCCCCGGCGATTCTAGCTAAATAAACTCCTTGCATCATATGGTAAATGTCGGAGGGACTGCAATTGTAAATTAGCAGATTTACGCAATGTTCTATGACTTTGCCTCAAGCTAATACCGTATTGGTGTACCCTACAGGAAGAGCTACGGGATTGTCTGGGGGAACAGGTGGAGCTTACAGTAGAAATGGTTGTATTGTCAGTTTCTCCAGCACACAGACCTTTATGGCACCGAACCCTGCTACCCCCTGTACCTCTTTGCAGCAAAAAAAAACATAACTCATAGGTGGATGTCCACCAAAATACCCACAGTTTTCTGAATGCCGACAAATTGTTCTTAGATATATATAAATTAGAAGGCCTAATGGCCAGACCGCATGATAAGCAAACAATCTTCAGGGAAAAATGGTAGAAATGGGTATTTTACAAGGCACAGCATGATCCAGAATTTGTGCCATGGCGGGGAGGGGCTCCTGGATGTTTGGCAGTGGAGGTGAGTGACACTGCATGTCCTAAACTGAATCTCTCACTGACCGGACCGCGGGTCTGGGTGTGAGGTCTAGAGTGAGGTAACCTCATTTAGTCTGCAGATGAAGTCTTTCTGTGAAAATTAACTTCATCTTTAAGAATATAGTAATGTTTAGGGTACCCATTATTTATAATATGAATCAATTTATTTCTACCTATACATGCAACACACTACTAAGCTAAAATGTATTTATTTCTTAAATTATTAATGGAATATACATGTATATATTATTTACCTACTGTGCTTCTCTTAATAAGAAGGAAATAAAAAAAAATGTGTCAGGATTTACTGGGGCTCCTTCCTCTTCTCTGAATACAAGTAAACAGCAGCGTCAGGAGTTACTGGGGCTCCTTCCTCTTCTGAGAATATAAGTAAACAGCAGTGTCAGGAGTTACTGGGGCTCCTTTCCCTCTCTTTGATTATAAGTAAACAGCAGTGGGGGCAGAGCCAGCCAAGCAAGATGGTGACAGCATAATTCTGAGAGGGAAACCCTGAGATGTGTTATCTGTAGCATCCCAAGACCAAATGCTGCTAATGCCTCATACAGAACAGACGACTATATAAATCTCAACGAGAGCTTTTGAATTATAACAATATTAATGGCATAGATAACAGGGGAAAACGTGTAGCATCACGGACATTAATTCTTGTACCTACCTACCTTGAGGGCAGGCAAGTGCTACAGGGTCACCATCCGCAAGGATCCAGTCAACCTCCCCGTCAGCGATTACAGCTGTCACAGGAGCATCGGACACTGAAGCAAAATCACAATGTCTGGAGAAGCAGAAAAAAAGAATTGTTGTGGAACTGACAAGCATATCTGATAGACTTAACAACATTTTAAATCACACAGCCCAGCTCAAAGATACCACAACCAGAACCATTACGGAAATGCAAGCCCTGACAGCACGGCTCGCAGGGACAGAAAGATCGGAAAATGCCCAGGAGAAAATACTGCATGTACATCAGGAACAATTAAAGGGTATCTAAACAAGCAGTTTTTTTTAAATTGCAACTCCAAAATCTGGCTTCATTGCGAGGTAAAGTAAAGGCTGCTGTTTACATTAATGCTAAAACTGCATTTATGTAAATAACATAAATGCAGTTTCATAGCATTTGAAAAATGTAAACATCAGCATGTTACTTACAAAAACAGCCTTGCCTTCTCCCTAAGATGTCTGCCAGCTGTGTTAAGTGATGAGTCATGATGACATCATCGGAGCCAGAGCCAGATACCAATATAGATTCCTATAAGCTAACTAGTTCTTCTTTCCCTCTGTTTTGAATTGTTTTACCAAAATGATCAACACTATATGTTAACATGTGGATTATTTTGATCAGTACACATGTTAGGCTATGATTTTGTTCATTTTATTTACTTTAACTTGCTGAAAATGTCTTGCAATCTAGCTGACTTTCTCTTTGGCAAACTGCAGAACAGTACAACACTTCAGATACCTGATGATCTAGTGGTTATGTGATGCCCTGAATTCATTTT
Organism: Neoceratodus forsteri; assembly: GCA_016271365.2. NCBI lineage: Eukaryota > Metazoa > Chordata > Ceratodontiformes > Ceratodontidae > Neoceratodus > Neoceratodus forsteri. The sequence goes on from CM028138.1 coordinate 559,693,098, forward strand.
TTTTTCGGTTAACCAGGAGAGACACACTGTGCTGAAACCTTATTTACAGATGTGGACTGGCAGCACAAGGAAGTTAAGTGACTTGCTCTGGGTCACACAGCGCAGTACTGGTCTGGTCCAATTCCAAAGCTCATACATTCTTGTTAATCCACAAAAAAAAGCTTCTCTTGTATTCTTTTTCCAAGTAAACTCACTGCACCTAGCCTGCCTTCTGCTGAACACCCTACCATCCATACCGTGTCCTTAGTACTGCCTGGGGCTGTATATGAGCTTGCGGTCTCATAAAGAGAATTATCACACCTCAGACTGTAATCATATACCTCAGAGAGTTGTGCATACCTACACCGATACGGATCATCAGCTGGCACTGTTAATAAATACCTCCCATATCACACTTAAGTCCACTTTTTCAATGTTTAACTTCTGCTCCCACAGTAAACATTATGTGGATCACCACCCTTCTGCACAGTGAAGGTAGTATGCACAGTTCCCCTGTTGTGTTTTTGTCCCGCCTCATTAACCAACAATTGGGTCATCGTGGAGGGCCAAGCAATAAGCCTCAGGACTCACCAGAAAAACTGCTGTTCCTGCCCTCATAAGGGCTGCACTTACTATGGATAACAATATTATTAGCAGAAGAGGCATACTAATGCTTTGAGTGAATCTAACAGACTTCCAGTGTCAGCCTACTCCTTTACCTGTGATCTGCAGAACCCCACAGGACAGTTCCCTGCAAATCATCTTCAGTACTTTTTAGTGCCCTACTCCACAATGCGAACTGGTTGGCTACCACCCTTCTAAATCTTGAATGATTTAAACACAGCTCCCTCAATACTGTCCTAATAAACGTCAACACCCCCTTCCCACCTGAGGGTAATCTCCCTACACTGAATTCAAGTAACACTTTAAGTGCAGCCCTGCCACACTGAGTATTTGTAATCGCTGGTTGCTCTCATTCACAGTCAGGTAGTGATCACAGTGCTGGCAGCCCTACATTTCAGATCTCACAATAATCTGCTAAACATCCCCCTTCCTGTCTTCCCCTAACCTGACTGTAGCTGTATCCTGCTGGAATGGCCTCTTCAGTCCCTCTCTGGCATTCCTTCTTCTCCCCACACCAAAAACTGGTGAGCTCACTACCCTTCTGCATCATGAATGCAGTTAGTACAGTCGCCCATGTCATTGTTACATATTAATAATAAACATGATGTTCTGGTAAGCCAGGCTGATAGCAGCAGGGCACAAAGGGAAACACAGGCATTCCTACCCATATAAGATCTTATCCACCTATGATTAGGCACTATTAAATGAGGTGCATAATGATGTGCACTCCCACCATTATGGAATCAAATATCTGGGCATACAAATCCCTAATAACCTCCGAAAGCTGATCCCTAATAACCTGAACCCCCTTAATACAAACCCTACAAAAGGAGACAGACAGATGGACTCATCTGAATCTTTTACTAATGGATAAGATAGGGGCCACAAAATGATGGTGGCCCCCAGAGTCTTTTATATATTGTCACACCTCCCAGTGGAAATACCAGAGATTTGGTTTAGAAAATTGAATAGCGTAATAAAGAACGTTCCTGTGGGGCAAGGCTAGGCCCAGATTCAGTTGGGCGATGTTGAGGGCCTCGAAAGACAGGGGGAGATGGAACCTACTGAACTTCTATCATTATTCCATCACTAGTTTAATGGCCATGTCCCTCCGTATGTTTAAGGAATCTGAATCCAGGCCCCTGGAGTGGGCACAGATAGAATCGACTATACTTGAGGGAACTCGCCCATCAGTGTACTTTACCTTCCCCCTCCCAAAGAAAGTTCTCCCACGGCTCACCATAAAGGCTGCAAATGTAGCCCTACAGACATAGAAACATAGAAGCTGATGGCAGATAAGGACCGCAAGGCCCATCCAGTCTGCCCATTTTTTCTACCTTATGAATGTGCCATAGGCCTTTACTCAGTCAATGGCCTATATATTCATACGTATCTGTATTGCTCCCTTATGCCTCTTCCATCCCTGTTTGAAGCCCTGCACTGTATTCATATCCACCACTTCCAGAGGTAGGCCATTCCATGCAACCACCACCCTTTCTGTGAAAAAGAACTTACTCACATTACCCCTTAATCGGCCTCCCTCTAATCTCATGCTGTGTCCTCTTGTCCTGCTATTTTTCTTATATTGAAACATGTTAGACTCTTTCACCTTGTTAATACCCTTAAGATGTTTGAATGTTTCAATCATATCACCTCTCTCCCTCTTTTGCTAGGGTATACATATTGAGCTCCGTTAATCTGTTCTCATATGTTTTCTGATGCAGTCCCTGCACCATTTTGGTTGCCCTTCTCTGGACTGCCTCCATTTTGTTAATGTCCTTGTGCAAGTGCGGCCTCCAGTACTGCATGCAGTACTCCAGATGGGGCCTAACCAGTGCCTTGTAAAGAGGGATTATTACCTCCCTCTTACAACTTGTGATACCCCTACTAATACACTCTAACATCCCCCTAGCCTTACCTACTGCTTTAGTGGTCTGCTTGGATGATTTCAGGTCATCTGTATGATGATGCCCAAGTCTCTTTCTTCCCTTGTGATTGCCAGCAACTCCCCTCCCAACCTATAGGTGGCTTCAGGGTTTCTCTTCCCTATGTGCATGATCTTGCACTTCTTTGCATTAAACCCCAGTTGCCACTCTTCCAGCTATTTTGCCAGTTTATCCAGATCTCTTCTCATTCTGCCCACCCCATCTGGATCATCTACTCTGTTGCAGATCTTGGTGTCATCTGCAAACAGACAAACCTTACCTTCCAATCCATCTGCAATGTCACTGATGAAGACACTGTAGAGGACTGGCCCCAGGACTGATCCCTGAGGTACCCTACTTGTGACTTGCGTCTCTTCTGATCGTATACTTATTACCTCCACTCTCTGTTTTCTGTCCGCCAACCAGTTTGCTACCAAGTTGACCAACTTCTGACCTACCCCCGAGCCTATGCAGCTTATTAATTAATCTTCTATGTGGAACAGTATCGAAAGCTTTGCTGAAGTCAAGGTAGGCGACATCAACTGCACCCCCTTGGTCCAGCATTCGGGTTACCAAGTCAAAGAAATCTATGAGATTAGCTTGACAGGACCTTCCTGTTGTAAACCCATGCTGTCTTGGATCCTGTGCTCCTGTGGATCACATGAGCCCTTCTCCAGTCTTCCAGTCTCCAAATGGCGGGTAAACTAGCACATATGTGCCTGCATCCTGGATTCTATACCCCTCTCTGTAAAAAAAAAAAAACTACTTCTGATAGACAAGAAGTCGATCGATTGGGAGCCATGGAGAATAAGAAAGGTAACAATGATAAAAGACTTGCTAGGCTCAGATGGCTGTACTATGCTCTCATTTTCAGAAAATACAATCTCAATATGGTATCCCAAAGAATCAGTTCTGGGGTGATCTCCACATCAGAAGTATGTATCTTTCCTGGGTTAAACAGGGCTGCCAGTGCATGACATGTAAGAGGACCCGGCCCTGCCCTGCCCATGCCAGCATCTTCCTATCTCACAATGGCTCTAGAAGCCTAAAGGCCTGGTGGGTAGGATACAGGCCAAGATCAAACAAGAAAGTCCTTACCCTTCCTTAAAAGCCAGAGACCAATGGCAGAGAATGCTAGATATACACGTTGAGGAAGATGAATGGATCAGATGTTGGAGGCTAGCTAACAGTGCCTGTAAGGATCAGAAAAGTCTTCTTATCCAGAAACAATCCTACATATGTGGTACCACAGCTCCACAATCTTATACAACATGAGTTTAATGCCCAGGGATCAGTGTTGGAGGTGTAAGTCCAAGGGTGCACATCTGCTACATATAGACTTCTGGAGTCAGGTGCTGGGAGCCTGTTGGATATCCTACTGTAACCCCCCTGTCCTAGGGGTTTACCTGTCTGCCCCTTTGGGGCTCCTGTTTCCCCAGGGTTTTGTCCCCCCATTTCTTTTCTTGCTCCCTGGGTCCTGGCAGTTTCCCCTTGGTATGTCCTGGTCTCCTGCCAGCTCCTGCCGTGTTTTTTTCTCTGGAAAGTGGGTCCGAGGAAGCTAAAGTGCACAGCCGCCGGTTTTGGTTGTGGCATTCCAGTGTCACGTGAGCTCTGCGCATGCGCAGAAGTGTAATTTCGTTTGGCCGTTGTAAAACTTGTGATGGCCATTTAGTTTGCTTCTCCAGTGGTCCCGGTCCCTGGGTGAAGTAAAAGTAGGACTGGTGACACTGGCAGAACCAGTGAGGTGGCAAAAGGAGAAGAGGAGATTCTGGGAGTGCCAATCGTGCTCCAGGGATCGGGAGCCACCTCATTAATATTTATGAGGCGGCATCTTTATGAATGAGAATAAGCCTGTCTAGCACTGGGAAAAATGTTATTTGGGCTAGCGACAGGCTGGAAACTGTTTAAAAATGCAAATCATGGGCATTGCAGCAAAGGGCACAGAGACTGCTACCAAAGCACTGGGGGAGAATGAGAATAAAATATTCTTTTTGGCCACAGGACCGGGTAAATGTTGACTGCCTGGTGACATTCATTTTCAGCAGCAGCGACTGGAAAAAGGTTGATATAGCAGCTTGAATATTGCAGTCGCTTTGTAGAGCACGGGGGTAACATGTGGGGAAAGGGCACAATAAAACTAAAGAGTTTGGCTGCAGAACAGTTTAAAACTTGGGACATTGATAACTGTTCTAACCCCCCTGTCTGGGGCTTACCTGTGAGCCCCCAAAAAGGCTCTGTTTCCCCTTGGGTTTTGGTTTTACCCCCCTTTCTTTTTGTTGTCCCCTCCATTCCTGGCGTCCTCTGGTGCCCCTTCAGTGGTCCCCTGGAGTCTCCCCCCCGACTCCTGCAGTTGTATGTAGCACAGGGCCGGAGGACCTGGAGAGCAGAACCACCGCCCGGTCTGGCACTCGGGTGCCTGGCAAGCTAGTGCATTTTTATTTCAGCCGTTCGCGGCCGTTTTGGCTGTTCTCACCAGTGGTCCCGGTTCCAGGGCAAAGCAAGAGAGGGACCGGTTACCTTGGGCAGATCGGAGAGGCATCAGGAGAGGAAAGAGCCGTTTTCTGTGTTCCAATCGTGCTGCTGCATTTGGAACTGCCTCCTAAATATTAATAAGGCAGCTCATGAATAATTCACGACGGGTCCTGTCTAGTGCCAGGGGTTAAATGAAATAGCGGTAGCGACAGGCAAAGGGAATCCATAAAATGTTTTTAAATGAGAAGAGAGCAAAAAAGGGAATGGGGCTGCTACATATAGGTGGAGCACTGGGGAATCAATATGTTGTATTAGACAGCAGCACATTAACGGTGAAAGAGTGTCTAAACTGCCATGGGAATATGTGTGGCTGCCTGGGGGTTAAGCATAACGGCAGCAGTGATGGCTAGAGGGCTAAACTTATGTATTAAAAAACGCAGCCGCTTAGTGGGGCACAGGTATGGCAACAATGCTGTGGGGAAACAATTAATTATAAATAAATGGTTTGGCTGCAGGGACATTTTGAAGTGAAGACACTGTATGAATGGCTACAATTTTTTTACAACAGCAGCCATGTTTTGCAGCCACATGATCCAGCCAAGCAACCACAGTGCCTGGATTATCCAGGAGGTTTATGGAGCCTGTGAACAGACTCCTGGGGGAAAATACCGAGGGAACTCTAGGCGCCTTTTTTCTGCACCACTGAGGCATCAAGGGAGACTCGAACATATTATTTTTTTCTTGACGACAGTGACTCCAGCTAATGGGGAGCTGCCAAAAGCTCCCAAAAAGAACAGAACTTTTGGATTCTGGGTCAGTCTAGGGAGAGCCCCTCCAGAGGAAGAGGGGCTCTTGCCCCAGAGGAGAATGGGGCTGCAAGGCTGGTAATGGGCCTGCCTGGGGGCTGTGCGCAATTTGTCCCATCACGGCAGGTAGTCCCTGCCCCATCAAGAGAAGTAAAAGGGAAAAAAAAAAACAAGAAAAAGTTGGTTAAAGAAGAAGCTTTGTTGAAAAAGAGAAAAATGTCAGGTTTCTAGAAATCTGCGTTGTTCTGACATTGCACCACAGCGGTGAGATAAAGGCAGCTTTAATGGAAAAAGGAAAAGCCTGCAGGTTACAAGAATCTGTGTTGATTTAAAGATGCACCAGAGCAGTGGGATGAAAAAAAGGTAATGTCCTGAGAATAAAAAAAGAACAAAGGTTGTGTCTCGATCCTGGAAAAAGACAAAGGTTGTGTCCTTAGCTTGGTAAAAGAACAAAAGTTGTGTCTAAACCTGGGAAAAGACGGAATATTGAGGAATGAGAATAAATGTGCTAAGAGAAGAAAAGGAAGAGTGAGTCTCTTTGACTTGGAGGATTGCTATTCACCTACACAGTGAAAAAAAAGACTCAGAGTTGTTGAAACAGTGCAGGAAATATGTGTGAGCAAGAGCGAGAATCTGGCTGTGTTGAAGTTGAGAGACTGTGAAAGCAGAAGGATGGACAGGTGTCTTTCGGGGTTGGGTACTTGTTGTCTGCTCCTGAGATACAGCGAGGAAAAGAGACTGTTGTGGTAAATCTTGGATTCTCAGACTCTGAACAGCTCCCCAGAGCCTAATGTTCAGAAAAAGAAACAGATTGCTTTGGCTACACACCGTGGCAGGAAAGATAAAGAAAGAGAAGAAGCAGAAAATGTGCTAAATGTTTATGCTGGCTCCCAGGGCCAGGTGTGGAACTCGCTAACCTCCATCAAGTGGGGTCTGCCACCACAGGAGATCACGGGTCTTGTACCCTAGTGCTAGGGTGTTCTGATCGGAGGGAGCCGGGCCGTGGGGCCACTCCCGGGTCTGGGTCCCTTGTAGTTGGCAGGCCTTGTGCATGTGCTCTGCAACAGGCCTGTAATGGGCTGAAGGGGACAAGCTGCAAGATCTGCAAATAAGAAAGAGCAAGCTGCAGCCTCTGTGCCCCTTTCTGATTTAAAGGACCCATAAGCAGGGCCCGTTGTGATCTATCATTTTTTCGAATAGTTTACTGTGTCTGAGGCACTGTTAACATGTAGTGGTAATAGAATTGTGAAACATTAATCTTTTTTTACCTTGTTTTTGTGTGTTTTTTGATCTGTGTTCCACGCGATCCATGCTGTTTCCCTGCTAATTAGGTACCCATGTCACATGACCAGATGACGTCATCTTAGTAACGGTCACGCTTGCAGCAGTAGAGGAGCTGAACATGGCTGAATCTGAGGAGCTAGATCTGGACATCGATCTAACTTTGAATATCCAGCCGTATATGCATGAGCCTGAAGCCGACGATGTGGGACTGAATGGTGCAGTTGGAGAATGTGAATCCTCCGATGAAGAGGAGCAATTGCTGACCAGGAGGCTGGCAGTGCAGGACGGCCACCGCAGTGAGGATCCCAATGAATGGTAATACATTGCGCTGCTGCATTTTTACCATTACAGTCCCTATGGATCTACACTTTCGATGTGTTGCAAAGTAGTGTTGTGTGCTGAATTTTCAGTCTGTTCTTGGCTTACTGGTACTGAGCAAATGGAGTAAGTGCCACTCAGTTTCAATGTGTCTGTAATGCAGATTGGCAGTCATTGTAAATGGCAATGGCTGTATTATGCATTTTTGGATTATGTCCTCATTCAGTGCTGCTCATCCATTGTGACAGGGTGGGATAGGACTGTGCCCCATTTGTTATGAAGAAAGTGTTTAAATGCAAGCATCTATGCTTTCCTTTTCTGTTTCTTCTCTGTCTGGTTGCGCAACCAAATATTGCTGTGAGACTTCGGATTTGATCACCCCAACAATCTCTCAATTCTTTGCCTCTTACTGTCTCTCGGCCCTCCTTTGCATATTTGCTAATATTTTTTTTATATAATTCCTTTATTAAATCAATGGTTAAACTTTTTTCATTACATTCTTTTACACATTCTTAGGTTTCAACAGTTTACATCGTACGTATATATTTTGATAATCATTTCAAATATGTGTAAACAGACTTTTACACATTCTTAGGTTTAACCGCTTATAACTTTTCTGACGTGAAGTTCGTCATACATACGTGTGTTGTAGATCATATCAAATCTATACTAACAGTAAACCTTTATGAAAAAAGCACACTTTTTATTCAAGTAATTGAATACTAAATAAATACTACCAGGATTAAATTGTGGGATGAAGACAGTCATTGGGCATTTAGAGACAGATCAAAGGGACCATAATAGCATATGTTATTGTTCAATTAGAAAAAGAGGGAGATACATTTTCCTTTCTGTATTTCATTTCCTACCAGATGAAAGGGCTTCTGGGAGGGAAGGTGATGCAAGCCCAAGTTGCCAGTTGCCAGTACTTATTTTCCCTTCTTGTCACTAAAGAAACCCCAATATTTATTTACGAATTTGCTCCTGAATTAATTCCCATCTGGTCCATCTTGTAGTATAAATTTCTATTCTGTTATTTAGAGCATATGATATTTGTTCGTTATGTTGTATGTTCTGTACTACAGCTTTCCATTCCCTTACAGTAGGAGAGGTGGTTTGGAGCCATTTTTTAGTAATTGTTTTATATGCTGCTCCCAACAAAATAGCCCATAAATATAAGGTGTGTTTGTCCCTCATTTCTGCTGGAGGTATACCCAAAAGTAGGTTAATCTCTGTCATTTGGGAATGATTACCAAAGATCTTTATTATATGACCCGAGACCAGGGACCAAAAAGTATTTATTAGCGGGCAGTCGTAAAATATATGTTTATATGCGGCCTTACTCTCTCCACACAACCTCCAACACCTTTCCGGCACCCCTGGGTTTCTCCGTGACAGAGTTGTGGGTACTAAAAAAAATCTTGCTCTAACCTTCCACATAAATTCCCTCCACAGGGGAGAAGAGGTAGTAGACCAAGTATTCTTCCATACTTTAGGCTAGTCTTGAACACTAATTACTTGTTTAAATTCTTTTTCCCAATTTGCCTTTACCGGATCCATCGAATGTTTATGTAACAGAACTAAGAATTTATAAATTATTGAAATGGCCTTTTCTCCAAGAGAAGAGGACCAAATCTGTATAAATGGAGATTGATCCTCATAAAGTTGTGACTCTCTCCCCCTTGCTCTAAGTTGAGTTATTATATAGTCTCTCATTTGGTAAAAGAATAATCTGTCCTTTTCAGTCCAAGTAAATCTCTCTTGGGCCTCTTCAAAGGTTATGGGGATATCCCCTCTCATTATTTGCCAAGGAGCTACTATACCTTTCTTTATCTGAGAGTTATACCAAGACATAACCAGAGGAGAATCAAATTGCTTCTTTACTAGAAACCATTGGTATTTCCAGAAATGGATTAGTATCTGTTTACTCTTGGTTCCTCTCCTCCAACCTTCCAATATAGTAGAGGTAGCTTTTGAAGTATTATGTAGGGTTTGTTGCAACAAGGGGGGGAGAAAAGTAATGCAGGTAAGGGAGGGGATTGTTCCCTAGTTAGATCTATTTGTTTCCAGGCTGCCTGACATGTGTGGGTTCCCCAAAGCAATGCCAGGTGCATTTGAGCAGCAGTCCAGTAGTCAGCTAGAGAAGGGAATGATATTCCCCCCATTGTTTTAGGGAGGGAAAGTTTCCTAAGGTTTAGACAGGGTTTCTTCTGGTTCCATTGGAAGGCCACAAATGATTTTTGACATGATGGAATTTCTTTCGGGTCAACTGTGCATGGAACGCACTGAAAAAGGTATAGGAGACGAGGCAGTGCATCTTCAAGGACATCGTACGAGTGTAAAAGGAGGTTGGGAGAAGATCCCATCTTCTCATGTCATTCTGCAACGTGTTTATTAGAGGGATATAGTTTTGTTTATACAGTTGGGACAAATCTATGGGAATCCGTATTCCCAGATGCTTCAGGGAGGATCCGTCCCATTTTATTGGGAATTTATTTCGAAGTCCGGGTGAGGGTTCATATTTTACCTTGAGGGCCTCTGTCTTGTTAATGTTTAAAGTGTAACCTGATAAGTATGAAAAGAACTGGATCTTCTGCATGACCGCTGGCATTGAGAATTCTGGATTAGTTAAGTATAATAAAAGATCGTCCACAAACAACGCCAGACTATGCTCCACTCTAGAAAAGGTAATGCCGCTAACATCTGGGGATTGTCAGATATATTGTGCTAGGGGTTCAGTATAGTAGGCAAATAAAAGTGGGGATAAGGGGCAACCTTGCCTGGTTCCCCTAAAAAGGGAAAGTCATTCAGTTAGATGCCCATTCACATGGATATATCCACCAGGACTTTTGTAAAATCTAAATACAGTTTCTATAACCTGGTCTGGGAATCCGAAGCAGGCAAGGACCTCCCTTAAAAATCTCCATGATACCATATCGAACGCTTTTTCTGAGTCTAATCCTAAGAAAAGGGATGGTATGTTCTGAGTTTATGAGTGTTCCAGTAAGTATATCGTGCGTCTTACATTGTCCTGGGCCTGATGTCCCGGGATGAACCCACATTGGTTCATATGAATTTTGCTGGGGGTTAAAGGTATAAGCCTCCTAGCCAGAATAGATGTTAACATTTTGTAATCTGTGTTTAGTATGGATATAGGTCTGTATGACTCACAATACGAGAGGTCCTTGCCCGGCTTCGGAATGACCGAGACTATAGCCTCGTTCCATGAAGGAGGGACAACTCCCTCCTCTGATGTGACGTATGCATAGACTCTATTAAGTAGGGGATTTAAAACTTTAGAAAAAGATTTATAGAATTCCCCTGGGAGTCCATTGGATCCCGGACATTTCCCTGTTTTTAAGCTACCTATTGCAGTTTCGATTTCTTTCGATGTTATCGGGGCAGTCATTTGGGAGCTTTGCTGTTCCGTAAGAGTCGGAAGATTTAACAAGTCTAAAAAATTTCTTATTTCCTGTATTGACGAGGAGTCTTGGGCCTTGTAGAGCTTTGAGTAGTAATTAAAGAAAGCCTCGGCTATACCTTTTGTTGTATTATGAGTTTTACCTGTTTGTGGATGCCTAATCTTCATTATGTTTGACTTTGTTTTTTGTATTCTCAACCTTCGTGCTATTAGTCTGAGGGATCAAGGGCCCCCATCATAATAGCTATGCCTTAAGAACAGTAGTTTCTGCTCTATCAAATAATCTAATATTTTATTAAGTTCACTCCTTAGGTGAGTAAGCTCTTTACTTCTAGCCTTGGTCTTTTGGATAGCCTGCAAGTCCTCCATTTCTTTTACCTTGTTTTCAAGAGATGTTCGTCTAGCCTCCCTAAGTTTTTTCTTGTTTGCTGATATACTAATCAGTTTGCCCCTTGTAACTGCCTTAATAGTATGCCAAAGAATAGATACTGATGTGTCAGACGTATCATTTTGCTCTAGAGCCTGAGCTATTGTGTCTTCTATACATTTAAGGACCTGTTTATCTCTTAGAAGAGAGAGATTCAGTCTCCAGAAAGTTACTTTCTTCATCGCTTGGGGGCAAAACTGACAAAAAATCGGGGCATGGTCTGATATTACAAAGTCTCCTGACCAAATCTTTACCATGTCCCCCATTTATTCTTTAGGGGCTATAAAAAAATCTATGCAGGAGTAAACATCATGGGCCTGGGAGTAGTTTGTGTGTCTAGGGGCCGTACCATGAAAATATCTCCAGATGTCTTGAAAACCTAGTTCTTGAAGTAGTTTCTTGACTTGACTTGTAGTTTTCTTCCTTTTCCCTTGATTTTGCAGTGTACCATGATTCTCAACTATATTCAAATTTAGATCTCCCCCACATATCATTTGTCCCTCGGCCCTTTCCGCTAGTTTCGAAAAAAGGATCTATAAACCTCGAATCCTGAAACAGGGGGAATATATATGGATGCAAAGGTTGTTAGTTGCCATCTAAATGACCCTTAACCATGGCATATTTCCCTTCTTTATCAATTACTTTGTCCTTAATTTCAAATTGTGTTCCCTGTTTGATTAGCACTGTTGTTCCCCTTCTTCTCCCCCTTTATAAGAAGAGGCCACGACATGCGAGAAACCCAACCTTTCAAATTTTTTATGTTCAGATTGAGAGAGGTGCGTTTCTTGTAGCAAAACAATATTAACCCCAGCCCTTTTCATACTCTGAATAATTTTGCTTCTTTTAATGGGGTTTGTGATTCCGTGCATTGTATGTGCAAATAGTATATAGTGTCCCCTTAATCATGATTATACCTTAATTGCTCTTTTATTATCCAATTATCTGGTTTGATTTCCAAGATATCGCAGCCCCTCTTCCAGTCCCCCACCGCCCTCGTCTGTGTACCCAATTTTCTTTTTGTCTGCTTCATCCATCCTGGTAAAGAAAAAAGATTCACAATAGTCAACATGACTTAACACAACTTTTAAACCAACTTATTTAACTTCAGTAAGTACTTCCAAGGTAGAAGGCTATTACCCTGATTAGCCCTTTTGTCCAATCTCTTTTATGAGATGAACGAGGAGGATTGCTTGTGCTTCCGTTTCTGGAGGACCTCCTACTGAGCAACGATTGGTATAGTGCTCCTGGTTTATTAAGTGGAGATAGATATCGCCTCACAGAGCTGACTGAGGAGAGTATTGGATTAAACTAGGACCCGAGTCGTATAAAAGCTCTCTGTGCTCCCACTCAGTCCGCCAATCAGAAGCATATCCAAACCCCAAATTAAGCTTTGTGGTGTTTTCTTTTAACACTGCTTTGGTTATTGAAGAATCCCCCCCCCCCCCAAAACTCCACCACCATCCGTTAACATCTACTTTTTCTTTGCTCCCCCAGGATTGGCTTCTTAAACGGGTATTTTTCAAACTTAAGGGGGTGGGGGGAAGTCTCATCCCCGGCTAATGGGTTGTTTTATTTAGCCCAATATGCAGTTTCCTAATGATGTTTAGCATACTCTCCATCCGCTTTCCGACAAACACTTTCAATTTTGTAAATAAAAGCAAGAAAACCTTGTCAGAAACAGCTACAATCATGGTAAAAGTCAAATTACTGCTGAATTGGCAAAAATGCCCCCGCCTTGCAATGGGGGTCTCTCAGTTCAGCATGCTTATGATTTCAGCGTTGTTATAAGATATAAAAATTCTTAATCCAGTCTTGATTATTTAACATGCCTGTTCTCATCCCCCCCCAGTCTCCTCTGTTGATATCAGGCAACTTGTACTGTACTTATTTGTTGTTAGTTCTTTGCCTCAAGAAAGGAGTCTCGAGAGAAGCCATGCCATGGCTATTCAGCAATTGGGTCTGGTATCATAAGTCCTCGAGATGTTTCAAGCAGGCTTATCCACCTTGTTTCTTTGTTTATCGAGCATGGTTTGCAGTCTGCGAAATGCTTCTCCGTGTAACAGTAATTTAGTGCCCATCTTCTTCCTGTTTTGGGTGTGCTGCCAAATTGGATCGCCCTTCCCACTGTTTTGGTTCCGGATCTCCGTTATTTGTATTTTCCTCTCTCTCAGGGCTTCTGCTGCCTTCTCCACCGTTGAGTACAGTTTCGTTCCATCTTCCCAGAAAATCCGAAGTCTGGCTGGGTAAGGAGTGTGGAAACGGATCTCTTTATCATGTAAAGATTTAAGGATTGGGAGATACTTTGGCCTTTGATACTGTATTTCTTGTGGGTAGTCATGGTCCATAAATAATCTATGAGTAAGGTATTTTATTTCCTTTTTAGCCCAGGCTCTGCGCAGTATCTCCTCCTTGTCACTGAAGGAACTTAATTTAAATACTATAGAGCGAGATCTGGCTGTTGGATCGGAGGGTTTAGTTTGAAGCGACCTGTGGGCTCTCTCTATGCAGAAGGTGAAGGTGTTTGGCAAGTCCAAAATGTCTTTAAGTAGATTCTCTATGAACGGTGCCATAGGAGTAGTTTCCAGACCCTCAGGCAGACCATATAAACGAAGATTATCCCTTCGGGAGCGGCCTTCGAGATCCAGACATTTGGACCTCAGCTCTTCCGATTGTTGTACCAGGGCCTGCATAATCTCGGCTATCTGAGTTGTGCTCTCTTTGTTCTGGGCAACCCGCTCTTCTATTATGCCTATGCGGGACTTGAAAGTGGATAATTGCTTTCGAACAGCTTTGAATTCCTGCTTGTTTTCCATTCTGGATTCCCGAATCTCCCTTAATAAAGTTTCAAATCTTGCTCGAGAAAGTTGCTCGTTTCTCCATCCATTATCATAGCTGGCTGCATGGGAGCTCGCTGGGGAGAGAGATCTGCTAGGGGATCCTCTTGCAATCGGGTATCATCTGTACTCTTTTCTTTGCCTCTCGATCGGTTTCTGCCTCTGTAGGTTTGTAAATGCTTCCCTCCTACATTTCTAGACATCTTTGGATGTATTTTACAAGGTTTTGTAGGTTAGATCAGCGGACTTTACAGGGAGCCTCAGATCCTGAGCTCCTTTCAGCTCCGTGATGTCACCGGAAGTCTGTGACGTCACCGGAAGTCACATATTTGCTAATATGAAAATATGTGCAAATCATTGTATGGAAATGTAACTGATATTAGGATCCCCTTTTGTTTAGAAAATATATAGTGTTACGGTTGAAATGTATATAATTATATTTTGAGATGATTGCAGAAAGTTATTGTAAACTCTAGAGGTTACTTGAGTGTAAATCTTTGAGCCTTTTGCAAAAGCTGCAGAAGGGGTCACAGCTCAAAGCACAATGTGTTCTAGCAGCTCCTGAAACTTACAAGAACAGAACACTGACAAAAAACAGGATGCTTGCTAAAAATGGGGGTTGAAAAGACTTATAAAAGAGCTAAGCTGCAACTGCAAGAAAGATTAGAAGAACAAGGGACACAGAGACTGAAAGAAAACTTTATGTTATTTTGCCTTTGTAAAAAGTTATGCTGAACACGTTTATTTTATGATACTGCTAGTGTAAATAAGTAATTGTTGGTGAATTCTACAACTGCTCCTGGTTTTCCTGTGCTTTCTGACCTGTGCCTCAATGACATCCATATCTGCTGCTGGTGTGTCTGCATTACATGAATGTCAGTTTTACAGTCGGCTGTTTTTTACATTTTGCTGTTACATGTATCAGTGGTCCCATGTAAGTGGATGCTGGAAACTGTATATTGTGTTACTATGGTACCCTGGAACTGTCATGTTGTGACACTACCTTGTACTTGTGTTATGCACATGTGGCTATACCTCTCCCATCTGCAAGCCTGACACTGCCCCCACCCCACCCACATTACCCAGGAAACAATATATGTGAAGTTCACTGCAGTCCAGCCTGCTTCTGTTTCTTTATAGTGTCTGTGGTGTTCTGATTCGTACTGGAGAGCTATAGGCTGTCATGATGCCCCTTGATGGGCTTTGACTGGTCACTTTTTCAATGCCTGTGTCACTGTCTGTTGATAGTGGGTGGGCATCATATTACTTTGCTCTCCTTTCCCCTCACACTACAGTACCCTGATGTCCATCCCATGCCAGTTGGTGACCAGTCGGAATTTTATGTACCAGGCCTGTTGTGAAGTAATAGTGTTATGAACTGTATTGTGATGAATTGGAGGCTTATGTTATTCCTCTTTGTTCTTTTCGCACTAACAAGAGAATAATTTGTGCGTCCTGCTACTTGTATATGTCATATGCATAATTGAAGGTTTTTGTCATATCACCACCTTCCTCCCTTCCTTTTTGTAAACCTTCGTTGTAGACAACTTATATGTAACAGCTTTGTGTGATAACTAGCCACAGGCCATACTGAAGGTTATGTATGCAACACCTGATGCTCCCATTGTGGTTCGCTGCTTTAGTAGCTGTGTCATATTTATACGTCTCATTTTTACTCTCCTGGTATGTAAATATGTTGCTTCTGATTATGTGCTGTTTGCTTCAGGCATAACAGAAATGTTTTGTTTAGCATTCCATCCCACAGTTCACTGACTTCTGAGTTTAGCACGACAGGCCTATAATGTCATGCCTCCACAATGATCATACTGTGGTATACAGTCTGTAAACGAGCACTGTTACAGTATTACTGAACTTCCTCAGTATTCATGTGCTCAGTGAACTGTGCGGGTACAGGTGATGTCAACTGTATCAGTGTTTCATTTGTGATCCTACTTTCCCGTTATCTGGTACACCCTTGCTTCAGTGGTCTCCTGTAGTACCCTCTCCACTGTAAACATAGTACTGTTTTCCTTCATCTGTGATTATTTTTCCATGGCCCACATACATAGACATGTAAAGGTAAGGATCATGTTGGGACAGGGGCGTGGGTGGATCCTAGTCTAATCAGTGTTGAAGATGTAAGGGAGGAATTGGGTAAGTTCATGGTGGACAAGGCCATTGGCCCAGTTAGCCCATACCCTATGGTGTTTAGGGAATGAACTGCCTCCAAACTATCTAACTTTAGTGGAACAGTGGTTTGAAATGCAGCAGGTGAAATGCAATGCCATGAAATGCACAGTGATGCACTTGGGGAGGTGGTATCCAAATACCACATACACAATATTGGTGTGAGATGATGGCTGCAACCAGGCAGGCGAAGGATATAGGACTAAAAATCACTGTTGACCTTAGGGTTGGGACCCAGTGCAGCCATGCAGTGTGGATAGCTAAAAGTATGCTGGCATGCATAGGTTGAGGGATAACAGCAGAAGGAGGTAGGTACTGATGCCACTCTACAGTTCCATGGTTAGGCCACACCAGTAGTACTGTGTACAGTTCTTTATGCCTCATGTATGAAAAGACATTGATGGCATGGAAAGGGTGCAGAGATGGGCCAATAAAATGATGTATGGGCTAAGTGGGAAGACATACGAGAAGATGTTGAAGGAGCTGGAACTGTATGATGTGAAGACAAGAATGGGCAGATGGGACATGATGTAAACTTTCCAGTATGTGAAGGGGATCAATAAAGTTGTTGACTGCTTATTTTCATGGAAGGTAGATAGATGAAGAAGTAGGGTGCATGCATTGAAAGTTGAGGGAGTAAGGCTTAGGGTAAATGGTAGTAAGTATTGCTTCGCGCAGAGTGCAGTTGAGCACTGGAACTGATTGCTAGAGGAGGTGTTGAAGGACAGTCGAGTGGAATGTTTCAAGAATGTGATGGAGGGGGTGGAATCTTGGATGGTGGTGGGACAAGTACAGGTGTCGCATTGTCAGACTCCATGTGGCAGAAGGTCCTGTTATGCCGATGCAGGTCTATGTTCACTGATGGTGTGGTGGCAGTATAGCTCTACTGTGTCCATCAGGTGTATCTCACAATTGTGAGAGCCATGCAGCAAGCTATGTACAAATGAATGTCATCTTTGATCTGTACAATTTGAAAGAATGTACTATTTTGATGTATTCATTGTGTAAAGTGTCATCTCATTAATTATTTACTCTGAATTGTGTATTATAGGTGCAACTGTGGCAACTGCACAGCAATGGTCACTGATCTGGAGTATGTCTGCTGCACCAAGATGTAACCCCCTTGTTACCCGGGGTTACTAGAATCCCAGTAAGACCTAGTGGTAGGCAGGGAAGGCAGCTTGTGAAACTCCAGTTAAATGGGTTTCACACTGTCTCACTCTGTTCTCAGTTTCAGCTGAGACTGAGGGATAACATCACCAATAGAACTATTGCAGCTGCATGAGCCATATTGGAATCTGCAGCAAAGGGAGTTAGTTAGAACATTGGGAGTTTTGAAGTGAGTCTTCAGTTTGTCTTCAGTGAGTGGAGTGAGAAGTTGGGAGCTTGCTGGTAAAGCAGCTCATTGAAGGCTCTAGGAGCCTCAGCCCTGACAGAGGGCTACTTTTAAGTAGAAGGGTGTGTGTCTCCACCGTAGAGAGAGACACAGAAGATTACTGAAGTGGTGGAGACTGCTGTTTTTGGGTCTCAGTGCCCCCTCCCTCCGGGGGGGATGGAAAGGTTTCCCTGCAGATTCCTGGGGCAACCCCCTAGTTCTGCTTGTGGAGGAAAAGCTACCTGTGTGTTCCAGTATTTATTTGGGAGAAAAGAAGATTTGTGAGTCGCCTGTGGGGCAGCTGCAATGAGAGGGTGAGTGTCTGCTCTGGCTAAAACAGCCTATGTTTTTCACCCTGGGACTTGTGTGACAATGTGGGGATTGAACTACTACAATATTGGGAAGCCTAGAGTAATGGGCTAAGCAAGTTAAAAATAGGTTCAAGTTCCAGAGTTTGTTGGGATGCAAATAATATGTAGAGGTGATGTGACAGACGTCTACCCTTAATCTACATTTGAAAGTTTTCAGTAAAGGAATTGTTCGGTTTCCAAGGAAATGGCCGGGTATGGGCTTTGGGAGCTGGAGGTGGGTGGCCCCCCATCTTTAGTGACCAGGTCCACCTCTACGGATTTCTTCTGTGGATTTCTACTTTACCTCAGGCACTTGGCCAGTGATGGGGGAAGTACCCAGATGTGGGATTGTAAGGAAAATTCTCTCTAGGAGTCGAAGACTCTAGTGTGGTTTGGGGAGCCACGACAGGATAATTGGTTCATTCCTCCAGTAGACCGTGAACAGGATAATTGGTTCATTCTTCCAATGGACCGTGCAATGGGATAATTGGTTCATTCTTCCAATGGACTGCGGATCAAGTGGCCGGCGGGGGAGCCGGGCCAGTGGGGAAAACCCAAGTGTGTACAAGTTGGGCTGTGTACCCAAAGCTGTGTGCAAGTCCGGGCTGTGTGCCTGGTGGGTTTAGAGCCTAAGGGCAGGAAATAGTGCTAAAGTGTTCTGTTGTCTCTAATCTGCATTTACTAGGAAATGTAGCCCCATGGGGGTCCGTCTGTGCTTTGTTTGTTCAGCTTGGATGTGAATAAAAGCCACACTGAAGAATCCAATTCCTGGTTCTGGACATTATAGTTATTGCTTCCTGTGTTCGGATTTACTTGGGTGCCCCTGTGCAGAGTAGCCAAACCTAGGTCCCCTGTGCCGAGTAACCTCATCCTCCCCGAACCCAGTCCTCACCAGGTACTGCTGTCAGCTTCAACAGCATGCCACCTGTCATTTTGGCAAAAAGGCAGGGGTGAGGGGCTACAAAGATATATCAAGTCAGTGACATCATGGACAGAGAAAGAGTGGACTGTATAACAGAGCACAAAATGTTCTGTGACAACTGCGTCAACCAGAGGGTTACTGGAGTGTCTTTTTATGAGTATCTTGAACTGGAAGGGCCCCTGGATGACAACATTCCGAGGAACGAGTAAGTTATTGTAATGATGTTTTCCTACTTGTTTTATGTCCATTTCCTATCACCCCCCCATTTGTGAGATTTTGAATGTATCATATGACCATCATAGTAACATCCTCACTCTTAACTGCCCAGTTGTCCATTGACTGGGACCCAGTAATCGACTGATATATATCTCTGCGTGTGAATGTGCATTCAACACTATCTCCATTATGTACTCACAGTCTACATCACTCCTAGATTGCAGTAATGGATGAATTCTTGGTGTTTCGGTTGAGTCGTACTGCAACATACGATACTGCATTTCAGTACAGACTGCACCACAGAGACTCTCCAATCCAAGTCACAAATGTTGTTTTTTTGGGGGGGGGGTTGGTTGTATAATTCATTTAGGTTCTACCAAGTTACTTCGACAGCAATGCTGTCGACATCCCCGACAGTGACTGGAACAATGCCAACAGTCGGCATTGTTCCCATTGGGACAAAGGGATTTTTTGGTCCTGGGGCTTTGCCTACACCCACACCCTCAAGACACCCTTCTAAATAACCAACTCAGAGTCATAGTTGGTTCTTTGTGTGGGCACAACACCTGGCGAGAGAGCGGCGGTGTTGTACCATGATCAACCTAAGTGACCTGTCTTGATTTGTCGCTGTGGTGGTGTTCGCTGTAATATTGTCGATATTGTGACGGTACACCATTTATTTATGAGCCCACATCACCAGCCCCATGTACTCTTTGTCCAGTTGTGTCTCTTTGCTCTGCTTCCCTGCCTTGCCTGTACTTCTTAGCCTTACCTCTGGTTTTGGCCTGTCTTCTGTCTTTCTCCTGAAATGGCCCCCACCCACACACCTACGTTGAGCCTCCCAGCATGTGATCGCTGAGTGCTACTGTTTCTCTATCTATAATCAAGTTTAGCGACCATGCTGGAAGGACCCTTCTTGGAGCATGTGTGTGCCCACGTGGCTGACCGTTGCCCACAAGGCGGCTTGTGCTTTTTCACTGTCGTTCTTGCACCCCTTGGCTCAGGTGTGTAAGTCGTTGAAGCATGGGCACCACAGCACAACCACATGTGAACACCGCCATAGCTATTCCTCCACCACAGATCACCTAGAGCTGCCTTTTCACACCATTACCACTATGACTCACCAGAGTACTTGATCTGTAACCAACCTCCCTTGAAGCGGTGATACTCACTTTCCCTAGTCAGCCGTCTTTCTGTCACATACATGTCAGTAGTGGCAGGTGTGTCTTTTTCACACAAGGGTCTGATATCC
Organism: Neoceratodus forsteri; assembly: GCA_016271365.2. Classification (NCBI taxonomy): domain Eukaryota; kingdom Metazoa; phylum Chordata; order Ceratodontiformes; family Ceratodontidae; genus Neoceratodus; species Neoceratodus forsteri. The sequence goes on from CM028138.1 coordinate 559,713,490, forward strand.
AGAAACTATGTTGCTGTGATCAATATGTGCACCTCATAATCTGAGTACTGAACATGCAACAACCAAGACTGGTAGGTGGATAATAGTCGTACAAGGCAATCGGCTAACTTTTATCATGTCCCACTCCTTTCAGTTTATACCCCTCGCCACCCTCATGTACTACCTGTGCCCAGATCCATGTGCACTCAAGCTGTATTCCCACATCCTGCTTTAATTATGAAACCTGTCTCTTCTCCTACCTCATCTTGCATATTGATGATGAACCATGGCAGCATCGAATGTCTTGTCTACTGAAGGCAAGTACATTGTCTGATGAGTACTGTTGGGCACTGTAATGCTGGCTATCCCCTATTGCCAAAAGCTATTTTTTGGTTTCCAGCAATGCAGCATGCAATTTGCAGTGGGAGCCAAACAACAGTGATGCATGATACCTGTAATATAACAAGTTGTTTTATTATGTTGGAAAGATAAGTCCACTCAAATCATAAAGTCACAGTACTCTTTCTACAATGTACATATAGCTACAGTATGTCAGTTCATGATACCACAGATTACGTAGTTTGTGGTGTTAATTAAAACATCAAGAATGTTGGTGACAATTTTAATTTGTTGACTTCTGGTTTTAACAGCAAACTTCTCTGAAGAATCCTGAGTGACACTCGATTTATTTGCGTTGCTGATACAGTACTGTGACTTTATTATTTGCGTTTACACCAGCATTGTCCGACTCTACCCTCACCTGGGCATGGTGCAAACAGTGCACAATATTTATAACTGCAGTGCTTCATATCATTCCACAGTACTTGACAACATGGTTATGCGACTAGATGTTTATTGGAGGACGCTGAAAACAGGTAAGTAACTGCAGGTGAGTCACAGCACCTCGGTTCCATACCTCAATCTAAATGTGCCCCCAACCACACTTCACCGAGGTTCACTAGCATTGCCTTGTAACACATAGGCAGGGTGGTTTGGGGTGATAAGCACCCAGGCAAGAGATTTGAGGTGCGGGGAGGCTTGCTATTAGTACTACTGCATTGTGGTATGATACCTACTGCATCCACTTAGCAGAAGTACAGTATGTCCACAAGGAAAAACAAAGAACAGATTGTGATGATTAAGGATGGGGTGGAGGTGGGGTGGCAAAAGAAGGGGAGGAGCAGGCAGAGACAATAAATGCATACTTATGTGTTTACCAAAGAGGAAGGGTGGCTGATACCTCAAGGGTGGGTGGTGTGGGTAGTGGGTGTGAGAGAGTGACTGATAGAGGGTTCTGTAGGGATTGAGGGCACTGAGGGTGGACAAAACAACAGGACAGGATAGCATTTATCGTAGGGTACTTAAGGAGCTAGTGGAGATCTGAGTGGGACCACTGGCTGACATGTTCAATACCTCGCTGGACACAAGATGCATACCACAGGACTCGAGGTTGGCCCATGTGGTGCCCATTCATAAAAGTGGCCCTGAGGATGAACCAGGCAACTACAGGCCTGTAAGCCTCACATCAATTGTGGGTAAACTCATGGAGATAATACTAAAGGAGAGGCTGGTGACTTTTATGGAGAGCAATGGTGTCCAGGACAGCCACCAACAGGGTTTGTCTCTGTCACACCTACATGGCTAGGCTTAGTAAGCAGAACATGTACTCCCTGGAGGAGAGGAGGGATGGGGGATGTGACTAAAATCTTTAAATACTTAAACGGGAGAAACAAGACTAATACAGTCTGGATTTTCCATGATAGAAGGGGAGGGATACGAGGGGGCGTCAGCTGAGACTGGATTGGGGGGAGATTCAGGAGAGAAATCAGGAGACATTATTTCACAGAACGAGTGGTGGACAAGTGAAATACCATTCCCGAGGATGTGGCACCCTGTAGAACAGTGGGCTTGTTTAAATAGGGGGTGGGACACAGTACATGGTAGGGTTACAATGTTGAGGGGTGGGGAGCGTGGGGCAACTGTGGAGTGAGGGGCTGGTTGCAGAATGTGGCAGACTCAATAGAATATGAGTCCTGTACCTGCTGGCGTTTTCATATGTTCATATGTACATCTGTGTCAGTGGTGACGTGATTTATATGTTACTGCTTTATGAGCCTCCACTCCACCTTGGCCAATATCTCATTCTACCTGGCTGGGACCTGCTTGGCCACAGGCAACACCCGTTACCAACTGCCGCACTACATCACGGCTCACCACAGGGTAATGCGACCATATCCCTTTGTCTGGTGTGTTTGGTCTATGCGGAGAGAATGTGCCTTATTGGCATTCCTGGTTGACCCAGTGAGCTGCTAGGAATTGGATGAGCATGTCTGGTGGCTCCGTGGCGTTCTCCGACAGGGGGTGTATGGTGGGCGTTTCGAGGCAGCACGTTCTAAGGCATGCATCTAGTCCATCCAGAGGTGCCAAGGCCAATACCCCCCCCTCCCCCGGGAGGGAAGTGTCCAGTGGATGCTCATGCAGCCCCTGCCTGCTGGTCCACGTTCCTGGTACCTATGCTGGGGACGCGAACCTGTATCATTAGCATGCTGAGCGAACCTCTTAGGTCGGCGCCACAGAGCCGACTATGACTTGAATGTGTCCTAAAGAATTTCCATTTGAAAACCACAATGCATCATTAGCTTGCAGTGCTCTCACACTTGGATGACATCATGAGGGTGCTGCAGCAGTTCTGATGTGGTCTGCTGTGTTTGTAAGTTTTGTAAGACCATTGTTGATATCCCATGTTGGGACTCTTCATCCCCCTTCCATGTACGGTAACGACTGCACAACCACCCAGTGGCATCCTAAATATGGTGTGATGTCTATCAATCTGACAGAGGACAGCTGTCTGTCGCATGCTCTATTCTGCTCTCACTGAACGACCACCCCACCCCATTTCCGCAATGGCTCCACAACAACCCTTGACCTGTCCTGAACCAGGGTTATGTGTGTGATGCAAGGTAAGGCACACAGACTATGCTTGCTTCTGACTGTAATTTTGTTAAGTGATCAGTAACCAAAAACCGACACACAAACAGCTTTCTTTATGTGTATAAATGATTACTATAGGTGAACATTGTGTAATCTCAATATGTCAGGCAGTTATGTTGATGATGCCTGCGTAGACATGTGTAAACAAACTTTTGTACTAGAAAGGTGTTCTAACCAGTTCTTTTTCTCTTTTCACAGCATGTATCGTCATGTGGCATACAGAAGATCTGTGACCTGGATTTGACAAAGGCTAGGGAGATGGAACCGAAAAGTCCTGCCAGCTTGTGTGGTCACCCAGATACGTGAGAAGTATCAATCCGAGCACTACACTGGTTTCAATCCACCTCTGGTTCAGCTGGATCCATAGAGTAACATTGGACTGTGCTGTGAATTGTCAGTAGCCCTGACAAGGCAATTATCAAATGTTTTGTATCCTGTTCTCTTACTTGTTATGCACTGTTTATCGGTTTTCACAACAGTTCAAATATAGAAATGTTAGGTGTTTAGCAACAAGAGCACTCCAGAAATGGAGCACCTGCTATAACAATATATGCAGATTAGCTCTCTCCGCTCACAGGCTTACCCATCATTGCCTGCTCTACTCAAAACTAAATTGGCTCTCCCCAGACTCGCTCAGACACTATTCTGCAGGCTGTACAATTGATAATATGATCAGAATGGGGTCCCCTAAATACCTTGCCGAACTATTAACTCAGCCCTCCCAAGCATACCTCCTCAGGGCATCTGCTCAAACCCAACTTGAAATTCCCAGATATCTCACACAAAAAGGAGAACGATCCTTTGCCATATCTGCCCCTCGTTTCTGGAACTCCATTCCCTCCCACATCAAACTCTCCAAATCCCACAAGGCCTTTAAACTGAGTCTTCAGGCACACCTATTAGAATCTGACTGCTGCTCTTGTGCTGTAACTTGAGCTTCTCTCCTAGCATTTTCTCCTCCCTATGGCACTTACTGATTTCCTACTGGTCTCCAAAATCTGAAAGTTTCCTACATCCAGCAGAAATCCTATTGTTATAATGCTACTTCATTTAAGTTTTGTTTGCTGTTTGTCGTTTCAATTTAGTCATTGATGTATCATCAGATGAAAATAATTGATGTAATGTTATCTGTTTCTCTTTGTCGTTACTGATAATGACTGTATCTGGCTGTATACTGTTCAAATGTTTGTTCTCACCTCATGCTGCGTCATGAAATACTCTTTAATGTTGACTCTGGTCTCCCCTGTCTGTACTCTCCCGGGTCGTGCCTAAATATAGGCAACAATGTTGTCTAGTGTACTTACCCAGTAAACAAAAACCAAATAAATAAGTTACCTGTATTCCAACCCTGGTCCACACCTTTGTTATCTCCCACCTTGACTACTGCAACACCCTGTACCTTGGGCTACCGGGGATTGATATCCGCCGCCTGCAGCTTGTGCAGAATGCGGCAGCCAGGCTACTGACTGGTACTTTCAGGACTAGTCATATAACACCTGTGCTCCGTGGACTGCACTGGCTGCCAGTACAGTGGCAGATCACCTTCAAGGTCAGTTTGCTGACCTATAAGGGCCTACACAACCAGGGACCTGGTTACCTGCAAGATTTCCTTCACCACCTACTGTCCCCTCCCCCGCCCTCTCCGATCCACCGACGAGGGATTGCTAGAGATTTCCAGGGTTCCTTTAAAAGACATCTGGGGCTAGGTCTTTTAGTTTTATGGCCCCCACCCTGTGGAATTCTCCACCTTGTCGGGTGCGAGATTGCCTGACCGTCCAAAGCTTTAAAGTGGCTCTGAAAAGACATCTTTTTAGCCTAGCGTATCCTAATTTTGAATACCGCTGTTGTATTTATAGTTTTAACTTCATGTATTTATGGTTTTTAAGTAGTTGTATTTGTTTATTTATTGATTTATCTCCATTAATTATGTACAAGTACCTTGATTTTAGAAAGGCGCTTTTTATAAAGTTTGATTTGATTTGATTATTAATAAGACCACATTTGCATTGAGTTGTGCTATTAACAATGTGAAGAAATGTGGACTTACTTGCTAAAAGACCATAGTGTTTGCAGAGTGTGTTATTATTTCAGGACCGGAATGTGTATCAATGGCCCACACATAACAGATATGTGAAATAACCCGCTACATTGTTGTCATGCATCTCCTTCGAGAGTTAACAGTGCAGTATGCAAGTTACACACATTATTCTTATTGTCACCAAGGATGCAGTAATAAAGATGTACTTAATCTAACTGATGGTGCTGTTGTCATCCAAACATTCGACGAAACATTCCTTTTCATATCCAGTAAGTTGTACTGCGGATGGACTGTCTGTTGCTACCATGTCATGCATGAGCTGACTGGCATGCCGCGGTCTTCCTGAAATGCAGGAATGTCATTGGCATGTGGTTTGAGTACACATTCGTGATGTCTTTACTAAAGTGCATCGGTCTTGAATGCAGTAAAACATTCCTTTTTAAACAAAGACCGCACATAACATAGCATGTAAGAAAAAATTACTCACCTTAGTAATGTTGTTTCTTCTAATGGAGTCTTGCTATATTATGACAATTGCAGTTTGTCCCACCATTAGAACTGCTCCGGAGGTGAAAGAGTTAACTTCCATGCCAGGCATGGAACTTGGAGCACGAGCTCAGTTAGAAAAGCTCTGTCTGGGATATTTCAAACTGAAACCGTCAGATCTTTACGAGCAAAACTCACTAAGGTTCTGTGTGGAAGCTGTAACCTACACTAGCCAACTGGCTGCTTAAATATTAACACATTTTCCTGGTCCCAACACCAAAACTCAAGTCAGGGGACCAGAAAATAAGATAAGATAAAATAAAACACAACACCCAAACACCCCAAAAAAGAAGGGGTGGAAAACATAAAATGGGCATCTACAAGTGCCAACACTGGACTGCCCACATCATACCCAAAGTAGAAGTTCTGAGAGGGGCATGCTGGGGGGGAGGTCATAATATAGCAAGACTCCATTAGAAGAAACAACATTACTAAGGTGAGTAATTTTTTCTTCAAACAACATAAAGTCTTGCTATATTATATCAATTAGAGACTACACAGCAGTACCTCCATGGAGGAGGACAGAACCTACTTAGGGAATAGGCTCTGAAGAACGGCTGTGCCAAACCGAGCATCCCTCCTGGCCTGGATATCCAGGGAGTAATGCTTGGTGAAAGTGTGTACTGTCTTCCAAGTAGCTGCTTGACATATCTCTAAGATAGGGATGTCTCTGGCAGCAGCTAGAGATGCAGCTGTACCTCTGGTAGAGTGAGCCCTCAGGCCTGAAGGGGGAACCTTACCCAGTTTTTGATAGCAAAATTGGATACAAGAGACAATCCACCTGGCAATGGATCTCTTAGTGGCAGGTCTTCCTTTCCCAACCTCACCATAAGTGAGAAATAGTTGGAGGAGTCAAACCTGTGACCCTTGGTACACTCTATGTAGTAACTTGGGCCCTCTTAACATCTAAGCTGTGCAACCTCCTCTCACCAGAGGAGGAATGGTCAGTGAAGAACACTGGAAGAGAAATAGATTGATTAAGGTGGAAATCTGAAACCACCTTAGGCAAAAACTTCCTGTTAGTCCTGAGGACTACCTTATCCCTGTGAAAGGAAATAAAGTCATTCTCCACTGACAAAGCTTGTAACTCACTTATGCGCCTGGCAGAAGTGATGGCTACTAGAAACACAGTTTTCCAAGTCAAGTACTTAAGCTCTGCCGAAGACAGAGGTTCAAAGGGGGGTTGCATCAGCTGAGCAATGCAAACATTAAGATCCCAGGCAGGGGCAGGGTCCCTGAATGGTGGATTAGTATGAAGCAATCCCTTGAAAAACTTGGAAAATACAGGGTGAGCGGAAAGAGAAGAGGGCTTCCCTGCTGAAATAAAAGCAGAGACAGCTGCCAAGTGCACTTTCAGGGTAGCTGGTCTCAGTCCCAAAGAATTAAGATGGACCATATAGTCCAAAATAGTGGGCAAATCAGCAGATTCCGGGGAAATATGCTTCCCAGAACACCATATGGAAAACCTTTTCCATTTAGAGTTATAAGTAGCCCTAGTGGAAGGCTTCCTAGAAGCTTTCAAGATTTCGAGAACACCTTGAGAAAGGTGTAGGTCAGCAAACTCTAACTCCTCAAGAGCCAGGCCTTGAGGTTGAGGGATTTGAGATTCGGATACCAAACTCTCCCCTGGGCACAGGTTAACAGATTGTGGTTCCTGGGGAGACACAGGGGAAGATGGACTGCTAAGGACAGAAGGAGTGGGTACCAGGGCTGCCTGGCCCAGTCTGGAGCAATTAGAATCATATTGCAGGGCTGAGATCTGATTTTGACTAGCACCTTGAACAGGAGAGGGAAGGGGGAAGGCATAGAGAAACTTCCCTTCCCAATCGAGGAGAAAGGCATCCAGGGGGACTGAGCCCAACACTGGGGGCCTGCAACAAAACAGTGGAAGTTGATTGGGGCTGCAAAAAGATCTATCTGAGGGGTGCCCCATCTGGCAAAAACTATCCCCAGTACTCGGGATCCAGTGACCATTCGTGATGGCCCTGGGAAATCCTGCTGAGAGCATCTACCAGGACATTGTCCTTGCCTGGGAGGTGAACTGCTATGAGGGAAGTGTTCAGGGAATAAGCCAGAGACCACAACTTCATTGCCTCGGTGCACAAGGCCGAAGACCGAGTGCCCCTTGTTTGTTGATGTACCACATTGTAGTGGTGTTGTCTGTTCTGACCTGTACCACTTTGTTCTGAACAGATGGAGAAAAACCTGAAGTGCTAGAAAACAGCTCTGAGTTCCAACAGATTGATGTGAGCAGAGATTCCTGAGGGGACCACAATCCCTGGGTGGAGAGGTCGCCCATGTGAGCGCCCATCCCAAAGGGACGATCTATAGTAAGGGTCAAGGAGTGAGATAGAGGGATGAAGGGAACCCCTTGTCTCAAGATTGCTCTGATCCTGCCACCACTGAGGGCCTGGATCAGGGTTCGAGTCACTGGGATCAACTTGGATAGGGGATCTCTTCTTGAGACAAAAGGCTCTCAAATGGAACTGAATGTCCTCATCTGAAATCTTGCTCCTTGCACTACAGCTGTGGAAGCAGCCATGTGTCCTAGGAGCTGTAGGAAATGCCTTGCTGGTCGAGAGACCTGCAGAGTGAAGGAGGAGGCCAGGGCCACCAGGGTCCTTACCCTTTCTAGGGGAAGGAAGGCTCTGGCCTGCTTTGTGTCCAGTTCTGCACCTATAAAGGTGATTACCTGGACAGGTTCCAGAACTGACTTTGGAAGATTGAGAAGAAAGCCCAGAGAGGTAAGCAGCTGCTGGGTAACTTGCAGGTGTGATTTGACCTGGTCTGGAGACTGACCCACAATGAGCCAGTCGTCTAGGTAGGGAAAGATGGCAATCTTTTGCCTTCTTAAGTGAGCAACTGCTACTGCCAGGCATTTTGTGAATACCCTTGGGGCAGAGGTAAGGCCGAAAGGCATTGCTCTGAACTGGTAATGGCTTGAGGGCAGTTTGAATCTGAGGTACTTTCGGTGGGAGCTTCTGATAAGAACATGGAAGTAGGCATCCTTGAGGTCTAGAGAAGCTAGCCAGTCCCCTGGCCTTAGGGAGGGTAAAATCATTCCCAGAGTCACCATTTTGAATTTTGGTTTTAAAAGGTGCTTGTTCAGATATCTTAGGTCCAGGATGGGCTGCCATTCTCCTGTCTTTTTTGGGGTAAGGAAGTACCTGGAGTACAGACCCTTGCCCTGGTGTAGGGGAGAAACCCTTTCTACAGCTCTGAGAGCCAGGAGGGTTGAGACTTCTGTTTCCAAAGCAAAGGTCTCTAGAGGATTTGCAGGTGGAAAAGATCTGATTCTCATCTTTGGAAATTTTTTGAAGCTGAGAACCAGACCCTGGCTTACTACTTCCAGGACCCACTTGTCTGATATTAAAGACTCCCTGTCCTGGACGAAGTAAGCCAGCCTGCCCCCTACAGGTAATGGAGAACCGGACCTGGGCATCCCATCAGGGTGCCTGTTTGGCAGGGGCTTTAGGCTGAGGGGTGGGAGCAGGCCTGCTTGTACCACATCTGCCTCTCCCTCTGAAGAACCCCCTCTGAGCATAAGCTGAAGAGGAGGCCTGGGTTTGGTAAAAAAGGCCTGTGAAAAGGCCTGCCTCTACCCCTGGGGGTCTGCCTCTGAGGAGTGGCTTGCCGTTTTTTATTTTATTTATTTATTTATTTAGTTTTGTTGACCGGGTAAGTGCACTAGATAAATCCTGCCTATTTTCAGGCACGACCCGGGGGTCGGGGAATACAGATGAATGCCAACTGACCTTGAACCAGATTAAGCTGTTGGTGGTATTTTTAGTGAATGCCTTGGCTTGTGCACTCCTATAAGTGGTTCTATATTCATCCATTTTCTTCATATAATTCTCTGTCTGCTCCCCAAACAGAGAATTTCCCACCACAGGAAAATCCATAGCCTTAGCCTGGGTATCCTGTGACAAACTAGTACACCTGAGCCAAGCCAATCTACGAAAAGCCACAGATGTAGCCATGACTCTAGAGGATACATCATTAGAATCCACTGCAGCATGGAATTGCACCTTAGATGCCTCAATACCATCAGCAGCCACCTGCTCCAGCTCCTTGGCAAGCTGGCCAGGGGCCTGTTTGGCTAAAGCCATGACAGTATCCCATCTAGATTTCTGGTATCTTGCCACATAAGCCATATAATTTGCTTGTCTGAGTCCCAAGGACGCTGCCATGTATTGTTTTTTAGCCATGGCATCAATCTTCCTGAGTCCTTGTCAGGAGGATGTGAAGCCAGGGAATATTAGCCTTATCACAGGCTGCAGCCTGAACTACCCCAACATGGCTGCATTGCTGTGAAAGAAAATTCTGTGTCAGGACCTGACAAAGTGTACCTCCTGTCCATCTTTTGTCCACAGGAGGCACAGAATTAGGAGCTTTTAAAATTTTATTGTTTGTTTCCTAAATGATTTATGTAAAGGAATAGACAATCTCCTGGACTCTGGGATATCCATCATCTCTAAAGTCAGGCTCCTCTTGCTCATCCACAGCTTCCTCCAATGGAAGCTGGAGGGTTTCAACAACTTTTATAAAACAAAAATGAGAGAGGGACTCAGAAAGCCTAGGGAGATTCTCCTAAAGGTCTGTCTGGGGAGATGTCCGGTTCAATGGGCACATCCAGACTTTCAAAGTCACATTCCACTGTTCATAATCATCCTCCCCTCTCTGGTTCATAAAACTCCTCTATATCATATTCTTGAACCGGGAAACCGCCGAACTTACCTTTTGCCAGATAGTGGCGGTTCGGACAGAACCGGAGAAAGTGACTGGACAATTTGGATTGCTTTGGCTATCTCTGCAGCAGTTGGAGAAGGAATTTTGACTCCACACCTGCTGATTTTCTAGTTCTCTTTGCTGGAACTGGCTCCTCTGAGTCAGCTTTACGTTTGCCCGAGGAAGTCTCGGCCCTGGTCAGAGGGCACTCCCTCCGGTTCGGTTGGCACCGAACCGGGCTGGCCATCCGGGTCAGCGGACTTTTTGGCCTCTCGTTCCCTGAGCCTACCAACTCTCTTATCTAGGGTAGCTGCAGGGAAATTCTTGCAAATCTGGCAGTCTGCATTGAGGTGGTCAAACCCCAGACAATAAACACATGTGGTGTGTGGGTCAGCCTTGGCAAAGGCTTCCCCACAGACACTACAGTGCTGAAACCCAGTGGGCCCGGTTTTTCTTTTGGGTTTCTCAGACATAATGCCAGCCTAACCAAAAACTTGCCCTTTTTCTGGCAGTGCCAGGCAAGACACCCTTATCAGTTCCCAACCGTGTCACGGGTCGTGGAAAAAGCCGTAATGAAATCCGTCTTTTTTAGAACCGATAAGAACCGGGAACCGCACTCTAAAAAGCTTTTAAATGCTTCAGAATAAAGTTTTAAAACAACCTGATCGGTTCAAACCGAACCGATAAACATTTATAAGTTCCACACAGAAATAAACCTGTCTATCACTTACAATACCACAGACAGAGCTTGAACCGATCTGTTTGCGGTTAAAATAATAATAATTGCGGTTGAATTTAACCGAGAAAAACTCTTTTAAACCGAGAAATGAACCGAGCAGTAGGAGGAATCTCCGGAGCGACTTTTCAGTGAGGCGGAGTAAAGAATCTGACGGTTTCAGTTTGAAATATCCCAGACAGAGCTTTTCTAACCGAGCTCGTGCTCTAAGTTCCATGCCTGGCATGGAAGTTAACTCTTTCACCTCCGGAGCAGTTCTAATGGTGGGACAAACTGCAATTGTCATAATATAGCAAGACTTCATGTTGTTTGAATGTTTTTTTCGAAAAGGACAAAGAACCAGGGAGACATGATCATCAAACTGATTGCTTGTACACTGGCATACATTCCTGCACTGTTGCCTCTGCAAATCACACCACACCACACCAGTTTAGTAGCAATTCAAAGTCATATATTGAACATGTTACAAACCTACTGCCACATTGGAAGCATCACATATGATTCTATGTGGTTATGATCTGATGTTTGATAAAGTGCTCTCTCTAAGAATATCCAAAATGCGACAGATCATATTTGCTGATTGCCATGCCGCAAATGATTTTCATTTGTTCAATAAAGGGAATTTGAACTGATAATAAAGAAGTCTGGTGTGATTTTCATAGGTGAGACTGCTATGTAATGTATGACTGTCATTTTAAAATGTAACTTTACGCCTCTGCAGAAGCATGACTGTGCACGCAGTGCAGCATTATGAATGCTGTGGAGTATTTGTCTGGTCAGTAATGGACTGAATGTGGTAATCAGCCCAGATCATGGATGACACCTTTTCTGGTGTCTGTAATGGTCACTGTTCCATGTACCATTGGGAAAACTAACAGTTATGTCTGCATACCCCCAGTTGACCAGGTGATTGCTTCCAACATCTACTTTTGAAAAGTATGCAACGAACAGCAGTGTTAAGCTTTTTATAAACATTTATGTAGCAAGCTTTGGTAAACATAAAAAAACATCCAGTACGACACTAAGCAAAAGTCACAACTGGTACGGAAACAAACATCGTCATCATTGTAACATTTCATAAACAGAAGTTTCAGTACTTTTTACTGTGTGGCCACTCACATTACGTGCGGTTGGTTTATGGTTACAGCAGTCACCACTAACAACTATTACCACAATGAGGAAGTGTAAACTGCGAATATGAGCAATTCAAATACTAGAACAGTAACTTGGTATTAAGTTGGTAACACAAACTTAAACTGTATCATATGGCTGTAAGTTACAGAATAAAACAGCCATTTGGTAACATTGTCCCTGTTAATATCCATGAAACTTCACCTAAATTACACAGTGGTACAATATATATCTCACTGTCTTTCATCACAAAAGAAGGCAATGACCACTTTAAATTTTGGTGATTGACAAGTGAAAGTAGTTATGGACACTGCATAACCTGCACAGGGAACACGCTTTGAGTTACTTGACCGCATAAAGTCTTGGGATTATAGGCTCAAACTGCAAGCAACGCAAAAAGAGGCCAGAAATCTTTAGTCCATATTTTCGAATACTACTTTATAAAAAAAGAATTTGTTGACATCAGATGTTCAGGTTATGCATTTTCGGTAGACTTTGGCAGTGTCAGCATTCGGGAATCTTGACCAATGCATCTCTATCAGTTCTTTTTTGTCTGGCTTCTGAAACTTAGATGATACTGGATCTGGTACCACGTTTCCACAGTACAGGACACAAGCTGCTGCATGTGATGAATATTCAGCATGCAACCAAATGACCTCTGCCTGAATGTCCCTGAAATAACCTGAAAACACGGTGAAAAGGATATTGTTTAAGATCATAAAAGTTGACATACTGTGGATCTTAACACTATAAAACATCACTGAAGGACATGACAATCCACACCTAAACACTACTTAAACTTTGTTATGATACAGCTCACTACATGGCATCGGGCACTGGCATGTATTCGATGCACATCGGCCAGCTTCAAAGAGAGGGTGGGATGGTGTGGAAGGTAGCGTCACACCTGGGGGGGGAGGGTGGTATATGTAAAGTTGTAAGTGGGGTGGAATACGGTGACGCAGGGTGCAAGAGGGTAGTGCAGCCAGCTGAAGTGTGATACACAGCATGTTGCATACTAGAGCATACTACATAAACTAAAGTGCCTATATCTGCTGCCAATGACATACAAACATACTACTCTGCCAGCAGAAATTGGCCTAATGTTCTATCAAGTCTGATCAAGTGCACAGATAACACACCTAGATTGCAGCTACACCTCCCTCTTCCCCTACTATCTCATTCCAAAAGTTTTCAGCACTTCCCACCCATACCTACACCTATTCCCTGTGCCTTCAACTCTGAGTTCCCTCACTGCCTCCCAGTTATATAAAATATGGTGTATCGTGTTCTCTACTCGAGTTTGCACTCTGACCAGCTGGTCAGGAGACCATCATGGAACATGCTCAGTAGCACCAGCTCCATAGAACTGGAGGTGGCAGGGGTGCTCAAATTTAATCCCAGTAGATCGAAGTCCCCCCCCACAAGCATCACACTCCCCTCTCAACATACCTGCCTAATCTGTTCTGCTAACTCCTTGTCCAAATCATTGGCCTTGGCAGGTGGTCTATGCAGCATCCCAAGCTTCAGCTTTATACCATTTGAGTCCCTGACCTGCATCCATAGTGCCTCTGTCCTCCACTCCTCAACCTCATCCCTCGTGCACCTAATCACATCCATCTACACTCTCCATGACTCCTCTTTCTTTCCCGGAAATGGTGGCAAATCAGAGAGGGCCACCGACCACCTGGTTTCCGAACATAGTTTCCCCAGTTAATCCAATCTCCCTGTAACCAACTCCACACTGCATCACCAAATGTCATTTGTTCCTATGTGTACCACAATGTGTGGCCTCTTTCTCCATCACCTGACACCACTGAGTAGAAACTGCACAGCCCTGTCAGCTGTCAAGCCCGGTACAGATTTCCCCCATATTCGACCACATCTTCCCCCCTCCCCCCTGCCTGATCACTTTCAGGATAGGATGTAATATCTGTGTGACTCCCCCCCAACTCTGCCTGTCGCCTACTTCCATCTCCTTAGTTTGCATGTTGACATGCCACCAAAAGTTAGCTATCCTTTGTAACCGACAAGACACATGTACTGTCCTTCTGTCATCTGTGCAAAACTGTATATCTGTTTCCGCTGTGAAACAGTTGGATCGCATGACCAGAGGGCCATAGTGAGGTACAAGGCTGCTGGCCAAGTGCCTCCAGTCCCTTAGCCATGCATTACAAATGTACAATGCACATCCACAGAGTGGCTTACTACTCTTATCAAATGGTTCTGGGTATTCTAAATGTAACCCCAGGTGGTATGCCGTTTAGTTCTGACAGCAATACCAGGTGGGCTGGGTTCGGGGAAGAATAGGTCACTTGGTACAAGGGCTAGGTTTGGCTACTCTGCACAGGGGCACCCAAGTAACTCCGAACACAGGAAGTAATGTCCAATACCAGAAGTGGGATTCTAAAGTGTGGCTTTTTATTCACATCCAAACAAAATAAACAAAGCATAGATGGATCCCCACTGGGCTACACTCCTGGTAATGCAGATTAAAAGAAACAAGAACACTTCCTCAACACTTTAGCCCTCAGACTCTGAACCCACCAGGCACACAGCCCTGGCTTGCACGCTGCTTTGGGTTACACAGCCTGAACTTGTACACTGTTCTGGGTTTTCCCTGGCTCAGCTCCCTTGCCGGCCACTCGGACACCTTCCATACTTCATGGAAACATTTTCTGGTGGCTCCCTAAACCACCTAAGAGCACCTCGGCTCCATCAGGGAAACTTCCTTTCAATCCCACATCTGGGTACTTTCCTCAGGCACTGGCCAAGTACCTGAGAGAAAGTAAAAGGTGTCTCAGAGCAAATCTGTAAAGGTGAATTTGGTTACTACTGATGGGTGGTCTCCCACCTCTCGCTCCCACAATTCATACCCGGCCATTTCTCTGTACAGTAAACACCTCGTCCTGTAAAGCTTTGCAATGTAGATTCTTGCTAAATGTATATCACATTCCATCTACTTGTTTTGCTTCCCATTTGTACTGGACTTGAACATACTTTTAAGTGGCATTGTCCATTTCTCTAGACCCCCCCCCCACTGAGTTAAGCAGTCCAATCCCCACTTTCCAACTGTTCAGGTGAAAAAACACTTGGCCATTTTTTAGAGTGAACTCACCCTTTGGTTGGTTGCAGGTGCCCCACAGGCGATTCCTCCACAAGGAATTTCTCTCTCGGAGCTTCTGGTGCCTCAGCACAACTTGAATAGGCAGCTTCTTTCCCTTAGCTGGACCCAGGAGGGTTGCACCTGGAAAACAGGCAAAAACCTTTCCCCCATCTCCTCAGGGATGGGGCTCTTGAACCATTGAAAGCGGTCTCCACCACTTCAATTACCAGTTCCTGTGTTCCTCTTACGGTGGAAACACACACCTTCCAAAAAGTAGCTCTAAAACAGAGCTTAAAGCTGTGAGAGCCTGCACACACTCAGCTGTACTACTGTCTCTCACTCAGACTGCACACAGACTGAATTCAAAATCCCCAACATTCTACACTAACCTCCAACTGCAACATTCCAGTGTGGCTTATGCAGCTGCGAAAGTTCTATGGTGACGTCATCCCTCAGTTTCAGCTGAGACTGAGAACAGAGTGAGACAGTGTGAAATCCATTTTACTGGAGTTTAACAAGCTGCCTTCCCTGCCTACCACTAGGTCTTACTGGGATTCTAGTAACCCCGGGTAACAGGGGGTTACACTCACCCTGGGTCAGGAAAATGACTGTCCGCAGTCATTAGTTACCCGACCTAGGCCATCCTACCCTATGTGTTTCCTACAGAGAGGGGTGATCAGGCCCCCTCCTACCAAGTGCTAGGCACAGTCAGGCAACACTAAGGGCCCAGAGGCCATCAGCTGATGCATCAGCCTCTACTCTACCTGCTGACTATGGGTACCCAGTGGCTCTGGAAGAACTGTCCAGAGCATAGCCCTAACAGATCAGCACTGCAGTCCCTATGGCCGTTCAGGACCACAGCCTGTCTATCCCCCCCTAGCCCTCTAGGGAAAACCTGGCTGCCTCTAACTAAAATCCCAAAACAAAACAAACAGGGGACCTCCCCGACCCTGGACACCATGCAACCACACACCAGGAGCTAATACCATACCATATGCATTACTCCCACATTCCCCCACAACCATACTTGTAGAAGAAAAAAGGTTACCCCAGTAACAACAACAGTACTTTAAATACTACACTCTAAAGTACTAGTGAGGAACTCCGATGAGTCCCTCCTCCTCTTCTTGTCTTCTCTTCTATCTTCTTCAGGAACACCTGCAAGAAAAAAGAAAACAACACAGTCTCCTAATCTACATACACAGTCTATCTAAACCCCGACCATTAAAACACTGGAGAATCCCAAAAAGATTTTTTTTAGAAAAGTAGAAAAACAGTATAAACATTAGAAAACAGTAGAAAACAATGACATTATTTACAATACACATATTTGGGGGATGGAGTACCCTTAAAGTCCCATCTAGTGACCACAGTGCCCGAAGGCTAGTCCATTAAAGAGTCTCTCCTGGGCCGGAGCCCAGTGAAGCACAGTTCTAGCAGGCCAAAGTCCCAAAGGGGAGAGTCTTTGAGGACAGTCCAAACATCTGGAGTCTGCTGGTGTAGGGTGTGTACTGCAATGTCATAAGAATAGAAAAATCTGGACTTACCAGTCCCTTATAGAACAACGGCACCAACCTGGTCCTCAGCCAAAGACTCTCCCTGGCAGCATTCTTCTGATACAGCTGGGCGGATATCTTCCGGGAACGACAGAAGGGCACATCTGGAAACTGCTGGGCTGATGTCATCTCTGGAGATGGAACCTTGGAACAGGAACAAAAAGGAAAATAGCTGGTCTG
Organism: Neoceratodus forsteri; assembly: GCA_016271365.2. Taxonomy (NCBI): domain Eukaryota; kingdom Metazoa; phylum Chordata; order Ceratodontiformes; family Ceratodontidae; genus Neoceratodus; species Neoceratodus forsteri. Next base: position 559,730,481 of record CM028138.1, read on the forward strand.
ACGTCATCTAGTTATCAGGCGATGAATCAGGATACAGCTGGGCTGGTGTCCTTTCTGGATCTGAAGTCATCTGGTGGGTCAGTCAATGGATTCTGGAAAGTCAGTACACTGTAGAACTGATGAATGTGGGGCACCTGAGTCCTGGACATCCATACTAGCAGAACAACAAAGGCACTGCAATGACTAGAGTGGCAGCACTGACTACCACTGCTCTGCTTTCCATTTGGTAGGCATGGGCACATTTGCAGGGAGGTCTTTGCATTGTGGCCAATAGCACAATGGGTCAGGCGCTTGAATTATTACCCCATCTGGGCACACATAATTCACACTGTGAAAGGTTTCACATCCCTCTCCATTCCCTATTCGAACAGTGTCCATTAACAGTGTTCTGCCTCTTTTCCACTGACTGTATTTTTTGTGAAACATTCTGTTCCTGACATGCTTGTTTGCACCAGGATGCACACATTTCATTGCTTCTGCCCAAATCCAGGACTTCCTGTTTTGTTCAATCTCCTCCCAGACTCTCCGAGGAAAGGTAGGAAAGGACATCCCATAGATTTCATTCACCTTCCTATGAACCAGTCTCTCCTCTTTACTAGCTTTCGTCAACCTGAGACCCCTGGCCTGGCTTGGGGGTGGCCATTCCTGGTTCTGCCAACTACGCATTCTCAACGAGACAAAAAACAGATCCCTGGCTTCTTCTTGCACAGCCAGGGCAGTGGAATCTCCACTCCCTTCCATGCATTTCTCTGAGGCAAGAGCTTGAGGCTGTGTACCAGTTCCTTTTTCACAAGACCACATAGGTTCTCCCTCCTTTTCTTCCCCACTGAGAATCTGTGCCTAGGAGTGAGCAGTCGTCCTCACTCCTGAAACTATCCACTCTTCGCTGGGCACGGAGGTCAAAACCTCCCATTCAAAGGCCTCCCTCATCTCGTCTTCTCCTATGAGACTTGGGCTAGGCCCCACTCTCCAAGGGTCTACTGATGCTCTTCCTGAATTGTCTCTCTGCGATACAGAATCCGAAACATCAGCACATTGTTCTGTCTGTAAATCTGCACCCTCTAGCTTTGAGCCACACTCCCCCGAGGGGCCTTCTCCAACAGGCTCTACCTGGTGCTGTGTGCTGCCAGCTGCAGATTCTTGAACTTTTGTCCATGTGGGAGCCAAATGAATCTTGGGCGCTTTAAATAAACCATATTTCTCCAGGCACCTAGAACAGTGAGGTACCATGAAGACGTCCCTTCCAGCATTTAAGCATATTAAGCACACTTGCACTGGATATCCAGGAATCCCCACATGAGGAGGTAGTTGTCCTCCGTAGTAACATCTCTCAATGTCCCTTAACTTGTTTACTTCTACTGCTACCACAGCCCGGGCATGATCCGGGTAGTGGGCTGGTCCTGAGGCCATGACTGCAGAGAAAAACAAACACTCACTGTTATTGAAAGTCCCACATCACTGAACACTTTCTTTCACTTTCAAAATGGCTCCTCTGCTGCTGTGTTTACATTACTACCCTACCCTGTAATGATGGCGGCAGCACTCCTTCGCATCAACATTTTGAAATTGGGTCAAGCCACTGCGCATCCGATTTACACACTCTACTGATAACTTTGCTCAAACTGCACAAACTTGCACTGTTCTTTTTCCTAGCACATTTATATGATTTACCACGCACTTTTCACTTGCTGAAGACATTTCTCTAGCTCACAGTTCCTTAAAACTTCAGTATTTCAAGCACAGGATTGCCTGTAACTCTTGCTGCATATCGTGATACAACTCACAGTCTCTCTCATGGCTTTGAAACTTACACTGATGCTGAACCCATAACTATGCTCAGTCAATGGCTTAAAAGGTTTGCTTTTGCTGGTAAACTTAACACAGTCCTTGTTTGCAAAGTGATTACACTGCTACACTCAGATTCAGCTGGCTTTTGGCAAAAATCACTTGTTTGAGCAATTATTTCTGTTGGTACTCACTGTTATCAGTAGCTGTTTGCGTCGATGGAAAACGGTCTGCAGCCAGTCTTGGAGGCCTCTGAACAGAAGCGGGTTGGCAGTCCTGCTGATTGTCCCTCTGAACACCACACTCACAGTCCAGTCGATCGAGATGCAGGTTGAGCCCGAATTTAAACAGAACAGACAGTTTTTTGAACTTTTACAGCGCTTTAAGTCACCGTGACGCTCCTCCTGTAAGCCAGTATGCACACTCCACTCACACTCCCTCTCAAATGCTGGGCAGTCGTTGTAGAGCTGGCTTGGGGGCGGGACTGATTGCAGTCTCACCAATCACACAACGCCATGCAAATGGGCCTCTTTCCTCTCGAGTGCTCTTCTCCTCACGGCAATCATCGAGCAGGCAAATTTAAACTGCAAAACCACACTTTTTTTTTTCAACTGACTCCACGGTGGGAGCCTATTTCAACCATTTTTCATGGCCATTAACACAAGAAGTCTCTCAATTCACTCAGAAAGCATTTCCAATGTCCAGGGCATAATTTTACTTTTGCTACCCCTAGTTTTCCACACTTTTCTTTGTCACAACAGTTTTAAAAGCTGGCAAAACGCTGTAATTTTTGATGCAGGACAAGGGCATACTCTCTCAGGCTTTACTGCTCCTTGGTAAACAGTTGACATTTTAACAGCAGCACATGGACAACAGCACACAGCGGCACATTAGTTAACCTTGCTTCAGCTTTTTGGGCTACCCACTGCCAGATAACCAAAACGCTAGCCCTTTGCCTGAGCACCTATCTTGCATTCCTCCCTAGTTCCAAACCCAAATCCTCAGTGGTGCCTCCATTTTGTAACCCCAAGTGGTATGTCGTTTAATTCTGACAGCAATACTAGGTGGACTGGGTTCGGGGAGGAATGGGTCACTTGGCACAAGGGCTAGGTTTGGCTACTCTGCACAGGGGCACCCAAGTAACTCCGAACACAGGAAGCAATAACTGTAATGTCCAATACCAGAAGTGGGATTCTAAAGTGTGGCTTTTTATTCACATCCAAACAGAATAAACAAAGCATAGATGGACCCCCATGAGGCTACACTACTGGTAATATAGATTAAAAAAAACAAGAACACTTCCTCAACACTTTAGCCCTAAGGCTCTGAACCCACTGGGCACACAGCCTGACTTGCACGCTGCTTTGGGTTACACAGCCCGAACTTGTACACTGTTCTGGGTTTTTCCTGGCTCAGCTCCCTTGCTGGGCACTCGGACACCTTCCTTACTTCATGGAAACATTTTCTGGTGGCTCCCTAAACCACCTAAGAGCACCTTGGCTCCATCAGGGAAACTTCCTTTCAATCCCACATCTGGGTACTTTCCTCAGGCACTGGTCAAGTACCTGAGAGAAAGTAAAAGGTGTCTCAGAGCAACTCCATAGAGGTGAATTTGGTTACTACTGATGGGGGGGTTTCCCACCTCTCGCTGCCACAATTCATACCTGGCCATTTCTCTGGACAGTAAACACCTCATCCTGTAAAGCTTTGCAATGTAGATTATTGCTAAATGTATATCACATTCCATCTACTTGTCTTGCTTCCCATTTGTACTGGACCTGAACATACTTTTAAGTGGCATTGTCCATTTCTCTAGACCCCCCCACTGAGTTAAGCAGTCCAATCCCCACTTTCCAACTGTTCAGGTGAAAAAGCATTTGGCTCTTTTTTAGAGTGAACTCACCCTTTGGTTGCAGGTGCCCCACAGGCGATTCCTCCACAAGGAATTTCTCTCTCAGAGCTTCTGGTGCCTCAGCACAACTTGAATAGGCAGCTTCTTTCCCTTAGCTGGACCCAGGAGGGTTGCCCTTGGAAAACAGGCAAAAACCTTTCCCCCATCCCCTCAACGATGGGGCTCTTGAACCATTGAAAGCGGTCTCCACCACTTCAATTACCAGTTCCTGTGTTCCTCTTACGGTGGAAACACACACCTTCCAAAAAGTAGCTCTAAAACAGAGCTTAAAGCTCTGAGAGCCTGCACACACTCAGCTGTACTACTGTCTCTCACTCAGACAGCACACAGACTGAATTCAGAATCCCCAACGTTCTACACTAACCTCCAACTGCAACATTCCAGTGTGTCTTATGCAGCAGCGAAAGTTCTATGGTGATGTCATCCCTCAGTCTCAGCTGAGACTGAGAACAGAGTGAGACAGTGTGAAATCCATTTAACTGGAGTTTCACAAGCTACCTTCCCTGCCTACCTCTAGGTCTTACTGGGATTCTAGTAACCCTGGGCAACAGGGGGATTACATAAATATGGTTTCTTGTTTTAGCCATGCGTCACACCTTCCAAATACATGTCTGACAACCAATCACACTGTTAGAAATCCTTTGACATCTTTATAAGTCATAAGCAAAACAAAATGGTTATATTAAATGCACGCTGAAAATAGAAAATAGAGTTAAAAATCTACGTTTCGACCTTAGGTCTTCTTCAGGAAATATCTAAAAGAGAAAAAAAACAAGTTAGTGTAGAGGAGAGGTAAAATGAGAGAGATATATATGTGGAGAAAGAAGAAGGGGGAGTCAAAGGGAGAAGAAGTGATAAATGGTAAGATTAAGAGAGAATCTGTGAAACAAAAGGTGATGATGGAAGATAAAACATAATGGGAGAGAAGAGCTGGGGAAGATCCCAGGTGAGACTGATTAACAGGGCCTTGTGAAGGCCTTCTTACAGGCCCTGTATCAGTCTCTACAGGATAACTCCCAGCTCTATATTTATCTTTCCATATCTGCTGGCCTCTCACAATTATCACTTCATCACCTGCTTCTCACTGACTACCTTCCTCACATAACATTTCTCTTTAAATGTTCCTGAAAACAGAAAGCAAAATAGCATCTACTCAACTCAGCGTCCATATCTCTTCATTAATACAGACTTACTAAACTACAATAACTGGACATGGCCTTGTCTTTGTTTTTTACAATTTATAAGTCATATACTTACGGAATGTTGGTGGGGTCCTCACTGCCTTTGCAATGGGTTCCCGAGAAATGTTTGATTTTGGGAATTCCACCTTGAACTGCTGTTTGCCCTGTTTTGTGACAGCAACAGCATGGTCGACATTTTCACTGAAATGAAGATCTGCTATGAGATGTCTGTGGAAGTGAGAAACATTGTTGTGATAACTTGCAAAAACTGAACCTGAGCATGGTGTGAATGTTCAGAGTACTGTTTAAACATGTACCTGGCATACACTGCTGCATAGAAGAAATGGAAAAATGTTGGTGCAAAATGGCACACAACTCCATGGAAAACCTCAAGTGCCTACGTTTGATATGTTGGTGAAATCTGTCTCATGTCTCAGAGGAGATATGCACTGGCTGCTGTTTCTGTCAATGGTTTATGGGGCCTGCTCCCTGTAAGAAAGATTGCAGATTATGACCAATTGGAAAATATATGGTGCAGCTGGATATATCGACTCAGAGCAAGTCAATGACCGCTAATTAATAAAGACGCTCACCCTTTGAAATCCACTTGTCTCACACGAGTTCACCGTGCACACACTCAAGAAACTTCTCCCCATGTCCCTCATGTACATTGGACACATGATTTAATACACTGAGCCATTTCTGCTCAATTAATTCATGGTCACCACTGCTAGTTGAAGCCACCCAAAATGTATGGTTGGAAATTGACTTGATCCATAGCTGAATGTCTCTGCAATCCTCTCTCTTCGAGGATGCATCAAGTTTATTTGCTACACCTATTTAATGAAAAATAAGAACCCTTTCATTACCATTGTACTGTGCATCTTGACAGTTAAACATTTTTTTTTCGTTAATTTCTTTTCTCCTCCTGACCGGCCCCCTTCCACCAACCCTTCCCCAGCCCTGCCACCCCAGCATCTACCAGGCTCACCTCTGCTTCACGAGGTGCTGGCTAGCTGGGTGCAGTGCCTGTGGAGTTCGGCATCATCTCACCAGTCGGGATCCCCTTTTTCCTCTTTTGCTTCCCGTCCCTGAATGCGGCGAGAAAGCGCAATGACGCCAATGGCCAAGCCACTCATGCTTCTGCATGTGGCAAACCAGGTGTCTGCCCCGCATCTGCCCCTACATTATGGGTCCATTGCACCAGCCCCCAGCCACCGTCAGGGGTCAGTCAAGCAGCAGACTCCATCCCACCCCTCCCCGGGACAGAAGAGCAGTCCTCCGGATGCTCAATCCTCTCCCTCCCTGGCTGACCCTCGGTGACCCGCTTGCACTGCGAACACAGGTCACCAGCATGGCAGGAGGTAAGGCACAGATGACTCAGCCCTCCATGCCACTGGGCTGGCAACAGTTAAACATTTCTAATTCATGCTTAAATGACACGGGAAAGCAAACAACATTGTTACGGAACACTGCAGCTGTAGAGTCTGTCAACCGCTAAAGAAATTGTGTACTGTCCTCAAACAGGAGTCTTGGAAACAAGATGGATGACCTGCAGGCACTATTAGCAGACAGGAGGGTGGACATGGCTGTAGTAACCGAGACTTGGGCAATATCACACCATTACTGTGACATTGCGATCCCTGGATATAAACTACAGTATACAGGATGGACGGGGTAGTCTGGAAGGGGGGAGGTGTAGCAGTTTATACCAGGGAGGAAACAACTTGCACAAGGGAGGAGTCAGAGGAAGGGGAGGTGGAGGCATTATGGGTTTAGTTAAGGTCCAATAAAAGGAGAAAGGTGAGGTTGGGGGTCGTTTACAGACCACCCTGTCAGGATGAGGAGAGGAACAGGGAACTGAGCTCACTAGCTTGACTTCAGCAAGTCCTTTGACTCTGTGCCCCACAAAAGATTGATCAGGAAGTTGGTGGATCTCAGGGTTTGGGAAAAGACCATCACATGGGTGTAAAAATGGTTGAGGGACAGAACCCAGAGGGTGGTTGTGGGGGGAAGAGTTATAGACCAAATGGCCTTCCTCTGCTGGCTTCTTCGTATAGTCATATGTCTACATAATTGCTGTGCTTGCAGCGGTGTGGTATTTGGACTGCTATGCTTGACGCAACCATGGGCCATTATTATGGTGTCATTGAACTATAAATCAAAACACGGTTAGCAAAAAAAATGAAAATGTTAAATGCTATTCTGTATCACCCTTCACATGTAGTGCCACAGTGCCATCAAAAGGTGTCATATGACAGCATCTCCACAGACAGTATACAGAATAAGTCCAAGAGGATGGTGTCACAGTGGACTCGTGACAAATTAACAGCAAAGAACAACCCCCTCTGTGTATGTGTGCTGTGGTGTTCCGGTGGACCAACAGACAAGCAACTCTGTCAACCTCACAATCAGGCCTCATCGATGTTCCCGAGTCAGCATGATGGTGTCAACGAGCACTCATGTGGTGTCAGTAAGGACAGGGCAACACAAAATCACATGCTCTTGACAGGACCGATGAGTAGCGTGTATCAATTCAAACCCCATTGTAGTACGGCCACCTACCCCGGTAAAAGGATGACAAACTATGTTGTTTCCCAAGGCACACTTACTTGTGTTATAACATGGCAACATCATCATCGCAGCAATGATGTATGCTAATATAAAATTGGCAAATAAATCCCTGTGTCCTGATTGGCTAACACTTGGTTCTAGCCATTGCATTTAAATAGTGCCACAACTGGCTAAAACAAGTCCCTGCAAACCATGGCAACTCACATAAGTCATACGCCACTTATTTCCTAGTGTCCATCACAAACATGGATGCAGTTTTTACTCATATATACAAAACTTCAACTAGGCCCTAAAAATATAAGTCCATTAAATTAAATAAAGTAACTGAATAATTTAATGTTAGTTACACTCGTGAGCCCATGTTACACACATACACATATTTTAAAAATCCAGTACTAGTCAGACTTTCCATTGCTGATGTTTATTTGATGACCATGACAAATCCCACCCCTATCCCTACCACTTTGTCTGAGAACTCTCAGCTCCTTATCTGGCAACAGATAAAACTGAGGCTCTGGCTACACTTTAGGCCTGTGTGCGTGTGTCTCTCTGTTTGTATTCCAGTTGAGCGCTGAAGAATGTTCAAATCATCAAAGAATCACAGAAGATGACGGCAGAAAAGTACCTCCAGGCACATCTAGTCTGCCCCTTGTCCCCCTTGTGCAACCTACCATAAAATGTATTCCATGTGACCATTCTGTGTGTGGGGGGAGCATTCTACTGCTGAAATAATGCAGAGCATTACATTGTTTTATTCCATGGTAAACAATCACACAATGTATTGAGTGTCAAGAAAGACAGATGACTAATAGATAAAAAACATCTGTTGAAGGACTACTTTGCAATATTTAACATTTAAGTATTTTTTTTTTACCTTGAAAACTTTTAGAATGTCCTTTTTATCAAAGTTGACTAAGTGCCCATTTTATATAAGCAATAAGCCATTGCTGGGTGTTGGTAGTACTGACATACCCTCACACCCAGAGGCTGAAGCAACTATGCCTCTGGGTGTGTGGGTATCTCTGTACTACCAACACCCACCCATGTCTTATTGCTTACGACCCATACATTGCATAACTTCAAAGGAAACCGCAATACCATGGCAAAGCGATAGGTTTTTTTTATGGAGTGTTACGTGTCTACAAAACCAATGTACCTTTGGACATGTGCCACACACCGAAGCAGTGCTTTATATTTGGCTTCTCGCATTTCATAAAGGCTTTGACCTAAACATGTCTTTCTGTGACTAGTTGACTTTAGCTCCTCCAGTTCCATGGCCATCAAATTTTTGACCTCAGAACACTATGGAAAGACATGAAAAAATATGATATTACTGCCAATCCATGCATCTAGATTATGAAGCAACTGCAACAAGCAGAATGCAATCAAAATATTGAAATACTACACCACTAAGGCATGTGTCATTTTAAATACTGAACATGGGGGCGCCGCTGAGCAGCCTAATAGGAAGCAGCAATCAGACCGAGCTCCTGGGAGGAAGTTCTTTTAAACTTAAAAATAATACTTTTAGACCCTGAAATTTTCTGTTAAGAAGTGATCGGAAAACTAATGTTACCCTATTGTCCCCGAGCAGTGTGGCTATGGGCAAAAATAAGGGTGCGGTGACTGCAGCAGGCGATTTCTTCAGTCCAAGGAGAAACAATCGAGATGAGAGGCCTATGCAGTGGGGAGCAGCAGCGGACGTGGCATTGGAGACTATGGAGGAGGCCTCCTTAACAAACATACTTTTTACACTGCACCAGCTAGTTAGATCAGTGCAGGAAACCGATAAACATTTGATGCTCTCACGCCCCAAGTATCAGCCTTGGAGAATCGGATGGATCAGTGTGAGACTACTGTACAATGTTCAGAAACCTCAGTGTTAAAAACAGTGGATGCTACTACTAAACTAATTACGGAAAATTTGCTTCTTCGTCAACGTTTAGAGATGGTAGAGAACCAAGTGAGAGAAAAGAACTTAAGGATCTTGGGGCTGTGGAAGGGGCTGAGAGTGAAGACCCCCTGTCTTTTGCCAGAATGGTGTTGCCAGGCATCCTGGGTTTCGAGGAGACAGATCCTTCATTTCATCTGGAGAAGGCCTACCGGATTACCCCCTGCCAAGCGACAATAGACCATGCGGCCCCACGAACTTTCTTGCTTGTGTGCACCGGCATTGGAGATAGAGATAGAGCCCTACATGCAGTGAGGCACCGGAAAGTGTTGAAGTACGGAGAAGACACTATTCAGATGTTCCTGAACCTCCCCTATAGCACCCGACAATGATGCAAGGCCTTTGATGGACTCCGGGGTCGCTTACGGTGCTTAAAAATTCAGCATCAGTTACTGCTCCCAGCCAAACTCCGCGTTGCCTGGCAGGGGAAACAATATCTCTTCAACGAAGCAAGAGATGCTGAAAAACTGGTTGCTAAAATTGAGTCAGAGTTGGTAGAGGAAGTAGAAGCCGTTTCTTCAAATGCAGACAGAATTACAAGGCAGGTTTGGTAATTTAAGATCTGGCTACCAAGGTTTGGTCTTGAGACTCTGGGGGACTTGCTCTGCTAAAATAATAACTAAAAACCGAAATGATAGACTCTGGCCACCCTTGTGCAGTGCCTTATAAGGACAGATGGAACTTGGTGCAGAACAGTAGTCTTAATATCGGGACTGTAAATTTATAAACCACCTTTATATTGAGCAGTATACTCCTCGGAGGTTGTGTTATAAGATTTTCCTACTTTCTTTGTCTATTGTAGTATTGGGGGATTCCCTCAGATTGGTACAGTCATTATGGTAATATGGCATTATTTTTTCTTCTGTCCTTTACATGAATCCCCTTGGGCTTCCAGGCTGCATGCAATCCTTTTTTTTTTTTTTTTTTACTGTTTATAACCAGATATGTACTTCCCCTATGATGTATCTTTAGAGGGGGTGTCTTGCATAAATCCTTTGTTAAGAAGAAATCGTCTTATTTTGAATAATGCTATCCTCCTGTGTAAATGTGATGTAAGCTTTGCTTGCAAAAACAATAAAAAAAAAAGAAATACTGAACATACTGTACCATGTCAGCCCAGGTACCCAATCACAGTGATACGGCACAAGAACCGGGCAACAGTGACAGGAGATGGAGTACTGCTGACAAGTACTCAGGTGGATGGATCTCGGATGATCCACACATGTCCCACTGTAAGAGTACAGGATTGCTGTCTTCTCTCATGGGGGAGGGTTGGTCCCAACTCCCACTGAACTTGCAGTTCTCACTGGAGACTGAGGACAGTGCAGCAAGCGTTATTCCATCTGAGTGAATTGAGGTGGTGCCTTACGTCCTGTGTGAAGGTGAAGGAGTGCACACATGGGGCAATGGACATCATTACACATCCATGACAGCAGGTAAGCAAGGATGGAAGAACAAAGAATCAAGGATGGCAACGTCAAGTCTGCAGGGGCTGATGAACATATGCTATGTGCCAGCAAAGACAACACGTTGACTCTCGATGGTCCCTTGCCTCCTGTCATGCATTGCCATCAGGAGAGGGAGTGACACAGCTTACACAATTCCTCGGTCATGTGAGGGGTTCAGATAGGCAGTCGAGGCAGGCACCACAGATATTCCATGCTAGATGTTCCTGGAGAGCAATCTGGTCGTCATGAGTCAGCAGGGGAGGGGATGACTTAGCACCACTTTCCTCTTCATGAGTGTGTTAATGGGCATTCACAGTGTGAGCACCACAGAACGGTGGATCATCAGGGAAGGTGGTTGGTGCAGGCAAATGAGTGGTGACTACGCAGGAGCATCACAGGACGTTGGTCCAGTCAGAGGTATGTTGGTAGAAGTGCAAAACAGGTCAAATGGCACCCAAACCTGACACTGACCCATATGGGGTCAGTGAGAAGAGGGCATAAAGAAAATGTGGTTCCCACCAAAAAACTGAAATCATAGAAACATTGAAACATGGAGTTTAACAGAAGATAATGATCACTTGGCTCACCCAATGTGGACATATTCCTACCTCCTGGATAAGTTGCTGATCCTACTTAACAAACAGCCTACTTCCTCATACCCACCCTAGAACTGCCTTATCTGTGTTCCAGGCATTTAGGTATACCCCCACCATTATTCAACAACCTAGACACACAGAAATCTCACAATGAGCATTGCATCAGGCATATGACAGTCAACATTTCTGTCTGTCATTTTGAAAAACAGCCCTACACATTTCTAAATATAACAGTCCTTACCTGTATGAATTTCAGGTCCATGACCTTCTTAGCCTTCAGTCCCTAATGGTGTACAGGCCATATCTGGCTGAGTGACCAGGAGAGTCACACCATGCATCTCCTCCAATTATTAGGTCACGGTGACAACACGATTCCAGCACATCATTCTGTTGCTGAAGCCCAACACAATTCACAGCCGATGTTATGTAAGACCACTGCAGCTTATGAAAGGTGACTGTGGAAAACACAGATATTCGCATGTGATGTATGACACAAAGTGCCTTTGCCACAGGTATACCTGAACAAAATATGGATCTTGCAAATGCAGCATTGCCCAGATTGTTCCCATTAAACACTGGCTGTTCCACACAAGCGTCTGTCCATTTCTGCAAGTGGCGTGGACCACAATCATGGTGTCAATGACACAAGTGATGTAAAACTCTTGAAGAGCAATGCCCAACTTCTCTCGGACACCGTAAAGTACTTCTCATCAAGTCCACTGATGTCCTGCCGACCAAATTCCATGCATACTACAGAACTCTTGAAGTGTTCATCATCAGTGTCAGATGAATCACTGTCAGTGAAAGCATCATCCAACGGATGGTAGTCTGGGTCATCCTTTTCATTACACTGTAGTGGTTCTTCACATATATCCCTGACATCATCCTCTTCAGAGGACTGTACCTCATGAGTCATACATGCGGGGATCCTCACTCCACAACGTGCATTGCACACCAATAGAGACTGTGGCCACTGGTTGCTTTGTTGACTGTGTAGGAAATGTAACCTGCTGTGCTGTGTCCATTGAGGAACTCTAGAGTTGGCTTGACATTTCACACTGCGAGTTATCTTGTGTTGTCGTACTTTGAGTAGCACATGCTTCGCTGGTACAAGGCATATCACAGATCATGGTATCATTATCACAGTCACCTGTGTTCCCATCATCAGAAAAAACAACTCATGTCACAAGTTGTGCTAGTAGACTAAAACGAGGTATTAATGGAATTACTTGAATATGTTACATGCGGTGTAGCCTCTTCAGTGGTGTCATCCGCAGTTTGCTGTGATGTGATACTAGCTTCAAGAGGAGATTGAATCATTCACATGACTGCAGTGTTGGGCACTTCACCAGTACTTCGTTCAACAGCTACAGAGAACAGCAAGAAGGGAAAAAGAAGGGTTGGTTACAATGCCATACAGACAATAATATAGACAATAACATTTCTTGTCATTGAACCACAATTGACAAGTTTCCGACCACTCCTGCGGTTTAGTCAGGTCATCCTGCAGCCCATTCCACCCTTCAATGTCATGTGCCACAGCTATCATCTTGCTATTATCTGCTAAAAGACAGATCTTACTGCAGATCCCTTGTGAGATATTGGATATGAATATCCAAAACAGTACCAGCACCAGTACCGATCCCTGTGGTACCCTGCTCGTCACAGCCATCGGCGATGATAGTCTCCCCCACCACCACCATCTGTTGTTGCCTAGACTCACAGACATAGAAACATAGACTTTGACAGCAGATAAGGACCGCTTGGGCCATACAGTCTGCACATTTCCCTACTGATTGGATAAGCTGCAGATCCTAGTTAACCAGCAGCCTTCTTGCTCATACCCCCAATTATAATTGCTTTATGTCTGTCCCATGCATTTTTATATTCCCCCACTGTTTTTGACCATATGACATCCTATGGAAGGCCATTCCACATGTCCACCACCCTCTCCGTGAAAAAATACTTCCTCATGTTGCCCCTGAGCAGCCCCACCACTGTCTTCCAATTGTGTCCCCTTGTTATTGCACGTCTTTTCTGAAAGATGTTAAGCTCATGGAATTTGTTGATTCCCTTGATGTACTTGAACATTTCTTTTTTTAATTTACTATGCTTTTTGCGGACGCCAGCCACCCGGTAACTCCACCAGGTCACGGACCCTCACTCTCACCTCCATATCGGATGCAGCCCCCTCCTTGATACCCCCTGGCTTATCCCCAAGGTGAGGCCACAGCACCGGTCTCCCCATCTTGCACCGCAGATGATGGGATAGGTCAAGGAGGGCCGTCCTGGAGGCTAATCGGAGCCAAGGGCTGGCATCATGGTGGGAGGCCAGCAGCTCCATTTTCTTCCCCCTGTAAGCAAGGAGTGGGAGCGCGCAATGACGCCAGCATCCGTCCCACCCCTCAGAGTCAAGCTGGCACTGGATGTTGTGGTATCCCCATCCTCCGCCAGGGGTTTCTCTAGCATCGGTTGCACATTGCGCACTCCCCCTGGAGCAGGACAGCAGTCCATGGGATACTCGATCCTTCTCCCCTGGCGGCCCTCCGATGTCGGTTTGTTCCCAAACCGGGTTGCAGCTGCAATAAATCAACCACTGCAGCCAGATAGCCGTACTTAAAGTTTCTATCATGTCCATCTTCTCCCTCCTTTCCTCGAGAGTATACATATTAAGATTCTGTTGTCTCTCTTTGTGTGGTTTCTGGTGCAGACCCTGCACAATTTTAGTTGCGCTCCTCTGGACTGCCTCCATCCTCTCTATGTCTTTGCAGAGATGGAGACTCCAGAACTGCACGCAGTACTCCAGATGGGGTCTCACCAATTGTCTGTACAGAGGGATGACAACTTCCTGTTTTCTACTGGTGATGCCTCTCCCAATGCATCCCAGTATCCCCCCAGCCCTCCTTACTGCCTTTTCACATTGCCTGCATACTTTTAGATCATCTGATATGACTACCCCCAGGTGTTGTTAGTACCTCCCCCCGATTGTGTACTCTTCCCCTGGGTTTTTATTTCCCATGTGCATTACTTTGCACTTCCTTGCAGTGAATCTAAGCTGCCATACTTTTGACATTTGCACCAATCTTGCCAGGTCCATTCTTATCTTTTCCACCACCCCTGTGTATCAACCCTCTTGCAGATGTTTGTGTCATCTGCCAAGAGGCAAACTTTTCCTTCCAGTCACTCTGCAATGTCACTTATAAAGACATTAAAGAGGACCAGGCCCAGTACTGAACCCTGTGGCAACCCACTAGTAACCCCCCACCCTTTTTTCAGAGTGGACTCTATTACCATCTAGTTGGGTTAATCCTTTAGGTAACTTTTTTTTTATATGCATTTTTGTGTCTTTTAATGTGTTTTCTCCCGGCCCATATCCACGTGTCACGAAGCGTGTGTGTGGCAGCACACATGCGCAAGCCTTATGGAATGCCCATCCATACCAGTCACACCATGGTCATCCTGCACCGGTTAATGGCCCGCCATCCAGTGGAGGCGGGACTATGGGTAGGCGACTCCCCAACCCCATCACAGGAATGAAGAACCACCACTCAATCCTGCTCCTACCAACTCTCCGCACCAGCATACTGGTGACCAGAGGTCATTCCCGAACACAGGTTGCCAGCGTAGCACAAAGTAAGGCATCCAGCTTCCAACCCTCAGCGCCAATGGTCTGGCTCTTTTGGATAATGTTTGTGGATGGAAACCAAGCTAGACATCATCAAATATTGTGGTACGCAACCAGTGTCCAGGGAGGCATTGAGCAGGTCATCCGGTGGCCCTGCCAGGACCTCAGCCAGCTCCTTGAGCACCACAGGCTGAATGCCATCTGGCCCAGGTGCCTTGTCCACCCTCAGTGCCCTCAATCCTTCCAGTACCATGCCCTTGGTAATGCTTACATCTGCCACCCCTGCCTACCCCACCCCTCCCCTGTGATACCTGCCCCTTTCTCTTGCTTGAATACAAAACTGAAGTATTCGTTTAATGCCTCTGTATGATCCTCCCACTCGCTCCACTCACCCCCCCATCCTTCTTTATGCTCACTATTTGGTCCATGTTGTTCCTTCTTTCCCTTATGTATCTGAAAAATTACTTTTCTGTCTTTAATGCCCTGTGCCTGCCTCAGCTCCCTAGAAGCCTTGGCTGCTCTGACTAATCTGGTGGCCTCTCTGGACTTGTTCATATACATCTCCTTGTGTTTCCCCTTCCCTGACTTCCTGAACCTCTGGAAGGCATCTGTCTTGGCCCTCACCCCTTCCCTGACATCCTGAGTCATCCAACTGGGCTTCTTTGCCCTCCTCTTCTTGCTCTGCTTTCTAGTACATGCACCCATTAGCCTCCATTTTCCCCTTTTTTATAACATCCAATTTGTGACTGGTGTCCCAGCATGGCTGAATCCCCTCCATGTGCCAATACAGAATTTCCCCCATCCTTTTATGGTCCGCATACCTAAAATCAATCAGCTTGCTACTCGTATCCCCAGCTTCACTCTCCATGTTGAATGTCAACCACACCGAGTACTGGTCACTCAAAGCCAGTGGGTCCTCCACCCCCAGATCCCTTACCATCTCCCCTTTGGACAGTACAAGGTCCACAGTATTTCCTATCAGAGTATGCCCATGGACCAACTGCATCAGCAATCTGTTCTAAAATGCCATTAACAGGATCTACTCCCTTGCACTTGTGATGGTTGTGGTACTACAATCCACCCCAAGTAGGATAAAATCCAACACCACCACAGTGTTCCCTGTCCTGCAGACAGTTCTGATTTGCTCAGCTAACTCCCTGTACAGGTCCACCATTTGAGCTGGTGGTCTGTAAACTACCCCCATCCCCAGTGTCCTGCTTTTTGAGTCCTGAAAATGCATCCGCAGGGCCTCTGTCCTGCCTTCCTCCCCCTAATCCCTTGCACACCTTATCCCCTCCTGTACTATACATAGACCCCCCCACCATATCCTTTCTGAATATCCTATAACCCAGGACCATCATCTCCCAGTCCTTGTACGTGGTGGCCCATGTTTCTGCGATGTCCGCAAGGCCCACTCACCCCTCTGCAAATAGAGTCTGTAACTTAGCTGACTTGTTTCCCGGGCTTCTTGTGTTCGTTCGTACCACACTACAATCTGCTTCCTTCCCCTCCCCAACCCTTTTCCTCCATTTCGATTCGGCACCCAAAAAGTAAAGCTGCCTTGCCTTTATGTTCCGCCTAATACAACCATTGCACAACAATCTCCACCCCTTATTCTTGCATCTTATTCATTTTCAACATGTATGTTTAAGAATCTCATCTCAACCACCATATCAGAGACACATCAATTTGTTTGGCATCCATTTCTTCAATACTTTATGTTCAAAACAGGATACATTACCTACCGTCTCTTCATTAAGTACTCCTGTCTCATCCCTATGGCACCCTGTCACATAGTTAACCTGCTTACATACCATAATGTTACTGACATCACATCATGGACAGCACAATAACTCACTATCATCGTGAAATCCACTGGTAATGTGTAAGCAAGATGACACTACACCGTGTGCATTACAGTTGTAATGCACAGCTGAGGGGGGCATACTGTGGCTTGGGAATGCAGGTTGTCTGCGTACATTCCCCTAGACATGTGATACAAGTATGTAGTACGCATCACCATAGTGGTCTATTGTGCTTATAAAATAGGTCTGTATATTGTACATGGTGTTTGTATATTTAGCAGTGTGTTACACACTTGCAATGCATGGCTAACAATAATATTGCTTGTAATGCTTTGTCCAAATGCAATATCCAGTCACTGTGCTAATATACACTCCATGCCTTTATGGCTAAATACATGTACCCACCACCACACCAAATTCAAGGGCTCTCCGTGTGTATCTACTTAGACTGTATTGATTCCCACTGCCTGATAGACATCACACAAGGTGTATTAAATCCTTGTTTGGGAATGTTCCACTGCCTACGAGCCCAAATGGTGTACACACACACAATGCACTTTAGAAGTCATGCCACTCGCTAAACCTCAGTCCTGCTACATCAATCCCCCCAACCCCACCACCCAGCTTCACGATAACCTCCAAACCTACCCCAGCACGGATTAACCTTGTGACACAAAGTAAGGCATGATGCCTCAACTGTCAGTGCCCTCAACAGTCCCTTGTGTCTGTCCCATGGTCTTTTGCACCATCCCACTTTTGTTTCTCTGACAAACTCCTCAGGGGATCTATCCCAATTATCCATCACTCTCTCTGTGAAATAGTACTTCCTAATGTTCACCTTGAACTGTCCCCCCCATGATCTGCAACCCATGCCCCCAGTCCTCTGATTTCCTTTCAGCTTGAAGATGCCCTCCACTGGCACTTGGTTTATACCTTTTAGGTACTCGAAGGTCTCAGTCAGTATCCCCTTATCCCTCCTCTGCTCCAGGGAGTACATGTTCAATTCCTTAAACCTTTACTCATCGGATAGGTGGCTGAGCCCCTTTACCATATTCGTTTCCCTCCAAACATGCTCCGGCCACCCCACATCCTTTCTGAGATATGGCCTTCATAACTAAACCCCATATTCCAGATGTGGCCTAACCAGATGGGTGTATAAGGGTACTATGACCTCCTTCCTCCTCCTCCTACTAGTACTCCCCCTCATGATGCAGCCCAACATTCTGCTGCATCTAGCCACTGCCCTCTCACAGTGATTTGCCACCTTCAGGTCTCTCGATATAGTGATGCCTAGCTCCATTTCCTGTTCTATTACTGCCAGGTCATCGCCACCCATCCAGTATACCACCCTCCGGTTTTTGTTGCCAACATGTATGATACACTGGTCCATGTTAAACGAAAGCTGCCACTCTTTTGACCATGCCTCAAGCCTCCTTAGATCTCTCCACATTCTTTCAACCCCTTCCTGACTGTCCACCCTATTGCAGACCATAATATCATCCACAAACAGACACACACCCCCTTCAAGGCCCTCCGCAATGTCTCCTATGAAAAGATTGAACAGTAGTGGCCCCAGTCCCAACCCGAATAACCCTACTGGTGACCATGCCCTCTCCTGAGACCAGTCCATTTACAATGACATTCTCTGTCTCCTTCCCTCCAGTCAGTTTCTCACCCATTAAACCACTGTCTGCACCAGACACAGACATGTGAGTTTGTACAGGAGTCTCCTGTATGGCATGGAGTCACATGCCATCGTGAAATCTAGATAAGCGACATCCACCGCTCCCCCAATCCACTAACTTGTTGACCCAGTCAAAGAACTGGATCAAGTTCATTTGACAGGATCTACCCCTTGTAAAGCCAGTAATCATGCTCTGTAGTAGCTTCTCCATGAGCTTACCCACCACACATGTAAAGCTCACAAGCCTGTATTTTTCCACCTCCCCCCCTCCTTGTGCAGGGGGACCACTTCCGTCTTTATCCAGTCATGACAATAACTGTCATTTTGTAATTCTCATTACATGACATTCAGTTGCACAGGATAAGGGAGCAATATGACATACAGAACCCATATATAAGAACTGATATAGGTGTGGCATACCTGTAACCTGCAACACTTCAGGAATGCAGTCCTCTTTTTCTTCTGCAGTGAACTGGAATGCGAAGGACTGGAAGGATTAAAAATTGAGGGGATGACACCAGGTTTCAGCTTTGGTTTGACATTAGTCCATCCAAGCTCGCCAACTTGATTGGGTTACATTCATAGCAAGACCGTTTAAAATGGGTAGAACATATACGACTGTATTTAGATGGCTTGAAGTTCTTACACCTGCAAAAGGATACCCATGCTTTCCTCATCACTTTATCCGCAAGGAAAAGGAAAAAACATAACCCACAACCCCTGCGACTTTCATTTTTGCAGTCATAAACAACACAATATGGCATGATGTACCAGCAAAATTGCAGCACAATATAACTTGTAAATATGACTTTTTATAAAATTTGCTAGAAAAACTACACTACATCTGACCAAAATAAGTCTCTCAACTTCAAACAATAGGTGAGAAATCAAACAAAAAAAACTGTCAGTGTTATATTACTCAGGAACAGTATGGTCATGTAAGGCTATTCAAGAGCAGTACAAAACTCTACACGAAGTAACACAGTTTGAGAGGGAAACTGCTTTCCCTCCAAGACAGAAGAAAAGGTCAAAGGTTATAAAAAAACACAATACATTTATTTTTATCAGAAATTTCAGTTTGTTATGGGACATAAAGAGAAGTTATTAACAGCACAAACAATAGATTGAATTCATAAATAATAATTATGAATAAAAATGACATGAAACCACACCACACAATAAAAACATGACACAACCGGATAATTAGGGTAAACAGAAAACCAAAACATGTCTGAAGCTAGTGGGACGACAGTCATGTGGAATCACATCACAATGACTGTATAATTTCCACTTACAAATAACGGACATTTAGAAAGTCCTACAAGCAAGTTCACTGACAGTAGTGATCCCTACAAATGAGAGGCACACAGATGACATGGCAACAACCCCCCCCCCCACACACACACACAAGGCAAGTAACCAGCACACAATTGTAAACACTGCCCAACTTTATTCACAATGATTTGTGGTGCCTCAGACTACAATCGCAACATCAGGACTCAAACTGTCATTTACTATGCTGCATTACTTTGCCACGCAATTGGGGGACCGAGAAGTTGGGAGCACAAACACAAAATGGGACCACATGGAGCACTCAATGCGGCAGTTCAGTCACTGTCAGCATGCCTCAAAAACAAAACAGGGATGAAATTATTATGGTAGCACAAGTGGTACACAGAGTTTCAAGACCTGAAAATGATAGAGTCCAGTGGCGTCACCATGTTGATTTTGGGGAGGCTACAGCCCATCCAATCTAAGTTAAAGCCCCCCAAAATCATTTTGGCTGTTTCAATCAATCTGCAGCTTAGCTAAGCAACTTAATGTAACCACTAGTCAGATGTTTGTTTTTTTTTTGCCACGGAGGTGCTTTCACATTGCGACCACTTGGAGCACACTTTAATTTTTCTCCGTTGGACTTTGCAAGTGCTCCCAAGGGTTTACCGAACTCCAACGAAGAAAAATGAAAGGACTGAGTCAGCCAGATAGTTAGCAAGCCAATCAGTGATTCAGCATGAGCCGCAATGTTTTAAATATGAAAGCGCACGCAGAGCGGAGACACTAGACAGGAGGAGACTCGGAGAGAAACAAACAGGAGAAGATGCAGATTGGACTTGTCTTTGTCAGACCCCACCCAGAGACACTGGGAGACAGAGAAGAGAGAGAGAGAGCAGCTCAGCTTCGGGGTGGGGATTTCAAGTTGATTGGTGATGGCAGGCTGCAGCCATTGGGACAGGTACTGGGGAGGGGGGAGTCATCGGGGGACATTCATCTGACTGAGTCTGTCACTGGTTTACTTTGTTCATTGTGTCACTAAAGCCCAGAGAAAAGTGCTTAAAATAAATAGACAGACATGGTAGTAGGTAGCATGCAAAATTTCACTAAAATCAGGGTATCTTCGAGTGCAAAAACAATGCATCCGATCCAAACACAAATTGAATGTTACAACTGATACCGGGAATTCATTCACATTCACTCTTTTTCACAGCATTTTCTAGTTCTGACATGAGTCATGTCAGAACTAGGAAAATCTGCGTCAACAGTGTGAAGTTTGTGAAGGAGTAGGAGCACTGGCTCACTGGAGGGAGCGGTTCTTCGTGGGTACTAGTGCAGTGGGCACTCATGTCAGCACGAGGTGTCTGGTCAGTGTGGGGCGGGGCAGCAATGGCATCTACCTTATGGAGAACTGAGGGGTTGGGGAGGGATGGGAGGGACTGAACAACAACATAAGCAGCTCTGACTGGAGAACTGGAGTGATAAACAGGAGTATGAGGAAGGGTTCTATTTCTGTGAGTGGCACCCGCCCTAATACCCTTCCTTCCAACACCATAACAGCTTGCAGCACAGCGGGGCCAATCGGTGCGCAAACACATGGTGTGTTTTTCCAACACACACTAGTCCCAGCTCTTGCTGTGCACAGCAAAGAATAGTAGTGACACAGTTTCTGTTGGTAAAACGAGCAGCAGAGAGCAGTCTCAGAGATTCATTTGGTTCTCATCTTTTTCTTTAAGTTAACAACAACAAATATATATATTACTCAGTTATTCTTATTCATTCAAAATTAATCAAATCTCTCATACTTGTTGAGCTGAGAGCTTTAGTGTTTATTTTTAGTTCTTGTTTTCTGTGTGAGAGACTTAGTGAAATTGGGGGGGGGGGTTGCGTGGGTTAATTGAACAGCTCACAGACGACCTGTGAGTGCCACAGCTTTACTAACTGCAATCTGCATTGTTTTTTTTCTTACTTTTCCTCATTTACTATCAGTTGAGTAGTGAAGAGCTGACAGCACTTTTTCTTTTCTAAATTGCCCTACTCTCACGCTCACCTGACCCTCAGCGATTTGTATTGTGGCAAGCTAGCTTAACAAGCAAGGGGTTAGCCAGGTTATTAGCCAGTTCACACAGTGCAGCCTCTGATACAAACTCCTACCCAAGTATAATAACCTGTCCTGTAACCTTCCCAGCAGATCTGCTGGGATAATGGTATCTGGCTGGTCTCTTACTTGCTCTGGGGACTGTAACCTTCCCAGCAGATCTGCTGGGGTATGGTGTCTCTCTTTCCGTTGTCCTCGGTGGTCCAGTAACCAAATTTTCCCACATGTACCATTAAATAGAATGTCATGATAACCAGGCTTTTCGAACATATATTTCACTATTAAAATGCAGGAAAAGCCACCATTTGAAGGTCAAATTTTCAAAATTTTCCAGGAAGTGGCATGCTCCTGGACACGCCTAGCTTTGTTAGGATTTTGAGTGTGGGGTATTAGCCCCCCAACTTTATATATCTGGTGACGCCCCTGATGGAGTCTGATGGGTGCTACTGGGCTGCAGTACACAATTAGGACATCGCAATTCATATACCAGGCAGTAATCGGGGATCAAATTTAATAATATAAATGCACTGGTAGGAAAAAACTAAAGAAGAGTTACATTACAGTCAGGAGTGAATACCACAGTAAAAAAAAGAACAAGTAGGCATCAGTTTCAATTAAAAATAACTTCATTTACAGTACTTTCCCAGCATTACTACTCTGTCCCAAGTTCCTGAACTACTGATAGCCGTCTGGTCTCGCTAAGATGACATCATGGTTCAGCGGCTGACCACATGACCAGGCACCTCGGGCTCAAAATATGCATATCAGTTTTATCAGCAGATCGCGTTTTTTTACAAATAAAAAAATACATGAAAATGACATGCAAACAATGTGGTCACAATGAGAAATGGACACATAAGGGGGCAATTCACCAGAAAAGTAAGCATTGTAATGATTTCAAAGCCTATTTCTGAATCTTTTAAGCAACGTGCCCAGTTCTGCATGTATTTCCATCAATCCCCAGGACTTCAGTGAACTATGCCATCCAAGGACTGATCCTACAGAACTGTGAGTAAACAGCAGGAATTGCCCTGCACCTGGGGACTGTAAATAGTTCAGAAATACCCAGCAGGGCTGGAGATAGAGCCAAAGGTTAAGGTAACCAAGAGAAAGAAGTGTAAAAAGTTATTTAATTAAAGAAAGTGCACCAACTCTGGCTACCAGCTGTACTTCAGGCCTGCAACTTAAAATCTGGGTATCTAGGTACAGAACTTTGGGGTTTCAACTGGACTGGGACCTGCAGATCTGGGTTTAGATACACCTGCAGCAGTTAGCTAGCTAGATAGATCTGGTGGCTGCACATATATTAAAATCTAGGGACTAAGTCCAAAAGAAAAATGTGATTTTGGAAAATGTAAATCTTTAAAAAGCAATATCTAAATGTTGCTTAAACTCTATTTCTCTTACGCCATCCTAACCCTCCCCTTGTAAATAAATAGTAATGTTATTGTTTTGCATCAAAACTGACTCCAGAGCCTAATTTTAGTGAGCATGTTAGTTGCTATAAGAGGAAAGGCAAACGGTTTAACTGAATGTGGAGAGATTCGAACCTGATAAGTCCATGTCTGGGGTAACTGTTGGGGAGGTGAGTTGGTACGACATCCCAGGGGGTTGTACTGGTAAAGGGCAAACCCACTAAATATGTACTCTGGGTGGAGGAACTTTTGGAAAAGGACCCCTGTGTTACAGCTATGGAAATCCAGGCCCCTTAACCATGGGCAGGCCTGCACGGCAGGGGTAGTGGCCCTCTCCAGGATGGTGCTGAAGAGGGTCTGCACTCTGTTGGACTGTTTACATTCAGCCACCATGTTAATGCAGTCAAGTGATACCAGCCAACCAACCACCATACCAGGACTTTCTAAAAGGATTCTGGGGCTTGTGAACAGACTCTTGGGGAAAAATACTGGGGAAAATCTAGGTGCCAATTTTCTGTAACAATGAGGTGTCGAGGGAGCCTCATACATATAAATTTTTCTTAATGACAGTGGCTCCAGCCAATGGAGAACTGCCAAAAGCTCCCAAAAATGACAGGACTTTTGGACTCTCAGTCAGTCTGGGGAGAGCCACTTCACAGGGCAGGTGGCTCTTGCCCCAGGTGAGGAGATGGGTTTGCAAAGCTGGGTGAGGGCCTTGTCTGGGGGCTGCCAGCAAATCTGTCCCCCGGGGCTGGTCATGCCTTCCCCCATTGAGAAGAGAATGGATTGCAGAGAAAAGAAGTTAAGTGAGCAGCTTTGCTGGAAGAGATTGGAAAAAGCTACAGGTTCCTGGAAGAGTCTTCTGTGGTAGGAGAATGCACGACAGCAGTGAAAGGAAGACAAGGCTGAAAATGAACCACAGCGGTGAAGAGAAAGGAAAGATAAAGATAAAGGTAAGGTTGTGTCCTGTGCCTGAAAAAAAGGACAACGGTTGTATCTTGATCCTGGAAAAAGACAAAGGTTGCGTCCTGAGCCTGGTAAAAGGACAAATGTTACGTCTGAGCCTGGGAAAAGATGGGTACTTTTGCCTGCACCTCATTGGTGAATAAATTGTGAGGAAAGGAAAAAGAGAGAACTGTGAAGAGAGAAAGCCTCTTCAGACTGGAGAAGTGTGCTGCACCTGCACGGTGAGAAAAGAGACTTTTGAACTGCTTGCTGAGACAGAGTTTGGAATTGTGTGTGTGAGCCAGAGCGAGAATGCAGCTGTGTTAAAGTTGAGAGACTGTGAAAGCAGAAGGATTGACAGGTGCCTTATGGGGCAGGGACCTGCTGTCTGCTCCTGAGCTACAGCAATGAACAGATCGTTGTGATGAACCTATGGCCCAGACTTTGTACCCTGGGGTCTGGGAGACAGGAGAGGACAGAAACTGCTTTGGCTACACACTGTATCTGGTAACTGAGAGAAAGAGAAGAGGAGAAGAAATGTGTTGAATGTTCACACTGACTCCGGCGCCAGGTGAGGAACTGACTAACTCCCATCAAGTGGGGTCTGCTGCTTGCAGGGGATCACGGAGCTTGTCCCTGAGTGCACCCGCACTCTGATCCATGGAGGAGCCTGGCCGGGGGGGCCACTCCCGGGTCTGGGTCCCTTGTGGGTGGCAAGCCTTGTGCACGTGCCCTGCAACAGGCCTGTAATAGACTGAAGGGGACAAGCTGAAAAATCTCAAAGCAAGCTGAAGATACAAGCTACAGCCTCTGTCTCCCTTATTGTGTGATCAAGCATTGAGCCCGGTTCTGCACCAGCTGTTTCTTTCAACCCCCCCAGGACTTCAGTCATCTGTGCCATCCAAGGACTGATTAAGCAGAACCATGAGTAAACAGCAGGAAATGCCCCCCAACAACCTGGGGACTATATAAAATTTATGTTCAAGTATACGCACTGGCATGGGAAGCCAGAGTAGCAAGCCGAGAGAAAGGAATATAAAAGGTTAATTTTAAATCGGCAAGCACGCCAACACCGGCAACCAGCTGTAGCTCAGGCCTGCAACTATGGGATCTGGGTACCCAAGGACAGAATTAGGGGTGTCATTCTGGACTGGTACCAGTTTGGGGTTCTGGGCATAGTAACACCTGTAGCAGTTAGCTAGCTAGATAGATCTGGTGGCTGCATTGATTAAAATCTGGGGTTTTGAAAATAAAAGGAATATGATTATGGGAAATTGCTAAATCTTTAAACTGTTTTCCATAACTTCTTTTCCACTACTCCTATCTTACCCTCCATGCAAATAAATTATGATATTACTGTTTTGTAGGAAAGATTACTCCAGAGTCTAATTTTAGTGAGCATGTTACTGGATAAAATGGAAATAGAAATGTTGGATGGTGGGGAGGTTCGAGTCTTGGTAAGTCCATGTCTGAGGTAACTGTTGGGGAGGTGGGTTGGTATGACATTCCAGGGAGTTGTACTGGTAGAGATCAGACCCACTAAATATGTACTCTGGGTGGAGGCACCACCATTTTAATTGTATCTTTTGGGAAAGGACCCCTGTGTTCAGCTAATGAGAACCCAGGCCCCTTAACCTTGTAGCAGCTGGCAAGGCAGGGGTAGTGGCCCTCTCTAGGATGGCACCACAGAGGGTCTACACTACAAGTGAAGGTGCCCATGTTCCCTTCTTTGATCCTCCTGTGTCTCCCCGCTACTGGGGTACATTTGAACAAACCACAACTGCAGTGGCTAATGCAGGCCTCAGCTGAAGCCAAATGGCTGCTATTGGTCAGGTGGAGAACAGATAGAATCCCATACTTAGAGGAATAGTAGCAGGAAATAGAAGGTCTGGCTGTCAACTCAAAACTTCTCCCTGCAAGCCACAGCAGCATATTACAAGGTATGGGCCCCTATCTGCATTATATTGCAAGTTGTAGCAGCTATCTCGGCCCAAAATGGAACAAGCATTTGTCAATGCTGAACACTCACTTGCAGGTATTTGCAGTGATGTTTGTTACTGGTACTGGCTTCAGAGGAGAGAGGAGGCAGCAGTGAGAGTGGTGGGTGCCACATGGTGGAAGCTGCACCATAAATGCAGGAAGGACCTGCTAGTCAGAGAAGCCGCTCCAGCTGGCCTTTGTGGAACAGAGAGACAGAGTGTGCCAGGTGGCAGCAGCCGCCAATAAGTAGATCCGCACCACGGCTAATGTAGAGGCCTGGGGAGGGTCAGAGTAGTGAGGACCAGGAAGAGAGAGTGTGCCAGGTGCCAGAAGCTGCTAGTAAGGAAAGCCGCAGTGTGGCTATTGTAGAAGCCTGGGGGGATTTCAGAGGAGCGAGGACCGGGGAGAGAGAGAGAGAGAGAGTGTGAGGCAGGCAAAAGGAGCTGCCAATAAGTAAAGCCACACTACAGCTAATGTAGAAGCCTGGGGGTGTCACAGGAGTGAGGACCAGGGAGAGAGAGTGTGGCAGGCAGCAGTAGCCACCAATAAGTAAAGCTACACTGTGGCTACTGTAGTAGCCTGGGGTGGATTTTAGAGGAGTAAGAACTGAGGAGCTAGTGGGCAGCAGGAGATGCCAATAAGTAAAGCAGCAGTGTGGCTAATGTGGAAGCATGGGGGGGTAGGTCAGAGGAGTGAGGAACGAGGGGAGAGAGTTCGGTGGGCGACAGGAGCCACCAATATGTAAAGCCGCACTGTAGCTAATGTAGAAGCCAGGGTGGAGGACAGAGGAGCGAGGACTGGAGAGAGAGAAAGTGCAGCAGGCATTAAGTTGCCAAAAGCAGAGAATTTAATTAGGACTTACACAAACTGCTACCAGTCCTGCTCATAAACTCCTTTTTCTCCGAATTCCAGATAAATGTCTTCCATCCTCCATCACTGCCCTTGACTTTGTCTCTTGCCATTTCTTCTGGCTAGTGTAAGTTTATGCATTGATTCAGAGTTACTGTTGTGTTTCTATGTTGTTTTGTGCTTACAGGTTGTGCTTACAGGTTTTATTACTGTTTTGTGCTTACAGGTTGTACAGTTTACTGTTTTATTTTTCTCTGATTGAAACTGTTTTTTTGCAGGGGATATTTTCTTTTAAATTTTTGTGCAGGTTGTCTTGCTGAAAAAAAAAGGAAAACACTCACCAGGGTGGTGGGTCAGAGCTGTAGCTGATTGTTTCTGAGAGCACAGGCTTGGTCCCGCCCACTCCTGCCCCTCAACCCACCCTCCCCAAGTGCAAAATTTCCTTTATTCCAGAGGCTCCAACATCACTTCCCCAAAAGGGCAAAGGACATACTCCTGTCATAACCTTAACAGCCCAGTATGTTGCATAGGGGGTAGATGCATGCACATGATCACACACACTAACAAAACAGAAAAAAAAAACTAAACAAGAAGGGAGAGAGAGATATGTGGGGAGTGGTGCAATGCACTGGCTGTGAGGTGGCAGTCTTTCAGGAGATGTTCTGGAGGCTTCCCTATTTGCAGGCACCTCTCTGGTCTGAGGGAGGAGGTTGCCTGTCTCCAGGATGACCTGGCAAGGATTCAGGAAACCTCAGAAGTTGCCAAAAAAGAGGAGTGGTTGGACCACAGTGGGCTCAGGGACAGTAAGGGTGGTGGATCAGATGCACATCCCTCTAGTTGTACCTCTCTACAATTCATATGCCATTCTGGCAGAGCATGGTTCCTCTATGGAGGCACCCGGAGTGGAGACCAAGGAGGATGCTGGGAACCTCCACAAAGGAGACCCAGAGGAGGGTGGCATGAGACCACACAGGGGAAGGAAATAATTCCTGCTGCAGGACTCAATCATTAGGATGGTAGAACTGAGAGGAGGGGAGAGGAAGGTAAGGTGCCTGCCTGGTGCCATGGCTGGGAGAGGTAAGAGGTGAATCCTCAGGATCGTGGGAGCAGTGGTACAGGAGAGGGAGCTGAATCTCATCGTCCACCTAGGGAAAAATGACTTGGGTGGGAATGGGATCAGAGTAGTGCAGAAGGAGTTTGTAGAGTTGGGGAGAGGCCTTAGACAAGTAGCACACATGGTAACCTTCTCGGAGGTGCTGCCTGTCTACAGCATGGATGAGGCTAGGGTACTCTGCGCCATGGGGTTCAGTGAATGGTTGAAAAACTGGTGTGGAGCTCAGGGTTTTGGCTTCACTGGGGATTGGGGGTCCACCTGGAGGGATGCAGGCCTATATTGGGACAATGGTCTACATCTGTCCAGGAAGGGAACCAGGATCCTATGTGATAGGTTTAAATACTTCATTGGCAAGCATTTAAACTAGCCAAGGAAGGAGGCACTGAAAAGAAGCATGGAAATCCCAGTCATCTCCTCACTACACACACACACGAACAAAACAGGGTAGTTAGTGAGGTAAACACTAAGGTAGAGATGTTGATAGGCAGCAGGACAGGGGTAAATGGAGACAATGGTAAAGACAGTAAGGATGGGAATGGAGCTAAATGGGGTAAGGCTATCAAAAAATGGAGGGTGATGAGTACCAATGTACGTAGTCTGGGTAACAAGCTCCATGAACTACTGGCCTTGATGGAAGAGACACCTGGATATAGTGGCAGTCACAGAAACATGGTACACAGAGAACCATGACTGGGATGTCAACATATCAGGGTACATAATCTACAGGAGGGACATGGAGGGTAAAAGAAGAGGAGGAGGAGCTCTCTACATAAGGGAAGGGATCAAAGCAATGGAACTAAAGGATAAACAGGGTGAAGAGGAGGCACTATAGGTCACCCTGTAGGCAGGAAAGGGAGGCAGTATAGCACAATGGTTTAAGGCTCTGAGCTGCAAATCTGGAGACCTAGGTTTGAATCCTACCGCCCCCACTTGCATATACTGTGTGACCCTGACCAAGTCACTTAACTTCCCTGTGCTCCCAGGTTGCACCTGTAGACAAGTCTTCAGCTTACTGTGTCTCACCAGGTTAAATAATTGGAAAAAAAATAAATAATAGAAGGCATCCTTAGAATGGCAGAAAAGGCAGGAAATATTGTTGATGGGGGACCTGAATATGCCAGATGTTAACTGAAGCACTTTTGCTATAGCCACATCCAATAACAGAGTAATTCTTGATGCCCTACAGGGGGCAAGCTTCAGACAGGTAGTGATGGAACCCACTCGGGAGGAAGAAATCTTAGACCTGGTACTCTCAAACGGGGATGGAAAGAGGATCTTGGATTTAGAAGCTGGTAGCCATCTGGGAACAAGCAACCACCAAATGATGTGGTTCACAATAAACACAGACATAGAGTCAAGTCACACAAAGGTGAGGGTATTAGACTTTAGGAGGGCTGAATTTGGCAAAATGGGGAGTGCCTCAGAAAAGCACTAGCAAATAGGCAAGAAGGTTGGGTGGAGGAACAATGGAGAAAAATCAAAGCTGCCATCACAGAGGCAACAAGACTTTGCGTGAAGCAAATAAACAAAATGAAGGAAAACCCACTATGGCTCTCAAAGGAGGTGGCAGGGAAGGTTCAGGAGAAAAAGATAGCATTCAGGAGGTATAAGGAAACACAGAAGAAGCAGGACAGAGAACTGTATCAGTTAAAGCAAAAGGAAGTGGGGAAGGCAGTCAGAATAGCAAAGGCCAAAACCGAGGAAAAGATAGCCAACTCGGTTAAGAAGGGGAATAAAACCTTTTATAGGCACATTTGGGAGCGAAGAAAGACTGGGGGTTGGATAGTGAGGCTTAATAAAGGGGAGAGAGGTGGACAGAGGGTGACAGTGACAAAACAGAGGTACTGAACAAATATTTCTGCTCAGTATTCGCAAAAGAAGAGGAGGGGGAGGTACCTAGACCAAACAACATAAGCACACTGGATAGGTGGGTCAATAACAGTCCATTCACAGAAGAAAAGGTCATGAAAGAACTCTTAAAACTGAAGGTGGCAACAAAGCAATTGGGCCTGATGGGATTCACCCAGAATTCTAAAAGAAGTAAGGGGAGAACTAGTGGCACCACTAACTACCCTTTTTAACAAATCATGGGAGGAGGATGTGGCACCTGAGAAATGGAGGAGGGCGGATGTGATTCCCCTTTACAAAAGTGGAAGCAAGGCAGAGGCAGGAAACTACACCTGTTAGTTTGACCTCAGTGGTAGGGAAAATGATGGAATCACTTCTGAAAGAAAGAACTGTTCAGTACCTAAAGGCCAGCAGGGCACAGGACCCAAGGCAGCATGGATTCACAGTGGGAAGGTCATGTCAGATGAATCCAACAGATTTCTTTGACTGGGTGACCAAAGTAGTAGACCAGGGAGGGGCTGTGGACATAGCCTACCTTGACTTTAACAAGGCATTTGACATAGTCCCACACAAAAGATTTGTAGCTACCCCACCTACCCATTTGTCTAGGGGCACCCGATGTTTCAAGAGGGGAAGGAAGGCCTACCCCGAAGGAACCCAGACCAGCACATTAACAACCATGGAGAATAAAATGGAGTTATCTTACCATGGCCCGGGTCCTACAGCAGAATAATGGAAACTGCTACCCCTCACCACTCCTCTGGATACTCAGGATTGGAACAGGAGACCTCTTCTTTTTCTTCCTTCTCTCGGAGTCCCCCACCAGTATCCCAGCCCAGGAAGCACCGACAGCAAGCAGGCTGTGAACTTTAAAACTCTCCCAAAGAAGTCTGCTTAATATTTCTTTAGATTCTCTGCAATTCATCTATTCAATAAAACTTTAAAAACACTCTTGCACACTCAGGAATAAGCAACAAACCAATTTATTGCACCTGAGGTCCCAATGATTTTGCCAGGACTCAGAGGATCCCATTGTTTGCTTAAAACCTTATTTGCCATCCAGCTCCATGGAGCACAAACTATTTTCAAATGAGGAGCGCTTGAACTGGGAGGCAAGATGTCCTAGCAGCATTCCACTCCAGGCAGCTGATGAAACCTCGGATGCTATACCCAAAACCTCCGCTGAATCTGTACCGGACCTCCGAGCCCACCCTACCCTCTGGCTCTGGTAAGTTGGTTTCTGCATTATTCTATTCCTTTCCTTTTTTCCTGGTCAGCCTCTACCCTTATGGAGAAGCAAGATACTTGTTCCACCTGGTTCCTTGCCAACAGGATCACAGGACTTTTCCCTCCCTGACCAGTCCCTTTGATAAAAATGCCTTCTCCCCTTGGACGTAGCTGCTTTAACCACTGGTATCCTTCCTCAGCTATGGGGGGGGGCCTCAGTAACACCTCTAGCCCGCATCCCTTCCAGCCATCACTCCTGTGCTTGATTTAAGCTTACCAGGTCCAGAGTGTCTCCCAAGGCCCATCCCTTGACCTGCGGCCCATCTGAACAGATTGTGATCGGTGCCCCAGAGCCTGCCCCTCCAGACAGGCCCCTATAGCAGGTGAGAAGCCTCCAGTACCTCCTTAACCAGGTCTGGACAACCCTGCCATGCCAGGAACTGGGAGGGGAGCTGCCACCACCCCTCCCCTGGAGGAA
The DNA here is from genome assembly GCA_016271365.2 of Neoceratodus forsteri. Classification (NCBI taxonomy): domain Eukaryota; kingdom Metazoa; phylum Chordata; order Ceratodontiformes; family Ceratodontidae; genus Neoceratodus; species Neoceratodus forsteri. Next base: position 559,762,268 of record CM028138.1, read on the forward strand.
TCCTGCCACAAAACCTCCAGCCCTGACAGTCAAGACCTACTTCCTAATGGGCCTGGGACCCCATCAAACTACCTCCTAGGGCACTCTCACTACCCCTTTCTCCCCCCGGAGCACCAGTTACCCCAACTCAATGCTGGCAGATTGTCTAAGGGCCTCCCCATGCATTACCCATTTCCAGCACCACGGCGCATTACTCATGGCACTACCTTGCACTTATGAGGGGGGACCCTTTGAAATCAGGCCCCAACCTGGACCAACGAGCTCCTTTCTGCCTGCCTGTCCTGCCATCTCCCAGCCAGCCTCCTATCTCCCACTGAGCTACCCGCACTCCCTCTTTTTATGGGCTAAGAAGACTGCCCCTAGTGGCAGTTTCATTATATAGCCCCCAAAAGATGCCTTCCCCAAAAACACCTACCAAACCCATAAACTGAGGGGAAGGCACAAAAGCACAGCCCCTAATGGTGAATGTAAGCCCCTCTCCTGGAGAGAGGGCTTACAGATTAATAAACAAATTAGCCAGCCAGGGAGTGGGTCCCAGGGTGGTAACCTGGGTAAAAAATTGGTTGGACAACAGGATGCACAAGGTAATAGTAAACAGAGTCCACTCTGAAAAAGGGGGGTTACTAGTGGGTACCGCAGGGTTTAGTACTGTGACCGGTCCTCTTTAACGTCTTTATAGGTGACATTGCAGAGGGACTGGAAGGAAAAGTAGGCCTCTTTGCAGATGACACAATGATCTGCAACAGGACTGATACACAAGGGGGGTGTAGTAAGGATGTGAAGGGATTTGTCAAGGTTGGAGGAATGGTCAAACATATGGCAGCTTAGATTCAGTGCAAAGAAGTGCAAAGGGATGCACCTGGGAAACAAAAACCCAGGGGAAGAGTACATGATGAGGGGGAGGTATTAATGACAACAAAAATGGAACGGGACCTGGGGGTAGTCATATCAGATGGCCTAAAGGTAGGCAAGCAATTTGAGAAGGCAGTAAGGAGGCTGGGGGGATACTGGGATGCATAGGGAGAGGCTCACCAGTGGAAAACAAGAAGTTGTTATCCTTCTGTGCAGACAGTTGGTGAGACCCCATCTGGAGTACTATGTGCAGTTCTGGAGACCCTATCTCTGCAAGAACATAGACAGGATGGAGGTGTCACAACCCCACTCAGCAGGTCAGGCCCTCTGCTCCCACAGTACCAACCTCTGAGCACAGTATTGTGAACACGCTAACAGAACAGGGCAACCCTCCTGTCTGTTTTGTGGGTCCGAATCACCTTTGGTCTCAAGTTCTGGAGGGATTCAAACTGTGAACCTCATGCTAGTGTACCCAAATATACAGGTTCAGATAATTCTGCTCTTCGGGGAATGCCAGATATCTTTCACCTATGGGCACCTAACCAGGTATACAAAATGAACCCTTAAAAACTCTATGAAAGGCCTTAGATAAATTCTTACCTTTTCCCAGTTTGGTATACCATTAAGCTTCTGAACAGTGTCAACTTTAACCATCTGTACCTCACATGCAAAAGAATTTCAAAGGCACAGGCAGTCTCTTTAAAATAAGAGGTTTTACTTAAAATGAATAAAATATGTAAAATGCAACCACAGAACAATACATCACAAAACATACAATCACTTAAAAGAACAAGGTCAAAATACAAACATAAACTTCTACCACAATACACTTAGACTTGTCTATCTAATGTATACCTTCTTACAGTGCTTTAGTTAGCTGTTGTTTCAAGAGAGTCCAAACAGGAATGTCTCTAAGTGGAAATACAGAACACAGTTAAACTGTCTCCAAACCTACCCCTTCCATGATGTCATCTAGCTCCTCCCTGTAAAATAAAAAAAATAATACACACAGGATGTCCCATCACTCGGGGGTATATTAAATAAGGTGACATCAGCAAAAACTCATTTCCCCATATGACCCTTTGATCTTGAGTGATCCTTTGATCTAGTGTGTTTTCCTGCTTTCTTCAAAGATATCGTAGAACTTTCACAACTCTGCAGTTTTCTCACCTAGCTGCAACATAGTTTTTCAGCACCAGTTGAAATTAACTGCCCTTCCTGAGGATGTCATAAAATGGATATTTTAGTTCCTGGCTTCAAGTAACACAGATCCTAAACAAGACTATAAAATGCGAGTTCTTGGAAGTTAATCACATTACAGAGATCTGCTGTTTAACATATCCTGTCCCTTGAACTGAAACCTGTGGGGGGGTCATCCCAGGAGCACAGGATGTCTCAAAAGAGACACTCAATAACACATTTTTATATTACAAAATCATAGAGCAATCAGAACTAGCTGTCCAAGTGTCACAGGAGGCAGTCCAGAGGAGGGCAACTAAAATGGTGTAGGGTCTTCACCACAAGCCATACGAAGAGAGAGACTAAAAGAGCTTAATATGTATACCCTTGAGGAAAGGCAGGAGAGGGGGTGCATGATAGAAATGTTCAAGGGCTTCAATTGAATCAACAAAGTTTAAGAGGGTAGCATCTTTTAGAAAAAGAGATGTGCAAGAACAAGGGGGCACAATTTGAAGATAGAGGGGGGATGACTCGGGGGCAACATGAGGAAATATTTTTTCATGGAGAGGGTGGTGGACACGTGGAACAGCCTTCCTGAGGAGGCTGTGGGGTCAAAAACAGTGGGGGAATTTAAGAAAGTATGGGACAGACATAAGGCAATTCTAGTGGGAAGTAGGCTGTTGGTAAAACTAGGATCTGCAGCTTTATCCAATAGGTAGGGAAATGGGCAGACTGGGTAGGCCAAGTGGTCCTTATCTGCTTTCAAAGTGTATGTTTCTATGTTTTTAATCCACCTCCTGTATAAACTGAGTGCAGTTTGGGGGATGACCTGGTTGCCCCTTTATTTCTTTTATCCCCACCCCCCAAATGTTGAAACAAAGAAGAAGCAAAAGAGACTGAGGTGAAGGAGGAGGAAATAGAGCATGGACCAGTGGCAGGGCTGGCTCCCCCCTGGTATGTATGTATGTGTGTGTGTGTGTGTGTAGATATATATATATATATATATACATAGTCACTGAAAAAAATCTTTGTTAATGCATCAATCCTAATGCCTCCTTTCCCTCCTTTTACCACTATAGTACTCACGCTAACTGATGCATTAACAATGTTTTTTGCAATTGTAACCCAGGCACCATGTGCCAGTGGGCTACTTCCCCTGCCTGTTGGTCCTCTAACAGGTTAAGGGGCCTGGGTCCTGTTATGGTGGTGTTCGGGGGTTCTATCCCAAAGATAATACAAAAGGCGTGGTGCCTCCACTCAGAAAAAAGTAGAAGTGGGTCAGGTGACTGGCTGGCACAGCCCCACTGGGATGCTGCACCTATCCACCTCCCCTACCAACCACCCCACACTCTGAATACCCAACTGGTCGATAACACCATAAACCTTGAACAGTAATGATCTGACAGATTCAGAGAATTCCTGCACACACAATTTCAAATGATAAATCACAGCTTTATTGGAGGTAAGGACTGGGGAAGGGTTACCGGGACAAAGGATGGCTGTGAATAAAAAGATGGTTAGAAAGAACATGTAACAATAACCATATGGACCCATAGATCAAGCCCAACCCCAGAGGCCCACCCCCACTTGTACCAGTGTCTACCCTGATAGTCCTTAGAGGTACCCACAAGGTGCAGGGCTGTTCGCTGTTGCGGGTCGGCCCGCTGTTGGGGTCCTGATGAAATAGAACGATTATTTGAGGAAGCAATTTTAATCCATTTTATACTCCCTTGCAGCAAGGCCCGGTGGCACTGAGGGTTGAGGCACTGGATGCCACACCTCGCGCCACGCCAATGACCTGGGTTTAGGAATGGACCCAGGTGATCAGGCTTTGGCCAGGGGGGAGAAATTGAGCATCCGGGGGACTGCTCTCTCTTCCCCGGGGAGGGCTGGGGAAACGACCGCTCAATGAGCGACCTCTGGCAGAGGCTGGGGGGTAGCCCGAAAACTGTTGTGGCGTATGCCGGGGTGGAGCACAGTGTGCATTGCCTTGGCAGCAGGGCTCCATAGGAGGCGTAACTAAGGAAAAATACCTCCCTCTTCCCTCCGATTGGCGAAGGCACCTCCCACCCAAGGACCACACTCCCAGTAGTCGGGCACGACTATCTCCTTACCCCGCCTCCTCCCGGTCTCATTTCAACCCTATGAGAAAGAGCACCCTGGGTGGGGGTGGCCCTTCCCCAGAGGGTAGACCCAGGGGAAGAGGAGATAGGTTAGAGTGTCATGCAGGGAGGTAGTGTCCTGGAATGGGCAGTCGCCAGAGAAAGTTCGGTGGGGTTAAGTAGGAAAGGAAAAAATAAGAGTTAAAAAAAAAGAAATACACTCCCTTGCTTGATTTCCAGGAACTAGTTCCTAGGTACTCATGGTTTTGCAGAACTCAACTACGCTTGGGATGATTGCCTCCGGATGTCCAGGAACATGGAGCTACATGCTGCAATGGATGGATGGCATCTTGCTCGACGATCTTGCAGCTTGTCTCCTTGATTGGAGGTCTGACCACTTGTCACCTTCCGCCGCTTCTGGCCCATTGCAGAGCTCTGTGGCAGGACAACACCAGAGCCAAAAGGCCCAGACCCAGGAGTGGCTCCACAGCCCGGCTCCCCACAATGGAACACAGGTGTCCTAGCACCCCAGCAAGCGCCGGTGACCTCCTGAGACAGTGAGTCCCACTTGGAAGGGGTTAGCTGATTCCCTCCCTGGCTGTGGGTGAGAACTCCCAAATGGTGGGTGTCCTCCTGCAGTCCCTGCAATGAGTTCAAAAACTGCAGGAATCACAGGCAATAGCTCAAGCAAAGTCCAGTGCCAGTTAGCAGTGGGTGCTAGCCTAGATCAATGAAGCACAGGTGCTATCAACAGGGGGATCCAAACACAACAGACCCTTGCACACCAGTCGGCACTTTCCAGTTAGAACATGTCCACAACCTTTTCTTCAGCTTCTGCAGGGACACAGCTCTCAGCCATTTCAACCAGTTCACTCAGGAAATGTACAGCACCTGGCTAGTACCCCAACGTCCAGAGTTGCTTTGCCTCTTCAGAATCACAACCATAGCATCCACACAGGTAAAACAAACTCTCAGCAGCAACTGTGGCACTCAAATAGAACAACTCAGTCCTTTCAGCTCAATTCAGTCCACCAGAGCAGGGTTTCTGCAGCACTTATCGTCTCCAGAATAATCAAACAGCTTGCAGTACCTGGGGAATCAAGGTATGAGTTCAGTCTCTCGCTCTCTTTCCCCTAAAGATCCTTTCCTGAATATAGCAATCTCCTCTAGAGGCCTGGGAAAGGCCTCCCTAGTCCAGATCCACTCTCACAGGAGATGTGTGACTTGTACACAGCCCAGGAACAGCCTGAAGGAAACCCAGAAAGTCCAATAGGATTCACTCGAGAATCCAAGGTTCTGACTGGCTGATTGAGTCTATCATTTGTCTACAACCACAGAGATCAATATTTACTGAGGGCTTATTGGGGCATGGTTTAGGTGCCTGAATTAGTCCCCTCTTTTTCCCAGGAGTCCCTTGGTACACCTTCTGGAACCTAAATAGATGGCTGCTGTTTGGGGTCATAGTGTCAACAATATGTCAGATCCATGCAGTCTAACACAGTTCCCTACTTTCACAATGTCTAATGTAGCCAAGGCAAATACCTTTGTTTCACAACAGCCCCTCTGTGTTGTAGCCTTGATTGCCCCTGTAATACAAGCCCACTCTTGTCTGTTTTCCCACATTGGACTCCCCATTGTTGTTGCCCAAACATATGCCCCCCCAGCTGGCAGACAACACCTTATTAATATTCATGAGGGCTCATGAATTATTCACGAGTCCTCGCTCCGTGCCTATTTTTAAATCTTTTATTTCTGTGCACCCCCTGCTCCTCAGCCACCTCTCTGAGGTCACCAGTCCCCATTTAGTAGAACAGGGGACCGAGACCACTAAAACACTCCCAGATAAGACCACAAGTTCAGCGGTCAGTACATCAAGGTGCTACAAGACACATGTGAGTGCCAGCCAGAAGCAAACATGCCGGCAGCTCGCAACCAAGAATTTATGCCTGCATCAGGCAAAACAACATACTGGGCTGTTTGGGGAACTTGGGGAGGATCAGGGGCATCAGAAGAACCGGGGAAAAGAGTGCAGACACTAGAAAACAAATGAAAGAAACAGGGAAATTATGGGGCAACTCAGGTAAGCCCCCAGAGGGCAGTTACATTCCCCCCCCCCCTTTGAATGCTTGGCTTCCACGCCAAGCTCAAGGGTAAAGCACCAACATTTGACAATAAGACATAACAACATTAATAACTATACAACTGGATCCTATCTATTAAGTTGTAATCATGTGTTCAGAACAAGAAAAACATGCAAACGAAACATTATATACATTTCAGTCAAATTCCTTTTTTCATTATAAGCCCCAAGCCATATAAAAGTGGCTCCAATAGGTTCAACCCATTAGCCATGAGATATTGAAACCCCACATAGTAGTCTTTTTCCTTAAACCTCCTAGGTACCCTTTCTCACCTCTCTCTCTTTCCTCTGGTCACCTTTCCCTCGAATCTTTTTAAAAGAAAAGTATCTGAGGATCAGTGGCAGGATTTTTAGGACAGTAATTTAATAAAAAGGGAACTAGGAGAGCTTCAGTAACAGACAAGTAGTGGAATAGCAGTATAACTGCAGTATAATGAGGGAGTGGTGCAATGCAGTGGCTGCAGGGCAGCCATATTCAGGCAGATCTTCTGGACACTGAGGTGCTGCCCTATCTGCATGCATCTCTCTGGACTGCAGGATGAGGTAGCCAGACTCAAAGCGGAAGTAAACTGGGTCAGGAGTACCATCACCCCTATCCAGAAACCACCCAGTCCAATGCCACTGCCTCAAAGGATGCCAAGAACGAGGAGCACTGGGATGACAGTGGGCTCAGGGTGGGTTAAAACGGTCAGGCAGAGGCACAGCCCAGATCCTATTCCACTCAAGAACTCATATGCCATACTGGCAAATGGGGGCAACCAAATAGAGGTACCCAGAGAAGTGGAAGGAAAGAATGTGGAGTTTAGCCAAGGAGCTGACCTCAGTGGGGAGAGCAGTGGACCCCAGAGGAGGAGGAAGCAAATCCTGGTGGGGGACTCCATCATAAGAGGGATCCAGCTAGGCACACAGGAGGGGGAGGACAGGGAGGTGAGGTGCCTACCAGGTGCCACGGCATGAAGGGATGGAAGAAAGATCCTGGGGATTGCTGGGAAGGCAAGATGGGAGGGTGAGCTGGATGTCATTATCCACCTAGGTACTAATGATCTGGAAAATGGGGAGCCAAAGGAAGTTCAGGAAGAGTTTAGGAAGTTGGGGAAGGGACTCAAGCAAGTAGTTACTTTTGTCACCTTCTCAGAAGTACTACCTGCAAGAGGCATGGGAGAGCATAGTGGTGCATGCACCAGGAACTTTAACTCATGGTTGAAGAACTGGTGCTGTGAGGAAGGGTTTGGATTCATTGGTGACAGGGGACCCACCTGGAGGGACGGAGGTTTGTTCAAGCCTGACGGCCTGCATCCATCCTGGAAGGGAATCCAAGCACTCAATGATAAGTTGAAATGCTACACTGACAAGTGTAACCTCCAGGTGGCACTATCCCAAGGGCTACTACCCCCTGCCTGCTTAACCACTAGCAGGTTGAGGGGCCCGGATCCAATGGCGGGTGCCTCCACCCAGAGGTCAGGGTTGGTACAGTTGGGAACAACTTGGTCACAGCCCTCTGGGTCACTGCAACCCCCCTTTCCTTCCACTAGTGGCTCCCAAACGTTTCCCACACCACCGTAGCAACATGCACTTACCCCCAGGATTGGTTGATCAGCTTGGTTCTGGGGACCCCCTGTGGAATAAGATGCAGTAACACAATGACTCCTGTACAGTATGGTTGCACAAACATGCAATTCAGGCAGTGTACTTTGCAACACAACCAAATATGATTTATTTAAGGGGAAATAACAAGGGCGGGGGAAATTTGGTTGATTAGCTTAACACTCCTACTATTTCAGAGCACTATGCACAGGCCAACTCCCTACAAGTCACTGTCACTGGGTACCCAGGCAGTAAGAGGCTAGCCTATTCGGTGCAGCTGGTTGGGGCCCTGAAGATACAGGCGAATGTGCACTACCCGAATGGATAATCTGGAGCCAGCAGGCTCAGTTCATGAGGCCAGTGGGGCAGACAGACCAAACTCACACTCAACAGAACAGCTGACAGGGAGCTACCCTGATTTAGTACTTACACTACCTCAGGACATAGGCCTGGAGTCCGAACACTTTTCCACACATTTATATGTAAGACAGTGGGGTACCATACCAGGCAGCTGCTTTAATTCCCGATCGCATTCACTGCACGACCCGGGAGACGCAATGCAGCTTCACTTTTCCTGACAGACCCAGCGTGATGAAGCAGATTCTCCAGTCCTCTACAGGGTGAGCCTGGTAGGTAGCTGCCATGTAACAGCCTCCTCTGCCTGCACACCACAACGGATGTTGTCCAACTACTTTGGCGATGCTGTCGCCTGACTTCTTTGGCCTTCCACACGCGCTTCCCGCTCGAAGATTCTACAGTGCAGGAGCCCAGAGCTCCTTCCTCTCTCACGGCAACAACGACTCTGCCCTTTCGGCCGTTACGCAGAGAGTCACAATCCGGGCACCACCCGATTCTATTGGAGGGCTTCTGATGCCAATCCCTTCTGCCTCCTTCTATTGGTGCAAAAAAGGCACCACCTTCTGGACTTCAGTTCCCAGTATCACAGGCTATACCTCCCATTGGCAGCCGGCTCCCGAGAGAGTCTCAGCCCTAATTGGCTGCTCAGTGTTCCAATTTAAGCGCCCTTTTCTTTTCATTGGACCCAAAGGCAGTCCTGGTCACAAATGGAGGGGCAAACACACAAGGTCCCAGCTGCAAGGGAAAACAAGTAAGACAAACTACATTTTTCAATACTCAGTCAACATATAATACATACATGATGCAGTGCAATAAGGTACCTGCTTTGCCTACTTAGCGACGGCCAAACAGGGCACATAACCAGCGGCTCGGGTGGGACTTGAGCAAGAGAGACCACAGTCCCCTTCCCATTTTAGTGAACTGAATGGGTCAGCAAGCTAGCAGCTCTTTAAGAGACGGCTAGAGGTGTTTTAGTAAACCCCCACTTGTAAGGGGGCTACACCCTTCCTGCCCTGGAAAAGCTTGACATTTGCATCAAGTAACTACCCCCCAGCTAGCATTCAGTGGCCATTAAAACTGTTTTGTATTTTACCCCTTCAGATAGCATTCAGCATATTGTTCTCAGGCAGCCCAGCTTCATTGTTCTATTCATGGCAATACCTTCACTTAATAATGCATATATATATATTCATACACAGGTACATTTAGTAAAAACCTCAGGACACCACTTCCTGTGTTGGGACCTGGGCTAAAGGAAGCTGATTCCTATCACCCACCCTGGGACTGGAAACAATAGGGGCACTATAGTCAAAGGGCAGGACTAGTAATCTAGAGTCATCTCCCAGGCTTAATTTGGGCAAAGAGCTTGGGGTCACATACACTCCCTTATGGACCACATTCAAAGGCAGATCCACAGGCTGGCCCAGGGACTCATAACTCAATCTCACTACAGGCCGTACTTCTCAGCCAGTCCATCTAAGGGTTTCTGGCAGAATTTCTAAATGCTCGGCCTCCACTCCAGCCCTACTTGAGGTTGACGGGGGAACCTCTATGGGGGCAGGAGACCTCAAAGGCCAGGGTACCTTCAGTGCCTGGGTCCCCCTCTTCTGAACTCACAACACTTGGCTCAGCCAGGGGAATTTCTGGTACTGGCAGGGAACTATCGTGGTACTCAAAGTATTCTTCTTGCTCTGGCATATCACCAGCTGGCTCCCCCACATCACTTCCTTCTTCTGAAAAGTCAGACAGTTCAGCCAAGCACAATGAACCCACATCTTCAGATTTAATGCCACTTACTTCACCCTCTGGGAGCATCAGCTCCAGAGACAAAGCTGGGGGCTCAGACAGTCCAGAAAGCCCAGCTTCATCTCCTGGGTTGATTAGGGGATTGCCCCAAAACAACGAACTCAGTTCATAAGAGGGGTAGTACTCAGGATTGCACTCACTGTCCTCGGACACAGACTGGCAATCGGATTCAACTGAGAGGGGTGGAGGAGGTCCCTTTAACTCGATCTCAAGTGGATCAATCTGTCTTAGTTTTTTCTTGCCAGTGGCTCTAGTCACAGGCCCAGAGGAGGTGTTGTTTAGGGGTTCAGCCTCTATCAGGATCTGTCTGATTGGCAGCAAATTATTTCTGTGTATGGTTTTCACATCTTTCAAGTTGTTCTCAGGTCATACCTTGTATACAGGTAAATTTACAGTTTGCCTACAACAATATGAGAGAGGTGATGCCATCTGTCAGCAATCTTATGCTTGCCATGCAGCCCCAGATTCCTCAGTAACACTCAATCCCCTCCCAAAGTTCCACTGCCTTCACTTTTTTATCATACCTTTCTTTATTAGCTAGATTTCGCTTAGCAGCCATGGTCTGGGCTAGTTGGTAGGCAAGGTTTAATTGGACCTTCGGTTTCTGCACATACTGTAGATGAGTAGCTGCTTGAACCCCATCAGGAGAAACCCCGAAACAAACATCTACTGGCAATCTGGCCTCTCTTCCGAACATCAGTCTATACGAGGAAAACCCAGTGGCATCACTTTTGGTGCAGTTGTAAGCATGTACCAGGGTGCTAATCTGCTGGCTCCATCTAGGCTTGTCTTTAGGTTGCAAGGTGCTCAACATGTCAAGCAATGTGCGGTTAAACCGTTCAGGCTGGGGTTCTCCCTGGGGATGATAAGGAGTAGTTCTTGACTTTCGTACTCCCCACAAGGATAGCATCTCTTTAATCAAGCGGCTCTCAAAATCTCTCCCTTGATCGGAATGGATTCTTTGAGGGGCCTCATAGTGGACAAAGACATTTTCAATAAGTACTTTAGCCACTGTGGTTGCTTTCTGGTCTTTAGTGTGGAAAGCTTGAGCATAACGAGTGAAGTGATCAGTAACTACCAATATATTACTGATGTTTCTTTGGTCTGGTTCTAGACTCAGGAAATCAATACAGACCAACTCCATGGGGGGGGCACTAGTAGTGATGTTAACCAGGGGGGCAGCCCTCTGGGGCAGGGTCTTTCTCTGTAGACATCGGCTACAAGTCTTGATATGTTGTTCTACATCAGCACCCATTTTGGGCCAATAAAACCGGGACCTCACTAAGTCAAGGGTTCTGTCTATGCCGAGGTGTCCCATGTGATTGTGCAGGGACCTCAACACCAATTCTCGAAAAGCAGTGGGCAGCACCAGTTGTTGTTTGTCTACTCACCCCCCTTTGTCTACTGTTTCTCTGTAATAGTCCATTGATCAGTTTCAACATGGGACCTTCTTTGTATAACAGTGCAGTTCTCAAGTCAGTGGAACGCAGTTTGGACATATCCTTCCCCGTGTGCAGAGCCTCCAGAGCAGTTTTTATCACGGGGTCTCGGGACTGAGCCAGCCGAAGACTATCATTATTGAATTGAGGCAAAGCACCAGTATCCAATGCAGAGAAATGACAGTAAGCAGCAGGTATATAGTTCTCAGATGGTCCCAAACAATCCACCATGCAATCCACAGTATCAGGGGATACCTGTTCCTCCATGTCAAATTTTTGGCAAAGTGCTCGAATATCAGGTTCTGATAACTGGACCCAGTTGTTCCGGTAAACAGACCTCTGAGAGAGAGCATCAGCATCTATGTGGTTCAGGCCTGCGCTGTATTCAACTGCATAGTCATAGGTAGACAAAGCAGAGAGCCACTTATGGCCAGTGGCATCCAACTTAGCTGAGGTCTGCATATAGGTCAAAGGATTATTGTCAGTTTTCACCAATATCTTAGCTCCATATAGATACTCATGAAATTGATCGACAATGGCCCACTTCAAGGGCAGGAACTCTAGCTTGTGCACTGGATAGTTCTTTTCTGAGGGGGTCAGGCACCTGCTAGCAAAGGCTACGGGTCTTAGGCCATTAGTGTGCTCTTGGTATAACACAGCCCCCAATCCTTGTAAACTGGCATCAGTATGAAGAACGTACGGTCTGGCTGGGTCAGCATAAGCCAACACTGGGGCATGGGTAAGTTGATAAATGATATCATGGAAAGCCACCTCACAATCAGAAGTCCAGTGGGTCCCAGTATATCATTTGGGTGAAAATATTTTTTTTTGGTCTCAGGGAGCACTGCTTTCTTATACTTTTTGTGGGTTGGAGGGTACCCTTGAGTAAGGTTAAGTAGAGGGCAGATCACTCAAGAATAGTCCTTGATAAAGCACCTATAATACCCACAGCAACCCAGGAAACTCTGAAGCTCTTTCAGATTCTTTGGCTGAGGCCAGGTAGTTAAAGCCTCCACTTTACTGGGGTCAGTCCCTATGCCCTCGGTGAATACTATGTTTCCCAGATATTTCACAGATGTTTGGAAGAATTGACACTTATCTATAGACAATTTGAGGCCAAAGTCTGCCAGTCGGTCCAGGACCTTGAACAACCTGCTTTCATGTTCCTCCAAGGAGCTGTCAAACACTATGACATCATCCAGGTATACTAAGCACTCTAGCAAGTTCATATCCCCCACTGCACGCTCCACCTAGCACTGAGAAGTGTCAGAGGCACCTGAAATCCCCTGAGGCATCCTCATAAACTCATATAAACCGAGTGGGTATATAAAAGCAGTTTTTCCGTGGTCCTCTGGGGCCATCAGGATCTGATAGTACCCACTGCGAAGATCCAAGACTGAGAACCACTTGCTACCATTTAGACAATCCAATGCATCTTGAATGCGTGGCATGGTATGCTGGTCAGGTATAGTTCACCTGTTCAAAGTACGATAATCCACACACATCCTGACAGTTCCATTCTTCTTCCTTACCACCACAACAGGGAGGCTTGAGGGCTTCTGGATTTTAGACACCAGCTGCGAGCATCTCCTGCAGGTGTCATCTCACATCATCTATATCAGCAGGGCCAGGCATCGAGATCGCTCATGGAATGGTCTCTCATCCTGTAGCGGATGTGGTGCCAGCTCCTTGTACACATCCTACATCCCACTCCTTCAGAGAAAATACCTGTTCCCTCTGTGCAAGCCTTTCACTAATCCTTTTCTTCCATTCTGCTGGCAGCGAGGAGTCACCGAAATCAAACAGATCAGGGGTCACCTGGTCTCCCTTCCCTGAATTCCTGTTGCTGGGCAGAACAGCAGTGTTCCCACAGTGCACCGTGGCCAGAGTGTAGCCTCGCTTTACTCAGATCTCTCAATCAGATACATTATGGACTTAAACCATTATTCTTCTGGCAAAAGCATGGGCTCAGGCTGGAAAAATACTGGGTTTGACCAGCAGTCCCTCTGGCAATTTTCCATTGCCTGGTGCATCCACCATCAGTATTTTATTCTTAACATTTTTTATAATCCGGACCTCCCCTTTTAGAACACACTGTGCATTTGGTGCTAGCAGCAAAGACACTGGATTCTTCTTCCAGACAACGCCCACCGGACCTTCAGGTTCCACTTGGCTAGCCTTTCACTGGGTCTCATAGGCCTTTTGAATTAAAGCCGGAATTCTGAGAGCTTGCCCAGTCTTGGACCTCTGTTTTTCAGAACATAGCTGCGCTAAGCGACCAAACATACGAGCATTGGTTCCAATCAACAACGGCACCCCATCATACAGTCCAGTGGGGGAACACGCTAACGCCAGAGTCTCCACTTGTTCAGCCACCCCAGCCACAGAAGTAGGAAAAGATAACCAGATATGGATATAACCAGAATAGGGGTAGGCCTTATCACTCAGTCCCCAAACATGTAGTCAAACTGAAGGATGCAGGGGCACATCAGGCAAATACTTCTGATACGAGTCCTGAAACATCATGGTCACTTGGGAACCACTGTCCAACACAGCCCTGGTGGACACCCCATTCACTATCACTGTGGTTTCCATTGAAGGACCCACTACTTCAGACCATTCAAGGGGCATTGTTTGGGAGGTTGCTTGGGCACTGGCCCAGGCGACAAAACTCTTTCAAGAGGGTCCTCCTTGGGGTCTGGCACAGGCCTTGCGGTGCCAGGCTACTAGCTTGCTGGTGACCCTCCTTGTCTCTGAAACCAGCACTCAGTCTGAAAATGTCCATCTTCCCACAATGGTAACAGAACTTAGTATCCTGGGGTCTTTGTGGAAGGAGATACTCACCAGCTGGGAGGCTTCAGGGGTTCTAGAGGGCTCTTCTGACCAGGCGCTTGGTTCGAGATAACTCGGCTCCCCCAATTTTAGGGGTTGGCAGCAGTCTTGTTTCAACTCTCTCACTATCTCCCATAAACCTCTAATCTCAGCCCTCAAATTACTTCTCCACTGGGATCAGAAGAAACAGCATGCACTTCCACTCCACCGTGGGTCTCAGGAGACGTGGGGAACAAGTTGGACTCCCGATAAGTCTCTGTCACCCCCTTGATCAATCCTTGTGATGGACGAGTCTCATCTGGTTCACTAGGTTCAGAGGTCTGGCACAGATTCACAACCCCCGCATAGGGTTCCCACCCCTCTTCATCAGTTTCAACTTCACAAATTTCCCTCATCAATTGGCAATACTCGAGAGGAGCAGCCTGTCGGTCATGCAACTTAAGTTTCAACAATATCAAGCTGGAAAACCTGGCAGACTTCAAGATATGGTCCAGGCGGATCTGATTCAAGGATTGGGCAGTTACCCCCCCTTTTCGGTGAGCCTTTTGCAGTGCCCTTTCCATTCTGGTAACAAAGGCAGACAGTTTCTCATTTTTCCACTGTTTAGCTGACTTAAACTTCCATAACAGGTCTTCCCCTGTTTCTGTACTACCAAACACCCCCTCTAAGGTGGACAGGTACTCTACTGCAGTGGCTTCTGGACTAGTAGCCCACAAAAACAGAATGGCTTCCAAAGCGGGACCCCTCGGGCTCTCCATCAGTCTCTTTCATTTCTGCCCACTGAGCACTGCCACTCTTGGACTAGGGGGGTAGCATAGTCCATCCAAGTCTCCAAGTCATCTTCCCCCGAGGGCACAGGCACAGTACCAGAAAAAAGTTTCAATCTCCAATATGAGTCTAACTGTATGGGAGGGACAACTATAGGAGGTGAAGCCAGGATGGAGCTCTTGGATGACCCAGGGGATGTACCTGGGAATGGCTGGGGGGTGGGATCACTTGAGAGTTCTAATACCTGTAGTAATTCCTGAGCAGTCCTCCCCTCTGCAGCCAACAGTTTAAGCAATTTATCTTTAAAGCTATTAGTCTTAGGGGATCCCCCTGGGGTGATCAAACCACTTCGGACATGAATGACCCTCCATCCCTTTTGAGCACCTTCCGGGAAAATCACTGGGGGCACCCTCTCCGGGTCTATAACAACACTGCATAAAAGCAGTATCTGCAAGGTTTGGTCGAGTAGGTCGGCCATTCGCCCCTTCACCTCTACCTTGCCTAAACATTTAACATACTCAACTGCAGAAATACGGTCATCGTTTTTTATTCCCAAAGGGACATCCAATAATAACACAGTTTTTTGGGAGTCCAATTCTTCAGCTTCACCCCACTCCATCAGCTTATGCACCATCATCTTAACAGGGTCTAGTCTGAGTTTGGACATATCCCCCTCCAGTTTTTCGTTTAGTTTGGCCATGGTGGGGTACTTTGTCTACTTGGCCACTAGAGGACGCTAATCCTAGCGGTGCCTCCAAAATGTAACCCCCAGGTGGCACTATCCCAAGGGCTACTACCCCTGCCTGCTTAACCACTAACAGGTTGAGGGGCCCGGATCCAATGGCAGGTGCCTCCACCCAGAGGTCAGGGTTGGTACAGTGGGGAACGACTTGGTCACAGCCTCCTGGGGCACTACAACCCTCCTTTCCTTCTACTAGTGGCTCACAAACGTTTCCCACACCACTGTAGCAACATGCACTTACCCCCAGGATTGGATGATCAGCTTGGTTCTGGGGACCCCCGTGGAATAAGATGCAGTAACACAATGACTCCTGTATACGGAACCAACTCGGCAGAAGGCAATACTGGACCTTGTGCTCACAAACAGGGACAGTGTGATGGGGGGTAACAGTGGGGGAGCACCTGGGGAACAGTGACCACCAGTCACTGTGGTTTGGAATCACAGAAGGAGCAGAACCAAACCACACAAAAACACGTATCCTGGATTTTAGGGGAGCAGACTTTGGAAAAATGGGGAGATACTTGAAAGAGGCATTAAGGGGAATGGGGCAGGAATCAGGAGTTGAGGAACAGTGGGCAGTATTTAAAATGGGTATTACAAGAGCAACGGAAATATGCATTAAGCAGGTTAGCAAGAGGAAAAGGAAGAGGAGGCCATTATGGTTTTCCAAAGAGGTAGCAAAGAAAGTGAAAGCCAAAAAGATTGCATTCAGGCAATACAAAAAGACACAGGCAGAATGGGATAGGGAGAAGTACCAGGAGAAGCAAAGGGAGGCAGTAAGGGAAGCCAAAGATCAGACAGAAGAGCACATTGCAAAATCAGTGGGTAGAGGGGACAAAACCTTTTACAGGTACATAAGTGAAAAAAGAAAGGCAAAGGGAGGGATAGTGAGACTGAAGGGGGTGGGTGGGGGCCACGTGGAGGATGACAACAGTAAAGCTGACATACTGAACAGGTATTTCTGCTCAGTCTTTACTGAGGAAGAGGAGGGTAATGGGTCTGAAGGGAGTACAAGAGACGAGAATGGTGCAGAAATGGACACAAGTCCCTTTACACGAGAAAGGGTCCTGAAGGAACTGGAAGTAATAAGAGTTGATAAAGCAATGGGGCCAAATGGGGTGCACCCCAGGTCCTTAAAGAACTAAGAAAGGTGGTGGCTGAACCTCTGGCTATCCTGTTTAGCCAATCACTGGAAACAGGGGAGGTACCCAAAGACTGGAGGACAGCAGATGTAGTCCCCTTATACAAAAGTGGGAACAAAGAGGAAGCGGGGAACTACAGACCAGTCAGCCTCACCTCAGTAGTGGGGAAGCTCATGGAAGCACTACTGAAGGAGAGATTGGTGGTACATCTGGCTGTCAATGGACTGCAGGACCTAAAGCAGCATGGTTTCACCAGGGGGAGGTCATGTCAGACCAACCTCGTTGAATTTTTGACTCGGGTGACTAGGAGGTGGATCGGGAGGGCAGTGGACATGGCCTATCTGGACTTCAGCAAGGCCTTGACACTGTGCCACATAGAAGACTATTACACAAACTGGGAATATGGGTGTGGGCAGGACGGTAGTGTGGTGGGTTGGTAACTGGCTGGGCGGCATGACACAGAGGGTGGTGGTAAATGGCTGTCACTCCACAGAGGGAAGAGTGACTAGTGGGGTACCACAGGGATCAGAGCTGTGACCGGTCCTATTCAACATCTTCATCAGTGACATTGCGCAGGACCCAGAAGGCAGAATTTTACTGTTCGCTGATGACACAAAGATCTGTAACAGAGTAGACACACCAGAGAGTGTAGACAGAATGAGAAGGGACCTGCAGAAACTTGAAGAATGGTCAGGGGTTTAGCAGTTGAAATTCAATGCAAAGAAGTGCAAGATAATGCATATGGACACAAAACCCTGGCACAATATATCAGTTTGGGGGTGAGGATATAGCATGCACCAAGCAGGAAAGGGATCTTGGGGTTATCATCTCTAATGACCTCAAGGTAGGGAAACAGTGTGACAAGGCAGTGGGTAAAGCAAATATGATGCTGGGATGCATAGGCAGGGGCATCACCAGCAGGAAAAGGGAGGTTATAATTCCACTATACAAGACATTAGTGAGGCTCCACCAGGAGTACAGTGTACAGTTCTGGAGACCTTACCTACGTAAGGACATAGACAGAGTAGAGAAGGTTCAGAGGAGGGCAACAAAGATGGTACATGGATTGCATCACAAGTCCTATGAGGACAGGTTGAAAGAATTGAATAGGTACTCCCTGGAGGAGAGGAGGGAGAGAGGGGACATGATAGAGACATACAAGTATCTTACAGGGAGGAACAGGGTGCAAGAATGCACTATTTGTAAGCGAAAAAGGTGTTCCAGGACTAGAGGGCATGGGATGAAATTGGAGGGAGGATGATTCAGAGGAAATGTGAGGAAGAATTTCTTCACAGAACAAGTGGTGGACAAGTGGAACACCCTGCCAGAGGAAGTGGTGGGGGCTGAAACAATCACTGGATTTAAGAATGCATGGGATAGACACAAAGGAATTCTGGAAGTCAGGGGTAAGGGGCAACAGAGTTCTAGGAAAACATAAACTGAAGTTACAAACTCAAATGGTCAGACTAGGTGGGCCATAGGCCCTTATCTGTTGACACTGTCTATGTATCAATGCATCTAGAGGGTTTATCATCAGCCGGGTATGTAACCATTTTCTTTAGGGACCTGGGTGTAATGTACAACCCCTTGTGTACCACAAATAGGGGTAAGTCTGCTGGAACTCCAGGGGCATAAGTAAGTTTAAGGAGAGCCTGTATTGTCCTCCCTGACCTTCTGGGGGTCTTCTGAACTCCGAGACCACTAACCACTTCTTGATCAGAGGTAGATTACTTATCATCATCACATTCCCCCTGATCATTCTCTTCCTCAGCTATTGGGGCAAATGATTCTAGTATCTCACCAGCATCACCTGTTGCTCCAGGGGAACTAACCTGGGACCTTTCAGAGGGCACAGTCGGACGAGTGTTCAGTTCTGATGTGGGCCCTCCAAAAGATGTTCCCTCCCCTTCCCTTTCCTGATCCTCAGGGTTATCCTGCAGCCATTCTGAGGACCCAGGTGGACTAGTATACAAGTCTGCTGTGGATCCTCCAACGGTCATATCTGCAGGGGAGCTGCTCTGGTACCACTCATAGGGCTCACCCAGACCAGTATGAAGGTCCGGAGTGGTCCCTCCAAAAGGGCCTAGCAGGAGTAGCCTCCCTATCTCCACCCTGTTTCCTACGTACAGCTGTGGGTGCCAAATTCAAGGTCGATCTCTGAAACAATCTGGCTAGGTCTGGAGTAGGGTAAAAACTCCGGGGAAGGGGTACTATTATCTTCTCCCTCAGCCTCATCATCTGTACTGTCTTTACCCGAGGCTCCCTCACCCTGGGCAGGCCCAGCCCCCATGGCATCACTGTCTCCATGCCTCCGTCTCCTGCGTGCAGCAGCTCAAGTGGTGGTGGGTGAAGGAGAATCCTCAGAAACCTTATGTATGCCACACTGATGCCAGGAGAATCTTCCTCATGAACCTCTTCATCTGTAATTCGGTTGCCAATGGGTGGCAGATGATTTTGGCAAATGACTTTATGGCCAAAAGTTTCTCCTTCTGGCCAAATCTTGTATACTGGGAGGACGTCCTACTTCTCCAACACAATGTACGGGGTGCATCCACACCGGTCTGCAATCTTGTGCTTCCCTCGTATGCCCAGACTTCACAGCAGCACATGATCCCCTGCCTCAAGATCCTGGACTTGCACCTTTTTATCATATGATTCTTTGTTAGCCTGATTTCTCTTCATGGCCATCTCAGTGGTGAGACAACAGGTGTCATCAAGTTGCTGCCTCAGCTTCTTCACATATTGCAAAAAGTCTCCTGCTCCAAGCCCATCGGTGGACACCCCAAAACACAAATCCACTGGCAGACGGACTTCCCTCCCAAACATAATCTGGTAGGGATAGAACCCCATAGCATCGTTGCGGGTGCAGTTGTAAGCACTGACCAGTGTGCATACCCACTGGCTCCAAGTACGTTTATCTTGGGGGTCCAAGGTGCCCAACAAATCTAATAAAGTCCGGTAAATCGTTCAAGTTGAGGGTCACCTTGGGGATGGTACAGGGTGGTCCATGATTTTTTGATGCCCCACAGTGATAGAACCTCTTTAATGAGGCGGCTCAGGAAGTCACGACCCTGGTCCAAGTGAATCCTTTGAGGGGCCCCATAATGCATAAAGAATTTTTCCAACAGGATCTTGGCCACTTTGGAAGCCTTTTTATCTTTCATAGGGTAGGCTTGGGCACATTTGGTAAAGTGGTCAGTGACTACTAGAATGTTTGAGATGTTACGTGAGTCAGGTTCTAATGTAAGGAAGTCGATACACACCAGCTCCATGGGGCCACCCGTCCAGATGTTAACCAAAGGGGCTGCCTTTTGGGGAAGTACTTTCCATTGTATGCATCTCCTGCAACTCTTACAATAAGTCTCTACATCAGCTCCCATTCTCGGCCAGTAGAATCTGCCTTCTACTAGGTCCAGGGTGTGCTCGAAGCCCAGGTGGCCCATTTCGTCATGCAAAGCCCTTAGCACAGTCTTGATATGCTTCTCTGGTAACACCCGTTGTTCATGGGGTGCCCCCTGCTGGTCCTGCATCTCTCTGTAAAGCAACCCCGTCCTTAACTGCAGCTTGGGCTATTCTCATAACAAGACCCTGGCGGGGGATAAATGATGTCTACTTGAGTCTGATCTCCACTTTTTTGAAGCACTCGAACTGTCTCCCTGGTGACAGGGCTGGTTCTCTGGTCTCTCTTTAAATCCTAGCTGGTTAGCTGAGAAACGGATCTCATGTCTAAGGCAGCCAGCCGGTAGTAGGCAACTGGGAGACAGCTTCCTGATGCCTCCAAGCACTCCACCAAACGAGGGGCATCCTCTTCGGAGTCTCTTCACTGTCGTGCTTTTTACACAGGGCCTTCGCTGCTTGTTCTGATATCTTTTCCCAGGCACAGTGTACAGTGGAGTAAGCAGGAGGGCACCTGGATAGGGCATCCACATCCACGTGGTTCAAGCCGGGCCAGTACTCCACACAATAATCGTAAGTGGACAAAGCTGATAGCCACCTGTGACCTGCGGCATCCAGTTTGGCAGTGGTCTACACATATGTAAGTGGGTTATTATCTGTCTTCACTGTAATCGTGGCCCCATACAGATAGTCATGGAACTGGTCCACAATAGCCCACTTCAATGCCAAAAAATTCTAGTTTATGGACTGGATACCTTTGTTCAGATGGGTTCATACTTCTGCTGGCAAAGGCCATGGGACACAGGCCCTCCGGATGGATACTCTTGATAGAGGACTGCACCCAGACCATTGAAGCCGACATCAGTGTGGCATACTTAAGGTTTCTGAGGGTCCGCATAAGCCAACACCGGAGCATGTGTCAGGCAGTAGGTAATGTCTTTCAAGGCCCGATCCACACTCTTCATCCCACCAGGAGCCAAATGGTTCTGAAGGTCAAAAAATAGCAGGTCTGTTTAGGTCTGGTCCCAGGCGAGGTGGCTTTCTTGCTTTTATTGGTTGGCTGATACTCCTGCAGCAAGTTCAGTATGGGCTGGACCACCCTGGTGTGGTCCTTTATGAATCTCCGGTAATACCCGCAGAAGCCAAGCAGGTGCCAAAGCTCTTTTAAGGTTTAGGGCTTAGGCCAAGTGGTGAGGGCTTCTATCTTGCTAGGATCAGTCTGGATGCCCTTTGCGGAAACTATGTGCTCAACATATTTAACCGAAGCCTGAGAGAATTGACACTTATCAACCAACAGTTTCAATCCAAATTCTTCCAGGCAATCCAAAATTTTCAGCAGCTGGGCTTTGTGTTACTCCAATCTCTTCCCAAACATGATAATATTGTCTAGGTAAACCAGGCACTCCAGTAGGTTCATATCACCTACGGCTTTCTCCATCAGGCGTGGAAGGTGGCAGTGGAACCCAAGATTCCCTGAGGCATCCGGAGAAATTCACAGAATCCTAATGAACGTATGAAAGCCATCTTCTCTCAGACCTGGGGGGCCATCGGGATCTGATAATAGCTGCTCCACAAATCCAGGACTGAGAACCACTGGCTGCCATTCAAACAATCCAGGGCATCTTGTATTCGGGGCATATTATATTGGTCAGGCACTGTCCATTTGTTCAAGGTGCGATAGTCCACACACATCCTTACTTTTTTTAAACTTTATTTATCATTTTTGCAATTTATACAAGACAACACACATACAACTTTAAAAGACAACATAAATTAAATACATATTGTGCCATACTCTATAAATACATTACATACTATGTTTGAATAGTGAATAAGAAGACTTCATGCAGTACATCTAGAAGACTTGATTTGTTAACCAATAAATCAAAGCAACTTAAATCATTACAACATTTACAGGTGTACCAGTTAATGTCTGTAGCGTAAAAGACAGTTATAAACAAGCATTTGTCAATGCCAAATGTTTGCTTGCTGGCATTGGCAGTGGTAGTGTAGAAGTTACAGAGCTGCGTAATAGGAATGGCAGTGAAGTATTAACTGAAGCCAACCCCACCACCACCCTGCAGAAAGTGACAGGCATTGGGGTGTGCCTTTGGGTCGTCAGGCATAACGGCCCGCCATTCACCACACCCACCCTGCAGACACTGACAAGTGTCACCCTTGGGGTCTTTGGTCCTTATGCGCACTCCATTCCATTAGGAAATATGGTGAGATGGGTGCGATATAGAGAATGGGTGAACTTTGGGGTCAAGAGTCCAAGGCATACCCCGATGTTCTCACTGGCTGCAGGTGTGGAATGGTATGAGCATTACAGGCAAGAATCCCAAGTCACACCTCTGATGCCTGTCGATCTCTACAGGGTGGGGCGTTATGGTTGGAAACCCTAATACCTCAGGCATTCGTTGGTATTTTCACTCCAAATTTTCAACATGTTTTTTTTGTGACCCCACCTCATGAACAGGGGGAATATCAGTTTGTTAGCCGAAAGCTGCTTATGCACAGCGACTACGGCATTTAACACCACAGGTGCAAAAAACATTCCGAACAGGATATAAAAAATGACAGTTGTACTATTCATGGGGAGGTGTAAAAAATGGCAATGTTGCAAATCTGCAGTAAAAATATTTAAAAAAATGGTGCGTCAAGAGCTACATAGAAACTGTGCAATGCACACCCGAATGTAATTAGGTTGGGGATTTTTTACAGCAGATTGTCAATTCAGGCATTTTGGTGCCTCCGATTATGAACAGTGTCACTGTGATTTACTTATCTGTCCCGAACAATGATTTCCCCACAGCGACACGCATCTCTGCTTGAAAGTGGAAAACACACTTCGCCATGTTGTGAAAAATGACAGCTGTACTGTTCATATAAGGAAGTGTGGAAAATGCCACTGGTGAAAATCTGGACTTAAAATATTGCAAAGTCATGAACTTATGAGGGTGCGTGGAAACGCGAATGCTCACTCGTGATACAGTCATTTTATGGACTTTTGTCACCAAATTTTCAACATAGCCATTTTAAGACCTCTGCTCATGAACAGTGTAACTGTGATTTTCTTAATATGTCCCAAACATTGCTTTCGCACACCAACAGCACCATTGTGCGCTACATGTGCGAAAACACATTTTGGGCGACATATGAAAAATGCCAGCTGTACTGTTCATAAGGAAGTGTAGTAAAATGGCAATGTTGAAAATCTGGAGTGAAAATATTACATTCGCAAACTTACGAGCATGCATAGGAACTGCGCAACGCACGCTCGTAAAACAGTAATTTTTAGGAAATTTTTCACCAAATTTTCAGCATAGCCATTTTAAGACCTCTGCTCATGAACAGTGTCACTGTGATTTTCTTAATGTGTCCCATACATTGATTTCGCACATCGACTGCGCCATTGTGCGCTACATGGGCGGAAACACATTTTGAGCAAGATGTGAAAAATGACAGCTGTACTGCTCATAAGGAGGTGTGGTAAAATGGCAATGTTGAAAATCTGGAGTGAAATATTGAAAATCACGAACTTAGGCGCTGCATTTAGGAATCATGCAGAATTATCAGAAACAGTCATTTTAGAATTTTTCACCAATTTTCAACATAGCTATTTTAAGACCTCTGCTCATGAACAGTGTCACTGTGATTTTCTTAATTTATACTGTACATTGATTTCGCACACCGACTGTGCCATTGTGCGCTACATGGGCGGAAACACGTTTTGGGTGAGATGTGAAAAATGACAGCTGTACTACTCATAAGAAGGTGTGGTAAAATGGCAATGTTGAAAATCTGGAGTGAAAGTATTGAAAATTCGCGAACTTACAAGCGTGCGTAGGAACTAGCGCAACACACGCCTCATAAACTGTCATTTTAGAATTTTCACCAAATTTTCAACATAGCCATTTTAAGACCTCTGCTCATGAACAGTGTCACTGTGATTTTCTTAATTTGTCCTGTACATTGATTTCGCATAACGACTCGCACCATTGTGCGCCACATGGGCGAAACACGCTTTGGGTGAGATGTGAAAATGACAGCTGTACTACTCATAAGAAGGTGTGGTAAAATGGCAATGTTGAAAATCTGGAGTGAAAATATTGAAAATTCGCGAACTTACAAGCGTGCGTAGGAACTGCGCAACGCACGCTCGTAAAACAGTCATTTTTTGGAATATTTCCACCAAATTTTCAAAATAGACTTCTTGAGAGCCCACCTTATGAACACTGGCAGTGTTGTTTCGTTAATCGGTCTCAAAAGGTGATTTCACGCAGTGACTGCGAAATCAGCCTTCGGGCCCGAATAACGCCATGACAGTGACAGCATTCATGAGAAGGGGTCCCAAAAACCCCATGTTGAAAATTTGGTGCAAAAATTCCAAAAAATGCCTGAGATATGCAACAAAGTTGAAAAACCCTATCTATCACATTATACAGCTTACCGGCATTTCCTCAGTTCGCGATCGGCTTTGAAGAGTGCAGACATGTTCCCGGTCCACCTGAAGATCGTCCGGACCGACTCGGAGGGTATGGGGTGAGGTGGGGAGGCAGGGTGCAGTGGGTGGGTGCGGGTTGTGGGGAGGGGCCGAGACTGCGTGGGACCGTTTTAATTTACAGTTTTTTTTAAATTGACGATGCGGGACGCTTGCCACGCTTGGGTGGGCCCCAGCGTGGCACAAGTACCCGCTGGTTGGGGGCATGGAGCCGAGTAGGGGATTGGGCACCTCGTCGGCTATAGTATTTGGCTGCCACGCTGGGGTGGGCTCCAGCGTGGCACCCTGTACTCTGGGAGGACAGTGGGAGCCGACGGGGATTGGGCACCCCGTCAGGTATACTATGAGTTGCCATGCTGGGGTGGGCATCGCAGTGGCATGTGGAAGCTTTGTGGGGGCGCGCACGGCCGACGGGGCATTGGACACCCTTCGCTGGCTATACATGTGTGCGTGGGGGATAGCACGCAGTATGCGGCATTGTTTGTGTGTGTGTAGGGGGGAGCTGCATGATAGGCGATATCTGATTGCTGCTCACTGAAGTGTAGCTCCCTTTTCAACTGTACGCGTCATTGCATTTTGGAGCTGTCATAGACAGCTCCAGCATGCATTGGCGGACTGGGGCCGCGCCTGCCAACACACTGACTGAATTGGAAGAGGGGGTGACACACCTCCGAAAACTCAGATGATGGCACTATGTTTCTTGCACATGCGTGCAAGCAAACATAAAAAGGGATCAGACTATACCGTGTGGATTCATCTCTTAGGGAGGAGGCATTCAGTTTATAATTTCGTCTGAGTAGCACACCTCACCTCTCAACACTCCTTTACGGCGTAAAATCAGATCTCCTTGTCATTACGTAAATGACCCACCTTCTCCAGAGTAGTTCAAACTGTGTTTGTCTTTTATTAAGAAATGCTGTAAGCCTCTCCATCTGGTACAGAGAGATCATAAGATCATGCCACCAATCAATAGAAATCATATTAGTAGTGAGCCAATTTCTGGTAATCACTTTCTGGGCTGCCAAAAGCACGATTCTCATAAGTTTTGCTGTGCACGAATCTCTGTACCCAGGGGGGAGGTCCAGAAAGAAATAAAGTGTGGGAGTCAGGGCAAGGTCCACATCAAATATGGTCCCCAGCTTAACATGCTCCTCTTTGCTGAGATGTGTCTCCTGCAGGAGCATAGCGAGAGGGGCCTGCCTTTTGAGAACCGAAAGGACTTTCCTTCTTTTCACTGGGTTATTCAACCCATTAACGTTATGGGAAACAATGATTATTTTTCGTATTTCCCCCATTTTCCCTTGAAGTATAAGGATCCATTGCTCTCGCTACTAACTCTCTATTCAAGTTCAGACTTTCTCCCATTCCCAATCTAAGAAAAATTCCTCCCATTTCTTTTCTTTGCTCACAGGGGTGGTCGCCCCCTCGGCTCTCCAGGCATCCCCAATCCCCCACAGTCTCCTTTTCAGTATGTTTGGCACTAAAATAAAAAAAGTTTAAATAACAACTAACCATAACAGCAAACAGTAACAATTGTAACAGAACTCCCTACAAGGTGGCACCTCTGTTTCGAGGACCATCTCTACGGAGAAAACTTTGTACAATACTACCTCCAAGGCAGGAGCGCTGTTTAAGAGTCACTCTGAGAATCCAGGTAAGCTGCTGTGAGGCATACTCTACCTGGGTAGGAGTCGAAAATTTGACTTGGCTCTCCTGGACTCTAAACAAGGTGAGTCCCAGCCTGGTGTCAAGGCTGTATATTGATACTGGATATGATAGGGAGTCGTGCTTGCGTGGTGTTACCCAAGCATTAAGCTCAACCCAGAGAAATAGCAGGAGCACATTATCCCCCATGCTGATCCTGACATGAGTGCTCTCTCCCTCCCTTTCAACAATGTAGTGTTCCACGGTACTTTATCTTAGTCAGGGCTGGGTATCACCTCTACCGACAATCATAATTGCTCATATTCCATATGTAATTATGTCAAACCCCCCTCCTTCCCCTCAAGAATCATTTTATTTAGTCAAGGCAGAACTAGGACTATTTTCCGTGTTGCCAGAATATGATTATGAGTATCCCAGCTCAGTGCATAAAATCTTCTGAGCTCCCCTTTCTGCCTCCTGCACTGATCCCTTTTTAATCCAAGATCAAAGTAAAAATTAGATTACTCAGACCATCAGGGCTTAAGTACGTTCGTTGTGCATAAATCGGTTCAGTTCAAATCAAAGATGGAATGTTTAAGAAAACTCAGTGACTCTGCACTAGCTAGTGCCAGCAATAAAGCTTGTATTAGCCCATTTTGATCAGCGTTTCAGGGCAGTCAGGTGAGGTACCTCTCTTGTGTCCTTCTTCCTCTTGCCTGCATAGTGAATTAAACCTGTTATGTCCTGCGAGATGGCTTTCGGCATTGCTCCTGGAGCTAATCTTAAAGAATCATCCTTGGCCACTGACCATGCACTGGACGTAAGGTTGTGTTCTAACCGGGCCATCTCCATGTCCAGAGGGGTGATTTTCCATTCCTGCAGCATCGGGAGCAATTCCAGGAGACTGCTGAAAGTTTTAGGGCCCTCGTCAATGTAAAGCTTGATTCTTGCAGGAAAAAGAAGTTGAGCACGTAGGTTCTTTTTTCCTCAAATCTCTTTTAATATGGCCCTTGTTTTCTGTCACTCAGATTGTAATGCTGATGAAAAGTCTTGCTCAAAAAAGAGGGTGTTGTTCTTATATTTCAGATTTTTGAGCCTCCAGGCCTCTCGAAGCACCCACTCTTTGCTTTGGTAAAGAGCCATCCGTATCACCCATGATCTGGGTCATGCCGAAGGGTTGGAGGGTTTTGGCATGAGACAGCAATGTGCTCTATCCATCGTGATGTCGTGATCAGTTGGAATTTCCATACCCGAGTGGAGCAGTTGTTGAATAAAATCAATAGGTGAAGTGAACCCTTCTTCCGTTCCCTCGGGGATACCATGTATTCGGAAGTTGTTTCGTTGGGCTCGGTTTTCCATATCTTCTAACTGCCCTGGATTTCCCGGTCTCTTTTAAGTAAATATAATATCAAGTCTTCACTCAAGTCCTGGGCCTCAGACACCTCTATTAACTTTTTGGTGTTTTCTGAGACTTTTGTGTCCATATTTTGGATGTCTTGCCTGAGGTCTGCCAGTGAAGACTCTATTTTTTGGACTGAGTGGAGAATTTTTTGAAGAGTTCTACCAGATTTACGGGACATAACTAAATCCTCATCTTCAGAGTCTTGCGAAGAGTCTGTGTTCGGCCTAAGATCTCGTGGTCGGGCCGCCTGATTCTCCAATTCCTCGTCTAAAGTTAGCTGCTTCATTTTCATTTGTGCTGGTGTAGCTTTCGGTCCTTTGGGTCTCGCAGGTTTGGTAGCCATCACTACTTGTTTCCGAGGGGAGAAATAATCAGGATTCTTGAGGTTAGATCTGAGGATTATTGAAGATTGTAGAAGAGGGATGCTGGAGCTCGAGGACTATGCTTCTACCATTCTCAAGACCGGAACCGGAAGTCATCCACATACATCCTTATTGCCCCACTCTTCTTCCTCACCATGACAACTGGGGATGCATAGGGGCTCCATGACTCTTGAATAATCCCCGTAGCCAGCATTTCCTGAAGATGCCATCAGATGTCATCAATGTCTGCTGGAGCCAACTGCCTGGATCTCTCTTGAAAGGGCCTCTCATCTTTAACACGTATGTGATGCTGCTGTCCACTCACACACCCCACATCGCATTCATGTAGGGAAAACACCTCCATTCGGGCAGCCAGTTTCCCCCATACCCTCTCTTTCCATTCCTCTGGGATTGGGAAATCACTTAAAGGACAAATAAACAAGCAATTCACTATCTGAATGAATTCACAAACGCCCCCATGTATTTGCAGAATGAGGGATGCCGATTTATGCTATGCTAAAGTTTATCTTTAGTTTGCAGATTGATATGGTTTTCATCAACTTTGAATTTTGCCTAAATGTAAAATTCATTTATCCTCACTATCGAGTTATCAGCCAGTTTCAGAAAATGGCACGACGTGCCTACGTGATTATGCTATCGAGGAATCACGTTTCTTCCATTGTGTTTATAATGTTTATGTTGATATTGGCATTTGTAGATAGCATTACTGCATCGGTACTATAGCTTGTCGACCAGACTCTGGCTTGTGCACTAGACTCTGGTGCACAAGCTATGTATCGATACATATGCTGATACCTACATACACTGCCAATATCCAGCATTTTAAAACAGTGCCCATAGGTTTTAATGGAAGAAGCGGAGTGAACTCGCTCTGTTAACATCATCATGTAGGCATGTCATCGCCATTTTGTGAGCTAAGCGACGGCTCAGCAGGGGGGCTAAAAGGGGGTTTCATTTACATTTCAGCAAAAGTTTCCAAGTTGAGGAATACCATGTAAATCAGCAAACTACAGGTAAACTTTAGCATTGCATAAATCAGCATCCCTCATTCTGCAAATACACGGGGGCGTTTGCAAATTCATTCAGATAGTGAATTGCTTATTTGTCCTTTAAAACAAACAGTCCAGTATCAAGTCCCTTAGGGGTAGCCGGCCCAGTAGCACTGCGGGTTGAGGCACTGGACACCACGCTTTTGTACCACACTGACAATGCGGGGTCGGGAGTGAGCTAGGGTCACCGGGAGTCAGCTGGGGGAGAGAGGATAGAGCATCCGGAGGATTGCTCTCCTCTTTTGTGGAAGGTGGGTCGTGGCATCCCTGCTGTCAGCAACTCTCAGTGGAAACTGCGTGTGCTACAGCACGGGCCACCATGGAAAGGGTGCAGGTGATGGCGGACATCTGTGGGGAGTGGTGTGGGAGCGCGCCCGCTCCGCACTGGACGTCATTGCACGTGCACACCCTCAGGGAGGAAACAAGCAGGAACAAAAATGCCGCCTGGGAGGTAGACATCCGCTACCTCCACGTCCAACGCCGGATCCTGCCCTCCAGGGACCTGCCAATCCGTGATCTTCACCTCCGCCTATGAGCCTGAATGATAAGGTAAGCGCCAAGGAGCTGTAGACAGCCCTGCCCCAGGGGGTCATGGCTGGGGGGGTACCCCGATGGTGTGTCATAGGTGTTTCGGGGGAGCAGGTCCACTGGTATGGAGAGTCTTGGCAGTTGGGATATGGCAATCTGGCTGAAGGGGCACCAGGTAGCAGCAACCGGAAGAAAAGTGAGTGTAAAAAAAAAAGTCTGCTGGGGCACCACCTCTCACTGCAGCGGGTTGCACTGCTGTATCAACACAATAAACTCTGGCTTAGGTCAGTCCCTTCCTCACCACCACCTCCTGGTCATAGAAACATAGAAATTGATGGCAGATAAAGACCACTTGGCCCACCTAATCTGCCCATTTCCCTACCTAACGGATAAGCTGCAGATCCTAGTTAACCAACAGCCTACTTCCTCCTACCCCCCACTAGAATTGCCTTATGTCTACCCCATGCATTCTTGAATTCCCCCTACTGTTTTTGACTCTAAGATCTCCTCAGGAAGGCTGTTTCACGTATCCACAACCCTCTCTGTGAAGAAATACTTCCTCACATTACCTCTGAGCTGTCCCCCCTCTATCTCGGTGACATTCTTTACTTGTACCGTAATCCTTTTAACGTAGGCATGTGCTCTGGCAGGCAAACCACTGGGTTTTATTAACAGTCCCATGGGTAATCCATGCTCCTCCGGGGCATCCAATATCAGCAACTGATTTGTCACATCCTTTTTTTGCCTCACTACCCCGGCAACATTACAGTCCGTGCTTTGGCGGTAGCACAATCTCCTCCCCATCTTGCCTCCACATTATGCCAACAGGGTCATCAGGCTCCTCGTCAGGGGGCTGTCCTCTTTTCCTGTAGGCCTCTTTAATCAAGGGGTGGATAGAGAGCTTGCTGCCTTTTCTCTTGGCATCTCGGACTTGGCACAACTGGGCTAATCATCCAAATTTATGGGCATTTGTGCCCACTAACACAGGCACTCCATCATGTATGCCAGATTCAGGGCAAATCAGAGTCAGGGTCTCCACTGCATCTCCTACACCAGCTACTTTTGTTGGAAATGCCAGCCACACCTTCACAAATCCCAGACAGGGGTATGACTTCCACACATGTAAACCCTCAAGTGGTTGCAGCTCAACATTGGACAGGTGCTGGTTGTACCATGACTTGAAAATGATGGTGACTTGTGAACCACTATCCAGGATGGAGGTCCCATTGATGGTGACTGTGTTTTCTATTGATGGACCCATGAGCTGGTTCATGTCAATGGGAACAGATGTGGTGGTATTAGCTGTGGAGGCTCTTCCATGAGCCATGGAGCTGGACTTGTCAGGAGCCCAGGTGTGCTCCTTTACTGGGCCCCCTCTGTAGTTTCCCTGGTTCTGGCTGGGATTTCCATGTGGCCTATCTCTGCCAGTGCCACGTTTTTTTGGCACCCTGCACCCCTTTCAGATATGGCCATCACCACACCTATATAGCATATAAAGGGTTCCCTCTGATGCAGCCTAGCTGATGCCACGGGGCAGGTTCCTGGAACCCCAAAGGGGCACTTGTCACTGCCGGATCCCATTCAACAATCTCATAATTTCCCTGAGCTCAACTAGGCCTTCCCATCCTCTCTAACTCGGTCACCCTGCGAGTTAACTCATCCATCTGTGCCTCTACACCAACCTCTGGAGAGGGTGTCTGCGTGGTAAACCCAGGACCAAACATGGCAAAAGCTACACTGGGGCAACCCCACTCACCCCTTGGGGGTTCAACTATCCCTGGATTCACTACCATCTTAGCCGAGGTGACTACATCCTTACCTTCCTTTATCAAAGTCCTCAACTCGTGCATTTCTCCAGAGGGCATCTCTTTCCCTACCTAGGTAGTGGCCATTGAAGCCCTCTGCCCTCCCCATTGTCCTAGCTCCTCCTCCGCTTCCTTAATCTCTCACACTAGAACCCAGTACGGGGTGCTCTTCCTATCAGCTAAGCAGAGCTGTAATACCAGCAGGGTGGCTAGCAGTTTTATCACATGTTCTAACCTCACCCAGTTCAGATCCTGCGCTGCCACTCTCCCTTTTCTAAATACCTTCTGTAACGTCCTCTCTACTCGGGTTAAGAAGGCAGACAAGGGCTCCCCCTCCCATTGGCGGGTGGTCTTAAATTTCCACATAAGGTAGTCACCAGATTCAGGGCTGCCAAAATCACTTTCGAGGGCTGTCAGGTATCCACAATCCATCCACAACTCCAAATCATCCTAGCTATTGGGGGGGTGGGCTTAACCCTGAAAACATTCTTAGCTTGCGATAAGAATCAAAAGCTATGGGCACAGATCCGGGCTGGTGTTTCTCAACCTTGGGGAGCATTGGTGGGAGCCCAGACCCTCATCCCCCTTCCCCTGGGAAGACTACAGTAAACGAAGTTACAATGGGCAGAGCCTCGGGCATCCCCTCTGCCAGCAAAGCCTCAGGTATCCAGGCAGTCTCTAAGACATTGTTGCTCTCTACTAATACAGTCAAAGTACCCCTTCCAGAGTCAATCATTCTTTCTCGCACTTTTGCTTTACCCAGTTTGGTTATTGTGGTCAGGTGCTGTTCTATTTCCCCTTCCTCCATCTCCTGGGGTACTCCCAGCAGCAAAAAGGATTTTTGGGGGTCCATTTTCATACCCCCACTCCATTCCATTCCACCAATTTCACTTTGTCATCCTCTGTAGGCCTAAACCTTGGCATTGGGGGGACAGACCTGGGTGCTGGGGACCCCAGGGGGGTCTCTCCATTCTAGTTCTCCTGAGTGGGCATGGCTGGTGAATAGGAGATCCCAGCAGTGCCTCCAAAGATGTAGTTCAGGCACTATGTGCCAGTGGGCTACTACCCCTGCCTGTTGACCCTCTAACAGGTTAAGGGACCTGGGTCCTGTTACAGTGGTGTTCGGGGTTTCTATCCCAAAGATAATACAAATAGCATGGCGCCTCCACTCAGATAAAAGTAGAAGTGGGTCAGGTGACTGGCTGGCACAGCACCCTGGAATGCTGCATCTACCCAACTCCCCTACCAACCACCCCACACTCCGAATACCCAACCATTCAATAACACCGTAAACTATGAACAGTAATGATCTGAAAGACTCAGAGAATTCCTGGACACACAATTTCAAATGATAAATCACAGCTTTATTGGGGGTAAGGACTGGGGAAGGGATAACGGGACAAAGGATGGCTGTGAATAAAAAGATGGTTAGAGAGAACAAGTAACAGTAACCATATGGACCCGTAGGCCAAGCCCACCCCCCGCAGGCCCACCTCCACTGGTACCAGTGTCTACCCTGATAGTCCTTAGGAGTACACACAAGGTGCAGACCTGTTTGTTGCCGTGGGTTGGCTGGCTGTTGGGGCCTGATGAAATAGAACAATTATTTGAGGAAGCAAATAAATCCCTTTTACACTCCCTTGCTTGGTTTCTGGGAACTAGGTCCCTGGTACTCACAGTTTGCAGAACTCAGCTGTGCTTGGGATGATTGCCTCCAGATGTCCAGGAACGCAGATCTCCATGCTGCAATGGGCGGATGGAATCTTGTTTGAGGAACTTGCAGCTTGTCCCCTTGATTGCAAGTCTGGCTGCTTGTCACCTTCAGCTGCTTCTGGCCTGTTGCAGAGCTCGGTGGCAGGATCACATGAGCCCCAGAAGGCCCAGACCCAGGAGTGGCTCCACAACCCAGCTCCCCACAATGGATCACAGGTGCCCTAGCACCCCAGCAAGCACTGGTGACCTCCTGAAACAGTGAGTCCCACTTGGAAAGGGTTAGCTGATTCTCTCCCTGGTTCTGGGTGAGAACTCCCAAATGGTGGGGGTCTTCCTGCAGTCCCTGCACTGAGTTCAAAAACTGCAGAAATTACAGGCAATAGCTCAAGCAAAGTCCAGTGCCAGTTAGCAGTGGGTGCTAGCCCTAGATAAATGAAGCACAGGTGCAGTCAACAGGGGGATCCAAACACAACAGACTCCTGCACACCAGTCCACACTTTCCACTTAGAAAATGTCCACAACCTTTTCTTCAGTTGCAGCTAGGACACAGCTCTCAGTCACTTCAACCAGTTCACTCAGGAAATGTACAGAACCTGGCTAACACCCCGATGTCCAGAGACGCTTTGCCTCTTCAGAATCACAACCGTAGTCCCAGACAAGTAAAACAAACTCTCAGCAGCAATTGTGGCACTCAAATAGAACAGCTCAGTCCTCTCAGCTCAATTCAGTCCACCAGTGCAGGGTTTCTGCAGCACTTATCTTCTCCAAAATAATCAAACAGCTCACAGTACCTGGGGAATCAAGGTATGAGTTCAGTGTCTTGCTCTCTTTCCCTGCTGATCCTTTCCTGAACACAGCAATCTCCTCTAGAGGCCTGGGAAAGGCCTCCCTAGTCCGGATCCACTCTCACAGGAGACTTCTGACTCGTACAGAGCCCGGGAACAAACTGAAAAAAAACTAAGCAGTTCAATGGGATTCGCTCAAGAATCCAAGGTTCTGATTGGCTGATTGAACCGATCATTTGTCCATAACCACAGAGATCAAAGTTTACTGAGGGCTTATTGGGGCATGGTTTAGGCGCCTGAATTAGTCCTCTCCTTTTCCCAGGAGTCCCTTGGTACACCTTCTGGGCACCTAAACAGATGATTAGCTGCTGTTTGGGATCATAGAGTCAACAATATGTCAGTCCCTATTCAGATCTATGCAGTCCAACATAGTTCCCCACTTTTCAGTGTCTGGTGCAGCCAAGGCAAATACCTTTTGTAGCCCAGGTGCCATGTGCCTATGGGCTACTACCCCTGCCTGCTGACCCTCTAACAGGTTAAGGGGCCTGAATTCTGCTACGGTGGTGGTCGGGGGTTCTATCCCACAGTTAGTTAATAGCGTGGTGCCTCCACCCAGAGTAAGTTATGAGTGGGTCAAGTGATGGTTGGCACAGCCCCTAGGATGCTGCACCTAATCACCTCCCCTACCAACCACCCCACACACTGAATACCCAACAGTTTCCCAATACCAATAACCATAAACACCTGGTAATTGACAGCCACAAAATACCTCTCACACAGCAATTCCAAACAACAAATCACAGCTGGAGGTAAAAGGGGATAGGATAGGGGTACCTGGACTAAGGATAACTGTGGAGGAAAAAAGGTTATTTGTAAGAAATAACAAGGCAATAACAACATGGGCCCGGAGGCCAAACCACCCCTGTGACCCACCCCCAGTGGTACCAGTGTAATGTTTAAAAGGTCTGTTCAGGTACCCAATGGGTGCAGGCCTGGATGTTGCTGTGGGCTGGCTGGCTGTTGGCGCCCTAGGAGGTTGAAAAGTTAAAGTTAAATGCAGACTGAATACTCCCCTTGGATTCCAGGGCAAACCCTGGGTACTCACAATCTAAAGATTCTCCAGAGTCTCTGTCTTGAAAGGGCTCCACAAGTCCAGGAGTGATGGGCTTAGTTCTCGGAGGGCAGTGTACTGGTCAGCAGCAGGGTGCATTGAAACCCTGATCTTGACTTAAGGTCTAGCAGCTTGTCCCCTTGATTGAAGATCTGTTCGCTTGTCACCTTCGGCCTCTTCTGGCTCGTTGCAGAACACAAACGCAGGTCCCACCTAGCCTCAGAAGGCCCTGACCTGGGAGTGGCTCCGCTGCCTGGCTCCCCCAATGGGTCGTAGGTGCCGTAGCACCCCAGCAAACGCCAGTGACCCACTGAGACTGGCATACCCCACTTGAGAGGGGTTAGCAAGTTCCCTCCCTGGCTCTGGAGAGTGCCTCTGTAGCAGGAAGAGATCACCCTTTTTCTGCACCAATATGCAATTCCTGAGGCAGCCAGTTAACTTTCCACTTTCGGTCCGCAGTGCTGTTGTGCCACTGACTTCCAAACTTTAAGCAACAGTTCCACTTCAGATGGGGATGCACAGCAATGGCAGGGATCCTGAGACATGAAAGCACCTGTTAACCTTTTTCTCACAGTCTCTAAATATCTGTTCAGCTTCCAAAGCAACTTCAGCAGGGACACAGCTTTCAGGGATCTATCCAGTCCTCAAACAGTTTCCTCACAGCCTGCAGTAAGCTCCAGAAACTTTCAAGCTCTCAAAACAGCTTCTCAAAGTCCAGTCAAAGTGCAGGATTTCTGCAGTAGAACAATGTCTCCAAAAAGAAACAAAACAGTCCAAAATACCTTCTCACACCAGATCAGTCTCTCTCTCTCTCTCTCTCAGACAGAATTCACTTTCCTCTCTCAGCATCAATTCCAAGTTTAAGCCTCGTGGAAGGCCTCAGAAAATTCATCTTTCTCTGCACAGATCCCCCCTGACTCGATGGGAGTCGAGCCAAAAGTGACTCAAACTTCTCAAAGTCTCTGGGATTTCCTCTCCAGGTTCCTGCCCTCTGATTGGCTGTCTAGTGCTATCAATCACAGTTAATGACTCTTCGAGCCCTCTGATTGACTATCCCTTGGTGCCTGAAAATAGTTCACTCCTTCTCACACAAGTCATCTGAAACAGTTTCAGGCACCTAAATACTGGATTGGCTGCCAGGCAGAGGTCAAAGTAACAAGGAAGTGGCTGCTGGTACATCTGAGAATGCAGTCCCACACAGTTCTATAGCAGTTCCAGTTTTGAACATTGAGTGCAGCCAGAGTATTTTACATTTATTTTATAATTTTCCCAGTCAGTGATAGGGACCCCTGTCCCCTGTTAAGTGACTGCATAAACATTTAAAAAGGCTCCTCCAATTATCCGTCGCCAGCTCCATTTCAAGTAGTCCCCACAGAGCAGTGGCTGGCTCATTAATATTCATGAGCTGGTATAACACCCCCCCACACACACACAAATGGGGGTTCCCAAAAAGTCTTCCTTGAGTTTGCTTAAATGCTTACTGCCAGGCTGGTGACCTGCGTTTTAGCAGTTTAAATGTATTGCCAGTGAGTGCCTGTAAAGCCACTGTGTACTGTCTCTTTAAGAGCTGGCTGGCTTGCAGTCATAATTAATCTAAAAGGGAGTTGTGTTAGAAGATGTACTTGTTTGCTGATCATTTGTTAGAGTAGTAATAATATTGCAGTTTGCTCTAACCTGCCTTCTTTGCAGCATGGACAGTTCTTTTTGTTTCCATCATCTTGGTCCAGGACTGCCAGAATGGGCCAACCAGTACATCTGGGACTCTAAAATTGAGTCTGCCTACAGGGACTTGGAGGGGGCCAAAACTTGTAGGAATTGTAGTTTTGGGCTTTTGGCACCTAAAATAACCTGGAGGGGAGCCCCTGTTGTGACTGACAGACAGATCAGCCAACTGAACCTTTTGGATCTTGGGGAAAGTCTTAACTGCTTGCAGTTTCAGTTAGAGCTGAGTTGGGAAGTGAAGAAGTAACAGCTCGAGATAGTTCTAGCAGCAATCCATAGTGGATTCACGCAGGAGAACTGTGGAAAGGCCTGAGTTTGGCCTGCATGCCTGCCTGCTGTTCCTGAGAGGGAACTTGTGCTTTTTTTTCAGACTGAATCCGAATTTGGAAAGCGAATTAAGCCACTGAATTGTTCCCAGGCTTTAACTTGAAGAAGACCGAATGCAATCAGCCTGTCAGGACTTCCAGCTACCTCTGAACTCCCGGATTGTGCAGAGACTCTGTAATTGAGACTGGAAAGCCATTTGCCTGGTACAGTGGAATTTCCTTACATGTGAATGTGCTGAATGCTTATAGTGGGTCGTGATTTGGTTCCCCATTGTGTGTTTGAATTGTCTTTTGCTTGCTGGAGGCTGTATCCAGCTCCATGTACTGAATCTGTATCCATTTCTGTTTGCCTGGGCCCTGCTACACTGGCCCAGCCAGAATACCTGCTATGCAGAGAAAGTCATCGACGAGAGACCGGCCTGGGGATCAGCCCCCTGCTCAACATCTTGAACAGGAACAACGCCTCGGTGATTCATGTGAGCCCTGCTTCTCCGGGCACTCCAGCTCAACAGCCTGCAGTCTTGATTTCATCCTGCCTATGTTCAGTATTGGGTATCGTGAGTAAACATCAGGGTAGCTCTCTGCAACAACAGCTAAATCTTTAAAGTGTTATCATCTAATTGTCTTGTTGCCTTTTTCTTTCACGAACTGAGCCCTCTGGCTCCGGATTACAAATAGTGTGTGTTGTGCATGTTGCTTTCTTCCATCACAAGGCCCCAACCAGCTGCAACCTTCCTGGCTAGCCCACCATTTTCCTACCTAGGTACCCAGAGTGTGTGACTGTGTAGGGACTCTGAACTGCATACATAACTGTCTGATTAATATAGCTTTTAAGCAAATCAACCTGATTACGCCTCTCCCTTGTTCAAGTTCCCTGAATAAATCAGATTTAACTTTGTTTGCATTTAACCTGACTGTGGTTCCAGTTTGTGCCAAAAGTATTGTACTTTTGCGATTTGCTGTGCTTAACCTTGTTTTACAGGGGGTCCCCAGGGTCAAGCTAGAGGAACCAGCCCTGGTGGTAAGTGCAAACAGTGTGGGTAATTGCCTGGTGAATAAGGGTCATTGTGAAAGCAATTATTGTATATTGTTCAGGCCACTAGAAGGGAAACGGGGGGGTTACAGTGTCCCGGAGGGCTGTGCCCAGGTTAGCTTGACCACTAACAACCCTGACCTCTGGGTGGAGTAACCCGTTTCATTACCCAGGCCACTTAACCTGCTACTAGCCAAGCAGGCAGGGGTAGTAGCCCTTGGGAAAGCGCCACCTAGAGGTTACACTAGCATTAACATCTGTGAAAACCCCATTTCCTAAGTGCTCCCCTGCGCTGTTTTATACATAAAAGCTGCTCTCTGGTCACCTCCCCCAAGTGTCCAACACCCATTTAGCTAGAAAGAGGGGGTCAAGAGCACCAGATGAAGCAGTTAAACCGCCCCAGAAATGGTCGCAATAGCAGACAGGCCCCAGCGCTACTGCACATGTGCGGACCGGCAGCCCACTCTCAAACAAACACCAAGGTCACCAGTTCCACGGATGGGACCCCCCCGCAGCCCATTTTGAGCAGGAGCCCAAAAACACAAGGTAAGTCACCAGAGGGGGGTTACACTCTGTTTCACAATAGCCCCACTGTGTCGGAGCCCCAACTGCCCATTGTAATACAAGCCCACTCTTGTCTGTTTGCCCACAGTGGATTCCCTGTCACTGCTGCCGAAACATATGCCTCCCAGCTGGTTGGACAGCACCTTATTAATATTCATGAGGGCTCATGAATTATTCATGAATCCTCGCTCCATGCCCATTTTTAAACCTTTTGTAACCCCCCCTACAAATGGGGGTTCCCAAAAAGTCTTCCTTGAGCTTGCCTAAATGCTCACTGCCAGGCTGGTGTCCAGCGTTCCTGTATAGTCTCAGTGTACTGTCTCTTTAAGAGCTGCCTGATTGCAGCCTAAGTAATCTGAGAGGGAGCTCTCTTGAAAGAAGTAACTATTTGCTGAAAATCATTTAGAGTGATAATGATAATGTCGTTTGTCTAACCTGACTTCTTTATAGCAAGGACTGTTTTATTTGTCTCCACTATCTTGGTCCTGGACTGCAAATTGGACCAATAAGTTCTGGTGGAACCTAAAATGTAGCCGGACTACAGGAGCTGCCTGAAGTCAAAATCTGTAGGAACTGTAGTTTTGAACTTTTTGCACCTTTTTTGCAACTGAAGGGGGAGCTCTTGCTTTGACTTGACAGCCAAATCAGTCAACCGAATTTTTTGGATTTTGGGGAAGTCCCGGACT
Source organism: Neoceratodus forsteri (assembly GCA_016271365.2). NCBI lineage: Eukaryota > Metazoa > Chordata > Ceratodontiformes > Ceratodontidae > Neoceratodus > Neoceratodus forsteri. The sequence continues at coordinate 559,801,862 of CM028138.1, forward strand.
GCTGGCGGCTTTCAGTTAGTTCTGAGCTGGGAAGTGAAATGAGAAGAGCTCAAGTGTATTTTGGGCAGCAATCCTGAGTGGATTCGCATGGGAAAACTGTGAAAGGGCTGAGTTTTTGGCTTGCATATCTGCCAGCTTCTCCTGAGAGGGAGAGAAGAGAATAATTTGGACTAAATTCAAGTTTGTGTGACTAAAGTAAGCTACTGAAGTGGGCCAGGCTCAACCTGAAGAAGACCGAAGATTTTGCTGAATGCAATCAGACTGTCAGGAGTTCCAGCTACCCCAAGCTCCCGCTGTGTGCAGAGACTTTACGATTCTGACCGGGGAGCGATTTGCCTGGTACAGCAGAATTCCTGTACATGTAAATGTGCTATGAGCTGCTAGTGGGTTGTGAATTAGTTCCCCACTGTATGAACTGTGTTCTGCTTGCTGGAAGCTGTATCCAGCCCAAAATGGACTGCATCCGAATTTGTCTCTATATGGTCTGGGCCTTGCCAGACTGGCCCAGCGTGACTACCCACTGCAAAGAGAAGCCATCGATGAGCGACCTGCCTGGGGATCAGCCCCCTGCTCCACGCTTGAAGAGGAACGATGCCTCTGCTACTCGTGTGAGATCTGCTTCTCCAGGCATTCCAGGTCAACCACCTGCAGTCTCGATTTTCGTCCAGCCTGTGTCCAGTCTTGGGTATCGTGAGTAAATACCAGGGTAGCTCCCTGCAACAATAGCTTAATCTGAGTGTGTCATCTGATTGTCTTGTTGTTTCGTTTCCTTTACAAACTGAGCCCTCTGGCTCTGGATTACAAATGTTGTGTACTGTGCATGTTGTGTTTTCCATCACGGGGCCCCAACCAGCTGCAACCCTGGGCAACAGTCCTGGCTAGCCCATCTCTTCTCCACCTAGGTATCCAGAGGTGTGACTGTGTGAGGGGACTCAAAGTGCATGCATAACTGCTTGATTGATATAACCTTTAAGCTAATAACCTGATTTTGCCCCTTCCTTGTTCAAGTCCCCTGAATAAATCAGATCTAACTTTTTCTGCATGTAATCTAACTGTGGTTCCAGTTTGTGCTCAAAGTACTGTACTGTTGCTATTTGCTGTGCATAACCTTGTTTTACAGTGGGTCCCCAGGGCTGAGCCAGAGGAACCAGCCCTGGTGGTAAGTGCAAACAGTGTGGGTACTTGTGGGTGTACCAGGGGTATTGTGAAAGTGATTATTGTACAGTGTTCAGGCCACTAGAGGGGAAAGAGAGGGGTTACAGTGTCTCGGAGGGCTGTGCCCAGGTTAGCTTGACCATTACCAATCCTGACCTCCGGGTGGAGGCATCCATTTCAGAACTCAGGCCCCTTAACCTGCTACTAGCCAAGCAGGCAGGGGTAGTAGCCCTTGGGATAGTGCCACCTAGGGGTTACACTTTTATTTTTTAACCCCCTCGGCTGCTTTCCTGAGGTCACCTGTTCCCAGTTAGTAGAACAGGGGGACTGAGACCACTGAAACACTCCCCGAAAAGACCACAAGTTCAGCGTTCGGTGCATCAAGGCGCTACAAGGCGCATATGCGCGAGTGCCGGCCTGAAGCAAACATGTCGGCAGCTCGTGACCAAGGATTTACTCCTGCACCAGGCAAAACAACATACTGGGCTGTTCAAGGAACTTGGGGAGGAACAGGGGCACCAGAAGACCTGGGGAAAAGAATGAGAAAACCAGAAAACAAAAGGGAGAAACTGGGAAATCATGGAGCAACTCAGGTAAGCCCCCAGAAGGTGGCTGCACAATGAATTTCCTTACTTTTTGAGATTGTGTAATAATACTGGACCCTGCGCTGCAATGCCTCCATAGATGTGCACATGTATGTAGGTGTGGAAGTGCATAGAAACAGAAATATAGAAACCGTCAGCAGATAAGGACTGGTAGGCCCATCCAGTATGCCCATAAGTCGTGTACTTGATTGCGGCTTCTGGATCTCCCTCTGCTTTACCTCTATGGTATCCCCATGCCTGTCTCATGCAAGTTTAAATCCACCCACTGTGTGTTTGCTCCCACTACCTCCTGTGGCAGACCATTCCATGTATCCACTACCCTCTCCATGAAGAAAAACTTCCTCGCATTCCTTCTTGACCTGCCTCCTTCCAATTTCATATTATACCCCCTTGTTCTTGTACTCCTCCTACATTGGAAGATGTCTCCCCCCTGCACCTTGTTCATGCCCTTGAGGTACTTGAATATTTCTATCATGTATCCTCTCTCCCTGCTCTCCTCCAGCGAGCACATATTGAGGTGCCTTAATTGCTCCTCATACGTTTTAATGTGCAAGCCATGTACCATCTTAGTCGCCCTTCTCTGGGCCATGTGCAGCCTGTTTATGTCCTTTCGACAGTGTGGCCTCCAGAACTGCACACAGTACTCCGTGTGAGGCCTGACCAGGGTTATCTTTAAAGGCATCACTACCTCCCTCCTAATGCTGGTGATACCTCTACCTATGCACCCCAGCATGCCACTGGCCCTCCCCGCTGTCTTTGCACTCTGCTTTGACATTTTCAGGTCATATGAAATAACAACCTCCAGGTCCCTTTGTTCCTCTGTAACTGCCAGCAACTCCCCCGCCCATCCTGTAGCCCTCCCCATGGTTTCTATGGTCCAGGTGCATTATTTTGCACTTCTTTGAATTAAACCTTAGTTGCCACTCCTCAGACCATTTGTCAAGCCTCCCTAGGCCCTTTCTCATTTTTTCCACCCATTCTGGAGTATCCACCCTATTACAGATCTTGGTGTCATCTGCAAATAGGCACACCTTGCATTCCAGCCCCTGTACAATGTCACTAATGAAGACACTGAACAGGATGGGCTCAAGGACCGATCCCTGTGGCACGCCGCTGGTCACCCCCCTCTCCCCAAACTGTACCCCATGTACCCCCATCATCTGTCTCCTGTCTGTTAGCCAGCTCCTAACCCAGTTCACCACCTTGTCTCCCTTGCCCAGACTACCCATCTTGTTAATAAGCGGAAATCTGGCTTGGTGGATGACAAACTTAGATTGATGATCCATTACAGGAACTATCAATCGGCCATCTCCCGTAAGAAGGCAGAGTTCCTGTCCAGGGAGATTGCTGCTGCAAGGAATCAACCAGCTCAGCTTTTCCGAACTGTTAACAGGTTGTACTATCCAACCTGTCTTCAGAACCGGAGAGTTTTTTCACAAATTAAGTGTGAGGCGTTCGCTCAATTTTGTGCAGATAAGGTTGCCTCCATCAGGTCGGAGATTCGTTCAGTATGCTCCAATAAGCAGAGCAGTGGTCAGAGGAAGGTCACTACCGCCTAGTTTGTCTGGTCTGAATTTGACCGACTGGCAATCACTGATATCGTTAAGATTGTCCAGGGTATGCAACCAACTTACTGTAGTTTGGATCCTGGTACAACCCGCCTCCTGGTGGAGTGTGTGGAAGTCATCAGACCAGACCTAGCAGACATAGTCTGGAGTTCATTGGAGAAGGGAGTGTTTCCTGACCTCTTGAAAGAGGCGGTTGTGACCTCCCTTTTGAAGAAATCTTCCCTCGACCCAGACTGTCTAGCAAACTACAAATCTGTCTCTAACCTGCCCTTTGTGGGTAAGGTTGAGAAGGTAGTTGCATTGCAACTCAGAGACCATCTTATCACCCATGAGGTCTATAATCCTCTCCAGTCTGGGTTTAGGAAAAGGCACATTACCAAGACGGTGCTTGTTAGGGTACGTAATGATCTCCTGATGGTGAGAGATTGGAAGAGACGTTCAATCTTGGTTCTTCTTGATCTCTCCACAGCATTTAACACCATGGACCATGGGGTATTGCTGGACCACCTGCGGTTGATCTGTGGACTGTCTGGTACAGTCCTCAGATGGTTCCACTCTTTCCTCATGGGCAGGTCGCAGAGAGTGGTGTCGGGGATTTTATCCTCAGACCCTTTCCCCCTGACCTGTGGGTCCCGCAGGGCTCCATGCTGTCTCCCATGTTGTTCACGGTGTATATGCTGCCACTGGGGGGCATTATAAGGTGGTATGGGCTGAGTTTTCACTGCTACACAGATGATACTCAGTTACACATATCCTTCATACCCGATCAGGAGGATACAGTCTTAGTCTTTAACAACTGCCTCGCCAAAATTCAAGACTGGATGAGTGCCAGCTGGTTAAGGTTGAATCCAGATAAGACTGAGGTGCTGGTTGCGGACTCAGGTCATCGGGTAGCGAGGTCCTCTGCTGTTCAGCCCTCTGGGCTTGTGCTGGGGTGAAATCAGCTGGACTCCTCTGAATGGGTGCAGAATTTGGGCATTATTCTTTAAGGTGAGCTGACGTTTAGATCACAGATGTCAGTCATCATCAAGTCTTCATTTTACCATCTGAGGAATATCGCCCAGGTAAAACACCTTGTTCCGCCTGATGACCTTTCGACTTTGGTCCATGCCTTTGTGATCTCCCGCCTTGACTACTGCAATGCTCTCTACCTAGGGCTTTTGGGGGTGGATATTTGCCACCTGCAGCTGGTGAAGAATGTGGCAGCCAGGCTGTTGATGGGCTTATCTAGATCATGCCACACCACGCCTGTGCTCTGCGAGCTGCACTCACTGCCAGTGCAGAGGAGGATCACCTTAAATGTCGGTTTGCTGACCTATAATGCCCTACATGGGCAGGGACCATGCTATTTGCAAGACCTCCTGTGTCCTTATCGCCCCCTCCATCCACTCCATTCCACTGACGAGGGATTGCTAGAGGTTCCCAGGGTCCATTTGAAGAACTTGGGGGTGAGATCTTTTGCATTCATGGCACCGACCCTGTGGAACTCTCAACCTCATCAGGTTAGAGAGCACCTGTCCACTAAGACCTTCAATACCGCCTTAAAAATGTATTTATTTAGATTAGCATTTTTAGATGCTTTTTAATCAGGAAATGCTGTTTATTTTAACTGATTACTGTTGATTAGTATTATTATATTTATTATTGTGCTTGTTTTAATTATTTTCTTATGCAGGCGCTTTGATAATTTTGAAAAGCACCTTCTATAAATAACAAGCATTTGTCAATGCCGAATGTTTGCTTGCTGATATTAGTATTCGGAATGCAGGAGTTAGACAGATGCAGAGTAGGAATGCCAGTGAAGTACTGAACTTCACGCCAACCCCACCTCCACCCTGCAGAAACAGACAGGCACTAGGGCATGCATTTGGGTTGTCGCCCATAACGTTCATACCATTTCACCTCTCCCTATCCTGCAGACACTGACAAGTGTTGAGGTGTGCCTTAGAGTGTTCAGCTTTACAGTCACCCCACTCCATAAGGACATACGCTGAAATTGGTGCAATATAGAATGGGGTGAACTGTGGGGCCGAAGTGTCCAATGCACAGCTCAATGCCTGTCAGTTGCTGCAGGGTGGGGTTGGAATGGCATGAGCATTACAGTCGGCAATCCAAAGGCACATCCCTGATGCCTGTCAGTCTGTACAGGGTGGGACATTATGGTTAGAAACCGTAATTCCCCGGGCATGTGTTGGTATTTGCAGTATAAATTTTCAGCATGGGCATTTTGTGGCCCCCACCTCATGAAAGCATTTGGGACTTCTTCTCATGAACAGTGGCACTCTGATTTTGTCAATGAGTCCTGAAATTTGAGTTTCCACAGCGACCATGCCATTCTGTGCCAGATGTCTGAGAACAGAGATCGGGCAGGATGTGAAGAATGACAGCTGTACCATTCATAGGGAGGTGTGAAGAGATGGCAATGCTGAAAATCTCTAGCGTAAGTATTAAAAATGCTCAAACTTCTGAGCGTACGTGGAAACTGCGTAATGCATACGTGTAACACAGTCATTTAGTAGAATTATTTCACCAAATTTTCAACATAGGCATTTTGTGACCTCTGCTCATGAACATTGTCACTATGATTTTCTTAATCTGTCCCGAACATTGATTTCCCACAGCAATCACGCTATTGTGCGCCAGATGTGTAAACGCATATTTCGGGCAGGATGTGAAAAATGACAGCTGTACTGTTCATAAGGAGGTGTTAAAAAATGGCAGTATTGAAAATACTACAAATTTGCGGAGTTATGAGGGTGCGTGGAAACTGTACCATGCACACTTGTAACACAGTCATTTTATGGACATTTGTGACCAAATTTTCAACATAAGCATTTTAGGACCTCTGCTCATGAACACAGTCACTGTGATTTTACATACGAACATACAAATCTTCCAGCAGAACACATCAATTGGTCTATGTAAGTCTGCCTGAGTGTGCAGCTAGCAACCTAGATTGCAGATGCCCCAGTCTCCTCCCCCTCAGTTCCTCCCCCGCTTGTCCCAGCCCCTGCCCCCGACTCTTCCTCTTGCTTTATCCCACTCCTCCTTAAAGCATTTGACTGTCCTACATGTTACTACACCCTCTGGCAGTGCATTCCAACTAGACACCACCCTCTCAGAGAAGTAATGCCTCCTCATTTCCCTCTTGAAACATCCCCCTTTCAACCTTAGTCCATGCCCGCTCGTCTCTTTTCCACTCCTCAGTTTAAACATCCCCTCAGTGCTAGGTTTAGTTACCCCCTAAGGTATTTAAATGCTTCAATCATATCCCCCCATCCCTCCTCTCCTCCAGCGTGTACATGTTCAGATCCTTCAGCCTAACTTCATATTTCTTTCCTTCCATCCCCTTTAATATTTTTGTCGACCTCCTTTGCATCCCCTCCAGTAATTTTATATCTCCCCTCAGGTATGGCCTCCAGTATTGCACATAGTACTCTAGATGCAGTCTGACCAATGATCTGTAGAGAGGTAGGATCACATCCCTGTGTCTGGATGAGAACCCCCTTGCGATGCACCCCAGCATCCTGTTTGCCTTCGCTGCTGCTCTCCTGCACTGGGCCGAGTTGTTCATGCTCCCAGTTACCAAGACCCCTAGGTCCTTCTCCTCCTCTCTGATCCCCAACTAATAGTCCCTCTTCTGGTTCTTAGCCCTGAAGTGCATCACCTTTCACTTCTTTGCATTGAATCCTAGCTGCCACTCCACCGACCACGTCTCTAGTTTGGTTAGGTCCCCCTGCAGTTTTCCCCATCCGTCCTCTTCGTCCACCACCGCCCCCAAGTTGGCATAATGTGCGAACAGACTAACCTTGCTCCCCACTCTGTGTGCTATATCGGAGATAAAGAGCCCAAATAGACCGGGCCCAGCACTGTCCCCTGCGGCACCCCGCTTGTCACTGCTCTGGGTGCCGAGAGCTCCCCCACCACCACCACCCTCTGCACCCTTCCCTGTAACCAGTTCTCTATCCATTTAGTCAGCTTTTTCCCCACCCCCACTGCTGTCAGCTCCCCCCCCCCCAGTCTCCCATGAGGCACTGTATCAAAGGCCTTACTGAAGTCCAAGTACAGGACATGTACCACATGGCCCCTGTCCAACTCCCTTGTCACAGTCACAATACTCTGTTAGTTTGGTTTGACAAGACCTCCCTGAGATGAACCTGTGTTGTCACCCATCTTGGAGGCCATTACTGTCAAGGAATGCCACCAGCCTCTCCTTCAGAATCGGCTCCATAAACTAACCCACTATGGACGTGAGACTTACCAGCCGATAATTCCCTGGCTCCTCCCTAGGCCCACTCTTGTGTATGGGCACCACATGGGCCACCCTCCAGTCCTGGGGCACACACCCTGTATCCAGGGAGGTGTTGAACAGATCTGCCAGCAGCTCAGCCAACAGCTCTGCCACCTCCATCAGCACCCTGGGGTGGATGGCATTGGGACTTGGTGCCTTGTCCACCCTTACTGCCCTCAGCCCTGCTAGCACCCTACTTCCTGTGATCACTTTGTCCGTCACCTCCTCCCCCCCTTTCCCCACCACCCCAGCCCATTCTGGTAGTGGGCCATCCCTCTTCTTAGTAAAAACGGAGCAGAAGTACTCATTTAGAATTTCCACTTGCTCCTCCCCTTTTCCAGCCAATCCCCTCACCGCTTTATTCTCACAATATGTTCCTTGCAGTTCTTCTTTTCCCTGACATACCTAAACAAGCATTTGTCAATGCCGAATGTTGCTTGCTTGTATGTGCTGTTTAGGTATTTGGAAGTGACAGTTTCATGCCTTCCTCCCAAGACATCCACTGTGTCTTTCCGTTCAGTATTCACAGAAGAGTGGGAAGGGCAAGGGCCACAGCAGTACAGCAGTTGCCAAGGGGGTGAAGAGGTGGACAAAAGAGTCTTGCAGGAGCTCACTAAATTGAAGGTAGACAAAGTGATGGAACCAGATGGCATACGCCCAAGGATATTAACAGAACTACGAAGGGAGATAGCAGTACCTCTGGCAGCCATGTTCACTGAGTCATTCAACATGAGTGAATTGGAGGAGGGCACATGTGGTCCCTCTACACAAGTCTAGCAGCAGGGAGGAGGCAGGGAACATAGGCCATTCAGCCTCACCTCAGTAGTGGGGAAGATCATGGAGACATTGCTTAAAGAAAGGATAGTGGGGCATCTAGATGCCATCGGAACCCAGGACCATAGACAACATGGATTCACAGTGGGGACATCATGTCAGATAAATCTGGTTGATTTATTTGACTGGGTGACAAAGGAAGTGAATCAGGGTGGGGCAGCGGACGCTTACCTTGATTTCAGCAAAGCCTTTGACACCATCCCATATAGGAGGCTGATAAACTAGCTGGGTAGGCTGTACATGGGGGAAAGGGTGGTAAACTGGGTTAGAAACTGGCTAACAGACAGGAGGCAGAGAGTGGTGGTAAATGGTATGCTGTCTAGGGAGAGGGGGCGACCAGTGGGTGCTGCAGGGATGGTCCTGGGGCCAGTTCTGTTCAATGTCTTCATTAGTAATATTGTAGAACATCTGAAGGGAATTTTTTCACCAAATTTTCAACATAGTCATTTTAAGACCTTTGCTCATGAACACTGTCACTGTGATTTTCTTAATTTATCCCGTACATTGATTTCGCACACCGACTGCGCCATTGTGCGCTACATGGGCGGAAACACATTTGGGTGAGATGTGAAAAATGACAGCTGTACTATTTATAAGAAGGTGTGGCAAAATAGCAATGTTGGAAATCTGGAGTGAAAATATTGAAAATTCGCGAATTTACGAACGTGCATAGGAACTGTACAACGCACGCTCGTAAAACAGTCATTTTTTGGAATTTTTTCACCAAATTTTCAACATAGCCATTTTAACACCTGAGCTCATGAACAGTGTCACTGTGATTTTCTTAATTTGTCCCATACATTGATCTAGTTTTACCGACTCGCCATTGTAGCGCTTCATTAGTGAAACACATTTTGGTTGAGATGAAAAATGACAGCTATTACTATTTATAAGAAGGTGTGGCAAAATAGCAATGTTGGAAATCTGGGTGAAAATATTGAAAATTCGCGAATTTACGAACGTGCATAGGAACTGTACAACACACGCTCATAAAACAGTCATTTTTAGGAATTTTTTCACCAAATTTTCAACATAGCCATTTTAACACCTGAGCTCATGAACAGTGTCACTGTGATTTTCTTAATTTGTCCCATACATTGATCTCGCACATCGACTGCACCATTGTGTGCTACATGGGCAGAAACACGTTTGGGTGAGATGTGAAAAATGGCAGCTGTACTTTCATAAGGCGAGTGTGATAAAATGGCAATGTTGGAAATCTGGGGAGAAAATATTGAAATTCACCACCTTACGAGCATGCGTGCATTTAACCGTACAACGACGCTCGTGAAAACAGTCATTTTAGGAATTTTTTCACCAAATTTCAACATAGCCATTTTAAGACCTCTGCTCATGAACAGTGTCACTGTGATTTTCTTAATTGTCCCATACATTGATTTCGACACCGACTGTGCCATTCTGCGCTACATGGGCGGAAACACATTTTGGGTGAGATGTGAAAATGTCAGTGTGTACTACCATAAGAAGGTGTGGTAAATGGCAATGTTGAAAATCTGGAGTGAAAATATTGAAATTTCATGAACTTACGAGCCTGCATATGAACTGCATAGCAACTTTTCGTAAAACAGTCATTTTTTGAATTTTGGCACCAATTTTCAACATGGGTTTTGGGACCCCTTCTCATGAATGATGCCACTGTCATGGCAGTCCAGTCCGAAGGGTGATTTCCCAGTCACTGCGCGAAATCACCCTTCGGGCCCGAATAACGCCATGACAGTGACATCATTCATGAGAAGGGGTCCCAAAAACCCCATGTTAGAAATCTGGTGCAAAAATTCCCAAAAATGCCTGAGATATGCAACAAAGTTGAAACCCCCCTATCTAGCCCATTATACAGCTTACCGGCATTTCCTCAGTTCGCGGTCGGCTTTGAAGAGTGCAGACGTGTTCCCAGTCCACCGAAGATCATCGCGCCGGAGTCCGGTGGTAAGTATGGGGTGAGGGAGGTGGGGGCTGGGTGCGCAGTGGGTGGGTGCGAGTTGTGGGAGGGGGTTGAGACGCCGCTGGACCGCTTTTTGTTTTACAGGTTAAAAAAGACGTCGTGAGTGTCTTGCCACGCTGGGGTGGGCTCCCAGCGTGGCACAAGGACGGGTACATCGCCGATGGGGATTGGGCACCCTGGCCGCCAAAGGACTGCTTGTCACGCTGGGGTGGGCTCCCAGCGTGGCACCTACTACTGGGAGGGCGCGGCTCAGCCGACGGGGATTAGGCACCCGTTGGCTAGTACAGTGCGTGCGGGGTGCACCTGCGTGTGTGCAGTTAGGGGCTGCGGCGTGAGTCGATATCTTATCGGTGCTCACTGAAGCGTAGCTCCCCTCTCTATCATGCCACTGCATTTTGGAGCGTGTCATAGACAGCTCCAAAATGCATTGGCTTACAGGGACCGCGCCTGCCAGCACACTGACTGAATTGGAGGAGGAGGTGACACACCTCCGAAATCTCCAATGATGGCACTATGTTTCTTGCACATGCATGCAAGCAACATAAAAAGTCCTTTTCTCCTCCTTTTATGCCCTATGCGGAACTTAATTGCCTGGAGGCCTTAGCTTTTTTCACCCTCCTGGCAACCTCCCTTGACCAACTCCCAAAAGCCTCCTTATCCTCTGCCTTCCCTGTTCTCCTGTACTTCCGGTATGCAGCCCTCTTTGCCCTCACCCCTTGCAGCACTTCCTTGTTCAGCCAGCATGGTTTCTTGCCTCTGCTCTTCTTACTCCTGGCCCTGGTGCAGGCTATTGTGACCCCTGTTAGCCCAGTCTTTATGACTCCTCACTTTTGTTCTGCACCCATCCCTGGCCTTATATCCTGGAGTCTCCCTTGCAGTATTGCTCCCATCCCCCCAAAGTCCTCCCTAATAAAGTCCACCACCTTAGTGCCTGTGCCTCCTGTCTCCCTGCCCAGCGCGAGAATGAGTCACACTGTTCGGTGGTCACTACCTGCCAGTGAGTCCTCCACCCTTACCTCCCTTACCACCTCCCCATTTGCCAGTACTAGGTCTAGAGTGCTACCAAGCCTTGTAGGCCCACTTACCAATTGAGTGCGAAGGCTGTGCTGGAATGCATCAAGGAGCACCTGCTCCTTGGTACTGCTAGTGACGGGGTGCTCTAGTCAACCCGGCGGCGTGGTAGGTTAAAATCCCCCACTATCACCACACTCCCCCTCCTACACACCCTCCTTATCTGCTCTGCCAGCTCCTCATCCAGTTCCCCGGATTGGGCTGATGGTCTGTACACCATTCCCAGCCTCAGCTTTCTGCCCTTGGAGTGCAGAAGCTGCACCCAAAGTGCCTCTGTCCTCTCCTCTTCTCCCTCATCCCTTATGCATTTAATCCCTTCCCTCACACAGAGTGCAACCCCCCCTTCCAACCCCCCAGTCCCTCCTGTATATCCTGTATCCTGGGATTGACAAGGCCCAGTCATGGCAGTCTGTGGCCCAAGTCTCTGTCACTACAGCAATGTCCACCTTCCCCTCTGAAAGGAGCGCCTGAAGCTATGCAGTTTTGTTCCCCAGGCTTCTTGCATTGAGAGAGACCACCTTCAACCTGCACCCCTACTTCTCCTCACTCTTCTCCTCTTTGGCCTGTGTCCCTCCTCCCGGTAGTCCGCACCCTTTCTCCTCCTTATTCTTACTGGGTGGTGGTGCCTTCTGTATTACACTCAGACCACTCTGCCCGGCCCCTCCCAGGGTTACTACACCTCCGGCTTTACCTATATCTAGGGGGGTGAGCTCATTAGGCTCCCCTGTCCAGACCTTTCTACTAACTTCAGTCTTTTGGCCACCCCACTCACTAGTTTAAATCCACCTTAGTAGAGATATACCCCTCTAATCCTGCCTTTTATTCTCCCCTCCCTTTCCTGCTCAAGTGTACCCTGTCCCCCGCATACAAGTCACTATTTCTCCAGACCCTACCCCAGTTAGTCACTAACCCAGAATTTTTGATGTGGCACCAATTCCTCTGCCACTTGTTGAACTCCTCAATCCTACCCTTCCTGCCCATGCTTGCACATAATATGGGGATTAACTTCGAGAATGTCATTGACTCCCCTATCCCTTCACACTGCTTGCCCAACTACTCGAACCTCCTCCTCACTACGTCCACAGTCTCCCCGCCAAGTTGTTTGTACCCACATGCAACAGTAAGTGAGGTTTCTTCCTCTTCCTCACTGCATACTTCAGCAGTGCCTGCCCTGCCCTTAATGCAGTCAACCTGGGAATAGCTTCAACCCAAATACGGCTGTGCCTTCCTCTCCCTTCCGCCTCATCTCACCCCTTTCAGTATACAATCCCCTAGGATGAGTATCCCCCTGTCCCTTAGCCTCTTTCCCTTCTAATGCCCCTTCCACCACCCCAGTATTCGATCTTCCCTGCCCCTTACCCCTGCCAGCTGCACCCTCTGTGACTTCTGTATCTGTACCTCCTACTTCCGCCTCACCCCTTTTTTCTGCCTTATTCCTCCCATCCATCTTGAACCCCTTCCCAGCCTGACTACTTCCTACTGGGCTTCCCATGTCGACGTCCCCTCCTCCCCTGCTGATTTCCAACGCCTCTCCTATCCCCACTGTTGTCGATTTAGAGCCCCTATTCTCTTTTACTCCGATAGTGATGCCCCTCCCATCCTTCCCCCTTCCCGTAGCCTTCTCTCCTTCGGTCACCACCCCCTCCTTCCTTACTAGCCCACCTTCTACCCTTTCGTCCTTGCTATCTCTTCCCCTAGCTGTTGCCATCCCTCTTATGCCCTGCTTGTCCTCCCCCCTTTAGTATGTTCCTGCTCTCCCTCTCTCTCTCCCTCCCATAGCAGAGGCTCAAATCTATTCCTAGTCGATACCCCTCCTACATCTCTTCTCCCTATCGGTTCCCCCCTCCTACTTGTTCCCCTCCATGCCACCCCTGATCCCACCCCTGCTCCCTCCCTACCTGCAGCCATCTCCTCTCTCCCCTGGTACTCCTCGTGGTCTCTTCCTCCCCCAACAGGAGGCCCCCCCCCGCCTCGGGCATCCCTCCTTATCCTATCTTTTCTGCTGATGCTTCTGATACTGGGGTTGGTTTCAGTCCCTAGTTGTTCTTCCTCCATCCCCCTTGCCATCCCTATTCCCCCAGATAGGATGCCTACCATACTCATCTGCCCTGCCACTTAGACTCCTCCCTAACCTCCACAGTTCCTCCTTCAAACTAGCCAGTCATCTACAGACCATACACCTCCTCATCCTCCAAGCCCAGTCCAGGATCATGGCAGACCCACACCCTGTACACCCAAACACCCTTCCAAAGATGCCCGCCCTATTGACATGTGGGACCTGCCCCATTTTGGCCCCCATCTTATCTTACGGGCTCTTACTCCCAGGTTCTGTACCCTACTACAACTGTTAAACCCCTATTTACTCAAACTCCTGTCCCCCAACACACTAATTCCCCCCCACCGGCCCCTTGCCGACCGGGGTAATTCAGTCTCGAATCTCATCTGTTAGATACTGTATTACTTTAGCAATCCTAAAACTTACTTGTCCATTTTTCACCCCTCAGCTACCACACTTTTTGTTCTCCGCTCTCATGTAGTTTCACCTAGCCCAGTTAGAAGTCCTATTGCACTCCAAGTATTACTCAGCTCAGTCAGAGAAATAAACAGAACAACTAAATCTGTATTATTACAGCACTCCTCAAAGTATCCAGTCATTGCTTCGTCTCCACCCCAGAGACCCTGCTGTAATATAGGACCACAAAGGAACACTGGGCGGGAGGGTGGGCAAATCTAAAGTCCCGGCAGAGCTCCATTGAGCTTGCTCACTCCCCCATCTTTCACTCGCTCGTTCGGTTTCTCCCTGCACTGCAGGCTGCCCTTTTTGTACTGGGCTCCTGCCTGCAATGGCACCTTTTTCTGCCCACAAAGAAATCTGCAGCAATCCTGACAGAGCTCCACTGAGCTTGCTCACTCCCCCTCTCTCACTCGCGAATTCTGTTTCTCCCGGTGCTGCAGGCTGCCATTTTGTACTGGGTTCCTGCTTGCGTTGGCACCTTTTTCTGCCCACAACCAACAGTCCCGACAGAGCTCCGCTGACCTTGCTCACTCCTCCTCTCTCACTTGCTCATTCTGTTTCTCCCGGCGCTGCAAGCTGCTCTTTTGTACTGGGCTGCTGCCTACATTGGCAACTTTTTCTGCCCACAAAGAAATCTGCAGCAGTCCCGAAAGAGCTCTGTTGAGCTTGCTCACTCCCCCTCCTTCACTCGCTCATTCTGTTTCTCCCGGCACTGCAGACTGCCCTTTTGTACTGGGCCCCTGCCTGCATTGATGCCTTTTTCTGCTCACAAAGAAATTCTCAGCAGTCCCAACAGAGCTCCATTGAGCTCGCTCACTCCCCCACTCTCACTCACTCATTCTGTTTCTCACGGCGCTGCAGGCTGCCCTTAAGTACTGAGCTCCTGTCTGCTTTGGCACCTTTTTCTGCCCACAAAGAAATCTGCAGCAGTCCTGATAGAACTCAGTTGAGCTCGTTCACTTCCCCTCTCTCACTCGCTCGATCTTAATCTGTCCCAAACACTGATTTCCAACAGCGGCCGTGCTATTCTGTGCCAGTAGTGCAAAAACACATTTCAGCCAGAATGTGAAAAATGACAGCTGTGCTGTTCATAAGGAGGTGTGAGAAAATGCCAGTGTTGAAAATCTGGCATGAGAACATTACAAATTTGTAAAGTTACAAGGGTGCGTGGAAACAGTGCAATGCATGCTTGTAACACAGTCATATTACGGACTTTCATCACCAAATTTTCAACATAGGCATTTTAGGAGCTCTGCTCATGAACAGTGTCCTGTCATTTTCTTAATCTGTCCGAACACTGATTTCCCACAGTGGCCGGTGCTTATTCTGCGGAAGTTGCAATACATTTCAGCCAGGATGTGAAAAAATGACAGCTGTACTGTTCATAAGGAGGTCGTGAAAAATGCCAGTGTTTAAATTCTGGCTGAAAATATTACAAATTTGCAAAGTTACAAGGGTGCGTGGAAACTGCGCAACGCACACTTGTAACACAGTCAGTTTATGGACTTTCATCACCAAATTTTCAACATAGGCATTTTATGACCGCTGCTCATGAACAGTGTCACTGTCATTTTCTCAGTCTATCTCGAAAACTGATTTCCCACAGCGATCGTGCTATTCTGTGCCGGAAGTGCTAAAACACATTTTGGCCAGGAAGTGTAACATGACAGCTGTACTGTTCATAACGAGGTGTGGAAAAATGCCAGTGTTGAAAATCTGACTGGAAATATTACAAATTGCTGTTATGAGCGTGGCGTGGAAACTGTTCAATGCACACTCTATAAAACAGTCATTTTTTGATTTTTTCACTAAATTTGCAACATAGGCCTTTTGAGCCCACTTCATGAACAGTGGCACTTTCATTTCATTAATCAGTCTCAAAAGGTGATTCTGTGCAGTGACCACAAATCACCTTTCGGGTAGCTAATGATGACAGTGACTGAATTCATGAGGAGGAGTCCTAAGAACTCCATGTTGAACATTTGTTGCCATTTACCCCAATACCCTAGATATGCACCAAAGTTGAAAAACCTATTTATGCCTTTATACAGCTTACTGGTATTTCTTCAGTTCAGCGGTTGGCTTTGAAGAGTGCAGATGTGTTCGGTCCACCGAAAATAGTCGCTGGGCTCGGAGGCAAGTATTGGGTGGGGGCGGGGGTGTGCAGAGGGTGGGCGTGGGTTCTGGGAGGCTGCCAAACTCTCGAGGGACCATTTCGTTTTACAGGTGTTGAGGGGAAAACACGTCGCAGGACTCTTTTTTTTCTTTGACTTTAGCATGCTGGGGTTGGCTCCCAGCATGCCACCTGAGTGTTTTTGGGGCCACTATGGGATTTGGTACCTCACACATACCAGTGGGGAGAGCCGAGGGGTTTGGGCACCGTCATTAACGCAAACTGGGGAGGGCATTATGCTGATGTGAGTGCCCCCATTGTCAATTGAACTGGGGGGACTGAAGCGAAGGGATTGGGCCCCGTTGCAAAGACAAACTGTTGGGGGTGCATGCTGCTGAGAGGATTGGGCACTCCTTCAGCACACAACAAATGGGGAGGGGTTACAGTGTGCCGGCGGGGTGTGGGCTCCCTGTTGGCAAATGTACTGGTTAGGGGGTGGATTGATGGTAGGTATGGCTTGCAATGACGGTTGCTCCTTCCTTTCAGCAAATGCTTTACGCTGAATGACAAGGTGCCTTGATGTAGCGGTGAAATATTTAACTTGGTGGCTTCAGAACCAGGTCATTAGACACTGGCCTGCATTGGTCCTGATGCCAACTCCCAGATGCGGTGCACCGCTGGCTGCCAGGTGCCGTACCTCCACAACCCGCTTCTCTCTAAACTGCTGCAAAATATTTCTTGTGCATGTGTAAGCAAATATAAAAATGACTTGACTTGATTATGCGGGACCAGTGTCAAAGCCCTTGCTGAAATCGAGGTAGGCGACATCCATGGCCCCCGCCCCCATTTACTTCCTTCATCACCCAGTCATAGAAATCTATCAGATTCATCTGACACTACCCACCTACTGTGAATCCATGCTACCTTGGGTTCCAGGCCCCGATGACTTCTAAATGTTCCACTATCCTTTCCTTAAGCAGTGCCTCCATGATCTTCCCCACTACTGATGTGAGGCTGAGTGGCCTTTTCGTTGCCTCCTCCCTACTGCGGTTGTGTAGGGTCCACATGTCCTTCTCAATCCTCTGGCACCCTCCTGTGTTGAGTGACTCTGTGTTATGGCTGGGTTCAAAACAGAAACTGTGGGTGATAAGGACCTTAGTCTCATCAGTCTGCCTGTAAGCCGTGTAATTGATTACAGCTCCTGACCTTCCCTCAGCTTTACCTTTATGGTTCTCCCATGCCTGTCCCATGCAAGTTTAAATCCAATCACAGTGTTTGCTCCAACTACCTCCTGTGGCAGACCATTTCATGTGTCGACCACCCTCTCTGTAAAGGAAAATGTCCTCACATTCCCTCTTAGCTTGCCATTTTCCAATTTCATGTCATATTTCCTCGTTGTCGTATTCCTCCTGTATTGGAAGATGTCTCCCTTGCACCTGTTTATACCCTTGGTGCTTGAATATCTCTATCATGTCTCCTCTCACCTCCTGTCCTCTAACAGTACATATTGGGGTCCTTTGTGCTCATAGGTTTTGTGGTACAAGCCTGTACCATGTTAATCTCCTTCTGGACCATCTCCAGCCTGTTTATCTCCTTTTGAAGTGCGCCTCCAGAACTGCACACAGCACTGCATCGAGCCTGACCAGGGTCTTATATATTGGCATCACTATCTCCTCCTTTGTTGGGATACCCTGTACACCCCAGCATGCCAATGGGCCTCCCTGCTTTTGTACTCTGTTTTGCATTTTAGACATCTGAAACATAACTGGCAGGTCCTTTGTTCCTTGGTGACTGCAGTAACTCCCTCCCCATCCTGTAGCTCTGCCTGTGGTTTTATGCCCCACCTCCTGCCTCTGCAGTGATATTTCTGCTCTCGCACATCAGCATTGATACTTCATCCTGTGGCTCTCCCTAGGTTCCTCTCAGGTGCATTATTTTGCACTTTACTGAACCTCAGTTGCCACCAAACCATTTTTCAAGTCTCTCTGGTCCCTCTCATTTTTACCCTTTCTGCAGTATCCACTCTGTTGTAGATCTTGTGTCATCTGACAGACCTTTCCTTGTGGGCCTTCCACAATGTCACTACTGAAGATACTAAACAGGACTGTCCCAGGACTGATCCCTGATTCCCTGCTGGTCACGCCCCTCTCCCAGGTTTGATCCTATTACCACCACGATCTGCCTTGCTTGCTGCCACCTCTTATGGCACACTATTCTATGTGACCACCACCCTCTCTGTGAAAAAAACTTTTCTCACATTTCCTCTTAATCTACCCCCGTCCAATTTCATATCATGCCCCCTCATTCTTGTACTCCTTCTACATTGGAAGATGTCTGCCCATGCACCTTGTTTATGCCCTTGACATACTTGAATGTGTCTATCATGTCCCCCCATGCCCTCCTTTCCTCCAGTGAGTACATACTGAGGTCCTGATATGTTCTGTGTTGCAAGCCATGTACCATCTTGGTTGCTTTTCTGTGGGTTGCCTCCACCCTGTCAATGTCCTTTCACAGTTGCAGCCTCCAGAATTGCACACAGTACTGTAGGTGAGGCCTCACTAGTGCATTATACAATGGCATCACCACCTCACGCCTTCTGCTAGTGATACCTCTGCCTATGCACCCCAGCATGCCACTGGCCCTCCCTGCAACATTTGTGCTCTGTTTTGACACCTTTAGGTCATCAGAACTGATAACTCCAGGGTCTCTTTCTTCCTTGGTGATTGTCAGCACCTCACCCCCATCCTGTAGCTCTCCCAAGGGTTCCCTCTTCCCAGGTGCATTATTTTGCGCTTCTTTGCATTGAACCTCAGTTGCCACTCCTCAGACCATTTTTCAAGCCTCTCCATGTCTTTGCTCATTTTCTCCACCCCTTCTGGAGTATTCACTCTGTTACAGATGTTGTTGTCATCTGCAAACAGGCAGACCTTTCCTTCTAGCCTTTCTGCAATTTCTGTAATGAAGACATTGAACAAGACTGGTCCCAGGACTGATCCCTGAGGTACCTCGCTGGCCAACCCCCTCTTCCTGGATTAGATCCCATTACCACCACCCTCTGCTTCCTGTCCATCAGCCAGTTTCTAACCCAGCTTATCAGATTGTGCCCCGTGGGCAGACTACAAGGCAGGTGACGTTAACTGCCCCTTCCTGATTTACTTCCTTAATGAGGCATTAGGGTTTCCAACTCTAACGCCCCACCCCCACCCTGTAGAGACTGACAAGCATTGGGGGTGTGCCTTTTGGTCGTCAGCCGTAACACGCACGCCATTCTACCCCCACTCTGCAGACATGGACAGGCGTCGCAGTATGCCTTGGGGTGTTCGACCCTAATGCTCACCCCATTCCTTAAGGAAATAAGCTGAGATGGGTGCAGTATAGGAGAATGGGGTGAACGTAAGGGCCGAAGACTCTAAGGCACACCCAAATGCTTGCTACTGTCTGCAGGGTAGGAGTAGGGGTGGAGTGGCATGGGCATTATGGGCAACAACCCCAAGGCATATCGCCGACACCTGTCAGTCTCTGCAGGGTGGGGTGGGGCGCTACAGTTGGAAACCCACACACCCCGGATGTTTGTTGGCATTTTCACTCCATATTTTCAACATGGGTATTTTGGGACCCCACCTCATGAACTGTGGCGCTATCATTTAGTTACTGAATCCCGGAAGGTGATTTTGCTCAGCGACTGCACCATTCCATGCCACAGGTGTGAAAATACGTTTTGGGCAGGATGTGAAAAATTACAGCTGTCCTGTTCATGAGGTGGTGTGGAAAAATAGCTATGCTGAAAATTTGGAGTGAAAGTATTGAAAATTACCAAAGTTACGTGCGTGTTTAGCAATATATCAACGAACCTGTGTAACATGGCCATTTTTAGGAATTTTTCCACCAAATTTTCAACATGGGCTTTTTGGTACCCCACCTTATAAACACTGGCACTGTCATTGCCTTAATCAGTTCTGAAAGGTGATTTCACACAGTGACTGCGCAATTCTGCCCCAGAGGTGCAAAAACATATTTCAGGCAGGATGTGAAAAATTACAGCTGTACTGTTCATGAGATGGTGTGATAAAATATGTATGTTGAAAATTTGAAGTGAAAGTATTAAAAATTGTCAAAGTTATGCACCTGCATAGAATCTGTGCAACGCACACTCGTACCGCAGACATTTTTTGGAATTTTTTTACCAAATTTTCCATGTGGGCTTTTTGGGACCCCACTGCATGAACCCTGGCACTGTTGCTTCATTAATCCTGAGATCTGCCTCCATTTCTGCAATCCCTTGCTGTGTGTCTACCCTGTTGCAGACCTTCGTATCATCTGCAAAGAGACAGACTTTCCCTTTCCGCTGTTTAGTGATGTCGCTGATGTATATGTTGAAAAGGATGGGGCCTAGTAATGACCCCTGCGGCACACCACTTGACACCTTCCCCTCTTGGGACAAGGTGCCATTTACCATAACCCTGTGTCCTGCCTTGCAGCCAGCTTGTGATCCATTTAACTACTTTGTGACCGAAGTCAGCTTGCTCCAGTTTGTTGGCTAGCCTTCTGTGTGGGACTGTATCAAAGGCTTTACTAAAGTCCAGATACACCACATATGCTGCTGCCCCGGTCTACTTCTCTTGTAACCCAGTCGAAGAATTTTATCAAATTTGTTTGGCATGAACATCCTGATGAAAAGTTGGATCAAGTTGCCCACTTGCTTTCAGTTAGTTTATTACCCTTTTCTTAAGCAATGGCTCCATTATTTTACCCACCACTGAGGTCAGACTTACCAGGCAGTAGTTTCCTGCTACCTCCCTGCTACCACTCTTGTGCAACAGCACAACCGTGGCCCTTTTCCAGTCCTGTGGTACTATCCCCTGTTCCAGTGAACTGTTAAACAGTTTAGCAAGTGGGGTGGCAAGTTCATCCGTAAGTTATTTTAGGGCTCTTGGGTGTATTCTGTCAGGGCCCCTTGCCTCGTCCACCTTTATTTTAGACAACTCCTCAAGGATCCTTTCTTTCGTAAAGGGGGATAAGTCAGCTCCCCTGGTATGGGGAAGTGTCCTGGGGGTTCCATGTGATAATTGTGACTTTAAAATCGCGATTGTCAAATGCACGACAGAAAATCGGTGAATGCAGCAATAGCGACAGTACATGACGGCTCCTAATAATAACGGCAACTTCAGCATACTTAGCAACCTAGTGACCCAGCAACACCTTGCTACTACTAGCAACCACAAGTAACATAGCAAATGTTCATATCCCTGTACTATTTGAAACAATATCTATCATGCAAAAATGGAGTCTCACGGGAGTTTCAAACTCAAAACATATAATTTGTGAAACTGTAGTTAGGACACTGAATGCTTCTGTTTTATGAAGTAATCCAGGACATTTTTATGTAAATGAGGTGCTATAGAAATATTATTTTGTTATAAAAGCTTCACAGAATCCCAGCTTTGTTGCATATGTACAGTATGCAGCCAACTACCACTGATCCTTTTACACAGGCACATCCTTTAGATTTTAGATGCTTTCCCCGAGTACCTCTGTCTGACAGGCTTGAAGTCCTGTCAGAAATGTGAAAGTGACACCTCATTGTACTATGGAGTAGATTCCAGTTTGGTTAGCAGTCGCTCATATCCACCTCAGGTTTTTATCTACCTCTGTCTCAGACAGGGAGGATACGTTTTATTGTTCTCCCCAGATAAGGCAGTTGGGTTTGATGTGGGGAGAGAGAGAGAGAGAGAGTGAAAGAGAGAGAGAGAGAGAGAGAAATTCTCAGTATGTTTCACAGGCCAACAGCTGGGGTCTTTTTTTCCTCACACATTTGCCTGTGATCCTGATGACAGATAGGACCTGAATCTGAAACAGTAATGCAAGTGTTATCTTAAACATGCATTCATGAATATGCACTCCTACATTCCAGAGAGCCATATGTCGCCATTATTTATTCCACAGAGCGCTGTTTTATATGGGCGCTATTTATTAGAGGTCGCCATCGTTATATTCGCTAATTTGCAGTCACTATATTTACGTCGCGATTATCACAGGATACCATCCTGGCTGGTGCTGGACCATTACCAATGTCTTCCTGTGTGAAGACCGAGCAGAAAAATTACTTGAGAACTTCTGCCTTGTCTTTGTCATTTTCCACCAGGTGTCCTTCCTTGATTGCCAGCCGTGTTATTTCTCCTTTGTTCTTTCTTTTTTCTCGAATGTATCGATAAAATGTTTTGTCCCCCCTCTTCAATTCTTGAGCAGTTTTTCTTCGGTCTGGGCTTTTGCCACCCTAATAGCTTTCCTGGCTTCCTTGAATTCCTCTCTGCAGGCTTCTCTATCCTTTTCATACTTGATCTCCTTGTACTTCCGAAAAGCTTTTCTCTCTTCCCTAACTATAACAGCTACCTCTTTGGAGAACCAGAGGGGGTTCCTTGCCCTTTTGGACTTGTTGATTTGTTTAATGCATAGCGCTGTGACTGATGCTATAACATCTTTCAGCTTTATGCATTTGCCTCCACATTCCATGTGGTATCTGTTGCCAGGAGGGGCTTGATCCTTTCCCTCATTTTCAGGAAATCTGCTTCCCGAAATCAAGCATCCTGATTCTGGAGTGACAGGGGTCCTCAGTCTTGACTGACTTGTGGTCACTGGTATCCAGATTGATCCCCACTTGTACGTCTGATACCCTCGCACTGTTAGTGAGTACCAGGTCCAGGATAGCGGATTCTCTGGTGGGAGAAACCACCATTTGATTCAGTCCTGCCCCTCTCAAAGCCATGAGGAAGTCTGTATTCCTCTCTGAGGAGGCTGTGAAGGTGGACCATTCTACATCTGGTAGATTGAAGTACCCAACTAGCAATAGCTCGCCTTTGTCAGCCATCCTCATTATGCCTTCCAGAAAACCTTGTCTTTTTCAATCTCCTGGTTTGGGGGTCTATAGATAACTCCAACCCTGATCGGGATCCTGTTTCCAGCTCCCAGAGTTATCCATAGGGCCTCTGTCTCGCCTTGTGTTCCCTGGGTCTCAGCAGCATTCATCCCTTTCCTGATATAAATAGCAACCCCCCTCCTTTCTTACCTATGCGGTCTCTCCTAATGAGAGTGTAACCAGGGATGGCGACGTCCCAGGTATGGTTCTCTATGAACCAAGTCTCCATGACAACAACCCAGTCGAGACTGGCCTCGGCCATCATTGCTGTGAGATCTGTGATTTTGTCAGGGGACCTTTTTTTTTTACAGGTACATTTCTAAATGATTTTGGGGACACTGGGAGTGGGCTCCCCAGTGTCCTGGACTACTGGTGGGGATATAGATATGGGGACACTGGGAGTGGGCTCCCCAGTGTCCCGGACGTTGGGGGGATATAGATATAGGGACACTGGGAGTGGGCTACCCAGTGTCTTTGACTATTGGGGGGTACAGATATGGGGACACTGGGAGTGGGCTACCCAGTGTCTTTGACTATTGGGGGGTACAGATATGGGGACACTGGGAGTGGGCTCCCCAGTGTCCTGGATGGCAAGGGAGTGGGAGGAAATAACTGGGACACTGGGAGTGGGTTCCCCAGTGTCCCTCAGTGGCTGCACAGGGGGTTTGTATTGCTGACACGGGGACTGGGCACCCTGATGTTGGCTTTAAGAGAAAGCCGCACTGCGGCTAATGTTGAAGCTGGGGTGGGCAGAGGAGTGAGGACTGGGAGAGAAAGCCACACCACAGCTAATGGGGGGGTCAGAGGAGTGAAGACCGGGAGAGAAACCCACACCGTGGCTAATATTGAAGCCATTGGGGGGGGTCAGAGGAGTGAGGACCAGGAGAGAAAGCCGCACTGCAGCTAATGTTGAAGCCTTTGGGGGGGGGTGTTAGAGAGGAGAGGATGGGGAGAGAGAGTACAGCAGCCGTAACTCTGACCAAGCGCATTAGTGTGCACTCTAATGTGCGTAGCCAGAGTTTGGCTACAGAAAGAAATGAAGCACTTTCTCATTGGAGTGGTTCACGTCTTTCAAGAAGAGGACGTGCCACGTCAACAAAGCAGAACTACTGTCATGACCAGAATGCCTGGTCTTTGCTGTACACTGCCAAGCCTATTTCAGTTTCAGCTGTAATTGGCTCGGCAGTGACACACCTCTCAAATGCTGTATAGTCCCCAGATGTTCCTTGCGCAAGTGCAAGTGAATGCAAAAAGGATTTGCTTAAGTCTTCCTGAAAATTGAGCAAGCTGAGAAAGCTGCCATAACTTGGTACCATTCCCTTCAATTGCCCCCATAAAAGATCCTGTAATGTGCCTACTGACAGCTCCAATGAGTTCCAAGACCCTCCCACTGGTAATAGGCATAAATGTTACAGCTGTCAGAAATATAAATGCACTATGTTAAACCAGTAATAATGTCCACTGCTCTATTATGTATTTGCCTTCAAACATGATATGCTCTATCCTGTCAGTGTGCTCACAGAAATGTAGTGTAACTCCTAGATGGCGCTACTCTGAGGGTTACTACCCCTGCCTGCACAGTAGCCTGCAGTTTGAAGGGCCTGGGCTCTCGAAACAGGTGCCTCCACCTGGAGGACAGGGTTGTTGGCGATGTGACTGCCCTGGATACAGCCCTCTGGGACACTGATACCCCCCTCTTTAGCTCTAGTGGCTGGGCTAAGCTTGCAGCTACCCCACACCAACACACTTTTGCAACACACTGTGAATCCCTCCTTTTAACCACTTACCACCAGGGCTATGCTCAGCTGGAACACCCTGGATGACCCCCTGCAAAACAAGACCTGTAACAATTAAACAACGTTGATGCAGTACTTTTTATACAGCAGTACACCACACCCAGTATAACTGCAAAAAGATCCAAATCTCATTTAATGGGGGATGTGAACAAGGAAGGGGCAGTAATCTGGTGACTGATTTTAGCTCTGATTGATTCAGGCTATAAGACATGCACTCAAAGGTCCCTGGAACACAGTCACACACACTCTGGGTACCCAGTTGGAACTACAGGCTAGCCTGAAGCATTACCCAGGGTAGGCTGGCGTTGCAGCTGGTTGGGGCCCTGTGATGGAAAGAAACATGCATGCACTGTAACCCACAATTTGTAGTCCAGAGCCAGATAGTTCAGTCCACAAAAGCTTAACAACAATTAAATCAGATGACACACTGTGATTGTTAGCTGAATTGCAGGGAGCTACCCTGGTTTTACTCATGCTACCCAAAGTTGGATGGATGAAATGGAGACCTCAAGATGAAGAGCTGGATGGCCAGGAGAAGCAGGGCCCACATGATGCGACGGGGCACTCAATCCTGTTCAGTGTTGTTCATCAGGCAACCAAATCTCCAGGTGGGTCTCTCGTTGGATCTTTCTCTGCAGCCCGAGTGGGTGTCTGGGCTAGGATGGCAGGGCCTAGACTGGGAGAACAGTTCAGATGCAGTCCAGTAAGGTTGCTGGACGCAGCTTCCAACAAGCGTGATATAGTCAGCAAAGTGGGGAACCAGATCGCGACCCACTGTCCACATTCAGCACCCTTATAGTAAAGGCAGACAATACTGCAGTTTGGATCACAGTCCAGTTGCAATTCACAGTGTCCCTGTGCAAACCGTATGCCCTGCGGTCGTGGTGAAAGTCCTGATAGGCCGATCGCACAAAAGCATGTCTTCGGTCCTCTTCAGATGAAATTAGTCACAATTCTGTACGAAGGTCACAAATTCGGATCAAGTCCGATGGTCGGATTAAGTCTCTTCACTTTAGGAAAACAGTAGTAAGCAGGCCAGAAACAGCCTTCCCGCTGATTTTCCCTGTGCACTACACAGAAACAGCTGCTCGAATTGCTCAAGCTCCTCACTCTCTCAACTCTTACTCACTCACTGTACCCAATATGCAGGGTACAGTGAAATATTCGGAGGAAAGTCCAAATTAAGGTTGCACAAATCTCTCCATGAGGGATAGCTAGAGGCAGGCAGGCCAGATTCAGCCTTCCCGCCAAATCCCCACGCCACCCCGCGGGGCATAAGCTCGACTTGACTCAAGCTGCTCACTCCTCCAGTTCCAGCTCACTACTGCCTCACTGCTGCAGGTAGCTCTGGGATTTCCCTGTGATCCAAACAGTTCGACTGGTTGATCCATTTGTCTGTCAAAGCAAGGGCTCCACCTCCAGTTCCATTTAGGCGCCAAAATGTAAAAACTATAATTCCTACAGAAATTCACTCCCACAAGACCCCTGGGGGCAGGCTCCATTTTAGAGCCCCCAAAGTTACTGACTGGTGCAGATTGGCAGTCCAGAACCAAGATGGTGGTACATAACAGAAATGTCCGTGCTGCAAAGGAAGGCAGGTTAGACAAACTATGTTATCATTATTATTAAAACAGGTAATCAGCAAACAATCACAGAATCTAGTAGGGCTCCCTCTGTGCAATTGGCGATGGCAGAATGAAGCGGCTCTACTGCATCCTGGGCAGGAAGCGAGCCTAGAAACACTCGGCCCCCACCCAGATTAATTATAAAACTATGAGATACGCAGCTCTTAAAGAGACAGGCATGAAGGCTAACTGGGCACTCACATGCAAACACTTTTAAACCTGCTAGGACACAGGACACCATCCTGGCAGTGGACATGTAGGCACACCCAAGGAAGACTTTTTGGGAACCCCCATTTGTAGGGGGGTTACAGTAGTGTACTCAGATATGACTCTCTAATTGTACTGATATTTATGGACAAAGTTTGCATTTTGTATTCTGTACTTTTGATACTCAGTAAAAAGATTAACTGCAAAAAAAAAAAAAGAAAAGAAAAGTAAACCGCAGTGTCAGGAGTTACTGGGGCTCCTTGCCCCTCTCCAAGTGTAAGTAAACAGCAGTGTCAGGAGTTACTGTGGCTGCTTTCCTCTCTTTGAATATAAGTAAACCCACCAGTGTCAGGAGTTACTGGGGCTCCTTTCCCCTCTCTGAATATAAGTAAACAGCAGCGTCAGGAGTTACCGGGTCTCCTTCCCCTTCTAAATGTAATTAAACAGCAGCGTCAGGAGTTACTGGGTCTCCTTCCCCCTCTCCGAATGTAATTAAACAGCAGTGTCAGGAGTTACTGGGGCTCCTTCCCCTCTCTGAGTATAAGCAAACAGTAGTATCAGGAGTTACTGGGGCTCTTGCCCTTCTCTGAATATAAGTAAACAGCCGTGTCAGCAAACCTGGAAGTCTCTTGCACTCATAGAACAAAGAAACTGCTGTTCACACTGTTTTAAATCTTCAGAATAGTGCCATGTTTATAGATGACAAGTGGAAAGTAGGCAGGCTACACGCCAGAAACAGCCCCAGTGCTTCAAGTCTAATGACCGCTCGTCAGGCAGCATTGCCTAACAGAGAGAGCACCACTCAGTTAATATTCAAGTACATACATAATCGTAAGTGCATACTTAATACAAAAAGTGTGATTGGTTCTAAGCACTGCACTGCTGAGAATGGAGTGCTTCCATTTGTAAGTTACATGTCTGTCAGTGCCTAATGCAATAGGAAATTAGATAAGTGCAACAAGGAATGCAGTTTAGTACAGCTAGTGCATAAGAGCTAAAACTTCGACTTGTAGCAGGCAAAAGCAAATTAGTTCAAACATAATTTGTTTATATTTTTATCACCAAGCTACAATAGCAGTATGGATGGCAGCCCACTATAAGCCCCTACACCCTAGGCACAAACAGGATGCAAGTACAGGGCATTTTGAGACACATTCGTAAGTATCAAACTGCACCAAGTGCCTAGTGGTACTAATAAAAGGAGAGTCACTCAAGTCAGACAGAAGTGGCAGAAAAAGCAACCGTCCCCAGCTCAGAATAATTTCATAGTGACTTGCTCTTTTGATCACTTTTGAGCTTGGGGAAGGGAATGGAGATCCGCTGAGAGACTGCCAGGAAACAGAACAGAGCATGGGTACCTAGAGGGGAAGAAAAAACAAACTGTACGTCAGTACAAGCAAAGGGTGCAAAATTTCAACAAGAAATAAAATAAAAGTCTGTCTAATCACAATTTGTAGACTAAGTGGAAACTAAAGTGGCTTCA